>JAOQGH010000003.1:8752327-8774484 GCA_025769975.1 Gallinago jamesoni
GTCTTGGAAAAGGAATCACGGTTCCTGTACTTCCCAGTGCCAACGCTAAACACCTTTGCACTTTTAATTGCTTTTAAGGCTTAGAGGGGAAAAGAGCGTGCCACCAAGCCCTCTGGTGACAGCTCCAGGATCAGCAGCGTGTAGCACAGCCAGGAGAGCTGGCGCACTTTCAAAAACTTCGGCAGCGTTGCCGTTGGCCTCTGTTTAGAAAAGAGACCTTGAGGGAGGCTGAGAGGATTTGAGATTTGTAAGCCTTTGACGGGGGGGGAAAAAAAAAAAGACTAGTATATTTGAAGATTATTCATGAGGGGGCAGTGTGAGGACTCGCAATCTTCTGCCTTTGAAGGGTAGCGCAGGAACACGGCAACCCTGCACGCTGTGGGTAGAGGCTCTGCTCAGACCCCAAGCTGCAAAAAAGCCCTGACTATCAAAGTGCAACCCCACATCTCCAGTAACAAACACGCCTGAGAGGCGGTGGGCAGCAGGGCTTGGTCCCATGCTGATTTCTGGTTCAAAAGAGACAAGCAGAACGAGCACAGCCTTGATGGCATCTGCCTACAAAGAGAGGGTGAACTGGCCCTGCAGTAACAGGACAGCAGCACCACAGCGTTTGGAAGGGGACCACATTTTAGCTGAGTGTATCTACAAAACCCCAGCTGGGAGAGCAGTGCCAGAGGCACAAGGAGGGGGTCCTTGTGGCCACATCCCCACCAGCAGTGACATCAGTGGGAAAGATGAAAGCCCCTGGGCATAGGGCAGGGAAGCTCGAAATAGCTGCTGCAGATGGGGAGTGGGAGAAGAGGGAGCAGCACTGAGAAAGGAAGAGAAAGGAATGAAAGAGAGGAGTTATCAGTGGGTACTAGGACATGTTTGTTACTCAGAGTGGTGCTGAGACTAATGCTCTCCTGCAATATTACTGCAAAATTTTGTGGCTGGCAGTCGGGAGCGGGTGGAGAGAGGCTGGGAAGATTATCCCCTGGGTGACAGGTCCTTCGCATTGCCGTGTGTGGACGCTTGGGCAGCCCTCACTTCAGCCTGACTGTAAAAGGCAGAGGTGGCATCCACAGATATCTCCCCAAGGAAGACCAGTTGTTTTGGGACATTGTGATGAGATGCCTCACCCCAGCTGCCTGGTGGTCAGGGTACCATCCCCAGACCTCCCATATTTTCACTTGTTGCAAGTGCAGATTCCTCTAACCTACCCTCTAACACACCTCAGGAACGTGCTGGGGGCTTCAGATACTGTTGAACTTCACACGTTTCTGTTTTGGAAGGGCTGATCTGCTGTCACCTGCAGCAGAGAGTACTCCTGACTCTCTGTGGCAGGAAAGGCAGCCCGGGACAGCACCTCCTTGCCAGGATCACCTCCGGAGACCACGGCTGACCCATGGAGCTTGGGACTACTTCCCAGCTCCTGGGGCTAGTCTCTCCCTAGTTGCTCCCACCTGTGTCAGGATGATGTGCTCCAGCAGATTCCCCCTCTCTCACCTTCCCCGGCCTCTGGATCCTGCAGACTGGGGCAATGCCATTTGCTTGCTATGGAATTTAAACGCAGCCCAAGGTGAAGCCCATTTATAACCACTTGTAACCAGAGAGCACTTGTACTGCAACAGGTACAAGTGGAACTCTCTGCCCTTGCTGGCAACCTGATCTGGCAATGTTTCAGCTCACGCTGCAAATTCAGGAACGATTCATGTCCTGTCTGTTAGTTATTTAAGAGAAGCAACTGATCTGTGAGCAGTAGGCTACACACAGACCATTGACACTAATAAATAAGGCTGTAATAGCCCAAAGTACTTGTACACATGTACAACTTCAAAGTAGGTCCACATTATTTGGTCCCATATCCTCATTCAGAGCTTCCCAGAGAAGCTTCAACTCAGATTTTTCAGAAACATGATATAAACTTGCCCCTAACATGGCCAAGGCACTTGTGCCTCTTTGTCCTCTGTTACTACAGAAAGTCAGACTGAGCACAGATGCCCCTGTAGCTCTGCAAAGCTCTCAAAATGACAGAGGATCTCCCTGTTCTGGTGTTCCCCCCCAGCTCCTGTCCCCCCTCCAAATTTTCTTTTGGATTCAAACCATACAAAAGGAAATTCCATAAAGTTGCTAGCCAGACTCATCCCTGGCAATACCAGAACCTGGCTGCTCAGATGTCACAAATGCAACCAAGACACCCAAGCTCTCCAAAACTAAGGTCTTGCCAAAGAATGCTGACAACCTATGCACAGCTCCCAGACAAGCTGACCAGTTTCCAGGGCTCTTAAACTACTTTAACTTGAAACTAACTGCCCACGAATGCAGACACAGGGTGATATTGGCTTTAGCTCTCAAAGATGTCTTAATCGCAGTGCAATATGGTGAGACTCTGTGCTGCTTTTTGGGAAGGCATGTGGAACTATGAAAACAGGAAAAAATCTCTGCACTAGATCTTATTATAAGAGCCACATTCTAAACTCAGTAGAGCTTAGAAGGTGTAAAAGCCAGATCCTTGCATATCCATTGAGCTCTGTAGAAAAGGGTGTCCTCCTACTTGCACTTGCATCCACTGCAGCTATGCTAAATCCCACCAATGTCGTAACTCATGTTTTCACCATGCCTTTTTAAAGACTTGGAATGCTACAGAGAATAGCCACAATCCTTTTCCTGATGCAGGCGATCTCATTTGCCCCTTGCATTTGGCAACAAATGTGGTCTCTTGAAACAACTAGTCTCAAAATCTATAGGAATTCAGATAAGCAGGCATGTGTCCTGGTGTGTGACACTAGTCATGGAGATACTCCCTTTGCTGGTGGCTGAGGAAATTTCATTCACAGGAAAAAAACCTCTTGTTGCACTTCTGCAACTGATTTAACAAGGTTGTTACCTTGCACTGGTGCTTCCCGAACTGCCTCTTGGTTGTTTGAAACATGGTTTGGAGCAGCGGGTGGTGGGAGAGATGGACACTCCTCTGTCCATTCTAGAGAGGGCAGAGAGGGGAATGTTACTCGTGTCACAACAGCACTATGAGCTGCTGCAGGTACATGCACCGGGAATGTGGGGTACAAGCAGAGGAGACATGAGAATCATGGCAAGAGAGGAAAGGCAAGAGAGGAAAGAGTCAAGGAAAGAGAGAATATAATGAATGGGATGTCCAAAAACCAGCTCTCGAGGACTCTCTGTGTCCTGGTCAACTGACCCATCTGCTGGGACCTCACAGTCAGACTTTGGGACTTGATCTGCATCTATATGGTCTTGACATTTATATGGGATCTATTCCCCATGGCATCTAAGTAGAAGAGCTGATGTTGCAGGAAATGGGGCTGCTGGAGAAATGTTGAAGCCTAGATTATTTTCCTCTTAGATAATAACTGTTGTGAAATAACTTGGTGTGAAAAATACAAAGGTACCAAAACAAAACAAAACCACAGGCCCCTCACTGCAGTTGGGCTGCATGTAAAAAATAAAAAACAAATTAAAATAAAAAAAAGGAAAGAAACCAAGAAACCAAACCATGATGTCAGAGCTTGAAAACACCTAAAGGTCTTGGGTTAAGAACTCTCTCAATGAAGAGGGGTTTCTCTAGTGCCCACGTAAATGCCCACTTCTCATCCCTCTCAATAGCCTATGCATTCCAGTGCAGACTGGAACGACACCAGCTACAGTGAGTAACTTGATGCAGCAGATTAAAAAGTGTGTTTCAATTGTTTCTGGGAAGCCTACAAACTTTCCAGAAATAAAGGACATTAAAAAAAATATTTCTCCCTTTTTATAGGGGTGAAAACTCCTATGTTTAAGTGGTTATACGGTTTAGATTTTCTCCTTCACTGCATCTTACTTGAAGGGCATATGCAACCTTTCCTGTGCATGTCATTTTGCCTTTAAAGGCTAAGACCACAGAAGGAAGGACAAACACATTGGCATGGTGCTGCCATGGCGAGGGAGGGCACCTTCCCTTACTAAAACCCCAACCATCACACCCTCGGTGGTGCCAACCTTCTGGTGGCTGTTGCTGTTGCTCAAGCTGTTTCTTCCTCTTGGCTTCAAGAACTGGGTTTTCATATTGTGTCTTCCGGTTGATGTGGCTGAAGATGGAAGAGAACAATAAATTAGGAAACCCTTTATGTGACAAGCAGGAACGATGGCCAGGCATGAAACTCCTCTGAGGAAAGGAGTAAAATACCAAACAAACCCAACAGTGGTGTACATGGAGCAAGGCTCACCTAGTTGTGCCAAAAAGCACTTTAAAGAAAACAAACTGATTCCAATATTGGTATGATGTCCTAAGTAGGAATGGCTAATTCCTTCAAATACATTAAAGTACTGATCTATTGGTGGAAAATGAGATTAAAGCAGAAAAGGTGCTCTGTCTGACTGCATTTTAAAAGACAGGCTTAAGTCATCCCTGCTTTAATGAGAATCCCAGAGGTGCAGTCACTCCCTGGGTCACTGAAGTCAAAAAACCAAACAACCAAAAACCCAACAATTGGTAACATCTGTCAGCTATCTGATCAATGCACATTATTAACAGGGTGTCTTAAAAATATCTGCAGGGGTGCAGGCTATGAGCTGAAAAGAAGGGCTCGAAATAGATCAAAATACACTCAGAATTAGCCCCTGGAAAATCTTCTCAGTGGAAACCAGCATTTGCTGAAATTTCAGCTGTCCTCCTTGGAGGGCCATTAGGCAGCTTTTGACCCGTATGAGATGTTTAGAGCTAATGTTTCTTACCAATCTCAGGAAAAGGAAAAAAAAACCCAGCCCAGCCTCAAACACAGCAGATAAGCAATGCACTCCATTAACCATTTTATGAAACCAAACAATGAACACCAGCCACAGATGCCAGGGAGGTGGGGACAGGTCTGGGGACTCTGCAGCTGATGGCTACAGCCAAGATGATCTGCTCATCGACCGTTCAAGAGCAATTTCTCAAAGTGATTTGGCTACAGCAGAGGAGCGGGTAGACCTTAGAAAATTGTATTAGCTTAAAGCCTACCTTTCCATCCAAAGCAAAGTTTACCATTAAGAACCTGATTTTTTTTTGTCTTGTCTTCAATGTGTCTTTATAAAAAAAAAACCCAAACATCCCAAACCCTGAAACAACAAACAACCAATTTTTCAAGTATTTACAATACAAGCACTCTAGATAGTTATATTCACAGTTTTTCTGCTAAAGGTCAATATTAAATCACTGGAAAAATACAAATGTATTCAAACGAAAAATACAAAAGTAATCAAATACAAACAAGTTCATAAGTTCTGTAAAAGATTTCCAATTTCATGAGATCATCAGAAAGTTAAAACAAAAAGATAACTACTTTAAAAAAAACATAAACTTTTTCATGATACAGTTGTTTCTCAATAAAAACTATTGTGCAATAACAGAGTGCCTGAACTGGAGGGGACAGAAATGAATGCTCAAATTATAACCATCTATTATCAGCTTATAGATAGTAAGTAAAATAAACTTATGTCTCATTGCTGTTACTTTTCGATTTAATTTCATCACTAAGGAGTGCCAGAAAACTAACAGGCATGTATATATAAAGTGACAGGAAAAAATGCTGGAAAAACCTCTTGGCATGGCATTTAATAGCCGAAAAATATTCTTGATGTCTTTGGTAAATAAATGTCAAGCCTTAATTACACAGTTTGCTAACCTTGTTTCCCTAGGCACAGATGGCAGGGTCAGAAATGAGCCAAAGCAGACAGAAGCTGTATTCCATGTCTATTCTGAGGGCTATCATAAGCCACCCTACTAGACAGGAGTATACACATAATTAAAAATTCATTTTATGGGGTCACTGATGAAACAAAACTCAGATCTCTAGTTTCCCAAGGGAGCGATCTGACATCTAGATAAAGAAGAAGCTGTTCTAATTCCGGAGAGAGTCCCGGTAAACCTGTAATTCTATTCACAACAGCACAGCCTGATGCAAGAACCTCTGTCGTGGCTCTTCGGTCACACAGGCTTGTCCATTCCTCCTTTTGAGTGTCTTCTGACTCGTGAACGAATTGGTGGGTTGCTTTACACACCCATATTTTGATCATAGCACTATATGAAGTGGATGGAGCTCAGTTAATTGCAGACTTGTTAATGTTCTCCAGCTGAAAGTGTTTTGTGAGGTGCTGGGGCTCCTGTCTTCCCTGTGCCCACCCCAGGGGGCTGCTGCCAGAGACCACCAAAGGATAGGGAATGGCGAGGCAGAGTTCCCTCTCCTGGGCCCTGTGGCAGGCCCCAGGGGCCAGGGTCTCCTCCTCCTCCTTGGTATGAGATGCTACCAACAAAGCACACAGACCGCTGTGGAGAAAAGCCTTCCTCTGCCCGACAGTCACACGAGAACCCGAGAGTAGCACTTACTCTACATAGTAGACACCATATACGGGATCCTCAATTTTCTCCCAACCAGCAGGCAACTCTGGAAATAGAAAAAGCATTACTGAAGCCTTCAGTGCAGGTTTTTTTCTGACAGGCAGGTGCTCCTTCTCAGTGTGCAAAACTCACCAGACTTTGAACACTTTTCAGAATGATCACAGCCTCCTTTTAAAGGCTGGCACAGCACAGCACCAACAGCCTGCCCCACCTGTGCTGGGCTAGCAAATCAGTGGGAAGATGCCCATTCCAGTCAATTTTAGACTTGCTTTTTGCATTAAAGGAACAAATGATCAATAAACTCCCTCTCTGGGAGTGCTTCAGGTACCCTCCTTGTTTCACCATCAGGAGTGGCCCTGGACGGAGCGTTGCACTGGAAGATGATGCAGGCAAAAGGCCAAAGGTCTTTTAAGACCAGCATACAAAGATGGGCGAGGTTATGGAAAGGAGCTGTAGCACACTCCCAGAGACTCCTTTTTTGGGGGATTTATACTGCATTGCTCAGCCCCAAGCCCAATGCAAAAGTACATCTTCAAAGAGGACAAAGTGAGTTTAACATAAATCCCGGCACATGGAACCCAGCCAAGCGGGGCCAGCACACACAGATGCATTTCACTGCATAGTACCTAATGTAAAAAAACATATTGCCATCATCGCGTGTAACAGAGATTTCCTTTTTTAATTAGCATCATTAACAAAAAACAGTTCTGAAAGATAAAATTAACATCTGGAAATATATCCACTTTTGTTCCTGTTGATTTTCTAGACTGCACATAGTACTTTAACTATAATTAGTGAATGTAATAAAATCACTTCAGCATCCAACTGAGGGTTATTAAAGCTGTATGTATTACTTAAGGGCCTGATCCTTGTCCCAGTCATTCAAACACAATGTTCCCGTTGGCTGTGGGTCCTGAAATAATCATCCTATTAACAAAACAGATTGGTGTGTTTGTGTAATACTTTGAATCAACTCAAAAGAAGGTTGCACCATGCTATGGACTGTGCCAGTGTCCCAACAGAGCCTGCACATTCATTGAAATAAAAATAATACTAATTAAAAAAAAACATTGTCAGAAAACACAAGTTCAAATACTCAATGCAAAATAATACCTCAAAATTTATCACTAAATTGATCAATAGCAAATAAACTATGTTTGTTTATTATCAAATGCAAAGATTTATTTTCATTAATGGCATCATTTGCTGAGCCAATACAATCAACAATGGCCCATTAATTAGAATAAGCATAACTAACTAGTTCTGCATGTATAGACTTCAACTATGTTGCCATAAGTATAGAAATATCTCCAGACTGGAGATGTACAGAATCTATACAAACACACATGGACTAATTACTCAAAGTTTATGTTTGTGTTCAGAATTGGCTGGAGATCAGATGAAATTGATTTTCATGGTTTTTGCTCCACATGTCCCTTACTTGCAGATACAAGGTAGGGTTACCACTCTTATCATTATTTTATCCTTATTGGGTTTAATATCTTTGGATTCCTTGAGACATAAGCAATTAAATGCAAGCCAGTGCTAACTTTTGGGCATGAAAATACTCCACAATTTTATCAGCAGATTGATCTGAACTGAATCCTTCAGAAACAGATTTTCCTTTACATCATACAAGTGTTGTGAGAAAAACGTAGAAAGCTAAAGGCCAATCTTGAAAGTCTTTTGCAAAGGGAACTCTCAGGTTTGCAAAGGAGTCCCTTACGGTGAAAACACTGCAGGACTGGCTTAAAGAGTTTCAGCACAATTAAATTAAGACCTAGTATGTAATCAGGAAGATCTCAAGTTGTAGCAGCTATTTAATTCTTTGCTCTATGGTGAAAGTAGAATGGTAAAGAGACCAAGCTGGGGGTGGAATAAAAACAAAAGGTGAATGAGGGAAGGGAGAAGTAATGAACAAATGCTTAAAATGAGTTTCCACAATTTTTCCTGCTAAATATCTTTGGTCTATTTTGGACTATTAAATGTTTTTCATTTTTAAAGTTTAAAAATTTCCTTTTTTTTTTTTTTTGTTTCTTTTCTTCTGTTCACAAAAGGTTTTGGTAATAAATTTAATTTAATTTTCACTTTTTTAAAAAAAATTTTCACAGATCAGAAAACCAGCACTTTCCAAGCCTCAAAAACAGTACTGTGCAAAAGCTCCCCAGTTTTCTGTCTCTGCAGCATTCCATTTAAGGAACACATTTCTATGTTTTCTAAAGTAACAATACATAAAACTGCAGCTTTCAACACATTACTTGTTGATTATGTAGATGCCATTTCAGACTTCTGAAAGCCCCTGAAATATCCCTAAAGCACAATGCAATATTCTCCATAGCCATGTTGCACTCTTGCTTCTTACTGGCTTTAAATTATTCATCTCCCTTCTCTACCTCTCCTGCCAAACTGAAGATGACCCAGAGCATCAAATTTTATCACAAATATATGATTTCCAAAAATATTTTGCATCATTAGGAGCCTGACTGAGCCATATGGTTTTTATTTTGGTACATCTATCCAGTTTTCTGCAATCTCAGTGCATTTGTCAGCATGTAAATTCAACAGACAAATATCCAATTTTACTTTTTTAAGCCTGGGGTAAATACATGGATTCCTGCTGAGATGCTCTTAGTATCCAACCACCAGTTATTTCAGTTGTGCCCATGCATCACCATAAAGCAGCTGGAGATGACTTCACTATACGCAGCTCTTACTGCTCCTTGTGAGGCCAAGAGGATCTGCCCAAGTGTATGTCAAATTCTAATACAAAGGTTAAATTTTTGTGCCCTTTGTATAACCTTCTGTGAAAAGAGAGGACTTCTATTACTCCATAGTCAATCTACCTCTTTGGAAAACAAGAAGTTGTGCAAATGCTTCAGGTTTTAATTTTCTTTTATTTAGAAAAGGAACTGTAGACAGTTTAAGGAGCTAAATACCTGGCAACAACCAGTTTATACTAATCATGACAATGGTTAGAGAACAGGCCATATGTTTTCATGCCCCCTTCCCTAACATCGCTGTGATCAACTGAGCCATTTGGAAACGACTGTCTTTACACTGCAACATTTGCGAATCTCAACAGTATATCAATGGGCTGTGAGCTCAATAGAGCTTATCTGCATTAAAAAAGGTAACATCTCATGATGTTCCAGCAAAACACTTGTGTATGTAAGTGCCTGCAGAACTGGGGTCAGGCTTATCAATTAATGAGTTTCTCTACATTTATTTTTTCAGCTCCTTTTCTCTTGCACTAGATCCTGATATCAGACTGAAAGACGGGAACATTTCCATTTCATTATTTCCTCTGAATTTGCTCTGAATGTTTTAACCTCTCTCTCTTATTTTAAGTCACCCTTTGTGAAGACCTTCATGAGAAACCTCTGCAGGTTGTTGGTATGCACCCACCTACTTGTGATGTTTCTTGGTCTGATGCTAATTATTTGTGTGAGCTGTGCTTAATGCTAACGTACCACTAAGGTGACAGCATTCTTCTTTAAATTGTCATTTCTTTCAAATTCTTGCAGTAGAAGTTAGGCCTCCAACATTATTCCAGGCATATTATCCAGAGGAACAGTTTGGGAGCACTGTTAGAAGTCCACACAATAACTGCTGGCTGCTGATGCCATATCAATCACACAGGAGCGGGAAGCAGAATCCACTTACTTGCAAGTCATTACAGAAACCAGAGGTTAATTCTCTGGTAATACAACCCTCCAGTACGCAGAACTATAAACTGTAAATACAGCCCTTTTTAAAAGCAATAATAGACCTAGTGGAAATAAAATCCTATGCACCCTCTTATGCCTTTAAGCTTTCCAAGTGCACTAGAGCATGGCTGAAGAGAAATAACAACTACCTCTGCCATCAGTATAAACAGAATGAGCACCGCTGAGATTAGATATCAAGACAGCATTCTTCACAAAAAAAGATGCAGCAAATAAAAGCGTACCACATCATCGAAAATCATCTGTTTGTGAAATCACCTACTGAGGCAAAATTTTCAGCTGTTTCATTCATAAGCTCAGCAGAAGCATTGTATGTAATACTTAAACTTTCTAAATCACACTTTGCTTCTCTTGTCTGGGAAGTGTACTCGGCCCCAATGGAAAAGCATCATTAGCTACTTGATTTCAACTTGGCATTTATTTATAAGCCTTTTCCTGGAGCCAGTGACGCCAATGGAAAATCCCCTGATTTCTGCATGGTCCAGGAGGAAGCAACTTCGAACAAACTTTGCAAAAGCAAGGTCCTCCAGCTTTTGTCAAACTGTATCGGTAAGAAAAAACACTGTAGATCTGAAGCTAAGGGAAGATTAATGCTTTGTGTGCTAGGGAAGCTTTGCTGATAAATTAGGTTTGTTGAAATAAAAAAAACAGAAAGATGCAAAATGATACAAAGGAGAAAGTAAGTAATTAAAGGCTTAAAACAGTGCAGTTGAAGTCAAACATCAAAACAAGAGATGGATGATTTACCTAGTTCACTGTCCAGTTCCTCCGTGTGTACCCCTTCTTCTCCAAGGGAAGAGCAGTAAATGAGACAGAAAAAATTAAAAGAAAATTTCAGATACCAGCACCAAGCAAGAAATTCCCTACAGCAAACAGCAGAACCGGCACTAATTTTCTACCAAGCCCAAGCTTTCTATTTATCGACTTTAGCTCTCAGAATATTGATGGATCTGATGTAGATAATGAAAGAACTGGTTCTTGCATTCTTAAAATATCTGTATCAATTGACTACTTCCATGCCACAGTTTGATGTGGCAAAGTAATACGTTTGTGTTGTGCTCACTGAAGTGAAGCATCTCCTCCAGATCTGAATGGTCTGACCTTCCCAATCTGTCCTGTAGACACAGGGATCTATCAGAGGCCAGACCTGAATACTGATGAAAAAATCAGAGAGGAAAACCTTGCATCTAAGTAAGAACTAATGTAGCAAGGTTTTTGAGAAAGTACCTAAATTTATGTGCATACAAGGTCCAATTGACTTCACTGTAACTACTCAGATGATTTAAGATAGACATGAAGCAAAGCACCTCCTTTAACTGGAGGCACAGGCCCACACCAAAGTCCAGATACACTGATGAGACACGCATAGGAATGCACCAGTTTTATCGGGGCACCTGGGACAAAGATCACATAATTTTTCAAACACACCCAAAGCCATCAATATTCACTGTTGCTCCATTTATCATTATCTGCTCCATATTCATAAGTTAACAGTGACACAGATGATTAAAGTATTGCTTAGCCTATAAATAATAATAATGCAGTCTGAAAATGAAGGATGATGACAAAACCAGAACAAAGATGGTAAAAACAATCTTGGACCTAATACAGTCAAAGTATAAGCCACATAAATGAATGATAGAAGCAAACAGAAGATGTAGTATCACACCATTGCTTTTCAAAATTTGGACACCTGAAAAAAAACACTTCCTCAACCTGTTTGCTATTTATTCCACCAAAACAGTTGTTTAGTAACATTAGTGTGAAACATGAATTGCAATTTCCTTTAATAGCCTAAACAACTGGAAAGGACCAAAAACTTGTTAGGGACGTGTATCCTGAACACAGAAAAAACACAAAGCAACTGCACCCAAACAAGTCTGAAGCGACACCTAACATTGATAAAAACCACAAACAGGATGGGATTGAGCCCATCGAAACACATACACACACCCACACACACCAAACAAAACAGAGGAGGAATCCCACTGCCTCCAGTGGAAATACTCCCAACAGTGACCCTTGACAAAAACGTGCAGCTTCTATAACGCAGTAAAATAACCTCCTCTCTTCTTTGTGCTCACATTGCTTCCTGAAATATAATTATTCTTATGTGCAAAGCAAGATCAGAGCAGCCAAGCAAAACAGTGCAGCACACTGCTATGCTTATGAAGCAACTGTTTTAACTACTGAATGTTAAAAATATTCATTAATGAGAAACTTAGTGAATGAAGTGAAGGGGTGTGGGGGAAGATGAAACTTGCTAATTTTAAGGACCTGATATGCAAAAATGCCACTACTCTGCAAAACTATCAACTTAATTAAATACAAAAAATTACCCAGCCGTACATTTCTAATCCCAATTAAATAAATTATCCCAATGCTTGTTTTACAATTGCTAAGCAGACAAGAAGTTTGAAAGACCTTTCCTTCTGCACTAGGAAGTTGGGGACCCGCTCCATCACAGACAGCAGCAAAGGTTGCATAGACAAATTCTCACATCCTGCCAAATCTCACATGTGAAAGGAAGCAGAGGCTGAAAAACTGCTTGTGCAAAAATAGTAACAGCAGTTCTGGTGGCCGGGTTTGAACCTACCAGTAAAAAGGGATTGAGTTGATTTTTTTTCTGAAATAAAATCATAATTTTTATTGAGCTGACTCACACCAGTAGGAAGTTAATCATATTACAAAAACTAATTTTACAAGGATAGCATCAACACTGACAAAGAAAACCCTTTCATTTTTAGGATACATCTACCACGATAACATTGTGCTAGCCAAAACTATGCATTAGAATACCATCACCTTTCCTGGTCAGTAGACAAAAATTTCCACACAGGTTTTCTCAAACATTTAAGTTATTTTTATCATGATTTCCTTTTTCTTCCAGTATCTCCTAAAGAATGCAGGGAAAGAACTTCCTTTAACAGTCCTGCATTTGGCTGCTCTATATTGGACAGTGGCTTGCATTTCCAACATCTCAAGGAATACAAAATTACATCAGTGTAAATTTTCAGTGGCAAAAATCTACACTTCCAAATGGAATTTGTCTTCAGCAATCATAACACTAAGTGACTATCAGAATTTAACAGCAGAAGTGAAGCAATTGAGTTATTTCTGCTCAAACAAGGAAATAATAATATAACTCTTTCAAATTCATGTAAAGCAGCTGACTGAAGCGTAACACAATGGAGCACACAGAGACTCAGTCGCTTTCCTCCTACTCAGCAATCCAAGGAGCAAACATGTTAGAAAACTTTGAGTCTTGTTCAGCATCAGTGACTATTCAAATGCCTTTGCAAAACCAGATGCCTCTTACTTCTAACCCTTCTTTGATTTTTATCAAATGATCTGCCATCTCAATGGCTATCTCACATACACAGACAGTGATTTTACAACAACATAATGGACATTGTTTCTATGCACTTACTAATAAACTCCTTTTCTCTTTTTAGGTATTTCTGAACACAAGTTATTGGAAAGGGGAAAAGGAAAAGAAGAAACCCACCTAGAAATGGACCAAAGACATTATTATTTCACTATTTTCAGTCTCTTACCATCATCTTCACATTCTTCTAGAGGCTTCTGCTGTTTGTTCAGGCACCGTGGATCTAGCCAAGATGTTGTTTTTGTGTTGTGGCTGGAAACCAAATATGGAAATATGACCTTTGTTAATAAAGCAGAGCTGAAGTATCAGTGACATAAAAGTATATACCCTCTTTATTATTCAACGGACATGAAGGCATCCTTTTGCTTCAGAAGAAATGGCATTACAATTTGACACTTTGCAAACTAGTCTATCAAATCGCAAGAATCTTGGCATTGAAAACACAAAGGTGAAAAGTGAAAGTATACAAATAAGCATTCCTGACTGGAAGGATGCATGTGAAAGCTGCAGTATTATAATATTAATTTCCAAACTTTTGTCTGTGGTGGTTTATTTCTTAATTCCAGGAGCTGTCTGTGAGCCATCTGCCTCAGGAAAAGGAAAAGACAGAAGTTTTCCTTCCTACCTAAACCACGCAGAGGCCTTTGTTCCTGCAAAAGACCTTTGACATTTGTTTAGATTTGACCCAACCATTAGTCAAAACCAAAATTTCCAGTGAAAACTTTTTAATTACACAAATAAATATGTTCTGCTCAGAGCCTTTGATGGAGGTTGAACAGCTTTACTTTCAACTCTTCCTTTCTACAAGTCCCCTGACAGTATCGCGATGCCAGTCCCAGCAGGAAAGGCTGAATAGTAAACAGGCTTAAAATACACTTTCTACAAATTATATTCCCCCATCTTTTCGTTTGCACAGGGAGACAATCTTGTAACATAATGCCTCTTCTACAACCTGATGTCATCCTAGACATAACATGCAAAGATAGCCCTCCAGTCCCCGAGGTAGCATTTATCTCGCTTAGCCTTTAACACTGCTTAACAGTTTTAAGTTTCAATACCATAGTAATGCTATTTACTTCTCCTTCAAGGTCTCGGGGAGGTTTACCAACTTAACCTTCGCCTCACAACAGTCTCACGAAGCTGGAAATGCTGTAATGAGGGCTATGATCCCTGAGGAACTAACAGCAGACCAGCAAACTTGTATTTTATTGTAAGAAGAGGGGACTGTCCTGCCCCTAAGATCCAAATATGTAAATAAAAAGTCCTTGTTTTACACATCCTACTACCCAGCCCTCCCAAGGCAGGACGAGCAAATGCATTTAATCCCTTTGTAGGCTTCAGAGCAATTAATCGCCGACTAGAAAACGGAATGGCAGAAATTCAGCAAGTAAGGCAAATTAACAGCAATAAAGCAGAGGGGGTTCTGCCAACCTATAAATAAGAAAGTCTGTAGTCTAGCTGAGACAGGGGGTGATGGGAGGAGAGCAATGAAATATTTGCATATTTCTTGCAAGTTCGTCTCGCTCACCAAAGGCTCACAACAGCGTTGTTTGCTGAGGCACAGAAAATTTAGCTAAACACCTTTCAGATCATAGACTCAGAGGGACAGAATTGTGTTAGACCCTGTAAAATGCATAGATCTACAGGCAAGGTAACGAGGGGCTGGGCTACTGCAAGTAATGAAAATCCCGATTATAGCACCAGAGGAACATATCTCAAGAGCCAGATTGCTTCAGCTACAAGCCATCAGGATCGGTTATCTGACAGGCAGCTCTGGCCCCACTGGACCTGTGCTGGTTCTGTGCAAGCAGTTCAGATGTTCCCATACTGTTCCCTTTAGCACCCTGACTCGACAACCCAAAGTGCCGTAGATGACGGTACAGACATCGGAGCCAGCTGGGGTCCACACAGCTCATTAGCTTGCTCTTTTAATTTGATGCAAATCAGACTAAATTGTTTCTAGGCTCAGGGTGTCCTCAGAATTAATAGAACTGCAGTCATTCTGTGCTGCATCCACACTAACACGTTCTTTGCACAAAATGCATCCTCCAAACGGCCAATCTGCGCTGCAAGGGAGGGAGCAGTTGGTGTGCTACCAGACTCCCATCAGACAGACAGCAGTGCACACAGACTGCATTTTCCCACCAAATACATGATTCTCCTGCAAAAGGTCTAACAAATTACTTAAGATGCTACAGTCCTGCATTGCTAAGAGAACACACACACACAGAGAACATAGCAGGGATGGGTTTGGGAGAAACTGGTGGCAGCAGCAGAACCTTTTGCAGAAGCACCTGTAAGGAAGGGCAGTAGGGGGCCATGTGGGGGCAAAAGGGAACAACCGACTACTTGGGTAGCATTTAGTGCTCATCATCTGTCCTCTTCCAGGGAGGAAAATGGCAGGCTGGATGGGCTACTACTCAGGCTGCCTTATATATGTTAAAGCCAGAAAGTATGTCAAAAAATGAGGCACCCTGTGGACATAACAAGGGGCAGAACAATGTGTTCGGGATAATGAACACATTTCAGTTTCATCTGATATGCAGCTGATGAGAATTTGCATTGAGCCTTCTAGACCGTAGTTTACACCAGGGAGGTGCTGGAGCCTCTTCATGTAATTGAGAGCACCCTGGAAAATGGCCATTTTTACAGAAGCCCTCTCCCAGCTGGTGAAGTGCTGCTGTGGTGCTCCCAGTCCTCCCAGTTCCTCAGATCTCCTGGCACTCTTCTCTGATGTGCTCCCCCCTGCCACTGCAGCCAAGGGAAAACCTCCTCTGATGAATCTTTTCTTGGTGCTGTCCAAATGTATCTTCTCCTAATGATGGAGCAGGACTGCTCCCCTTTCTGCCCTAATCCAGCCTAATTCTTTGGTGCACCAGAGGGGGCATTAGCAGAAGAGGTTCTTCTGTACTAATTGGCCCCTGGCTTGTGGTACACAGACAGAGGACCTCAGTTTCCAAGACCACATTAAACAGACCATCAAATCCAAAATCAATTCCTCACCCCCCTTCTCTACTTAGGCAGCTAAGGGCTTGAGTTTCAAAAGCTAATTGAATTTTAATGTCTAGCTAACCTCTGTGCAAGAAATCTCTTCCACTAACAGGTCCCATTTTATAAGTTACTCCTATCTCAATAAATCTAGACAAGTATAATTAGAGACTATTATTTATGGCATGAAAAAATCAATATCATCATAAAACTGCTGACAGCACTCAGCTCTTAGGCAAAGACTGCAGAGCACGAGGTATTTCTTTTCCAAACTTAGTGTGCCTTCTCTGCACTGAACTATGGCTTCTGCAAACCACCGGAGCACATTAACGTGTTTGGGCATTTGCTCCGATGAGAGGACAACACCCAAAGTCCATTCCCTGGCTCTGCTGCCACCTCAGCACACGACCAGAGGAACTCTCTCTGCTGCGTTACGCAAAGAGGCAAGGCTCCAGAAATGAAGTCTCAGCCCTTTCAATTAGGAGGTTTCATTCCACCCATGAAAACAACTGGCCCATATTTTATAAGTGTCGACTGCTTTTGTAACCGCCCTCATAAAACAAGCAATTCCCTCTGCCTTTGAACTCAGGAGTAATTTGGATGTTAATCCAATCAGGAAATGCAGAACCCCTTCAGAAGCAGTAAAGAACTTACAGCTCTGCAACTTAACTGTATACACTAAATATTTAATACACACATACACACACACAAAATGCATCCGTGGAGGTTTACGAATGCCCAGAGAGGGAGAGAGAGATGGAATTAGAACAACAAAAATGTGCTTTACTCTATAAAATAGACTTCTCCATTCTCCGTGTAGGCCATCTCCCAGTTTTCCGGCAGAGGACCTAGGTTATCCTCGGCAGAAGGAGGTAGGTATTGAGGGAGGTTCTGAGACG
The DNA here is from genome assembly GCA_025769975.1 of Gallinago jamesoni. Classification (NCBI taxonomy): domain Eukaryota; kingdom Metazoa; phylum Chordata; class Aves; order Charadriiformes; family Scolopacidae; genus Gallinago; species Gallinago jamesoni. Next base: position 8,769,683 of record JAOQGH010000003.1, read on the forward strand.
GTTCCGTGGTGGGAACGTTGGTGTGACTATCAATCGCGGACGGTGGGGCTGTCTCTCTTACGATATGCGTGTTATGCTCGTCTTGGTCACCAGACTCTGCTGTGGAATAAACAAGCACAAATAAAATTGAAAAATCAGTCTTTTTTCTCTTCCCATTTGCTTCTCCAGGTTTATCCTTGCATTTTTCCTTGCCTCGCTTTTTAATTCGCAAGAAACAGCAACAGATGAACCGAGGGCAGAGACTCTGCAGTCTTTTTGCCAGCAGGGACGAGCTGGCTTTGCCCACGCGCCCTGTGCCAGCCAGCCCCTCGCCAGCACAAATCAGAAGCTGTGATCAACTACTGTGTTTGCTCTAATAGGCCCTGCTGAGGTACCAAAGTCTTCCAAGGCTGGCTGAGGCCAGGGCTCACTGATGTAGATCAGTTCAACGGGCTTCTGAGCAGGCTTACAGGTTCACTCCCGCAGCGCCAATTGTGGGACGGGGATTAGGAGAACAAAAATTCCTGTTTGAGGAATGATCAAAAGGGGAGATTTTTACAAGTGCAGGAGGTAGTCAGAAGCTCAAAGTCAACAAGCTAATGGTGAACATCTTTAGCGCAGTGCATTTTTTTTTGAACTAAAAATTAAAATGAATGTCAGCGCTACACCATGTGTCCATGCTAGTGCCTGTTCTCGCTGACTGAGGAGGTTTATTCCAAGGCTCATCACTGTATCCTTCCAGTCAAAGTCACTCAGGGGTACTTTATTATGTATCTGGCCCTTCTCCCTCCAAGGAAACTTTTCTGATGCAGTTGCGAGCTGTATCCATGAAGAAACACTGCTCATTCCCTCCACCCCTAATCACAGTAAATGCTCTCCACAAACCAGGCCCGTGCCCCTAACTCCTTTCATAGAGAGGTTTTGGCAACAACACACAAATTCTAAAATTACCCCTGTGTCTACAAAAGGGCTTTTCTCTGGTTGGTTCTTGAAGGTGTTGGAAATTAATGACAGCACTTCCAAATCACATGGGACCACCCGTCTCCAGTACCTGCAGCTGGCAGCACACTGAGCAAAATGCAGAGATATCGGTGTCACTCTCTGCCAAGTCCCCAGGCAGCGGGACTGAAAGGGCTTCATAGCCAAGACCTCACCTCTGCTCTCCAGACTGGAGACCGTGGACCTCCTCAACTCACAGCCCACAGCCTCAGGTTTTGGAGGGGACCGTTAACTGCAGTTCCTGTGCTATTTCTAGTCTGTGTGCTGCCGTTATGAAAAGACAAGATACCGAAGATAATAAACTGGGAGAGGAGGGAAGAAAAAGATCTAGACTATACCAGTACCTTCAGCTGGCTGCTTTCTAGCCTTCCTGGAGGTCAATATTTTTAGGTAGAAGATGACAAGATAAAAGGAGCATGAATGAATCATTGCCAGCTTAAGACTGCGAGTGTAAACATGCCAAAGTCTGGAAGACACAAGTCACCGAGAGGTCTTCTAAGGAAGCAGGAGCATATTAATATGCCTAGCACATTTACATGTGAAAAAAAAAGCATAAGGAATCACTTTGGTATATGAGAAATAACTCTTTTCTTGATTCTGTGCCCATTTAATGGAGGCAAGGGGCCAGGGTGTGATCACATTGTGACAAATGAGCTGCCTTTTCCAGTATTTCATCTTGTGGAGGAAAACAAGGAAAAGAAATGATGCTTGAGTTAGTTCAGGGGCACCAAGCTGAAACAGGCAGGAAGGAGGTCAAACAGCTTCTCCCAACAGCTTCCTCCTGAAATCAGAACCTGTGACAAGGGCTGAGGTTGCTGCCATGTCACATCATGTGAGAAACTGTCCTCAGCTCAAAACTTTGCAAAGGACCCAGTAAGCAGAGACAGAAACTCCAGCCTGGGAAGGATTAGGCCAGCCAGGAGTGATTTGGGTTGGAAATAGGTAACAGGTATCAGCCAAACGGAGCACAACCCTTAAAGCTGTTTGACAGTTCAGCCCAAAGAGGGCCAAAACTAAATCTCATCTTCAATCCGTTTAAACCCCTATACAGATGTTAGAGCGAGGACCTTGGCAGACAGGAACTGGCATGACAGCTCCTACGACTCACCAGCGGCTGGGAAGGAAAACTGTCATGGTGCTAGGAAGTGACCAGAGGACAAAGGACCTTGCACCAGGGATGGTGAGCACCCACAGCAAGCAGCTGTGGAAGGCTTGAGGTATATGCACCTACCTCAAAGGGAGCTAAGAAGATAAATTCAGCGTTTGAAACTGAGCTGAAGAAGTAACGCTCTGAACACGAACAAATACTAGGATTGTGGGCATGGGGAAGAGCTCTTGCTCCTCAGATCTTCACAAAATTCCAGTGGATTTCTGTGGAAACTCAACTGATCTCCAATAGTATCGTGCTCTGAATCTGCCAGCAAAAGCTTCCAGTGGTCTTTCAGCCAATGCTCGACTGAGCATTGTGTGTTCAGCAGAACACGAGGCCTTCACGAAATAAAGAGCTTACACCCATGCTTCAGACCTCATTTCTGCAGCAAGCAGCCTAAATTTGCTGGAAGGTACCTTGGAGAAGAGGAACCTATTAAGTGTATGTGACAGGTATCTCTAGATGCAAGGAAAGGGAAAGGACTGCAACATATTTAGGAAGGAACAATAATTAATTTCAAATGTAATCCTGGTTTAGCCATTTCATACTGTTTATAATTGTCAACCATAGCTCAACTCTTCCTTGAACTTTGTGCAACTAATGGATTTGAACTTTTCCCCAATTTTTTCTCATCCAGCTCAAGCCCACAAGGCCTTTTTAGAAGACACAACTGTGCACATGATTGTCCACACCTGGACATCTGCCACTGAGGTGGTGTTGGCCAGTTCTGTCCAGGACTGACAGCTGTGCAGTAAATCCATTAAAAACAACCCTCCTCCCCCAGATCATCCCCAAGTATTCTAACTGATGGATTGCAGTATTTTTGTTTTACCTGTGAAGCTACTGCTCATTTCAGGTACATCATCCTCTTCCTCATTCTCTGTATGCACTATGCCAGCATTTTGCATATCATTGTAAGACTTGGTTCGCTTTGGAGTCGACTGCTTGGAGCCAGACTGCAGGTTTTGCAAAGCATCGGTGGAAGTCACTTTCCCACTGAGGGGCTGGCTGGGAGGCTTGGGCGTTCCATAATAGTTACCTAGGCAATAGAAACACATTTGCATCTTCAAGAGGGAACAGTTTATAGCAGCAAGATTTCTATTTTATTCCCAATCCCATTAAAATTTGTGTCTCCCCACAAGTAATTAAATACATAAACTAACACACGCCATTCCCGTTTTTGGGGGTGCATATTACATCTCTACAGCAGACATGGAAATATTTCTGGCCTGTTAAGTTATTCTCATTGAATCTGAAAGGAGAAGCAATGGTTGTATTGTTTAGGTGCACTGAGCGTACAAGGGCTGAAACAAAAGGCAGTCATGGTGAATAGCAAAACTTCATCTCGTTACATCTGAATTTCAATTAGTAGCCTTTTTACATGTATGCACCCACACAATGCTGTGGCAGATCTCGAGTGAGCCCTGCAGAAAATAAAAAATTCATGACTGCTATCACCCAGAGAAGTGATGAAAGACTCAATGGCCTGCTTTAATACACAGGTTCTTTTACGGTGGATGTTGCATTTAAAAAGCCAAAACTAGTCTCTCTCTAAAAGAAAACTTTTGCCAGAGGAGAGAAAAGGAAAGGTACCACGTGGCACCGCTTTCTTCAAAGAGGAAACTCAGCAGTTAGGTCAACTTGGGTAGAAGTGAACAACCAGACCTTAAAGCAAAACTTGAAGGGCCAAAGATCCACCCACAGTTATGCAAACACACTGCTCTTGGCAGCCGTCCCCAGATGTGATGCCAACAGTGCAAAGTGCATGGGATGCTTCACTCTCACTTTAAGTGTCCATGGAAGAAATGCAGAACAAGTGCAGGTTCACTGATGCCAGAACCACTTGAGGTGTTTCACTGCTCCTGTTTTGCTTCACCTCAAACACCACAGTAGTACTTGACTTGCCCTGAAGGGCTCCACAGGAGCCTCAGGTCTGGAATCGGTTCCCGCAGCAGTGGGCATTACTGGAATTCAGGCCTATTGCAAGGCATATCTTTTTATGCAATGATCTGTGACACACAACTCTTTTACATAAAAATCCCCACATTTTCCCTTTCAAGAGTTATTATTAATTTTCATTTGCCACCCTCAGATTCCAAGGGTGAACTTAAAAATTCTCCCTATATTCTCTGGCATGACAAAACATAAAGGATGCTCTCCCCTATAGCTTTGTATAAGCCCACGTGGGGGTGCACACATATGGCTTAACTGTGACAGCAGCATAAAATTCTTCTCTAAAATATACATGCACATTTGATTACATTTTTCATCTATCTCCATAGGCTATGTATAATCTAAAAGCCTTATTTTTCAATTTTTCAGTACATAATTACATTATATAGTTAATATCCATTCCCCAGAAAGTGTACATGCCCCTTTATTACCCCTGTTACACTACATGGGAACCACATGCCACAGGCAGATTGTGCAAAAGCACTTTAAAACCTCATCTGCTCTAAAAAAGGTACAATTTTTCATTTATTTTTATACATATGCATGCGCATTTTTGTTGCAGAAGCCAACAACATCATTCATACACTGAGATATGACTGAGTTTAAAGTCAGCCAAGCAGCTCTGCATTGACCTGCCCCACCGCGGTGAATTAAAGAATAAAGCTAAGTATGGCTTGAAGGTTTGCTTACCTAAGGATGAGTTATGCTAAGTATGGCTTGA
>JAOQGH010000003.1:8774584-8897771 GCA_025769975.1 Gallinago jamesoni
TCCAGCGCTGCAATAAAGGATACCTGCTTAATAGTCATCCCGACTATTGAGTCCTGATTTTGTCTTTCACGGCATCAGCGGTACACAGTAGTTCCAACTCACCCAACACATTTCATACTGCTCAGGCATCACACACTCAATGTTCCAAATGACATAATACCTTTTAAATACCCTGGAGGTATTTTAAAAGACCGGTAGACGTGACGCTTGGTGACATGGTTATGGATGGCTTTTGTCAGTGTTAGGCTGATGGTTGGACTTGATGCTCTTAAAGGTCCCTTCCAACCTAGGCAATTCTAGGATTCTATGACATATCCCTATTTCAGTTTGGAAGTATCAGTTGTTTATCTCAACTCCTGTTTAGCTGGCTGAATTGCCTTTCTCATTAGGATCACCTAGAGCCCCTTACAATCCCAAAGCTGTGTGGGTTGTCAGCTTTAGGGGGAGGCCACAGGGATCGTGCATATCCTAACGCTCACAAATCTCGACCTGCCATTCTGGAAGGTGTCCGGATCCATCAGGAGCAAGGGAGAGCATGAATCACCCCAACTCAGGCTGGCAGAGTCCATCTGGGAAGTCCACTTTGGACACAAGTTACTATCTGTCTCCCTAACTGCCTTCCAAGAGGAGAAAAAGTCTTTCTTTGAGAGCTGAGGCTGGAGAAGTCGGATGAGTTCCTATCTCCACGCTTTTACAGCCGGAGTACTAGGACAGCAACACGTGCAGGTTTGTCTTAACAAGGTGTGTTCGAGCCTGTATACAACGTCGTGGATTCAGCTCCATAGAAGCAGCAACACTCCGCAACACTTTCATCTTCTGTTCATCATTTCAGAATCTTAAATGTACATTGATGCATAATTTATAGGGAGAAGGAAATTACTTCTTCTGGAAAGAGCCTCTAATGGGGATGGAGGCTCCCAAGCAGGTTGCAGTCTCTGCTGAAGAAATTATTCTTATGCTCTATATACTGCAGGATTATTTTATACAAAAAGAGGAGGAATAGGGTGGAGAGAGTGTAAAGGGAAAACACAAAGGTAGGGGAAGTGAAATAACAAAGGTAGGCAGGCAGAAAAGGGATAATCTACCCTGCTGCCATCCTATCCTCTTCAGCATTTCTCCTGATGAATGCTGCTACTTTGGGGGCTTGAGGGGTTTTTTGTCTGTTTTTCCAGACAAAATGTGTTTTCTCAGGATGTTAACTGCTAAGCAGAGAGATCCACGTGTGTGCCATATACGTGAGAACTGCTTTCATTTATGGCACTGCACATCACTATTTTGTGCAAAATTTATTTCAGGTCTGTGGTAAATGGTTAAATCTTTTGCCATGGATGCAACAAAGTGAATGAAAGGGATATATAGGTGTTGTTAGTGGGGATTTCTATTTCTCCTGGACAAGAAGATAGCATAGGTGTTACCATCCATCCTCCAATTACGGAGAAATATAGGATTATATCTTTAAGGTCTGCTTCTTTTCAGTTCCTCTAGAAACATGCAAAGCTGGAGCTCCTAACAGTTCACAGAGAGCTGTTCCTCAGCAGAAAAACAGGCTTCTCTGAAGTATTTCAGATTTGCTTGCAGTGAAATCATTAGTCACTCTTCAAACCAGCCATGGTTGTTGGTACTACTATTACTGAAGAATTATTTTCTACCAACACAGTGTGCTTAGAGGAACACATACAAAAAGCAAATATGAATGTGAAAGTGAGCATGGCTCTGCATGTGTGGGTTTTGTTTTGAGGAATATGGGAAATGCAGCCACTGGGGCTGAACTTTTCATTTTCCTCCACAGGAGGCACATTCAGCCTGAGTCAATATTCAGAAAAATCACAGCTCTTCCTTCAGATTCACACAAGGATGAACACGTTTGGGAGACAACCCAGCTTATGATGAAAAACTGCAAATGAAAGCTCTAACCCAGCTTCCAGGTGACACAGAGGATTAGAAAAAAATTGGAATGCTCTCTTTTCCTCATGTTTGCTGGATGCAGTTAGACCTATTTCTCTTCTCTAAGCAATTATTTTCGAAGATGTGGCATGTGGACCTTGGTGTGGGGGCAGACATACCATTAGGAGGGACTGGCACTTAAAATTATCATTGAAACTCAAGTTTAGTCATTGAAACTCATGTTTAATCCTAAAAATTAGAAAGAGAAAATATTTACCCTGTGACTCAGAAATCCAAACATTAACAACTGACAGTGAACAGACCAACAAGAGTTTTAAAACACTCAGAATCGACATTATTTGTTCAAATTGAATCTGTCAATGTTTATGAAAAAACATACATTTAAAAATATGCTTTAACAGTGTTTTGTGAGCCACTTGTAAGCCTAAAGAAGGGGCTAACTTCATAGCCAGTGTAATTTGCACTGAATATCCAATCAGCTCTAATTATTAACAACATATTACATGTGCATACACAAGCATCTGTCATCCCAGAGGATCCCAAAACATTTTCTAAAGTCAGCACAGTAGCTATGGTAGGACTCCCCCGGGGTGCTGAGCTCCCCCAACAGCTCAGGTGAGTAAAACTTCTCAGTTCTGCAAAACTTCTGAGGACTGTGTCCCTAATGTGATGCCTCAAAGCTGGAAAAGAGCATCCTGTCTCCCAGACGAAGGAGATTTCTTAATCTAGACAGCGGGAAAAAACTTTCCTTTTCTGTGGAAGTGCCAGTTCTGAAGCAGCCAGAATGGCAGAAGCAGCACTTTCCCAGTCTGATTCCTATGGGAACACGTCTTCCAAGCTTTGTCCTCCTCTCAATCACATTTGGATCCTGCCTACAGCAACTGAATTCATAGCTAATAACAACGCATTCACTCAGCAGATGCACATACTGTTAATTGTACTCCTTGTCATCACCTTTCACTAAGCCTTATTTTATTCAGTCCCTTGGTGCTTAAAACTTATTTAACCACAACCAAAGTTTGATGGCAGCTTTTGCAGCCATGACTTAATCCACGCATTCTAAAGCACCACTCGGGAGAGTGCACAAAAATAACAAGAATAATGAAAAAAACCCAGAATAGCTATTTGGAATGAATTGATTTCTTTTCATCTCCTTATCTCTAAGTGTCGGCAGCTTATACATTTTAGCATCATGCACAGTAATTAGACTTTAGTAACAGCTAATCACAACAATAAGACAAGTTCTCATCATCATAACACTTCTTCCTCTGCCAATTCAAGCAGTGATCACAATCAATGAAAGCAATCTACAGCAGCTTCTATGCTGTCCTGCAGCTTATGAATTAAAGCGACGCTGTCAGCCAAAAGAACTTTCTTTTTAAGTTTTAAAAACCTAGTGGTAATGGAAAATTTGTCTTAGATTTCAAAATAACAAAACATTCCTATTAAATATCCCCCTGATGGGCAGTAAATTCAGAGAGAACCTTAGGGTGTTTGTATGACCTGGAATTTGAAATGTAAAAAAAACCTGCACCAATTAGCTTAGCTTTATGTTAACAACTATTAAACTAATCCACAAAAACTTTTGTCAATCTCCATTCAGTGCAATTACAGTTGCAAGGACCCCATCCATCCAAGACACTGTTTCTGGAAGGGCTAGAAATGCACAAGAACAGAGACACACAAGTGGAATGGGTATCAAACTGGGTGTTTCACCTTGCAAAGGGGAAAGATGAGACCACGGAGGCTGCTGGGGTGGGGACAGGGTGGCAGAGCTGACACAGGGAGGTGAAAGGAGGCAGAGGAGCTGTGTGCAAGGTTAAGCACGAGCTTCAGCATTAATCCTAATGGTACAACATCAACTGAAAAAAGTGGTCCCAAACCACCTATTTCAGTCAATCTGTAGGTGTTGACTTTGCTGTAGCTATTCGCTTGTTCTGTGGAGGAGAATTTGTCTTCCTTTTGTGGAGTGAAGAGATTTAGGGCTGGGACTGGGAGTGCATTTGTCTCTCAGGAAAGGACAGAGCAGAGTTCTCGCAGTTCTGAATTTACTGGCTCCTACTGTGAGGAGTAATTTTGCAATTACAAAAAAACCCCAAGAAACTCAAAAGTCTCTCTGTAGCACAGAGGACCCTGTGTCCATGAGAAGTGCATCTGATCTTCAAAGCTACCACTCGGTGTTAACAAGGACTCCATTAACAGCTCATGTTTTAAAAAGCAGTTCGTAGCTTATTTGTATCAATTTGTATTGATGCAAATGGGTGTTTTGGGAAAGAGACTTGAGAGATAAGCAGCAAAATTAAGCAGGGCCTTGACATGAAGGCTTTAGATGTAATTATTAATGTAATTGTTTTCTTTTTCAAGATGCAGCTCTTCTTCTCCTCACTGTACAAGAACCAAAACAATTGACCCTTAATTTTAGCAGAAGAGCTTCTGCTTGTCTAAGCCTGCAAGAGTGCTTGTGTCTGATTAGCACAGGACGAATTGGTTCCCGGGAGCTGAGCTCCTGCCACTGTGTTTTGTTTGTTCTCTTCCCAGATCACATTCTGCCACAGATTTCTACATTTAGATGACAGATCTGGCTGCTGTCTGTGGGGTTCACCTAGCTGCAACTGCACATTGATTAGCAATTGCCTCGAGGAAATTCAGAGTATCCAGGCAACCAGGAGGCTTGCATACAGCATCTGGCTCGGAAGCAAAACACAGGCAAGGAAAGAGATCTCAGAGAAATGAACCTGCAATATATGCAAATCCTATTTGCTTTAAATAGTAGATTCTCTGTCAATTTTTGCAGTTCTTAATGGGGAGGTTAACTGGGAGATCAGTCTGAGTTTCTTGTTAAATTAGTCAAAATGTTACAATATGCACATTTCAATTTACGTCTGAAATTTAACATATATTCCAATTAGTGTCCTTATAGGCAATGAAAGCATAGCAGAAAGTCACCTACAGCTCAAATGAGTCTCATTTATTCTGATTTTCCCCCACATTGAGATATCACCAGGTAGTGCCACATACTACTGTTAACACTCCTGTACAGCTGTGTCCAAGCACATTTGATGCATGGAAAATTTCTAACAAGCCAAAAGAAGGCAAAGATACTTAAAGTAACAAATAAACAATAAGATTTTGGTAGTATGGGGTGTGAGATGGCTGTGGAAGCTCAAGGTGTGTCTTGAATTCAGCTATATTAGAGCAACTGTTATATCCACATGCAAATAGATTTAAAAAAAAATAATCATAGGCAACATAAATAAGCATGTGCTTGTGCAGAGTATACAGAGAACAGGGGAGAAGCAGGTGGAACACACCCTACTAGCACAAAGCTGTAAGCATCAAGAAAATGCGATGTTAAGCCATAACAATGTGCAACTCTTCTTGCAAATACTGAAATATTGATATATAGAGATATATACTCCCACCACAGGATGTGTCCATTAATACCTGGCCTCTCTGGAAGGTGCTGGCATGTGTATCGCAGCTCACAGCGTAGGGTGAGCGGCAGGGAAACACCACAGTTTGCAGAGGCTGGGGGTCTGCCTCCTGGGGCAGAAGGGTTGCCCAGTTGCAAAGAAGCTGGGTAACACCAGTGAGGTGCAGCCAGTTCTAGAGACAGCCCCGAGAACTTCCAGTACCAAGAAATGATGCTGGAATGTGCTGGGCTGCCGTCTATCAATGGACTACTGTGAAGAGCCTTCAACACATCGGATTGCAGTTAGAGAGTAAATTAATGCATATAATAACCTGTAGTCTAACTTAGGGAAAAAAACAACCACCTTGCCACTTTTTGGCCATAGTGGGAAAATGGGGCCGATGTTTGGGAAAAACTTTTCCCTGGAGGTCTGTGTTTTAAGATGCACCAAGAAACAGGGCAAAGCAGGACAGCTAATCAACAAGTTCAGACAGAGCTCACATTGGAAAACTTCTTGTTAAACGTACACAGAGAGAAGCCAATCAGGAATTCCATAGGAAATTCAAAACCACTTGGAAACCCTATCAGACATTTCAATATTTGCTTTTAGAGAAAGATCTACTCAGCTACCACTTTAGTTGTTTGTAGAATGAAGCATTAGCACCAGATGACACTTCAGTACAGCAGCACTCGTGCTTCACACTGATAGTCACGCGCATACACAAGAACTTGTTCTCTTTTCTTTTTTTACTAGTGGTTTAAAAATAATAATAATAAAAAAAAAAAGAAAGCAAAGTATAAAAGCCAAAGATAGACGAGGAATCTTTCTGCAGTGCCCAGATATTAATAAGTGGATATTTGACACGATACATTGTAACGGTGCTAAAGGAGCCATTATGCTTTATTGAGCCAATCTGTAGTACGGAGACATTAATAAGCGGATCTTATCTTATTAAGAGGAACATGTTGTTCTGCTGCATGGGCATCCCCAGCATCTGCCACCCTTACTCGCCCAATCTTCCTGTCATGTTTTGCATGCCACAGACACAGCTCTCGTTCCAAGGTTGTACCAAGATGGCCAGACCCAAAAGCTGCAAGGACACCGGGAAGAAAAAACAGAAAAAACCAGCCATTTTGCTCAAGCAGCTGGGAGAACGGGGCTGCTACGAAGAAACCCAAGGAGAGCAAGCACATCAGACAAATTAGGCTAAAGGCATCTTGATTTGAAGCATGTTGCTGAATACACCTCTCTACTTCAGCTCAAATTCTAACTGCACTATTAAGGTAATTTATTACATTCATTAAGTACCACAATCAGAGACCCTGTCTACAGTCGCTAGTTTTATACACTTCAAAAATGTTAGCAAGTCACCCCATTACATCTTAGTCATGAGACTAATGCAGATTACTTATTACTTCTCTTGGCAATCACATAACACTTGTCCTGAGAATGAAAGATGATGCCTTGACAATAATACACTATAATGTAATAACCCTTCACATGTTATAAAGTGCAGCACTTTTTCTTTTGAGGATCACTAAGTGCTGGGCAGGCATTCATTAATACAGCCTTGCCAGACCCTGGTAACACAGTCAGCCCCACTCAAAATTCAGCCACCTTGTTCATGTCCACACATACATGTGGAAGTGGGGGATAACTTCTTCAGCCAGGTAATAGGCAGCCCCATCAGAGGGGATGCGACACTGGACCACCAGTATCATTGGACTGGTCAGCAATGCAAGTGAGTTAATTGGTGTTGATAAGATTGGGGGCAGCCTGGACTGCAGTGACCATGCGCTGGTGGAGTTCAGAGTCCTGAGTGATAGGGTCAGGTGAAGAGTAATCGGGACCTTGAATTTTAGGAAAGCAAAATTCCAGCTCTCAAAGGAGTTGGAACTCCTTTGATAGAAACTGCCCTGTCAATAGAAACTGCCCTCAGGGGTAAGGGAGCATAAAGAGCTGGCAGATCTTTAGGGATGCTTTCCATAGAGTGCAAGAGTTCTCAATCCCCAGATGCAAGAAATCAGGAAAGAAAGACATGATAGTGGTATGGCTGAGTCAAGACCTGCTGGTGAAACTAAAGGGCAAGAAAAAGATGCACAGGCAGTGGAAGCAGGGACAGGTACCCTGGGAAGAGCATAGGGATGCTGCCCAGTTGTGTAGAGACCTGTGCCAGCATGTCAAGGGAGGTGATTCTGCCCCTCCACTCTGCTCTCATGAGATCCCACCTGGAGTACTGTGTTCAGCTCTGGAACCCTCAGTACAGGAAAGACATGTTGAGGTGGATCCAGAAGAGGGCCATAACAATGGTCAGAGGGCTGGAGCACCTCTCCTACGAGGACAGGCTAAGAGAGTTGGGAATGATCAACCTAGAGAAGACTCCTGGGAGACCTTATGGCAGCCTTTCAGTACTCAAAGGGGCCTACAGGAAAGATGGGGTCAAACTTTTTAGCAGGCCCTGTTATGATAGGACAAAGGGTAATGGTTTTAAACTAAATGGGGGAAGATTTAGACAGATACAAGGAAGAAATTTTTTACGTTGAGGGTGGTGAAACACTGGACTAAGTTGCCCAGAGGGGGATAGATGCCCCATCCCTAGAAACATTCAAGGTCAGGTTGGATGGGGCTCTAAGCAACCTAATCTAATGGAAGATGCTCCTGCTCATTGCAGGGGGGTTGGACTAGATGAGCTTTAAAAGCCCTTTCCAAACCTAACTATTCTATGATTCCAATGTCTCAGCACATCTCTGCACAGCGCCCATCTCCACAGCTCCATTCAGCACAGCCCTCTGAAATACCATTGCTTCCACTCTCTCCTTCCTACTTGTAATGGGAGATAACTGCAGGCACAGGATATCTGCTGAAATATTAATGAACAGAGAAGTAAGTGTTGTTTTAATATTCTCCAGGCCAGTAACCTGAAGTATAGAGCAGTTACCTGATTTGATTTCTTTGATTTGCCTGAGGCTGTTTAGCAGCTGGGGAAGAAATGAGAATAAAATCTAGAAGTTGTGGTTCTGCTCAAAACAGCCATCCCTTGGGGTCCCTATGAAAGCCCACAACTCAAATGCAGAGGTAATTGCTAAATAATTAGTAACCTACACAATTAGTTCCATGCATCTGTCAGTATTTTATGCCCTAATGGATCAGTCAATAAATGCCTGAGATTACAATTATGATGGTTTCCTATCCAACAGAAAGCCAAGCTAATGTGCAGCCTAAAAAGATTTTTCCTTCCTAATGAGCGTTGTCAATGGGAATTACTAACTGGCTTGAGCGTGTCGTGTGCAGCTTCACCAGCACGCACGTGGCACAAAAAACACCTGCACTGGTGCAAATATCACAGCTTTGGGCCAGGTCTTCAAGGATTTTACAGCTCCAGATCCTGAATTCATGTGAGCCACATGTAGCTTTCATCAGGGGAAAAAAGAAGTTTCTAGGCTTGGTGGCTAAAACGCAATGTGTCAAAACTGGACCTGAAAACCCCTCAGGAACTAAGGCTTTCAAACATCCCTTCACACCTGATGACAATTTTTGGAGCATTTTGGGTGCCGAACACACCAGGGAGGTGACAGGTGACCAGAAAAGCAGCTGCTATGCCTGCTCTGCAGTCACTAGGATATGAATCAAAAACTGCCCAGAGGACCCTATTTGCAGCACACCAGAAAAAATAGTACTGACATTATGCAGCCCAGTAGTAGACAACATTTGCCTAGGCACTTCAGCTTGTGGCTTCTTTCTTTGCAATTAGAGCACTTTCAAAAACCTGATATACTCTCCTACTCTTTTATGGTTTCCCACCATTCTCTTCTGCTTGTTCTTTATTCTTTCCAAATCAATAGTATCCATATCAGCAGAGTCCTCTGTATTATTCCTCTTCTGATAGCTTCCCATTTTCTAATCTTTCTCTCCAGAAGTTCTCTTCAGTAACTAAACAAATCCTTGTGTTGCATCTTCTCCCACAAGGTGTTTTCTCAACGATAGTGCCAGTGTCTGGGTGGATTTATGCCTTCAAAAGGCAAACAAATGTCATCCAGTAATGCCAGAACTTTATCTTGATCGATCGGGTCAGACTTTCTCTCCAGCTGCTGACATGCAGCACAGAAATAGAGAGCATACATCCATCTCCCTCATCACCACATGCAGACTCTTAGAAATTAAGGGCCAGAAGGGACCTTGGGACAACCCTGACTCCAAACTACCATCATGCTTGAGCCACGTGGGCTTGTGGCTGCCAGGCCCATGAAAACTTCCCCATTCAGCATCACTACTCCCCATTTCATAGTATTCCTCTTCCTGCGTCTCCAAATCACCTAGTTACATTATAATCAAAAGCAACCCTATCTTTGCAACTGTTTGTTCCCTACTCAGTTCATTAGGTAGCGTTAGTAATAAAGTCATGCCTTAAAGGAATTATAGTTCGCCAGAGAGGAATAGAAGATTATTCCCTTTTGTTGAGTTCCACCACTCTGGTTTGGAATAAGCCATCACTGGCAGGGTCAATCAACTCCATCATGGTGGTACATTTTAAAAAAAAAAGGCAGTAGAATGCAGCATAAACCCCCCGATAATTAAACTAATCTAAGACTATAAAACTGAGGCCGAACAATAACAAAAACTTGTACATTAGAAGTCTAACTTTGTGGTCTGGGTTTGGTTTTTTTTCTTTTTAGATAGAAATTGCTGGTGATTACAACATTGGGTCTGAATCACACCTTCTTTCAAGATCTAATCAAGATCAACACTGTCTTGATCAATACAGTTGTAAAATAAGATTTCCCAAAGAAGTCCAGCAAAGCCATTAAAGAAATCTCGGAAGGCAGCAAAATCATTTCTTGAAGTTGTAAATGAAAAATGAACTTTATTTATTTCACATTACAATCAAATAGTAATGTGTCTTGGTGCATACGTGCACACATGCATCATCATTATTTGCTTTATTCGTATAGATTTTTCCTTCCATGGGCCAGCTCTCCAGAACCTCTACGCCCCAACATCACTGATGTCAACATGCAGAGAGGCTTCTCAGCACTTCTGACAAATTATTCTGTTAAAGTTCAGACCCCTCTATCAGCCACAGAAATTAAATACGCATTAGACTTATGAGAAATCAACCTCATCTTCAGCAACTCAAAAGAGCAACCCACAAAATCTAAACAGTTCAGCTGCTGCTACATATAATCACATAAGCACCGAAATGACCAGGTTATAACTGTCCCAGATGTGCACAGCATTTCCTGAAAACTAATTCCCAGCAAGTCCCAGGAGCCAGCTTACAGACAGTTACCCATTTTGTCTTTCCAAGTGGAAAGGTCACCAGAATAAATACGATCAGGAAGTAATGGTGAAGCAGTTCAGCTGATCTATTTCGAGCACCATGACAAAGAAAACTAATTTAGTGTTATAATTAGAAACATAGAGAGGAAAAAGCTCATTTTGGAGAAGTGCTGCTGCTGGAACGTTAGCATTGGTGCTGATGGAGCTAATCAGCTCAGAGAGGTGGAAGAGTGAAACCAAATTATACATTTAGCATCTTCATGCAAACCGGGTTTGACGCTGCAATTGTCTGGAGTTGGGAATAAGTGCAAGGTTTAAAGGTGACCTTAACAAGGGAATTTTTAAAGTAGACTAAACAAACAGCATTTCAGAACTTTTTCTTAAGAGCTTGGAAACCCAAACCACGTCACAATCTCTTTTGCTCATATTCTATGACTACTTTTCAAAGACTATCAGCTATTTGTGCGTAGTTCATATTTTTAAACATATTTCATGTTTCTTCTTAATGGCTGCAAGAATAAGGCTTTTTAAACTTTTCATAATTATGACAAGACCCATTTAACTTCTTGGAAATGGAAACATGACATGAATGAGCTGAAGTGCACTGGGAAGACTTTCAAACCTGTAATGTATTTCATTTCATTGACTTCTCGAGAGGTATATTTGAATGTTCTCAGGGGCAAGGACACCACCCTAAAAGGAGTTTTCAATTTAAAGAAGATACAGATTGCAGGTTTAGTTACACAAATCCAACTATGTACCTAAATATGGCCAATTTGCCTTGTGTTTTGTTCGAAGCCAAAGCTATCTTTTTCTTGCTCTCACCCTAGTGACATTTCAGTGCCCTTTGGCTGTCTCAGTGCTGTTGTTTGTAAAGCTGTGCTGTAAAAAAGATCAACACAATGACCCAAGTTAGAAGTAATTACCCAACAATAAAGAAAAAAAAAAAGGCCAAAAGCAGTGCATGGTGTAGCTGCAGAGTGCCACACAATTGGGTGATGAAGGATGTGTACTTAGGGAAGATGAAGGGGAAGAGAGACACAGCAGGAGGGAAGAAAAAGTGAGATGGGCTGTGGCAGATACAAAGAAAAGATGGATTTTCATTCGCTGCCAAGCTGCCTTCCCTCAGTATTTCTTTACCAGATTTCATACTGGATTTTCCTGGCCTACTGATGTTAATCTTTCGAGGTAGTTCACTTGACGGGAAAAGACAAAAACACACAACATCGGAATTCCATGTCTCAGGGTACACAGAGAAAAGGGAAGTAGAGCACTAGGATAGAAAGTTAGGTGCTAACTCCAGCGGGTGAACACAAGCCTAATGTCCTACCACAGTTCTCTGAAGTGCTTTCTCACTGGCCATGGCTCCATACCTTCATAAGTTCCTACTTCCAGAAGGGTCCCACTTCTCTCCAACTCCAGAAACTTCTCCACAGTCAGAAAGTTATAGTCCACACCAGGCACTTCTCCTTCTCTTGGAGGGCGGGTTGTGCCTGAAAAGAAAAATGAGCACATTAATATAGTTGTTTTCTTATCAAGAGTTAAAAGGGACAATACAAAATGATCACAAAGATCCAACAGTATCTGCAAAATACAATTCCACAAGCTACACAGAGAGCAGTGCCATGAGTTCAGTTAGAAGTTAGGGGTTCACATAAAAACAAGACAGGACACAGATCACAAGTTGAGCTGGCAGTACCAGTTGTTCCACCCAATGACAATGTTTTTGATATTCCCAGAAAGACTCTCTGGCAAAGACACCTCTCATATCACATGCAGAAACACAGCTGGAAGAGTTTTGTATCTGGGAATATGCCAGCAATTACCTTCCTGCCATTAGAACAGACTCTCACACTTCAGCTTCACTAAAATTGCAATCTCTCTTCTCAGATAAGGCAACTTTCCAGCTTCCATTATTGCTGCATCACCTTGTCTCACCAAAAATTCTTTTACATCATAAAGATATTTCCTCCTTATTTCTTCTTAATATTTTATGTCTATTTATGCTATTTTGTTAACTCAACATTAGAAGTACCATGAGACAGTTTTGATGCACTGTTCACACAGGCTTGCTAAAGAGACAAGCTGCAAAAAGAGTTTCACCCATAAGCTCATTCTAATTCAAGAAATACTTTTTCTTTTGAGTAATAATTCACAGTGAATCTCGCTCTAGCGCTCAACAATTTAAATAGCACCCACGGAGAATGGGGCTCTGATCATGGCTACTCTGCCAGCTCTGAAACTCTTCTGCCTTCTGACCAATTTACAGCACTTTGAAGCATGGTTTAAGATGAGTCATTTCATGATTTTTTGCTAAAATGGCTTGGGCCACTGCATTTTAGGTCACTGAGCACAGCCTAATTGATTAGGATTAATTTCTGTTCAATAGTCTTTGTTTTCCATGACTCCAGAGGCAAGGAGATGGTTGGATTCTGTACATCTGAGATTTAAATATAAATGACAGATTTAGAGATGGTACAAGGAACCTGAACTTTAGCAGAAAGAGCAGAGTTAGAGAGTTGGAGGTGTCCAAGTGCTGTGGCTGCAACCAATCTGCTGGCTTGGGAATAACTTCAGAGATGTGGAAACCATACCTGACATTTAATGAAGCATGATTTCTCACTTCTGTGGGACTCTTCTGGCCCCTGGGCAGCGACTTCACAGTGCATACAAATTCTTAAACCCTTCTATAAAAGGCCTGAAGAAAGCATAAAGAAGCAAGCTTCTGGAAACTAATTGGGAAGATTCACACTCTCAGAAGTTGAAAGAGCATAAATTCACCATGCCTGCATCTGGCAAATGTTTTCCTCAAGTGCCAGGGAAGCGGAAAGTCTGCTTATGCCCTATTCATCTGAGAGACTGCTCAAGAGGTCAGCCTTGACAGAGTGGCACCCTTGAAAAAACTATCACAAGATTAATTTCCTTGATAGACATCTACTTCCTCTAACATCCTCCATTTCTTGTTTCAAAATAGAAACTCTCCCTTTTTTATTATTTACCATCAGGCTTCAAATAGTCTATAAATTCCTGTGCTTTTTCTATCATTCCTTCTCTCGGGTCTGTGTGACTGGGTGAAGGCAGGACAAGGAAAGGCAAAAAAAAGGGATGGAAATGGTGATGGATATCTTCCCCCTACTAGCAGAATTTCCTATTTGTGTTCCTGAATCCTTACAGAAAGACTACAATGACTTTTACGAAGTAGTTTGTAAAAAGGGAGAGATTTTTTCACAGATCTAGACCAGAGAAATCCTGGAACTGGACCACATGCCCCTCTCTAAAAGCCTGCATTCCCATCGAAAGGCAGGCAGCAAGGCTGAGCTGGCAATGCCCACATGTCCCTCCCTGGCACGCGAGGATGGGACAGGGATGAAGGCTCACAGCCCAGACACAGCATCTCCCCCCCCGACACCAACACTGCTGTAGATGTTCAGGCTTTGAGGACCTTCACCTTCATCATGGCTATTGGCCACTGCCAGCTTACCCTAAAACAGGTCCATGAGAGGGAAGAAGAATGAAAAGCCTCAGCAATAAATATGTCTGAGGATGCGCTGTCCCGTGCCTGGAGCACAATGGAAGTGAGAATTAGACTCTATTGCTCCTCATCCAGCGCATCAGTCAGATGTCACTCCGAGCCATGCGGTGTGCGAGCTGAATGACAAAGATTGGGACATACCTTTTCCCAGCAACTGACAACACACATTCATGAGTCACAAAGATCAGGGAACTTCAGGATTAATTTTTCTTTATCTTTTAAAGCCCTCTTCTTTTCTTTATCTATATCTTCCCACAGAGAGTATTTATTAATCCTTTTTTTTTTTTCCTTCTGAATTTTTATAGTTGTGAAATTGCAGTCAGCAGTTTACTAGTGCTGGCTGCCTATTTGACATGACAATTATATCTCTGCCATAATTCCTCTGAGCCATTTTAATGGATCTATTTGTTTCATCTGAGTGTTCTTAATTTCCTGAATATGTTCAAGTCGAAAAATGGCAGATGTGCTTGCTATCAGGGCGATTGCCTGCAACACACGCTGAATGCATTAGAAACGCCAAGTCGCCGCGTAAAAGAGAAAACATTACATCACAGAGATAACATTTGTCACCTCGCATTGGTCTCCAGCAACAAACAGAGGAAAAATAAAACCTACACTGGTTAGGATATCTTATCTGGGCAAAGGCGAAAAACCCAACAAGTTTCCATGTTGCTGTCTAGAGCAAAGATTGCTTGCAGATGCTCGGGCTGTTATCCTGCTTCACATCTGAGCAAGTGTTACTGACTGCAATTCAGAAAGGCAGGGGGAAGGGAAAACCCGCCTCCGTTTTTCTTGTAGCAGAATGACAGGCTGCCGGCTGGACACACGCCTGGCAGATGGCATTTCAAAGAGTTTTCATGAACCATCTGGGATGTGTACAATGATTACAAACCACACTTACAACAAAGCCAGAAGGGTTGCTTCACAAGGGGGGTTGGGGGAGAGGGCAGGCGCAAAGAAGGGGGAAAGAAAAGAAAACCAAGAGGCACGTAAGCAAACTCGATGACTTTTCTCAGGAACAGGATGCTAAAAATAATCTGCACCTTCCACCTCAAGC
This sequence comes from Gallinago jamesoni, assembly GCA_025769975.1. Lineage (NCBI taxonomy): Eukaryota > Metazoa > Chordata > Aves > Charadriiformes > Scolopacidae > Gallinago > Gallinago jamesoni. Next base: position 8,789,769 of record JAOQGH010000003.1, read on the forward strand.
CCTTCCATGGCCTGAAACAACCGCTCCGTTACTGTGCAGCTTGTGTGTATACAGCCCAACACCATCACAAGCTGCAAGCTACCTTTGGAGCTTTCTGCTGATAAACTCCAAATTGTAATTATCTCCCATCATTAATGTGACTTAATTATGTACAAACCATAGTCTGTGTGTCCTCCCTCCCACCCCCTTTAAATTGCATTTCAGTGTCCTTACCACAGGATGGTCATCACTAAAGAAGAGAGCTCTGGAGATGACTGTATATTTTATCAGACCTAATAGCAGATCAGACCTCTGCTAATGGCAGAATTAATTGAGCACATTAAGTGCTGTAGATGGCCCAAACAGGAGTTAAAGTACTCCACTAGAAAAGGCGAGCCAATCATATTTAAATACGTTAACCTGCCTGCCATGTTTGCACTGAAATATTAAGTGGCATCAAACCTTATTGCCATTAGGTAGTGATTTAGCTAATTAATTTGAGCTGTCCCACTGTGTGACGAGCTCTGAATTGCTAATGCTACAATGAGAAGGAACCAGAGGAGCAACCAAGTGGTTACTGACTCCTTCTGCACATTTAATGGTTCATAAATTTTTACTCTTATTTGGCTAGAATGTCCCACAACATATAAAACTAGTTAGAGACATTAAATTCACAGAGGAATTGCTAAAATATTCTGCAACCACAGCAAACTTAAGAAAAAAAATAAATAAAAATAAGGCTACTGGTTAGCATTGCAGGTTTTACTTTCTTAGTCCGGGGAGGTAAAACTACATATAAGATGTAAATTGAGTGTACGTTGAAGTGGTAGATGCCTCAACCCTGGAAACATTCAAGGTCAGGTTGGATGGAGCTCTGAGCAACCTGATCTTGTTGAAGATATCCCTGCTTGTTGCAGGGAGGTTGGACTAGGTGGCCTTTTTAGGTCCCTTCCAACCCAAACCATTCTATAACATGGGTTGCTCAGATGCTAGCTGAAATATTTGCCCAACTGCTGGCTTAGTTCTCCCACCCAAGCTAGCTGGATCCTAGTTTATTCATGCACCACTAAATGCCGCAGAAGAGGGATCTCATCATGGGCTGGAGACCCCACCTGAGAAATTGCTTACAGACACAGCTGAGTTTGCCCACACAGAGCCCAGTGCTGTACTTAAGCTAACTAAATTAAAGCTTGTCATCCATGCCTAGAATAACTGGACTGCAGCTCAGATGTACTGATGACTATCAAATATTATTCTGAATAATTTAAGTGCCCATTTAAAAGACAAATAGCTGTTCCTGTTGTGTTGCCTATCAACCATGCTGACAACTACCCAACATGAGCCTCAATTATAGTATGGCCAGATTGTTAATATGTGATTCAGGGGCTGTTTAGCTCCTTATCAATCTACCAGAGCCTCATGATAAGCTGTTAATAGCCACTGATGCCCTGCTGCTAAATTAATCAGAATCTTTGCTTATTGTAATCTAAAAATAAGACTTCAAAGGGGCTGTAGTCACTTCAATTACTTTCTTGTTAAAACAAAAACAGTTCTTGAGCAGTAACTCTGTTACCATGTGCCAAAACAGCCCCTAGCAAGTCATTTAGAAGTTGACTTCTCAAGTGCCTAACCCTATATTGCCCATTTGCAAAGCAATGATTTCTGTAAACTCCTTATCTAATTCCACTGGCTGGCAAATATAATCTGGTGAGCCACCGAAATATAGCTGATCAAACCATGTATCATTTGCTTCTCTTCTCCACTGACCAGCTTCCTCTTAAAATGGTAGATAATGTGGGAGTTTCACACTCAGAGTAAGGATATAGTGGCTACAACCATATTTTGTACAAACTCAAGTCACTGCTGGTTACCACATGGAACTGTAATAAATAAGGTTTTAATGTGAAGTGTAGAGGGATGCTGCTGACTCACGGAGCTGCAACGCCAAGCGCTGTTGGAGGGGTTTGCCAAGAGGCAGTTTGCAGGTGGGTTATAGAAGGAAGGATGCTGTTCTTGCCATATCCCAAAGACTGATATTTTTCTTCATTCAGCAAGCAGAGACTGCTCTCATCGCCCACACTGAAAAAAACCTTCAGCTGCCAAGGAAGAAGCATATTAGGAAAACGGCTCCTCTTCCCTCTGCACAGTGTTTAGAGGTCACCTTCTTCCCTCATGTCACAGGATAATGTGGAGAGCCTGCTTCGGTGCTCCTGCATCTGTCACCAATGGTGCCAGATAACTGGAAGGCAGGACAAACTCCAGAGATCTGCCAATGGCAAGCGGAGGAGGGAATAGACAGAGACGACACGGTCTGTCTCCAGCAGAGGCCACCTGATTACCAGCCACGCTTAAGGCAGCACTTATCTGCAGCACAGTATTAAAAACAGCCTTATCTACATTAACAAAAAATAAAGTGTAACCTGTCTGTAAGAAAAAACATTGTTTACAGAAGTACTTCATCTTATTGGCTTCTGGGGTTATCCAAACTAAGTCTGCTGATGGGTTTTTTCAACAGCAGTAGAAGGAATTGTAATTGGACACAGTTATGCTGCCCATTATACACGTGTGGGACCTCACCTATGGTAAGGTATAAGGGTAAATTATAGTTTTAACTACATGAAAATATGGAAGTTTCAGAGAGGCCTGGTCTGCCGCAAACCAAACATGCTCAACTTATAAATACAGTTTTCTCCTGAAACTTGAAACTCAGGAAGCTTATTCTGGGATTTTAAATGTTGTCTGTCCCTTCTCTAGCCAGTGACTTGATACCTGTAACCCACAAGAACATGACAAGCATTCAAAGTGTCTCGGTGGTGGAGCAGAAATTCAGTCCAAAGGAGAATGTGGTGTGTCACTAGACATTAATTCACAGCTCTGCTAATGATGCATGCACAGGAACAGATGCTGATTGACTCTTCCTGGCCACACAGACAACTGCAGTACTCAAAGCAAAATTTCTGTCACCGTGGTCAGCAGGAATGACTGACTGAACGCAGAAAACAGCTGACCAAGACAAACCTGTCTCTCTACAGACACGTTTCAGAGAGAAATGCATTCCATTGCTGTGGTCTAAGGTGAATTTTCTTCAATAGAGGGAAATGAAAGAGATTTGTACATAGAGCTCAGTATCTCCCTTCGGCTCCCACCAGCCTTTCCAGCAACACTAAGTGGCCAAAGCTGGGTCCCAGAGCAGCATCTTGGGAGGATCCCCCCTTGCTCTAAGAACTGTGCTGACCACACACATGAGCAATGGCAGATGGAACCTCAGGGCACAGGAAAGCTGCTCTCCCTCTTTCTGGGGCACCATGTCCAGTTGCATCTCTCGGGCCCTGTCTCTCAAAGATTTACTGGTTGCCCAGAGCATCCCTGGAGAAACGATCCAGCCAAGCCACACAGCAACAGCTCAGAGCTTGTAAACCCTCCAGGCAGCAAGTTTTTTTATGTCCCTTTTAAATCTATTTTTGGTATTTCTGTGGCCTTCACTGCCACCGAATAAGAACACTGATAATCTTCAACACATTTATCCTTACAGAGTTTTGAGGTAGAGAGAGTGGGTTTGTTTCTGTTTTATAGCCCAAGATCAGCAATACCCAGGCTCTCAAAGGGCTCCAGGAGCCTAATTCTAGAGAAATCAATGGGATTTAGGAAACCCTACAGATCAGGATCAGGGCCGAACAGATTAAAAGGGACAAAAATAACTTGCTGCCGCGCTGGGGCTTTGCAAGCCCGTTCGTATGCTTTGTGACACACCACACCATGGCTACACAAAGCCAATTCAGCATGAGGGGGGTCGCTCTCGATTGTAATATCACAAAATCAGAATCACAGAAGCACCTAGGTTGGAAGGGTGGGATCATCTAGTCCAACCAATGAAAAAAAACAAACAACAAACCACAAACAACAACAACAAAAAAACCAAAAACCACAACACAAACAATACCCCCACACAAACCCCACACCACACCCAAAACAACACCAACCCAACACTAATCCATATCCCCAAGCACCATGTCAGCTCGTCTCTTGAACACCTCCAGGGATGGTGCCTCAACCACCTCCCTGGGCAGCCCATTCCAATGCCTGACAACCCTTTCAGTAAAGAAATATTTCCTAATATCTAACCTGAACCTCCCCTGGAGCAACTTGAAGCCACTACCCCTTGTCCTATCATCTGTGACCTGGGAGAAGAGACCGACCCCCGCCTCTCTACACCCTCCTTTCAGGGAGTTGTAGAGAGCAAGAAGGTCTTCCCTCACTCTCCTCTTCCCCAGACTGAACACCCCCAGCTCCCTCAGCCGCTCCTCATAAGACTTGTGCTCCAGACCCCTCACCAACTTCGTTGCCCTTCTCTGGACCCGCTCCAGCCCCTCAATGTCTTTCTTGTCATAGGGGGCCCAAAAGAGGACACAGTACTTGAGGTGGGGTCTCACCAGTGCCGATTACAGGGGGAATTTAAAAGAACCTGGTAATTACCCGATGACTAGAAGTAAGGGTACAAAACCCGCCACGCTCCCCAAGAAACCCACTTAAAAAAGACTTCTTTAAGGATCTATGCCAAATATTCAAACACAGCAGCACCTCTCTGACCCAAGAAAGCACCTCTGATGGTACTACTGCAGTGTGGAAGTTACCAGTGCACTTATCACCTCTTCATGTGTCCTTCAGAGCTTTTATTTCCTTTCTCCTCAGGAAAAAAAGAAAGTATTCTGGCATCAAATAAAACAAAAATAATAAATTTATTGGGTTTGCAGTAGCAGCAGCTTGCCTTCTGGATCTCTCTCTTTGAGTGATTGCTGTTACCTCACCAGACACCTGCAGCCGATTGCCTCTCATTTCCCACGAGGTGGGACACCCACCAAGAAGATTAAACTTCATGAACTAATGAGTTTGCCATTAATCCTGTGTTCATGGAGTCCAACAGCATGACATCCACTAATTTAAATTGTGAACTACTGATGAAAAAGCAAACTATGTACCTCCTTGGTGAGAAGACCTGAGCTGTAACTATGCACAATTTTATTCTAATATATGGATTAGTGTAATAAAGTGTAATTTTATAAATCAATAAAGCTGTAGTAATGAGATTGCACTGTAATGTTCTGCTTTTAAATATTGGCACAGAAATGAATGAAAATTGCCATTTGTGTAAGTGTATGTGACTTATGGGAAGTGAAATTAGCTGAAAGTAAATTAACAGGGTGATTATATACTTGCATTTATATTCAGTTTCTCTGATATATACATTTTTAGAAGTCTAGATAATGCTACAACCATGACACACACCTCTTCTTCACAAGGATCACATTTCTTCTACGTAAAAATTGTCAAAGTTACTTTCAGTAGCAATTTCGTCTGTCTTGGAAAAGGCTACAGCTGAAGAAGGTGAATTAGATACACACACTGGATAATTACAGAGCATCCTCATTAGCAATCCTGTAGATCATTCACTCTGGACTATCTCAACCCAAGCCTAACCTGGCCACATCAGCTGTCTCACGCCGTGCTGTGCAGAGGCACAGCAGGTCTCCATGCTGTGTGTCCAGAGCGTCTCTGAAAAAGCACCGTGTGGTGCTTTAAGAGGACTCTTCTACATGAACGTGCACATCTGTGTTAAATACAACAGGCCAAAGGTGTGGGGGAGTAAGTGCTTAAAATCTACTTTGAAATAAGTCACAGGAGACCTGTTATGTAGGGTTGTTCCCACGCAAACAGCACTTTTAAACAAATACCTCATTGTCTTATTTATGCTTTCACATTATAGGGAGTAGGTTATCTGGAGGTACAACCTGTCTTGCATTTATCAGCTTTTTCCATGACTACTTCTAAAGCTATCCAATTTCTACTAATTGCCTAAGGGAAGGTGTAGCCGAGTCCGAGAGTTTCCTAGGTGAAGGGCTAGCATTGAACCAAGCTCTGAGCTGGTAAGTGGAGACACTAAGCTGCTGAGAAACAAAATCCCCACCAGCCCCCTGTCACCCCCTGAACTTCAGACAGCGCAGTATTAAAAATCAGTTCCCATTAGATCTTCAGGTGCTTTGGTACAAGTTTTGAGCAGGTTGTATTTGAAAAGAATAATACAATAGGTAAAAAATAAACCACCCTCAAACCTTTTGCTTAACGTTAGAGACATAAGAGTGGGAGGAGATGGCTTTAGGAAAGGTGAGGGGCCAAGGCATCACTCGAGACTGGGCACACCGCAAACTCCTGCAAGATGAATTGCCACGTCACAAAGCAAAGAGAGACACAAAACCACGCAACTCAGATAAGCTAAGTTCACTGTCTTTCCAGAAATAACTAAGGGTTTTGTAAGCACTGCATAATCCTTTTCACCCATCATGAAGCGCTGAATGGATTTCTCAATTTAGTGGAAGACATACAGTGAATCCTTGAAGGAGAAACAAGTGAAAAATGAACAAGAACACAATAACCAGTTTTATCTTGGATTTTTAAAATAAATAAAAAAACCCAACCCAAAAACCCAAAACGCCCCAAAAAAACCCAAACCATGTTTGGGCACTATATATGACTACTGAAACCAAAGGAAGCATAAAAAATCCCATATCAAAAACTAATGTTAGCATATATCTCTAAATCTATCCCACAGTGAGACCAGCAGTAGATCTTCCCAGGAGCACAACTGCCTGTTTGTTCCCCACAACAGCGTTACTACACAAGCTGCCACAATTATTGGAAGGAAAAAACTTATCTCTTTTCTTTAAAACTTAGATACAAAAAAAAATTAATCTCCCCAAAACAAGGTATCCTATTTTCTATTCTACTTCAAGCCTATGAACAGATATTGCAATCAAGCACGTAAAAAAATAGCGGATCCAACCCAGACTGAACACCTGCAGTATTTCAACTCTGTTTTTTTCAATAACAGTGTTTGTTTTTAACACCTGCATACCTATGTGCACACTTATCCAGGAAAGGGTATTCTGCCATAGTTTTAAAGCCATAGTAATAAATAGGAGGTTATTTGATGTCCAATAGCTTGGCTGCTTCAACAAAGATTACTTACTTCCCTCGCTGTTTGTCTTCTAAGGCTGTTTGTGCTGCCGAGATAAGTACAAAACAACGTGGGTCATCCCTGGTTGGGTGTGATATAAAACTCTTTCCGCTGACTTTAATTGCCCTTCTAGCAGACCTTTAATTTGCAGTTAAAAGTCTTAATAAAACACCTAACAGCATGTGCCTAAAACTAGATCAGTTCATTAGTCTAATCTCTGTAAAATTCCACCATAGGAAGGAAGAGTCATATAAAACGTACACATTTATCTCTGAGGCATTTCCTGACGTTTGTTTCAATGACCACTTCCAGCCCACTGGAAAGAGACACTCAAAGAGAAAGGCTTTTCCTTTTTTTTTTTTTTAAAAAAAAAAAAAGAAACAGAACACCATACTATTACAGGACATCAACAAAGTTTTTTAAACCAGTCTTTTTCTCTGAACAATGTACACTGGAGATGGTACATTTTCTCCCTTAGCCCACAGCTGCAAAAGGCTATAAAACTAATGGACTTCTGACTGTGATAACCTCATCACACTCTTAGAAAGCCATGAGTCTCCTGTGGCTCTTCAATTTTTGGCTCTGCCCACTCACCATCCCTTGGTACAGATGGGTCTTGCTCCCTGACAAATCCTCCTGAACCTTTGCTTCGTAGTTTTCTAGCTTCACATTCAATACTAACCAATAAATGCAAATGTATCAGCTATAGCAAGAAGTATGCAGATTATAGAAACACACAGTTATGTGGATGCCATATGGATGCACTTACTGTAAAACTCAAGGGAAGGACTAAAGCAGAGATGAAATCTACCCAGCAATATGCACATTTAGGCACTATTCCCTACAGATCCTGTCCCTTAATTTTACCTGTTCTTAACTGCTACCAATTTCTATGTTGGTTTTTTTGGTTGTGGTTTTTTTTTTTTTTTTTTTCCTCCAGTAGCTCTGTATGCACAACATGCTTTAGTTGTTTGTGATTGTTAACGCTTTAGCTGGTTGAAAACATTCTCCTGGTTCACATTCTGTAATGCTGTGATTAGGTGACTGCTCTGGATGCTGAAAAAACACCAAACATTGAGAAGTTGATTGGTGTTTGAGTTTCAGATTCATCCCTATTGATAACTGGAAGCATTAAAATGTAAACGAAAACAAATACAGTAAAATTAATTCTTTTCTTACCTCACTGAAATAAAAACTATTAGAATATTTTATTATTTACAGTTCCCTTGCTGTAAATTCCACACTCTGAGCTCTAACACAGAAAAAGCTTATTAATCCTTATAGTTTTGTAAGTGTAATAAAATACTAAAGAAAACACAAGTTACAATACATTTTCCTCTTTTTTAATTAAAACGTTCCCGGGTACAGTACGCCTGCTGTTTAGGTAGCGCGTAACTCTGCATCTTTGCTGTCCAAAGCTAACTGTCATGCTATTGATAATGTATACAGGCTTCTCCATTTATTTTATTGCTTTTTCAGTTGTACACAAATAATAAAAACCTTGCCTCACAATCTTGTCACCACCTATGAATTTCACAGGATATACACCTACAGGGTGCTTTACTCTGCTTTTCTGAAGGCAAGCATCACCCCTATAAAATATTCCAGTGCTTAAACTGGGGACAATGGCATAGTGTTTGGCGTAAATGGTCTTTGCTTCATCTCACCTGATTACTTCTAGTTATACCTTCTCTCTGTTAAATGTCCCTGCGTAAGGGTTTATAGCTCTGCGTTCACACAAAACAATCATTCCATCACATTACACGCTCCGTCATTTTATTAGCTTCTTGCAAATCATTTTCTGCAAGTGTCCCAATTTTAAATGCCATTTTAAGCTCTTCTGCTGGTTTACCAGTACCCTTTTGGTACTGACTGCCCAACACATGACATGAGATGCCGCACGGAGCCACAACGCCAGCAGCTCCTGCTTTCACTGTGGTGAGTAATTCCAGAGCATCTCCAGGTCCCCACCGTCACTGGTTTGAATCCAACATAAATAAACAGCACACAGAAATTATCCTCGTGCAACTCCCTGGCAGCCCAAACAAAATGAGCTGTTCCTTGTCTCGCCTCCAATTCCCCACAAACAAAAACACCACCAGGTTTTTAGCTTGTACCTGTGCCTGCATCATACAGAGGATAAGGCAGTAAGCCTCAAAACCACAATTACCGCCTCTGCTTAGACACGGTTGGTGTAGGACATTGTGATTTGGGGTGGTAAGAAGACAGTTTTCCCCTGAAATTTGCTTTCTTGTGCTATTACAGCATTACACGCCTGGAAAACCAATGTTTGAAAACACACAGTCAGATCTAGGCTTTAGAAAAGCACTGAGATGAGATTCTCAAAAGTACCTCAATGTTATTTGACTTAGAGGACACTCAAGTGATTATCAAAAAGACAGAATGCTTTTTTTCTTCAGGACAAGGACCATAGAATCATAGAATGGTTTAGGTCGGAAGTGGCCCTAAAGATCATCGAGTTCCAACCCCTCTGCCATGGGCAGGGACACCTTCCACTAGATCAGGATGTCACATAGCAGGAAAGATCATACCCAAAAAAGGAAATTTAAACCTGAACTCCAGCACCTATTTACAAAGTGTGAAGCATTTATCCTTTGACAACTGCGTCGAGTCCATCAGATGACTGATGCAGCTGAAACCACTTTGCCAGACAGACGCTGGTACAGAACTGGTCACAGTACTTGTTGCAAATCGTCTGCTTGGTTCAAAGCACACAAGGATCCCAATTGCTTCAAAGACCAATTTTCATGCTTTGTGTTAAACACATGGTCAGGTTTCTTCAGGCCAGCAGCCTAGAAGCAATAAATGTTTTGTGGGTCAAAAAAAAGAAATAAACTTTTTTTTTGTTCTTAGCTGAGGTCCTGACTCAGGACAGGGTGCTGATTTAAGGGGATGCCACTGCCTGTCATGCTGGTGAAGACAATGGCAGGTACCGGTGGTCCCACATCCCAGAAGGGGCTGCCGGGTCTTCACCAGAGGCCCACACTGATGCTGGACTGTGAAGTACAACACATGTTTTCTTCACATCTGCTCTCATGAAGGTGACAACCAGTGGTAGAGCAACATGGCAGTCAGAAAGGCTAGTGACATCTTCCCAAATTTCAAGTAAACCCAGAAGACCCGGTGAAGCAAAGCCTTGATTTCCAGACATTAATCTGTTAGGAGTCTAAATTCCCAGTACGATGACATACAAATGTGTACTCAGATGAAGTCATAAATGAAATACAGCAATAAAGCTCAAACAGTCAGATCATGCCCGGTGATTATTTTGTGACACTAGAACCATTTTTTTTAAAGAAATGTTTCTCTCATCCTGCTGAGGAAGCATTGAAGGAAGGCAAAAAAGAACCAGGAGGAATCCCTTCTACTTCTGCAACTGTAGGATGAGGATGACCAGAGCCCAATGGAGGTGACATAACTTAATCACAGCCATTTTAAATATTTAAAATAACAATAAAATGAACACCCAATACTCCAACACCCATCAAAAAATCTGCGCAAGTCCCATTTGTCAGTATATTCACCTTCAAAATGCCTTCAGCAAGGTGGGAAGATGAATCTGTGCCCGTTTTTCAGATGGCATGGAGCAGCCAGGCTGCCAGCCCAAGCTCGGAGCCAATTAGGAACTGAAAGAGCAGAAGGTCACCCGTGTCTCACAATTTCGTGGCTAGTAGACAACATTTTGGGGCTAATAGCATTACGTGCTCTCTGATGCTGATCTGTTGAGATAAATGTGACAGTCCTCGGTGATGACTTCATCGGAAGGAACTTGCTGACTCAATATTTAGGCATAGTGGCAAGAGATGTTTATGTACATACACTGAAAAACAACAGATGACTTCTGGAGTAAAACACATGGGTAAAATTCTCTCTTAAGCCAATACAAAGGACCTAAAGTAGCTAAAGCACTTTCCCACAGTGACTGTGCAGTGAAGTAAATTAGAGCTCCTTGTAGCCAATCATCCCCTATCCCATATATTTTTAGCAATTCTAAGATTAGTGACCGGAAAGAGCCAATAAAACAGGATCACAAGGAATGGTTTTGATGAACCTCCACTCACTCCTTTCAGGTCACTTCATACTTCCACAGAAAATTTAAAGTTTGAAACATTCACTACAGCATTTTTCCTACCACTACTGCCATTTGTTTAAGTTATGCTTTACACTTTCTAGATTAATCAATTGCATTAATTATTATTTTATTATTTTTTTCTCTCTGACTGTTAAGCCAAATTAAGCTACTTCCGGAGTTGAAGAGGAAAACACAATTATTAACAATTCCAAACATCCATTTGTTAAAAAACCATGGTGAGCAGAAAACATCGCCATGTGTTGTGAGAAAGTCTTTTCTCTATTACACAAATATCAACCTCTCCTCTCATTGCTGTGGCTCTCTTTCACCTACAAGAACTTTACTTGAGATAGGTCAAGACTGCAAACAAGTGTATTTAAAAATCACAGCTCTGAGCCATTCTTCAAAATACATAAAAAGTCATTAACACTTGTGTTTCCTTGGAGCCAACTCTACCAGGTTAGAACTGCAAGACCTGAGGCTCAGAGAGATTCATCTCCTCCAACTCTATCAGTTCTTCCCAGCTCTCCATTAGAGGCCACACAACTGTTATTCAGGGAGCTAAAGCTGATTTCCTGGATCATTTTACTCAATGGGTATCTCATTTATTATTGAAAATAACAGAAACTTGACCTTCCCTGGAGACTTTTATAGAAGTTCAGGCTGTAGGTGAATTTCTCCAACCTGCATAATGCAAGTCAATTCCTCCCAGGGTAAAGCAGCATTCAAAGTGAACAGGGCTGGCAGAATTGAACCTTTTGTGCATAATTAATGCAACCATCGATCAGCAAGAGCTTGGATTCAGAATTTTTCTGCAAGATAAATGTACCTGGATGAACTTACACACTTTTAAAAAGTCTAACTTTGAGAAAGCTTCTTTGATTAATGAGAATCTCTTGCTACTGCACACCTAAGTGGACTTTTTCCATGGCACTCACATCAGCATCATTCAGCAGAAATGGTTCACAGAAAACAGTGCTGGTTGTGACTCTTACTTGTCACAGATCTAGATACAGTCTCTCTCAATGACAAGTATGTGATTTCCTATTCTATTCCTCACTTGATGTGTGCAAGCAATTCCCATTAGCCCCAGAGGGCGTTATGCGTGTGGTCGTGAGAAGACACCAATGGAAGCTCAAGTGCTGAAGGTATTTACAGGCTATTTGAGGTACTATTTCATAATCTTTAGCTTACAATCCTAATCTTTTTGGAAACCATGGTGACAGAGTTACCACAATGTGTTAATTGACAAATAATAATGAATTAGTCCAGACTGGTACACATGCTAGTCAGGTAGCAAGAGTCACAATATTTATACGACTGGATTTTAAAGCAGCTCATTCTCAGCCACCCAGCACTTGCTCTCCCTCTTCGCAGGTGTAATGGTAGTGCAAACAAAAATGAGTTGCTAGTAAGTTTATTTTGTATGCTCTGCATTATGGACACAGGCCAGTAACTTCATGGATGGGCTGATGGTACATGTCTATTTAATGACATCCTGTTTTCCCATACACCTTTCCCATGCAAAGGACTTGAGATTCCTTGGGTGATATGTAAATATGTAGGTAAAAACTAGATTTTCCAAAGCTTTGCCTTCTTATGGGACACTTACAGGTAGATTTTTAAGAGAGTTCAACATCAAAAAATGCAAGCTTGGAGGAGGACTTGCTCTACAGTACCAGGCATTTGGGATAGCCCTAACCTGTCTATTTATCTGTAACCTATCTATGCCAAAACACTGTAAAACAAGCTTGTCTCTGGGGCTGGAGGACAACAGAAAGTGAGATTACTGCAGGAGAGAAAGTGGCCTCTTTAAAGGGCTATCACAGGCCCATTGGTAGCACCAACAGTCCAAGCACCCAGCAAAGCTTTCCTAACTACCTCATTCCTTCCCTTCCTAAAAATCAAAACAGGCTCAAAAAACCAGACCATCTTAAAAATTATTCTGTGATGTTCAAGATATACAGGTACTCTGATTTTATAACTTTCAGAACAACACCTTCCCCACTCTCCTCTATGGAAAGGCAAGTTTTGAACTAAACTAAAGGCACCTACCACCAGTGTTCAGGTATCACCAGTGGACAATCCCTGCTGGCAGCCAAAATTGGTCCTAATGGTGAATCTCTTGAAGGACAGAAAAACAACTCTCCCTATTACATCTCTCGGGGATGAGGCTTAGGCGTAGTCAATCTTGCCTTGAGGTAAAGTAATGGCCTAAATGACCTCCTTCAAGGTGTCCTCTTAAGCCTGTAAATCACAAGAGCTGGCAACACTGTAATCATCCAGTTGAAATTTCAGGAAGGCAGATTTGTTCTAAATTAGAGTTGTAGTAAAGTGTGATGGTAGAATTAGTTGTTAGGTTTGTTTAAATGTATCAAAGTCAACTAATTCATCTATTTAAAGTATGCCTCTTTTCAATGAGTTTTTACATCTACACTGCAGTCACTCGAGGACAGAGCTCTGCAGCCAAGTATTTATGGATTTGTTAGGGCAGGTGCTGCAGCTTGCCAAGGGCAAGAGATTGTGCAACTGGATTACGAGCAACACTCAACTTCAAATCCAGCCAAGGACCTTTACCCACCTGCGATCAACACTTAAGAGCGTAGACAGAGCGACACACTCACCTCCACATGCAGGCTTATATAAATTCACGTTGCAGATTAAAGGTTTAAAAGTTTGTGAGATGTTCAGTTTGCACACAGATAAGCATGATGCCACATGCTCAGTCAGCCTCCACCCCCTCCTCACCCCCCAGCGCCCCTTGCCTTCCCGTTCCACGTTCACATCCCGCTGCTGCCTCATCCTCACCACATCCCTTCAGGCAGCTCAGCCTGGCAGCCTGCAGGAGTTGCATTTGGATTTAAACAATACCAACTAATTTAAAATGATATCCTGTATAACCTTGGAAACAGCTGTGGATGGTGATCGTGGTCCAGGCAGATAAAATAGCTGGAAACAGATGACTGAAAGGACGTGTTTGGAGAAACAGAGAGAAAGAGATGGATGAACCAAAATGCACGTTCTCTTCAGCTCTCAGCTTTGTGGAGGGCTGCAGTTTTCTGGCTTAGCACATCAGAAGACTATATTAGAAGGGTTTACTATAATTATTATTTTTTTGTCATCTTCCTTCACAAACACAGGGTTTCTGTCCCTGTTCTTAGACAGGACAGGCAAGATAAGAAGGAAGAAAATCCTGCTTTTTATATAACTCCAGTTATACTAGATCTGCTCCCAATACATACTGCAATTTTTGGAGCATGTTACTTCTTAAACCTCTGCTAAATTAGATTTCTCCTTTCCTCATCCCCTTTTATTCTAGTGCAAAGGGCAATGGAAAACCTACTGGAGACTGAAACTGCATCTTGTTATAGGTATTTCTGTTAGAAAAGTACCCTTGGCCCATATCTAACATATCCATAAGTTATTCTATCTTTTAAATGCCTAACTTGGACCTTGGGATAAGGTCCCAACCTTCTAACCAATGAGGGATCAGAACTCCAGGTGGGGACACCCCTCTCACACAAGTTGCAGGACTATAGCACTGGACTGTAATGTCACTTCTACCTACTTCTTCCTCTGAAGTAGTAGTGGCTACAGAAGATGCCAGTTCCTACACCCCCATGCTCTGCTTTAAGACACAACTCTTGTCACCACCAAAGCAAACGGAAGACCAAATCTGTCACATGGACTGTGCTGACTTATCTGCATTAAGAAGCGGGTCTACTTAAACTTGCCGGGTCATCCAGACATGAAGGTGTTCTTAATGATTAAATCCTGAAAGGTTATTTTTTTCTCTCCTTCGAGAGAACCTGAAGGAAAGGCAAAGTTGATGTTACTTTCCTTTCTGAGAGCTAGCTTGGTTCACATGCTAAGATTAAAGAGCAGAATGTGTCAAGGTCTGTCTAATGGGTTCACACCCCAGTTTGGAAAGCGCAAGAGAACACAAGGGTTATACTCATCACTTCTGGAAAAAAGGAGCCTTAATCACTCACCAAGAGCTTCCTAGTTTCTACCTCATCTTCAATGCAGTCCTTCCCTTACTTTGCACACCTCTCCACATGCTCCGCATCCTTATTTTGTGAATGCTGAACTGGTACAATATAAATAAGGCTGTTTTACAGAGGTCACTCACTTCCTACAGCTCAAGCTCAGAAGCAGTTTGTTATGGGACCTCAGAGCACTAAAGATCCGTCACCACATTCCAGGCAACGAGATTTTATGAAGGTCTCATATGAACAGAGCCTCCTGCCCTTGCCTCTCTCCTCGTGGATTTCCCAAAGGAAGTCAATTACCTTGATAAAATTACAAACCTTCACTGCTCTGCACATTTAACTTCTCGGCTCAATGGAAGTAAGCAAGACACAATTGCACAAGTCTAGGTCCCCACAAACATACAAATAAGGAACAGCAGTGCAGAACAGGAATGCATTACCCCTTCAAAGCTCTGCTGACACATGGGTCCAGGCTTCATTATCACCTCTGGAGTTTACACCACTCTATGTTATAATTAGAAGTGTGTCAAAACTCAAGGCAGAGCATTGCAACCATCACTGGTCGCTTTGCTGGCATGAATATGATAACCAGCAGAGCAGGAGACAGAACTCTTATCTCAGTTCTTAAGCAGAGACCAAGTATCTCCCTCTTCTCCTGTTTGAAAAAGACCATACTGAATGTTTTAAAGAACATCAGGCTGGTTCATACTGCAGAGATCCCAGGGACATAGGTTAGGGCCAGCCTCCTGCCCTGAATTCATGTTGTTATAAACGAACGAGAAAGAGTTAAAAATACTACTAAAAACTTAAAGAAAAACAACTGTGAAAAGCTGACCTTTTAAAACAGACTCCCAGGTCAAGCACCATTTTCATAACTGATTAAATATATATATATAAAAAACTTTTTATACCACTGTAATGTTAGATTGTTAAATGTGGATACTCAAATGTTTCCTGGAGTAGACTAGCTCTGCAGGAGTCATTCCTCACCCTTAGTAAATATTCATGACATTTTGGCCCACTTGCTACATTTTAAAAACAGGAACCCGCATCTATTTTTTTTTTCCCTTTGTTGCACCAACCTGGAAATCCTTCTGTGTTTGTGCACTATTGATCTTCTCCCAGCCATTCACTAACTTCAGATGCCTAATACCTTTGCAAAAATGTCATCGACCCTGGTTAGTGATAACCTTTTTAAATAGGGGAGAAATGTTTATTGCTTTATGCCCCAAACCTGCAGACTGTTGCACACTACCCAGCCTGACAGTGAGCAAAGCTCAAGTTAAACAACGCGTTTATACAACTGACGTCCTAAAGAGGTGGTTTTTTTTTTGTTCTGAGTTTCTCTAACTGCTTTAAGGCTGATTGCACACACTTATCTCTCACCACTGGAAAGACTATAAAGCTAAAGTGAGTTTTTATATCCACATTTCAGGATACTGAAAGTACAGGGCTGTAATAGAAATGCTGACATTATCCAGTTATAGTGGTTCAACCTCTCTACCGTAATTATGTACAGTTGGAGATAATAAGCGCTGCTGATTCAGGAGGAATCTCTGATTGGGCTGGAAAATGGAGAAGTGTTGGATAATCTGCTTCCTGAGTGGCAACAGCAGGCCTAAAGAGCATAAACGGAGGAGCAGAGTTGGTAAGGAAACAACAACAAAGTCCAATCATGAATACTTAGAGACACTTTTACTCCTTTTATCCTTCTTGTGATTGCAAGAGACCTAAAGGACTCATTCAGGACTTGTGCTAAAAGGACATCACAAGCTACCTGGAGCAGCGTGCAGCAGGGACGGCAGGGAAAGGTTTGATTAGGCAACGGAGACAGTGGGCACCCAGTCAAGAGAGCAGACAGCTCTGATTTTCAAAAGAACCCTGCTCCTTCCTGACCTCTTGAAAATCAAACTCCTTTAAAGTATCTCAAATTCAGCACCAGAAATGAAGGCACATAGAAAAAAAAAAGTACAACGTGTATGTGATACTACATTAAAACTGCCTGAATAACCTGAAAAATTGCCTTGAAATCTCTGATATTATACAGAAAAAAAGCCTAATAAAATTGTTGAAATGAGTAATTTTCAGTTTAAAGAGGGATAGCGTCTTTCCATCCCTTTTTTACTTTGCTTTGGGGGGTGAAGGGGAAAGGGAAGGAAGAGACAAGACTTTTGGTGAAAACTGTTCATTAGGTTCCGTGTTTTCCTGTACTCCTTCTCTTACCAGATCTCATTTTTTAAATATATACATAATAGAATTCCCATAAAATGATAATTTTCTCAAAAAAAAATGTTTGTTTAATTGATACAAAAAGTTCCAAATGCTTTGGAATACTGTGATTGGTTCTAATTACTATTAATAAATGCATAGTGAATGTTGATAAGATTAACAAACCATTCCAAGAATTTGTTACTATATTCACTCTACAGTATAAACTCTGAATCAGCAGTAATGCCAGCATGCTAGTTATATTCCCAGATTAACGAAACACAAGCAGCTCAATACAAGGATGAGCTTGAATTTTGCAAAACAAAATACCTGGGTAAATATTTAGCATAAAAGAAAAAGAGTTTAAGTTAGTATTTATCTAGCCCTGGGTATTACAGAAACAGATAGAGTAGGTTTGCAACATTTACCCTGAAGGGTTGAATGTATTAAGGCAGTGGAGCACAACACCTTTACCCATAAAATGGGCCAGAGGAGCTCAACGGTCCCTTGATGCTGACAGCCTGCTTTCTAGGAGCGTGGCTCCACGCTGAGCCCCATCCTGGATTTTCAAGAGGAGCAGCAGGTGAGGATCCACGGAGCCAGGTCCCTCCTGGTGTGACAACCAGGCTCTGCCGAGTTAGGGATGAAACCTCCAGGGAGCTGGGCGAAGCAGATTGTCACAGTACCTGTTGGAGTACTGTGCACCCTCACTCAGCAGACAACCTGGTCCCTCACTGCTGTATCACCAATAGGGTGGAGAGAAGGATGCTCCCCTTGGCCCTTCCCATGCAGTCCCAGTCCCTGGGAATGGACCAGTCCCAATCTCCTTCCCACCCTCCTGACCAAAACCATCCCACTCCCCTCGGCGTAACATGCAACGCCTGCACTTCTGTCCGCCCAGCCACCCGGCATCACCTACTGCTCCGCAGGAGAGGTCAGGGAGGGAATCCACACTTTCTGGTTGGCTTCCCATTTGTCTGATGTCCTAAGGCACTTCCAATGTAATATGTATTTCTTTTTAAAGTTAGTGGAATTGAAATAAATCCATACCGTTCGCCAATTTCCAGCTTACATAATCAAAGTCAACTGTGCATTCACAAATTCCTGCCTTCTCTGCAAGCTAATCTGACAGTAGCAGGGGGGATATGTAACAGGAGAAAAATAATGTCCTGTGGCACTGTCTTGATTTCCCCGGGAAAATAAAATGCCTTCAGTTTATAATGTCCTGGTAATGAATTAAACATTTTGAAATCCATAAAGGAACCTCAATAATAAGATCTTTAAAAACTGCAGACACAGTCAAAGTGAATAAAAAAAAAAAAAAAGCCAAAATATGCTTGAAATTAAGTGCAGACAAATCACTAAGACACAGACACGGTGAAGCAAAGCAAGAGGCACACCAGGGAGAGGGGAGAGAATCCTTTCACCAGTTCACACATTCAGCATCTGCCTTCATCAGACACTAAACAAAACAAAGTTACTGCAACCACAGTTTTGTTCACTTATCAGAAAAACCTAATTGGAGCTTTCATATACAGAAGTATCCGAGTTTTAAAACCTTTTGTTTGAAAGCTGATACAGGCTCCCTGGTTCAATAGAAATCTATTGCTCCACTCTGCTGGGAGGTGCTGAGATCCAGGCATTTGCATGGCTTAAAATGGCTGCAGCGGTTCAAGGCTTCTGTAACTTATTGTACACAACACCATGGAGCACGGGAGAGGGGTCTCTTTCCTGGCTATATACTATTTTAAATTTAACAAAGCCAACATAATTAGTCCCATGAGAACCCCTTCAGTAACAGCTTCAGCTCCCAGCACTAGCGAGCTGTATGCTATGCAGTAATTATGCTACCAAGCTGTCAGAGCCTCCTTATCTGCATGCAAATTAGTTCATATGCTATACATCTGCTATAATGACAGTATTAAAACAAGAATTTTATAATGAAGCCGTCCTCTTTATAGCAACATAGCACAATTACTTTATTAACATATTGCACATCGATGTCTGTAACTGCTCCCAGTCAAATAGCCAAATTTTCCATTCCCCCATACAACAAGGTCTTCTTTGCTTCTCACCCCATATCTGTAAATAAATGCAAAGAACAAGGATGGGAATTTCTAAACTACCTCTGTACAACACCACTCCTTCATTGTTCCTGGGGAAGTGCTGCACCAAACGCCATTAGGCGTGACTAGGTGAATAAATATTCCCATAATCCTCCAAAAGGTTAGGAGATGAAACAGTAATAATCAAACCAGCAGCTGTTTGCTCCCGGCCTTGACATCAATCATCAGCTTCTGTCGACCAGCAACTGCCCAGCCCCAGTGGCCAAACGGCAGCGGGAGGGGGACCGCAGCCCCCCGGCATCCCTGCGTCCACCTCCAACAGAAACATCAAGCAACAAAGGAAGCATGAAGTGAGAAAAAAAAACCTTCCCAAGAGAGAAGCGGGTGACGCAGACCTGGCGCCTGGAAGGGCTTCCACCTGGAAAAGCCATGCCGGAGGCAGCCTCGGCGCGGCCGGGGTTGGGGAGGTGGCAGTGGGAGGCGAAGGCGAGAGATGGCAGAGCGTGGCTGCAGGGTCTGGGTGCTCCCAGCCGCCCGAGGAGCATCCTCGCCTCTCCCAAAGAGGCAGCAGCACATCGCAGCAGCAGCAGCGGCTCTCGGCCCCAGCCCTCTGTCAAACATTAGTGCTTGGGCAAGTTTGGTGGCTTCTCGGTCCCAGAGCTTTTTCCCAGTTTGGTTTTCGGAAGAGGTATGCAATTCTCTACGAAGCTTATTTACAGTAACTACCCTGAAAGCAATAAATCAATAGATGACTAATTTCCTCACTAATTTCAGAGTTCTTATCTTCATTGCGTGGTGAGCAACCGCTTGGTTCTTTTTTACAGTTAAAAAAAGAAAACACACAGAAATGATCAGTCCTAAACCTTCAATAAGTCTTTACAATAATTTCTCAAGCAAACACTTCATTTTTAGGTCTATTTTTAACTTTTCAGCTTTTATTACCACAAGCCACTGATGCTCTGGGGGAGCTGCCAGGGATTTGCACTATAGCTTTCTTGCAAGGACATCCCCTCAGCTAGCCGTCCCTCCAGGGTAATAAGGAAAGGTGATTTCTATCAATGGGGAACATGAATTCTGGGATCTTATTTCGCTTATTTCATCTGATACAGTTTGTTTACAGTCCTGGCCAACTGGTTACTTTTCAAATGTCTGGTTGGGAATACAGCAATTGAGCTTTATAGGCATCCTCCTCGAGCAGGAACAAAGCCATGTGAAAGTGGAGTAGGGGGGGTGGAAACAACAAAAAACCACTTCCCCTTTTCATGTTATATTTCCCCAAGCAGCAGAAAGGTGTGGATAGGTCTCATCCAAAGTTTCAGCACTACTTTGTTCTTCATGCAAATCATCTCTTTCATCAATTATCTTAAAGCCATTTACAAACATGACTGCCGTTTCAAAGCCAGGAGGAGGTAGGTGAGAATTACCATGGACAGCACAAAGACGTTCAAATACTAAATAAATCCAAATCTTCTCTTAAAACCTATATTTACAGCTTCATTAAAGGCCTGAGTACTGACACCACAGTGCATAAAACAACAAACAAAAGAGCTAAGGAAAGGCATAGAGCAATCCTTCTTTCTCCCCTACAAAAGCTTGTTTTATTTTTGTCAGCATAACCTGTAGTTTGCTGGGTTTCTGAGAGATCAAATATTTGATCAGTTTATGAAAGGGATGATATTATGTGTTTGCCTGGGGGAACAGGGTCACTGGATTTTGTGACCCTGGAGTTTATTCCAGCACTTGGTTCCCATGAGAAAAGTACTAAATTACCCGTTTCCTCTGGGAGGAGAGAAAACAAAATCAGAATATATCACAGTCCTCCCGCAGCTACTAACAAGATCTTCTGTAGCCTTTGACACCACCTAATGAAATAATGCAACAAAAGCCATCTTATTAGCACTCAGTGTGCACCTAACCAAACGGACTGTGTTCTCAGAGCAGTCAGTCGTGCAAAGAGCAGCTCAGTCTTATCTGCTGGAAACCTCTCCTGCTGCTGTTCCACCACGTAGATCTCTCCCGCACTGGTGCTGTTAAGAGTGAACTCTATTGTCCCTTAAGGTCCACCAAAAAAACTTGTTATTATCTGCAGCAGGATTTGGGTCATGTCCTGGAGGTGGCATCTATCTCACTCAGCTTTTGAGGCTGATACGGTGGACTTCTCAAACTCAGCTAGTGCTTCAGACTCCCTTTGCTCTCGATGGCAAGACACAAACACACTCCTCCAGAGCATCACGCAGGCCAACAACCACTTATGATGAGCTGAGCTGCACTCTACGACCATCAATCTCTCTTCATTGGCCTTAAAGGGCTTCTAGACCATTAGCTCATTTGCAGTCAGGTTAGATGAATCCTACCTAATCATCATAATCAACCCAGCATCAGCAACCCAGTGTCACCAATGCAGCTTCCTCAGTGGCACTGAATTCTGCTATCAACCCGTCCTTGCTGCTCCTATCACTGTAAGACTCTCTGTACATCACCTGACATGGCCTCAGCTTCTACATCCTACAAGTGTGGGATTGTCCTACGAGTGGATTGTCCATCCACTCGCCTCTCCATCTTCTATCTCCTGTGTCTTTGAACACTCCTTGAAAACTGGATTGTTTTTTTTCAGGCTCACTGATACATTCCCAGCACCTCCCTCCCTCCACCTAGTTCTCTACCTAAGACAGAAGCAACACCTTCCGCCATGTCTTCTAACCTCAAGGTTTCTTCCATCAACTGAATCCAGCATGAATCTCTGGCTGTGGTTTGGCAGCTGAGTCACAATTGCCTGCTTACATTTTTGTTACATTATTAAAGAAGAAACTCTGCCATCAGCACAGTTAATCTGCTGGAAAATAAAATCACGTGGAAATCACCTGCAAGGTGTGCTATTTTAGATGGGACTGCTAATGTAGGTCAAGTTTTATTTTAAAAAATCCTAGCGATATAATTTGGAATGGGGAAGTTCTCCTTGGGGTTGCATATGTGTTTCTTAATAAACCTCTTAGGAATTCTGAGTTTTGAATCTATCCACCAATGTCTTTTAAAGGAAAATCACATAAGCATATACACCTTGCATTCCCTGATTTCAAAAAGCCAACTCTATGCTTGCAGCTCATACATTTTGAGTGATATTCATGAAAGTGGAAATTATGCTTTCACACTTAAAAAAATAAAGTCAAATTTGACAGTGAAAAAACACCCAAAGCATTTGAGAATCAGCTCAGGATCAACTTCTTGATCCTGTTACAATTCTGCCTGCCCAATTCATTGAGATAAGTATTGTGCAGGTTCCCCATATAAGCACATCTTCCCATAACCCATTCTACTCTGGCAGCCAATCCTTGAAGAACTGAATGGTTTTCCATGCAGCTTTGGCATTTTCTCTCCCTCCTGGCAGCAGGATTGGCACAGCTGGGAAATTGTGGTAGCTCAACCAGACAGCAGAAATGCTGCAGGTGCACCTTGAGATATTGAAATACTACAGTGACCTTGTTTTTTAACTTACTGTAATATACTTAGTGTGACATGACCCACATTATAACTTAAGGGTTTGGACTTTTTTCCTCTTTTTTTTTTTTTTGGTTAAACAATTGAGATTGCTATTGCTCTTGAGTAAAGTTTAATCATCATAATATTTTAATTTTGTGATTAAAAAATACAGAAGCCAATCTCAAACTGAGAGTACCATGGCTGCACTTCACAAAGGGGAGATCTGACAAGAGATAAAGTCATTTATTCACTCCTCCTTCCTTCACCTAGAAATTAAACACTTCACAACAGACCATCAGTGAGATACTCAATTTGTAGATACTAACAACCTTGGCAGTGTCCTTTACACAGCAGAACAGCTGTTTGGTTGATGGGCACCTTGTCCCAGTAGGGAAAGTTAGAGCCTTCTCCACTGCAAATATTGAGATTTTCTGCTTTTCAAGCACTCTCGCTTTGTGCCTCGCTTGCAAGAGAACTCCGAACAGAAATATTGCCACCATCACAAAGACTGTTAACCTGAAAAATTGCTCTGTTCTAGCATTTGTTCTGTCTTAAGTGTATTTAAATTCCAGCACGCATTTAAAACCTTTGTTGTAATCAGCAAAGCAACCTTTGTTGCTTTCAAACATTAAAGGAAACAACAAAATGTGAGCTTTTCTGAGATTTTTAAGTGTTCAGATCCAGCTACCCCCATTTAGCACTGACCATAGCCCAGCAGTGCTGCAGCACCTCACTGCATAGTCCTCCTTAGCCCAACTACTCAATTAAAGTATGCTGAAACAAATAAGGAAAACTCATTTCACCTTACCTTTGCCCCTGGGCTAAATGCATTCAAATGCTCACTTTCTGCAGTTCATCTGACTGTTTGCTTCTAACTGTAACATCTTCTTGACAAATTTTGTACATGGATCCCTCATCCCCCAAAAGAAAAAGAAGAAAGAGTACAACACCTCTTCCCCCAACACGCTGGGGAACTCATCAGCCTACAACCTTTACATGGTGTCTCTAAAACCTTTGTTCCTGCAGCACTTTCCCAGACTGATGTTTGCAAGCATGTTTAGGGAAAGTAAAGGAGTGTCAATCTCAAAAGGTAAAAAAACACGACTTTGAAAAATTGGTTTGGGTCTCTGATTTCCAAACTCCCTTTATCTGCTGTGGTGTGTGTGCAATGCTTTGTACTGCTGGCAAAATAAGCAATATTGAGAAAAGGAATTTTGAAGGGCTTCTCACATTCCATCTCTAACCATCCCAAACAGGTAATCCTGGCTTGGTTTTCCTTTTAATCTTGCTGGAGAAGAAAGGTAGCTTGCATCTAGCAGCGTTGCTCAAAAAGCCATATGGTTCAGGATGCAAGCACAGCAAAGCAACTGCTCTTTTCCCCACAGATAAATGAGATTTTACTAGGTACATGAGACACCAAGTTTGTCTAAAACCCTGCTTCCAAATAAGACCACGTTTTAGGAATTACACTGCAAATGAGATTTATTTTTGTTACCTCAAATGGTGCAAGGTCAAGCAGAAGATGGTAGGAAAGACACGGACTGAAATCTAGTTTCAGGATCCCACTTCTAAGGCGTTCAGGAAGTTGGATTATTTAGTAGAAACCCGAGAGGTAAAAGCGACAGCTCTGCCTTTGTTTATTACCTTGTGTGAAGTGATTAATACAGCACTTTATTGCCTCAGTTGCACAAAAGAACTATGTGCCAACTCTTCCGGCTGAGGAAAAAGCACCACTTTGCTTTGCAATTAAAAACAACATGGAAGAGTGCCAAGGGTGAAAGATGGAGAAAATCCTAATTTCCCTACAAGCAGAAACAATGAAAGAGCAGAGTGATGGCACAACATCTCTTTCTCCTTTTTCTTCTGCTGCTTCTGAGATTATAGACAGTTATGGCCAGCTTAAACTGGGAGTCCAAGCGATGGTGAGAAAACCAAAGTGGAATCTGTTAATGTCTCTTTCCCAAACACAGGGATCATTAAGCGCTAGTTAATATGAGACCTTACAAAATCAATATATGCCTTTCTCTCTTAATATTGCTATTTCATGTTATGGAATAGTCACTAATAACTTTTCCCATCTATCTGCCTTTAGCAGTGTTTTCTCCATCCTCTTAAACACTATTCTCTTCTGCTCACGTTAACGCTAACGGGTGTTCATGCTGAGAAGCCATCAGTACTACACATTCCTTTCCCAGTCTTCTTTCTCTAAAACGCTCTAAATCAGAAGACCCCCCTTGACAGCGACTGGCTTGTCAGGGTGCCAGGACCACCGACTACTGTCCAACAAGTCCTGTCCTTTCTACACCAGCCTGCATCATGTGTTGTTGGTAATCTTGCATGTTGATTCTGTGCTGCGTGTTTACAGCACCCAGCACAGTTCTGGGCAGGGACTAGGGTTCCCTTCCCAGGTTACTTCACACTATATCAAGAATAAATCTGCTCTCCAGGATGCACAAGCTGTCTTCTTCAGCTTTATCTTTAAGCCATACTAAACCCAACACGAACTGGACTCATCAGCTGTTACTAACATAAATAATCCTTTTTCAGTAAAGACTGTCTGGAGAGACAGTGGTCATTCCCAGAAGCAGTCTCTGAAGCCCTCTGCAGATTTTCCATCTTCTACAGAGGTGCACAGAAAAATTTGAAAGACTCTGGTTTAATAAAAATACATGCATTGTACCAGAATATATTTTTGCATTGATATAGAAACTCAGCAGGAAATAATGCAACACTGCACAAAAAAAAAAAAAAAAAAAAAGACAGCTTTTAAGTGTGACAGCTTTCAAGTCTCATTGCATAGTTCTTGCTCAAGTCTAGAGGTGGGCCTCTCATAGAGTAGGTAAAAATTTCCATGCTTCAGTAAGATACAGCTCTTGTTTCTCAAGCTCTCTAGGAAACCTTTTTAAACACCCAGCATCTTTGCATTTAGAAAAGCTGTGCTTGGTGCAGGGTAAATCCACTCCGTCCTGCCCTCAGCTCTGGCACACTGAATCTTGTAAGAGAGAAGGTGGATTTCCCAGCTATCTGTGTGACATTAAAAATGTCACGTAAAAGATTAATTTGTGAGTAGAGAGCTGGAAAAAAGAATTTACTTTTGCCAGAGATGGATTTTTCTTCTTTTTAAGCAGATATCACAAGTTTAAAGTCCAGCTGAGATGTTGAGTTCAAATATATATGATAAATGTATCTCAGTTATCATGACCACATATTTGCTATACAATTCACACACAAGCACATATTTTACTCCACAAAAGCATATTTAAAACAGAAAGGCTTCTCTTCCTCTAAAGCCTAGGATTAATTTACCTAAAGCACCTTCAAAGTCCCTTTTTTATGTGTTAATTCCCATTAATAAAGAAAGAGATGTTTCAGGCATCAGCTTGGTACATGCTGCAGTGCTCCCCTGGAAAGGACTGCAGCAGAACCCCCAGTAAAATAGCTATTTAGGAGCAGTGTGACTGCTCCTTTCTAACCTGGAGTCAATATGGAGAGTTAACCTATGGATCATGCATAATTCACTGTTCATGAAGACCAGGAAGAAAATAAAAGGATTTTATGACAAACCTGCAGCAAAACCAGTTGCAGAGCAGGGCTTTGGAAGGCATCTCAAAGGATGCCCAAAGGTGCTCACCTCCCACTGTACCCACCTGCTCCTGAAATTCAGTGACAGTCAGGCACCATGGCAGAAACCTTGGCACCTTGTCCTCTGCTCTTACTTCTTCCACATATGTTCTCTTCAAAAGGCATTTTAAGACCAAAGGATGAGCCAAAAACCTGGGGGGACTTTTGATCATTCCCAGCATGGAAGGTTTTCCATGGCATTCCAGTTTCTGCAATAGCAGCAAATAGAGCAGTGGTTTTGCCACTGTATCTTTGTTATAACTAAAGAGGATCTATGCTCAGAATTCAAATGAGAGAATTTCCACTATACATAGGCTGGGTTTTCTTCCATTTTTCTCTTCCTCCTTTCCTTTCTCCTTGAAGTTTAAAGGAATCCCTCCTTGAAGTGATCTTGTTTAGGGTACAACTCTATGCTGAACTCTATTATACCCTCATAGCTTGATATATTAAAGTGGCTAAAACTCTGGAAAAATATTACAAGAAACTGGTGCTGCTGTTGATAAAGGTTGTAATCCACAATCTACACTCACCGGACAATAATTTATAGACTACAAAAACTATTCTGTCCTCCATGTTTCTCAATTATTCCCAACACACAGTCCACACAACGAGATTAACATAAAAACCAGGCAACATCAGAAAGCTATAAATTTTCACAATAAATCAGCCACTTCCCCTTCATTAGGCTTTGCACAGTTCATATTATTTCCTTTCTGGAGAAAATCATGACCAGTTACTGTCTGCCTTCAGAAACAAAACTATCAGTAACGTTTCCATAGGGATCATCTGAAATGGATTTCTAATAATGTACAGGTTAAAAGGTTTTCTTGTTCTCCCTTTCCTGCATCCAGCATTTAAACTTTATGGTCCCAATGACACCATGAAAGGCACATGTGCTTAATAACAGAACTCATAAAGAAATATGTCTTAAAACATATAACTGCGTGCTTAAATATAGAACAGACGTGAACTCGGGCAGTCACCTAATAGAGAGGAACAGGTTCTATTTATTCCTCCAGCAGCCAGCCTTAGCATAGGAATAACTGACACGGCAGATAAAGGCTCTTATCCTTGGCTGGTTGTATATAGCACTTCATCAGGACACTTAAAGGCACTTTACAAAAACAGGGATGTATTGTTATCCCAATTTTAACAGAAAAGGAAAAGCTTCCCAAGGTTACAAAAGAAGGTCAGAAACACATATCTGCAACCACCACCTCCATACCTTAGTTCCCATCTCTGCCCATTAAGCCACACTCTAAGAGCTTCACAGATTGAGTTTTTATGTAAACATTTAACTCATTTCTCAACAAACCTATGAGAACTCACAGTATTTTATCTTCTAAATTTGATTGAATTAGGCCAGCCTCTACTGTGGCCAATCTAATGGCCACTAATGGCCCATCTCTCTATCTTGGGAAATGCAGACAGCGGTAGCATTACTTTTGCTTAAGCTTCGGAGGAAATACAGATGGCCCTGATGGATCTCACTTAAATAGGAAGATCAAGAAATATTTTAAGTCTTGACAATACAAATTTAGGTAATGCTTAGTAAATCTCAATGTGGAAATCACAAGAGAGAGATTCCAGAGTTAATACATTCACAACAGTTCAAATCCACTCTTTTGTTGGAGGAATAGCACAAAACACCATGATACAAATTAAGGTGACATATACAACAAATCAGTCCCCTCAGCTGAGACTTCTTATTGTCCCCTGTGAGGGAGCTCCCTGTGAGGGAGATGACACCCAGAAGATGTCATCCTGTCTGGACCGTAACTCCCCGCATACCACTACAAAGCATGGTTTGCAAGTCATGTCACCCACCATCACATTAATTTTGGCCTGACCAGCTGCAGACGGCAGCCCCTTCTGACCTCCAAAGGCAAAGGAAAGCCTCAGAGCATGTCTAATTAGAAGAGTCCAGGTGAAATGTTCTTTTTAGTGACTGCTTTCTTTGGTTTCTGCTGGCAGCCAGCAGCATGCTTATCTTTGCTGCCTTCCCTTCTTTTCTAGCAGGCCACCACCCTGGCAGAACAAGCTCAGCCCAGGAACGTGAAGGCTCCAGAGTTTTGCAACTGCCTGTCTGGTTGCCTTTCCCTCCCCTGCCTCAGTTTGCTGTCTTGTTTTATATGGCAAAGACTAAAGAGTTCATTTTTATAAAGTGCTTGAACAGGCTATTTGATATAAGCCTCATTTTTCAGAGGTGTCAAATACCTCGGCTCCCGCTGAGCACAAATGCATCATCCCTGGAAAGTGGGACTCTGCAGGGTCACGAAGCGGGACGGGAGCCGGGCTGTCCCACGGCACGGGGCTGCTGGCAGGCAACGCATGCCACTTGTCCAGGGAAGTCTCACCCCATTTCTGGGAGGTAGGTAAAAACCAGCAATATCTTTTTTTTTTGTCAGACGAGGCAGCTCAGACTGATATAATCAGTGCCTTGCTAGAAGTGACAGACTGAGCAAAAACGCAGAAACATTCATAAAAGACTATAGTCCAAAGATAACTGGAACCTTTATTTACAGCCCTCTGTTTCACAGCTCAGCCACTGAGGTTCACCTCGAAACTTAACACAATTAACACTTGGAGGGCTGCATTTTCTATGGTTTTTATTCCGAAATATGGCAGAGAAACAAATGAAATGAAGAAGCAACAGCTTTCATGGAGAAAGCAACTGAGAATCGATTGCGCGAGACATTTCTGCCCAGGCTGTCTTGCCCGTTTTGGTTGTGACAACGTGGAAACAAAATATAACCGCATTCCACACAAACTCCCATCTCCTCATGCTAAACCTCACGCTGACACCGCCGCGGCACGAAGAGGAAGTGGCTGAAATGTTAGCATTCATCAGGAATAATTCCAGAAATAATGGAGCTACTGTTCCCATTTCCAGCCCGGAGAAGTGCACGGCCCACAAGCACCTACGCCCAAAGGGGCTGCGCTGACAAAGGCAGATCCAGCACAGAAAGGTTTTTCAGAGAGCTGCGCTGGGAAGTAGTGGGGAAATAGGACACTCTGGACTCTCCAGAGATCAGGTTTTATTTTCATGGCTATTTTTTACAAGCCAAGGGACTACAGAAAGGTATTTAAGCTTCCACACCCAAGCAGTAACTAAGGTTTACACAGTTTACGGAGGTCAGAGAGGACTGTCTCACAAATTTTTACTGCCTGTGAACAACTCTACAATGCTAAAAATACCCTAGTAACTGTCACGGCAGGCAACCAAACACTAATATTTTTTTCCTGTACAAAATAATTTCTGACATACTCCACTTTGTCTGAGAGCTACAAAATGTTTGCAAAAGCAACATCACTGTACATCTTGACAAAAGAGGAGAAAGCAAGCTAACATCTTGTGCAATCGCCCTGAGACGATGGGGAAAGGTGGAACAATCCCTCCCCACCACCCACGAGGAATTTCAAGTTGCAAACCACGCTTTGGAGAAGGCTGGGAAAGAACAGAAGGTCCGAACCTGCTTGCAGTAGAAAATTGGTTTGCAATTGTGATTCCAAAGTTGCTGTTAAGATAACATAATACGTTTTTTAAGCAGCTCATTACCAATTTATTAAAACATTAGGGCTTCTTTGAGACTGTTGGAGATTATTGTCTAAACTGCTATTTAAAAGTGTATTGGCTCACAGCATGGATAATTCATTCTTATGCCAATACAGATACACACATAGTATGTGTGTATGGCTATATTACAGTTCATTTTTAAAAAGTGATTTTGCATGCAAAGTAAGTGTGTTTTTTTCCACATCTGGACCGTGAACTAGAGAAATTCATTTCTAAACAACAAACCATAACTTATTGGAGTGTTAAATGGTACTTTTAAATAAACATAAATATTATTTCGACACATGGATACTTTACACAGCAATAAATAAAGTCACTTAGAAAGACAAGAAGACATGTCTCCATGCTCCAGGAGATGCAAGACCATCACCTTTTTGAAAGGGTCGGGTGGCTTTAGAGAGAGGTAACAACCTCATTAAATCCTTTACTCTGTGTGGAGATTTTCTCATTTGTTCAGGCTGAGAGACATCTCACGTGTTTGTGGGGGTTTTTTTCCAAAGGATTAACAAACAGAAGAGGAGCAGTGCTCCCTTGTCCAAGTTATTATTTTTAATAGGAAAAATAAATACTAATTAGAATACAAACCAAGAGTAGTCCTGATGAAGTGGAAATGTTTTTCTCCCCCACCAATCAACAACTGAACCGCAGAGACTGGATAAGCACACGGCACAAGGTCTCATTTAATTAACTCATAAACTAGAAACCTTTGACAGAGAGTGGTCAGTCTGAACTTTGGGCTCAGTAATGAGCTCTCAAGTTCTCTCTCTGACAGAATGGACCACGATGGTGCTGCATGACTTCATTTAGCTTCATTTTATAATTACAAGCTTGTTCTTTACTATTTTTCCCCAGCTTAAATATCACTTTTTCAAAGCGATGTTAGGGGAAAAAAAAATAGAAATGAAACCAATTTTAATGAACTCATGCAAATATAAGCCTGGTGAAACGAAATCACAGACCTAAGCAGAATACTGCATAGAACACATTTGTATGTTTTATGCAAAGCTCATCTAAATTTGAGTAATTGGACCTAATTTGGCAATCTGCACAATCAGTTTGCAAACTTCAACCACTGAATTTTAAGTATGAGCCTGGAAAATCATTAACATTTGTATTTATCATGGTGGCCCTGATCCAGCACAGTACTAAAATCTGTGCTGAAGTGTTTGGAATGAGGTCTTGGTGTACATGTACCAACCAAGAGAGTATCAGGAGCTCTAATTACAGAGGAAAGTCATTGATATGTTCAGATTGCACGATTTTATCTCAAATTTATCTCAAATCAATCTCAAATCCCTGAAGTTTAAGGTTGGGAGCCTTCCTCCAAAAAGTCCACCATCTTTATCCCTCTGCAATCTGAAAAACATTCCCCAGATCATAACCACTGCTCTACTGCTTTTCATCTCCACCCTCTCCTCTTCTCCAAGACTCCCTCTCGCCTGCTGTTTCCCTCCTCATGCTGATGTTAACCCAGTTCTGTTCCTTTCTTATGCACCCAGTCTCCATTGAGCAGTGTGGGATCTGGGATGTGCTTTCCATGCTCCAGGAGCATGCCAAGAGCATCAAACCATTTTTTTTTTTAAAGGCCAGTTCTCCCATGCTCTCCCCAGCATGTGTTTTGGTTGCAATGAGGGTTATTTTTCACTTTTGTCTCATCTTTCTTCAACAAAAAACAAAAAATGGGTCTTGAACTCATAAAAACATTCTTGCTCCAGATTGTAGGAAAGAAAACTCTTTCACATTCAACTCTACTCACTGCCTTTTTTTTTTCCCTGAAGGCATCTTCTTAAAGAGAAGACAAAGCACATTTTTCAAGGTGAAAACTGTCAGTCTGAACTTGAATCAAAAGGCTGAATCCACATCAATGGGAAGCTTCACAGCATCCCAGCAACTTACTCGAATGCAGGAGGGAGGGTAAGCAGGCTGCACTAGCATCATGAACCCTCTCCACACAACCAGAACACCACCAGAGTTTAAATATGGTTGTCTGTCAGTAAAATAATTTTAAATCACAGGCATAGCCAAGATGTATTAAGGCAGAACTGCGCTAGATCACATGCAAGTTCAGTTTCTCTCCATGTGTCCTCGGGAAATGTGTTAATTGCTCACAGCTCTAACACAGATTTTCAATACATCTGCAAGATACAACAACACACACGCTAGCTTGGGTGAAGAGGAAAATCTGATTCTTTTCAGTGTAAAATCTAAGGATATTTGGCACATTTTAGCATCATGGCTTTACTCCTTCTCAAACCTCCTTCTAGTATCCACCACTTTTTTGCCACTGGCTGGTACAGCACTGGATCCCGGGTACCCACCCATCACCGACAGTGGGGGACGCAGCTTCCTCACACGCTTGGCCACAAAATTCGACTGCCCTCCAGACTCTTCATGGGGATTTCTGCACCAGGACAGGGTGGCAGAGCACAAGCATAACTTTGTGTAGCGATGAGCAAACACTGCAGCCCAGCACCTCGAATCCCAACAACTCCTCCTCCTCCTCTTTCTAGATCTCAAACCAGTTCCTTATACACTGGATCAAAAACTGCTGTCACAAATTACATTTCATATTTTACAAAAATATGAAATAGGTCATCTTAAGAACTGTGACTTGAAGCAATGTGATTTAGGTAGAGGAGCATTTCCCCAAATCAGGAGTGGTTTGGAAAGGATTCCTGTTGTTCCTGGGACTTTCTCAGTGTAGCCAGTTAGAGATACATGATTTCTCTTTCACCATTATCGTGATATTGCTGTAGCCTAAAATCAGACCTTTAATTTTGCATCAGGAGAAAATTTCAAACTTACTCATCTCCAACACATTTTATAAAAATTGCTGCTTGGGTGGAGAGGGGTTTCTTGTGGAGAAAAGCTCAAGTAATCTCCAGCTGTAAATACACTGGCCATGCAGCATCCGACAGACCTAAGTATCTTTATATGGAATAAATTAACTAGTCAAATCATACTGCATATTCAGGACATGCTGCTCTTTCAACCAGGAACCAGCAAGCCCTCACTAGATGGGTGAGAAATTACCAGCTGCTCTGACACCACCATATCTGAGAAAAAAGCATATCTTCTAAAAGAAGTCTTTCCCCGTGACTGCACGGCAAGCAAAGTTCTTACATCTCGACGACTTCATCCCAGCCTGTCAGCCTGCAGAGAAAGAGCTGTGGTAGTATTAAATTGGTTTGAAATGGGAGATGTCACCAGAAGTGAAGGTTCAAAATGCACCTGAGCAACACAGCTCTTTTCACTGCTGAAAAAGAGAAATGAGAAGTAGTAACTGGGTTTAGAGGAAACAGGAATTGGTAAAAGACAACTGGGCAAAACCACTTTTCAAGTCACGGCGCAACACAGTCACATCAAAGGGAACTGAATTTCACCAGTTGGTATGAGCTTAAACCAAATATGATGTATTCTCCCAAGTACTCAGGGCAGGCTTGTGCTTATCAACCTCCAAAGTTTGATCATTAACCCTGATCCAAACCACTGAGAGACTATTCCTGTCAACAAGGGCTCAGTCAGGTGTCTTTATTAATCACAACTAACAAATATTTTAATTCTGGGACCTTCGGGAGGAGGGGGCAGAGCAGTGCTATGTGCCTTGTTTCATATGAGGAGATGACAACTCAGATCTGCAGTGCCTGATTAATATTTTATGATTGTGATCCACTGGGTATGCGGTGTAATTCTGGTGGCTTGTTTTGCTCTACGTTCGCTGCATCTCCAATGTTATTTGCAACGGCTTCGTGGAAGAACAACAAAAAGAGATTTCATTCCTGCAGGACAGCACTGCCTGACCTCTCTCATTGCTTCATGTAATTCAGAGGGAGCAACCGTTAAACAGGAACTGAAAGTGCTTTTCAACTTTTAAAGGGAAAAAAATGGCACTACAGATTTACATATAGATAGCATTTCAGAGAAGAATGACGCCGATTTCTCCTGCCTTGCATTTATTTACCAAGTCATCCTAACAGAGCGGTGGGAAGACAAGCCTGCAACAGGGCACTGCTGAGTACACATCTCTGTCATCACCAACAGTTCACCACGCTAGCATTAAAATGACATTAAACCACAGTGTGATCAATGAAAAGAGACAACAAAAGCAAAATGCCTAACTTTAGGCCCAACTCTACAACTGAGGTCCATCCTAGGATTTTGCAGAGGTCCCTGATCCAACTTAAAAGTGAAAACGGGACACTTAAAAATTGACAGTCACTGAGGATGGGCACGGTGGGGTTTGTCCCCTGTCCAGGCAATCGCTGCATCCCAGAGGCACCAGAGCAGATACCACACCAACACTGGCAGAGAGCAGACTGACTGCCTTCAGGGAATGCAATAGTAAAGACGGCTGTTCTGAATCAACAGCATCTTAACACATCACAGAAACCTTTCAGGTTTCATTGCAATGTATGGATAGTTCGACATTTTTTTTTTTTTCCTGCTATTCAAAGACCTTTAATAGCATATTACTCAAAAACTCCCATTCTCTTTTAGAAATATGAGTGATGCTTGTAATGAACTCTTGTCTTAAGAAGGTATGTGTCACTGAAAGACTGGGATATTTCTAGATCTCCAGTGTCTTTATGCAGCTTAATGCTAATGAAAGGAAACCATTTTTTGCGCACAGTGAAAGGGAACAGATGGTGTCACAGTTCTGCTGTGGAATTTAAGCAGAGTGACAACCTATACAGCAGATCATCATGGGTGAAACTCTTTTTAGGCAGTAGCATGGAGGGTTTGTTTGTTTTATTTACTTATTACTATCCAATGTTTTCAAAAGCTTTTTCTTTCCTTTTTACAATAAAATCTAAGAAAATGGTAGGATAATCTCATTGTCCTACAAAACCTCAGAAGATACATGAAGACCATTATTTTAAATACACTGTGAAAGGACAGCTGAAAAACAGCACCTCATATTGCAAACTGTGCTTTTCCAATCATGTATCTATCCAGACACCAGTCGCTGGCGAGGAAACCAACGAGGGCTTAAAAGGGACACTGTCAAGTTGAAAATCACTCCTCTGTCTGAAGTCTGGTCCCTAGTTCTAATTATGCCTGCAAGGCAGATGGATGGGGGGGGAAGAGATCTTTTTTAATTTTTAATAATTTTCTATTTTACACTTTTGGTTTGCAATATTTTATGTACAGTTTACCTCATTGCTTCCTTTCTAGGCTCACCTACTTTCATCCTGGAGAAAAACAAAGGTAAAAAAAAAAAAGGAGATAAAATTCAAAGTTGGAAATTTACCCAGAGATAAGGAATTTTAAAGGGCCTTTCTATCCCATAGATTTGTTGCTGCTGTTGTTTACTAAACTGTTAGTTAAATTTTCCTGACCTTACTGACAACTGAGTCAGACATATGTTTCATGTGCTGATCCTACTAGAGGCATCTGATTCCCCACAAAGCATCCCCCACTCTGGTGAGACAGTCCATTTGCAACTTCAAGTTCCACAATTTTTACTGTTTTCATTCCTTCATATTTACTTTCTTTCAGTTTATTTGAGCTGCCTGTATGAGTATTCTATAGTGCATACCTCTAAAAGCAACAGATGATATGCTCATCCACTCCATAATTCACAGCAACAATAGCCAATCTCTGCTCAGCCCACATCCCACAAGAAAAGGGATTAATCAGGCAGCGACATCCTAGGAAAACAACAAAGCTCAGGCTGCAGGGTTAGGACCCCTCCAGGAAAGGTCTGGACCCATTCCACTCTCTGTGAAACTTTGGCAAACATCTGCTTCATGACAATGCCATTTTTTCACAGGGATGGATGATACATGTCAAAAGACACCCAGTTGCAAGCCTTATTAGGCTCTTTACAGTGAGATCGGGAAAATCAGGTTTTAGACACATCTATAAACTCAAACAGTCCATGAGCACATTGCTCTTTGCAACATGTTCAATTCTGACCATGGGGGACAACAGCAATCAGCCTGAAAGATGCTATGAAGCCAAATGTATATATTCAGGTATGAGTTTGCATAGATGAGGGGATGAGATCCAGGGAAAGCAGAGCAATACAAGCACCATTGTACTAAGTGCTCTGGTGGGTGGGTGAGTCTGCTCAAGGGATTGTGCTCCCCCAGGTCTGTAGAAAAGCAAACTCTAAAATGAAGGTCTAATATTAAAGAGAAGCTCCGCTCCACAATGCAAAGACCAGCTTGAAATCCCTCCCATTCAGCCAGGATCTATATGTATACGTGGGGATAAATTAACACTTTCTCATTCAGGCATTTCTTTGCAAAAGGGGATGCCAGGGCTCTTTCAGAGACTTAGCACCTCCAGTAACAGTGACCACAGGAAACATTAAGCCCAGAACAGCAAACCATCCTTAAGCCCAAAGCAGCAATATTCATAGGAATGACTGCACAAAGATACATTTGGGATGGGGGCACTTCAAGTGTGGAAAAGTGGCAAAATATTCAGAGTAAGAGAATTCTAAACTCACAGGAGTTCACGAGGTGTAACCTGCTGATTAACACCTCTTGCAGGGAGGGACAACACAACGCCTTCCAACACTTCCTTTGAGGAGAAGTGAAACACCCAGGTTTTAAGGCATTTACAGGGCATTTCTTAAACGTGTCAGGTAAAATCACCACCGTGCTCCAAAGCACCCAGGCTCTGGCTGCAGAAACTCAACAGCTATTACACAGCAAGTGTGAAGTGAAGAAGCAGAAAGAGAAGAGATTGTCAGTAAATAGGGTTAATCCCTGCAGGTAATACCCTTTCCGTTAAATTGTGCAGTATTTTCCAGTCTGCAGATTCTCAATCCCATTTAACATCTCTCTCACACTGCAAGCAGACACATCTGAGCTCCCACTCCTCCTCCCTCCCCCCCCACCCCCAACCCCAAATTCTGCAAGGCTGTTTTTGCAGGCAGCAGCCAGTTAAACTAAAGGCTGCTGGTACTACCCCGGGAAGCTGTAGGGGGGTGGCTGAGCCGCACAAAAGATCTCAACACAAAAGGCCATCCTTTTCATCCTTTTTGCTTCTTCATTTTTGCCAGCTGAGCCGTAGCTTTATTCAATCAACACTTTAAAAAAAAAACAGATGAAAACGTGGGAGGGGGTAGGGATTTCAGGGCATAATATTGGGCAACACCTATTTTAATATAAACAATCAAATTTGGTGGGTGAGGGAATGTGGGGAACCTTCAGTTCGCATCTTCTCCCTGCTTCCAAATGAGCCCTTTAGTCTGCTTCCCCAGTGCTCACAAAACATCGATGCAGCATGATACAGATATTTTCCCATATTTTTTTTTTTTTCCCAGGAGAAGATGTAAAGAGCCTGACACCGAAAGGACAGCGAACATCTCTGCGTTCCCAGCAAGACCCGCACAGTGTACATAATCACATGAAAAACATGGCTGGCTGGTGCATCGACAGATGCAAACGAGAAATACCAGACTTAGCCTTATTTAGATCACAGCAAAATTAAATGGGGGAGGAGAGGGGGAGGAAGGGAAATAATTGTGGCTGTGTAACATGGCTGCACAATTTTCAAAGCCTCACGACTGCCAGCTTGCAGGGAGCAGTGAAAAATGTGTGCCTGCTCTAAAGGGAGCTGTTCCTGCCACCCCTGCAGCACAGCCCGGTTCATTCAGCTATCCATCCAGCGGGCAGGCACGCCGGCTGGAAAGCAGGAAAGACAGGGGAAGAACTAAAATAGTTTACCTGATCAATGTAACTTCACGGGAGCCGGAGGTAGGGATTCCAGAAGAAATGCAGCAAGGAAGGAAAAAAAAATAATCTGCTTGGATCCTTCTGGCAGTCCACAGTCTCATCTACATGCATCTGAGCAAGCCCTTACCAGCAGCTGCTTCTTTTATCAAGCCCACAGGCACAGCAAATTAGTCCGGTTAGACAGTTCAGTCAATGTGGGCTATTCACAGCGTGGCTGTTGTGCGAGCCCGGCTTCTCCTGTCCCCCTGTCCCTGGGTAGGCACCCGCCCACCTCCACATGGCCCTGGATAAACACGGCTCTCACAGCTCCCACGGAGCCAACCACATGATCCTGACAATCAACAGCGCGGGCAAACGCTGACTGGACCTCTCGCTTCGCCACAGCCAGGGCGCCGGGTAAAAAGGCAAAGCCTAAGAATGGGTTTACTTTAAAGGGAAAAGCCTTCTTTTTTTTCTTCCCATCCCCCCTTCCTTTTTTATTCTCCCCCGCCCCCCCCCCCCCCCCGGAGGAAAAAAAATTAATAAACCAAATGCAAAGATCTGAAGGTGGGTAATATCTTCCAAATCAACTTAGTTCTGAAAACAAAGCATCACTCTGAAATGAAGTGTCATGCAGACTTCTAATAAGCACAAAGCATCAGGCAGAGACCCTGGATGAAGCCTGATACAGTCCCAAAAGAGAGATGCTGACCACAGCCAGTGCATCCTTAGTCTATATGAAGCCATGGATTCTCAATTTTGTTGTTTTAAAAAAGAAAATGAGCCAAGCCCTATTTTACTCCTCCTTTCCCCATCATGAACCATCTTAAAATATGCACATAGAAATAAACACTCACTGAAATGAAGCTCTAATGAGGTGGCAGACAGCACACACTGTCTGCTGTCCTTGGGAGCAGGGAGCAAGCCTGGTGGGCAAAGCACACAAATGCCTCTTAAATACACTCATGAGTGGGATCCACGTGATCAAACACGAAGAAGAAACATTTAAAAATAAGCCATTTGATTTTTCTCTCATTGCACAAGAAGGACCAAGCCCTTCTCTTTCCACCCTGCTCTCTAATGTATCCTTAGGATTAACAGTGTCCTTTTTCCTTCTCTCCTACATAGGAAGCAAATATGTATACGGAAGGGTGCTATAAATATACACACACACAAATATATATATCTCCTATAAACAGTTTCTCTTGGCTATCTAAACTCTCCTGTCACAAAGTAGCACAGTTAATTGGAAGAGCTCTCCAAACAATCTGGCTGATGAGTGATGGCTGACTATTTCACGTCAGCATTTTGAGTAAGCCATGCACATAAACCAAAGGTAAACACTGATAAGGCATTTGATGTTTAAAAAAAAGAGCAGGTTTATCCAAAGATGGGTTAATAGGAACACATTGTGGCATAACATCATCCAGTTGTGTACCTGGCCAAAAATCCTGGCTCCTAGAGCCCTCACACACAAACAGAAAACTCCATAAAACCTTCTTCCTTTTCTAAAAAGGGAAAGGAGCTCACTGTTTTTATGGCTCCGAAAGAAAAGTTTGAACGTACTCCTGAAATTCCTCAAAGGCTTAAGAAAAGAGAGAAAAGAATAAAAAGGTGGTGCTGGTGGGAAAGAATAATAAAGTAAAGAAACAAACCTTATGCTTCCTATGCTATCCCGACTTCATAATGTTGGAAGGTTGGCGATACCCAAAAGCAAATGAAGCTTTAATCAGGACCACTGGCCAAACATGATGGTAGGCAGTAAAAAACTTCTCAACAAAGGTAAGACTGAAGTGTGGAAGAAGTTAGGGAAGAAACTAAACACAAAACGTGAACTGGAGGAGGAAAGAAGAAGCAGGGTCTTTGACAATCCTGAAGGGTAAAGCTGTTCCTGCTCCTGCCAGCAATTTCTAATGTCAGCATTAAGCTGTTATCTTTAATTTGCTCCTGTCTGAGTGGGGAGGTTTGGTTCTACCCCTTCGCTCATCTCTGCTCACTCATTACCTCTCTTGCCTGAAAGGTGAGAAGAAGCAGGAGGCAGGATTGAGGTCACTTCGGGATTGCATTATGGAGTATTTAATAAGCTCGTCACATCCCTGTCCTTCATCCCATATGGAAGTATGATCCAGAGTAGGGGCAGCCTATATTGTCATCAAACCTGCAGCTGCTGCTCACATAAATATGCAAGCAGCCAGGGCAGCACGCTGCGGGCAGTACATGGCCTGGGTAGGGTCAAGCACATCCATCTGAGATGTGGGGCATCGCTTTAGTCCTGAGGAGAAAAACATGAAGCACTTCCCTTCTGTTTTGCTTGGCAAATGTGAGCACAACCAATGCAGCCACGGGAAGTGAAGGATGCTGCATCCCCAGTCCCTCTCCTGGCAATTGGACCATACTTGGCACCTTGCAGAGTGAACATCCTTGTCTTAGCCCACCTTTTTGGCAAGATCCACTGCTCAGTATAGAATCATAGAATGGTTTGGGTTGGAAGGGACCTTTAAAGCTCATCTAGTCCAACAACACTGCAATGAGCAGGGGCATCTTCAACTAGATCAGGTTGCTCAGAGCCCTGTCCAACCTGACCCTTGAATGTTTTCAGGGATGAGGCATCTACCACCTCTCCAGGCAACCCCTGCCAGTATTTTACCACCTTCATCGTAAAAAGTATCTTCCTTATATCTAGTCTATATCTTCTCTCTTTTAGTTTAAAGCCAATACCCCTTGTCCTACTGCAACAGGCCCTGCTAAAAAGTTTGTCCCCATCTTTCCTGTAGGCCCCCTTTAGGTACTGGAAGGGGCTATAAGGTCTCCCTGAAACCTTCTCTTCTCCAGGCTGAACAACCCCAATTCTCTCATCATGTCTTCATAGGAGAGGTGCTCCATCCCTCTGATCATCTTTGGATGATCTCCTCTGGACCCACACCAACAGGTCCATGTCTTTCCTGTGCTTAGGACTCCAGATCTGGACATGTCACCAGAGTAGAGGGGCAGAATCACCTCCCTGGACCTGCTGGCCAGTATCTCAGAGGGACCCCAGGTGCTCAGAGAACAGGAGCAAAGCTAATGAAAATTCAAGCAGGAACAAGACTTAGAATGCAGAATGCAAAGATATTCAGGCCAGGTGTGACACCCGAAATGCAAAGGACAGTTATCCAAAAACCTATTTTTCAGGCTTAATTAGAATTTAGCCTTGCTAAAAGGCCAAACCATTCTCCCATTTTAGTCAATAGGAGTTTGTTATTGTCCTTGATGGCAGCAGGATGTGGAACATTAGGAAAAAAAGGGTCCAATTCATTACCTTAAGTAGGTGAAAATGAAAGTCCATTCTTTAATGTCCCATTTGATTCCTAAAACACAACTTAGAGCATTGCCAGGATTTAACTTAATATTTCTTTTAAATAATTTGAAGCAAGATCAAGTGAATTATAAGGCATTTCCCCCTCTGCATATTTGATCATTTGTTAAGGAATGCAATCTAGTTCTCAAAAAATCCCTTGAGATCTTTGTCTCCAGGGATCTCAGAAGCACTGATGCTCAGCATCCCTGAAGCACCCCCTTAGACCAGCAGCTGCAGTGTCACCCTGGTCCAGATAACACAAATACCTCTGCATTCACAGTCTCCTGCTGGAACACTAACGCTCACCATGTAGCCCTGGAGTTGGCCAAGATTCTGTAGAAAGGAACGAAGGGAGGAAAAAACCAAAGAGGCAGCCTTGAAGCAGCCTGAAAATGCAACTTCAGAGAGAAACAGTTGGAGCCCATATCCACAAGAGTCTGTGTTGCAGAAGGAAGAATAAAACAACCCCATCCTTTGAAGCTCGCTGGCAGCACAACTGGTTGGTTCCCAACTTCTCTCAGATTCTAATTTGACACTTCACTATATTTAGTTATTTTAGGCAGGATAGGAGAGGAAAAAAGAAGGTAAAAGCCTGATCAGTGAATACAGACACACATCTCGAAGAAGGGAAGTTCTCATTTCATTGCTCCATCTGTAAGTTGGTCCTTCACATCCCTACTCTTGCTGAACAAGGAATACATCTGTGTTTGTGTCCTTGGAGAACAAATCTTGCTTTTTTCAGGATGCTACATGAAGCTACATGAATGAGGCACAATTTTGAAAGGCAATATTCGCTGTCATTTGGAAACCATAATCAACTATGTGCATTGCTGTACGCTGCTTTTTTCTTCATGTTCACTGATTTCAGTAACAGGTCATTTAATCTGCACCAGGCCTAAAATTTCAATGAGTTCTGCTGGGACTGAGCTCAGGCAGAGAAGGTTGCAGAACTAGCATCAGCTTAAAAACACCCA
The DNA here is from genome assembly GCA_025769975.1 of Gallinago jamesoni. Lineage (NCBI taxonomy): Eukaryota > Metazoa > Chordata > Aves > Charadriiformes > Scolopacidae > Gallinago > Gallinago jamesoni. The sequence goes on from JAOQGH010000003.1 coordinate 8,831,772, forward strand.
AACCAAAACAAATAAAAGAAAACCCCAACCCACAATGTTGTGATATTCCTTCTTGCTTTTACATAGAATGTCTGGAACCATGTATTCTAGTGACTTCCACCAAATAGCAGGGTTTTTTTTTTACTGATAAATAGAAGTATGATGAATACAGATCTTGAAAATGTCTAATTTTGAAAAAGTCCAATATGACACTTTTACTTGGAGGTCTGGTACACTTGTACATTTCAATGTGAGCTTTCTGTTTGGCAAAAGCAGAAGCACAAAAATTCTTAAAGTGTTACAAAACTAAAACTTCTCATTTTTAAACTTCTCTATGGATTCATTTAATAAAAAATCATCTTTAAAAGATATTCTTTGTATCATAAAGTATCCCAGTTAAGCAGATTCTATTTGATACATAGTAAAAGACACCTTCAATAACCACAAAACAGCAAGACAACAACCTTCCCACCAAATAAAACTTTCCATTAAAGTGCGCCGTACTGAATCAGAGAATTGTTTCACCCAAGTGGTCAATAACTAATATTTTACCACTATACAAGCCACAAGCAAATTATGACATTCCATACTTACCTATTCCTGAAAATCCCTTCCTCACCCTTACGAGACCCACAGCCCCGCCGAAGAGCAGGAGTGTTCGCCCACAGCACCACACAGACAGCGTTTAGTTATGATGTTTATAGATGTAAGTAGAATCAGTGATGCTAAAAGGATCTTTTACAGTTTCATCACGGTGTTTCCTGCCGTATCCCAGCCCTGCTCAGACTGCAGAGATGCTCCGCAAAGTATCATTTCAGGTTTGTTTCCCTGCCACGCAGTGTCTCTTTTTCTCACATTAGGAATGAGCGAAAAAAGGAATGATCAGTTTTCCAGCGCTTAATAGATTCTGGCACAACCTGGCCTCCACCATAAACAAATAGCCTCGGCGCATAAAACCCCTGAAGACTGATTAAAAGTAAGCCCGATTTGATATGCACTGGTTGCGTGCAGCCATTAATATTGTTAACACAAAACCTTTTGTTCTGCGTAGCTGGAGGGCAGCTCACATTGCACTCAGCTGAGGCACCTCGGAAGGTATGTTCGCTGCCAATGACATGTATGATTATGTTAATGGTGCTTAATGTTTCTTTAACATAAGGAAAACTGACACCAGTAATATAGAAATTGTTACTGGGATGTAAAGCGATGCCATTAAGTACAGGGGGTGGAAGTGGCCTTGCGGTCAATGCAGCCACATGGATTTAGACAAGTGGGAGGGAAGAAAACACCTGGGCTGTGGTGGCTACGGGTGATGGATCATAAGCAGCCAGGTTTCCCTTCAAAAGAGTTGAGTCCTAAGCAGGTCAATGCTGGGTTTGGACAAAAGATGGAAACACTGGAAATGTTCAAGAGAGCATGACAGCAAAGGGGCACTGAGCCAAGAGACCATTCCCTGGAGTCCCTGTGACCCCAGGGAGACTCTTACAAATGCCTGTGCTGGGAGGGAGCTTTGTACTTTCCTGTGCCTTATGTTATTTTCCCAGCATTGATTCGGTGTTCTAGGATTGGAAAATTATGGCTGCCTTTATGGTCTGGCGGGACATGGGTACGTGCGCACCGTCCCCACTAACAACCGAGTGCCTGGCTGCTCCCCGCCGAGGGAGCTGTACAGATTTACCGCAGCTGTAATTCTGGCCCTTGCTATCTCTTTACCAGCCTAAGAGAAGGATAATTTAAAATCAAAATTAGGTGATGCAAACTCTAGGGGAAACCCTGCAGACAAAATTATCAGGATACAGTTTTTCCTGCAATACTGAAACATTAAAATTTAAGCCTGACATTTTTAGAAAGACACGAGCTGACAAACATAGCAGGAATACAAGGCTGTCCTCACTCCTCCTCCATCCTCGTGTCTTTTTAAAACAAACAAACAGAAGAATAAAACAAGCATTTCAGAAAGCCACAGCCACAACTCACTTCATTACACACTCGAAGCTCCTCTGTCCACGGACCCATGGGAATGTCCTCAGGTCTGCTGCTCCCGACACTAGCTGTTAAAGGGAGCCAGGCTCAGACATGCAGCTGATTGACATCAAAGGATCCACTTGGTGCAATTCATTCCATTTTCAACTATTTCATTTTAATGACCACTGCGAAGCTGTGCTGCAGGAGGCTAGACTTAAACCTAAACCAGTGCGATTCAGATCAGAGCTTCCAGTCTGCCGAGACGAGCTGTCCATTCAGACCAGCTCTAAAAATCTCATTAATTTTAGATAGCATGATGCTTCTCATAAGAAAATGTCACCTGGCAGCAATCTACTCATCTGCACAGGGCTCAATCAACAAGGAAGATACTAATAAAAAACCCTGCAACCCTGGTGATCCAGCTGCAGCATACTCTGCCCTTCTGGACCTATGTGATCACAAACCCTGGGAGCTCACTCACTCCTGCAAGGTGGCAGCCAGCTCTTTCCATAAACACTGTGGCTTCAACAAGCCGTGCTGATGAAAGCCATGAGTTTCCCCAGCCAGGGAGAATGTCTCATTCATAGCAGGATTTTGAGATCCTTCATACATGAGTGAGGACACTTCCCTGAGCCCAGATGAATCAGGGAGCTATTTGCTTTCCCCAGCTCCCTCACTGCTCCCCTCCTCAGCACCTTGTTTCCAACCAATGCCTGCAATGTCACACCTGGTTCACGAGGGGCCACATAAAAGCTATGGTTTCTAATGCAGGTTTATGTACTGCCTTGGTAAAATGCAGCCAGACCTTTTACGTGCCACCGCCAATGACCTGTGAAGTACGTACCAAATAACATGTGCCACAAGACACATCCCATCAGCAGTTCAGAGGCCTGATGTGTCTGTCCTACTGCTCCTTTGTGCCACAGGGCCACAAACCTGCCCGTGTGGGCTCTGTCATTGCTGCCACCCTCAGCGGACAGCCCCCCAGCTCACTCCCCTCTCTTGCTGGGGGTTTGGATTACTCCCAGCACCCACAACCACCCAACACAACTGGGCATCACACACTGCTGTTCAGGAGCAGCAAACAGCTCAGAGAGCACAGGATGACCACCCACCCCATGATACCTTGGCTGACTGATGACCCACCTGCAACTGGTTCTTTTAATTCTGTCTTAAAATAATATTCTGTAATAGAGGCTATTCTTATTAATTGAAACACAGGAGAAATCAGGCTGAGGATTCAAAACCACATCTCTAATTTTTATTTGCTAGGAACATGCAATACACGTTTATCCTTGCTTTTATTGTTTCAACCTAAAGGTAATTTTCCTCAATCCTGCTACCAAACACTAAATAGCTCATTCTTTTCACTTACACTTTGGTGAAATAACAAGTAATAGCAAGCCCCTAAATACAGCATTGACTCTTTGGAATTCAATACATCTTATACAAGAACCAAACAGCAGCATTCCTGCTTATTAAAGAAAGACAAGCACAAAGTGACACAGAGGAAAGGAGGTTATTTTCCTAAAATCAAGCAGCCGAGCAAGGGCAGCACTGAGATTTGGACCGGTGGCCCCCGAACGCTCAGTGTGCTGTCAGCTGGGACCGTGTCTCCGCTGGGAAGCCTTGGCCACGCTCTCCGGGCCGGTGACCCCAGGAGGCAAGGAGAATGCCGAAGCGAGCTGCGGAGGGAGGCACGCAGGCATGGCACGCTGCTTGTAATGCGGGTTGAATCAGCCCGAAATCTCCCCCTGCACCTAGAATTTCTCTGCCTGAATACAAATGCATCCCAGCTTCACTGCAGAAAACTGCAACGATTAAAGTCACGGACCAGCCCATTACAGGCTTCCTGTTAAACCATACCTGAAGACATAAATGGATTATTTTGAAATTTATTTAAAAGTTAACCAAATAGTTGTGTATTTTTCAAAAGAATCATCTCTCTATCAAACACTAAACCCCATCCCCCACCAAAAAAAACCCAACAAACCACAGCTTTGCTCAAGACAGTTATTAGAAGCGGGAAGAGGTCTGGTAGCTGCTGCGCATGTCCAGCCAGGTTAGATCACCATCAAGTGTCCCAAGAAAGGCAGGGGACAATACCATGGGCCATTTGTATAGTGGAACGTGTGACCAGTTCAAATAAATGTGAAGTTTCAAGAGATGCAAAAGATTCCTGGCACTAAAACCAGACTCTTTCCATCGTCTTGTTTCCAAACTGAAAGCCTGTCTGTGCCTTTGTCTCTCCTCTGGTGCAGTTACAGCCCTGCAGCCAGTTGCATGTGATAGTGGAGGAAGCGAGCACAGAGCAGTAAGAGCCTGCAGGAGGATTTGTTTTATAGCCAAGCTGCAGAGCAGGTCCCCTTTCTGGAAGACGCTGTACTAAAAAAGAATAATGAGACTGATTCCTGCTCCAAGGCACCTACAGTTAAGTAATAAGGATCCTTCGCCCATGACCCATTCTGATCAGCTGTCAGTCATTCGAGTCAGGGAAACCTGGATGTGATGCCTTCAGTAACTCACCCAACCGTCGTGAATTCCAAAGCAAGGTTTGTCTCGCTGAGAAGGGACCAGCAGAGCGCCAAGGGCTTCTCAGCAGAGAGAAAACAGCTCACACTTCTGCAACAGGGGCAAAATAAACCTCCTGCCACTTTTCCAACATGATTAAATTAGGCCAGATCTGTACACATTGTATAGAATTTTGTGTCATATTTACAAATAGTTACAAAGCATTTACATTTAAAAACAAAACCCTAACAAGTCTTGAATAATAGTCTGAACACCAGAGATCCAGCAATAAACCCACAGAAGTTCACACAATGTTTTAAATCCAAATGCTGTGGTCTTTTAATACACAGTATCCAGTAGGTAAAATATATATCAAAGCATGAAACCAGTAAACCTTGCATCTGAACTGAGAAAAAGCAACACAGCAATGTAAATTACAGTCACAAATCCCCCCAAACACAGAAGAAATAGCATTTAGAATTTTAAGTGTTATCAGTGCAAATAAAGGTAAATTATTTACCTCAGCATGATTTTTAAGCTGACTCAACATCCTTCTATAACTATGTGCCTGCTTAAAATTGAAACGTCTTCATGCCTGAGAGGCAAGCCAGATGAAACACAACGTGAGCACGTCCATGTGTGATGACACTTATGTGGCAGCTCTGTCCCATCCTGCTGGGGATTTGTGCACCGCTTTTCTGTACCTCAGTTTCCTTTTCAGACAACACACACCTTATGGGCTTCATTTAATATTGAGCTTATTTGGAAAACTGCGATCTAGTGCTGGAAAGCACCAACCCAGTTTTATATTCATTTTTTTCTCCTCTTCCTCCAAGTATCTATCTCATTGCTAACTACAAGGCAGAGAGTTGTCTTCATACCTGTAAAAGCAGCTACCTCAAAGCGCGTCTTACCAGAGTGAAGATGAAACCACACACAACCAACCCACAGAAGAGAGCCTGCAAGGAGGATGGGTGGGAAAACTTGTCCCATTTCCATCCTCGTGTCCACCCCAAAGGACAGGCAACCCAACCTGCCCTCACTCCACAGCTAATCCTTCCATTTTTGGAGACCTCGGCAGTGTTGGTACCCATCTATTAGTGCATGAACCCTCATTCCCATAGGCTTTACTGACAACCTCAGACTTAGTTAACTGATTCTTTTTGAAATATGAAAACGTGTGGGAAGAGGCAGTAAGAACTTTTAAAAATTGCAGTACTTTGATCCTAATTAACAGAGTTGACTGAAAGCAAAATATGTAGATCTAGTTTTCACAATATTTTTCCACCATTCCTAGACAGAGCTTTTTTCCTGGCACTGTTTAAAATTAATGAAGTAAATATGTTTGCATATTTATCTTTTCATTACATGGAAACAACAACAAGGAAAACAGATTGAACTGATAGCAGCATTCTTCCACTCCAAAGCAGTCTGGATGTGGTTTTTGTTTCAGTTCATACAATGCAACTCAAACCATACAAGCAATGCAAGTTCACTGGCCATGTAAGTAATCAGTTTTATCCAACAGAGCTACTATGAAATAACTGATGTAGATACAAAAATAAAATTAAGGGGTCAGTCCCTATGGAGAGATACTGAAATGATTTTTCAAGGAAGACAACATCCTTCTTGAAGTCTGGAAAACAAATCACTTGCCAGTTGCCCCACACTAGTAAAAACAAATATATGGCAAGTCAAATGCTACCATATGCCTAATAGACTCAGACAATGGAAAAATGAGAAAGAACATACAGATACAGGTTCCTTAGGACTCTTGTATTAATTCCGAAAGAGATCTTTTCATTTTTTGGAACCTGTAGCCCAGAATCTGCAAACATAAGTGCTTGAAAGGTCAGCAGTCAGCTTGCACAAGTCCTACTCATAGCTACAGACAGGTCCCAGGCAAGAGACAGAGCCCAGCCTTGCAAGGATGAGAAGCAGAGGCAGAAGGTAAGGGACCTTGAGTCTGAAAAGTGACAGTATGCCCCTGAGTCTTACCGGGCTCAACATCCCCCTGGCCAGGAAGATCCTACTCATTCCCATTGAACAGCACATAGAGGAGGGAAAACTCCATCAAGTCCTTTCAATGTAAATGTTCCCCATGAAATACCCATTACACTGCAGGCTAGGCACCCACCATCCTGGGAGAGAAGGTTGCATCTGGCATCAGAAGTTGTCCCTTCTTATACGCTTTTACCTTAATTATCATGGATACAATAATTCGGTAAAAACCAGATATTTTCCCCAAGGGTCACAAAGGCTAAGTAAATGTGATGGATCTTGCTCTACTCAATGATTCCTGGTTATGCCTTGATTATTGTATCGATTGCCATTACAAATGCTGAGTACCCATGATTGAAGTGATAATTAAAAAGGCAAGTTGCACTCGGCAGTTGTTCCTCTATTATTGCAGTGCTGTAGGTCTTGGACTAGGCTGTTTGCATCATCGATTACACGCACACATACACAAAACCCTATGGAAACTCAGATTTCAGAAACTACAGGAGAAAAAAATAAAGAGAAAAGAACTGTTACCCTCTTCCCATCACTACATATTAGAGAATTAACCAGCACATAGAGTTATTAGCTTTTGGTCTACCTGGAAGAAAAGAACAGAGCTCACTTTCAACCCTGATGATGCCAGTTCAACCATGAAGTTTTCCTCTGCTTTTAAGCCTGTGATGCTCTAGAAGAGAGTGTGCTTTTGTGATACATCATCTGCTGGACAGCTTTCGGCACTTGGAGATGAAACTACAGATACACCATTTCTTACTTCCCTCCTAAATGGTGCCATGCAGATTTTACCTACATCATCATGCAGAGAAGAAAAAAAAAAAAACAAGAAAAAAAAACACAACAAAAACCCCACAAACAAAAAAAAAACCCAACCCCAAATTTCCATGCTTCTCAGTGTATTTCTGGTCCATCAGTTAGGAAGTTTTGGCTTTTCTGACAATGTAATTTTCAGAATACAAATGAGCAAAATCATTAAAGTGACACTGTGGTAAATGGCATTTAACTACAAAATCCTTTGTTAATTTTTTCCCACAAAAGCCTAGGAAATAGGGATGGATCTCCAAAGTAAATATTGTCTATGTGCATAAAAGGGATTGCTCTTTGAACTTCACTGAGATGACACAGTTATTACTATGTGAAAGCTTGAGCATTTTCTTATATTTTGCAACAATTGTCAAGCAAGTGAAAGCTTTATTTGATTTTCATTCACACGTGAAGACAAGATTTAGTACTCCACTATTTAGTGGAATAGACAGTGTCAGAAGGGTTTTAAGTTGTAATGCTATCACTTTAATATCTTTAAGGCACTTTTTAGAAGATAAACTCGTATCTATAATGATGAAACGACACAGTAATGGAGAAGAGCTAAAGATTTTTGTATGGTAAAAAAGGGAATGCTTTGCCTGGAGAAAGAAAAACAGAGAGCTATGCACTTCCCAGAAATACTTTCAATAGTCTTTCAAAATAATGGAAAATACATATATTATATTTATACATAGACACACTTGGGCTGAACCAGGACTGATGTGGGTCTAGATTTCTGACAGTAACCATCACTTCAGAGAGGCAAGATGAAAAAAAATATTTAAACCTTCAGTACAGTATTTGATGTAGGAACACAGTTCCAAGGAAGGAATTGGCAAGTGATGGTCCTAGGACTGTTGAGAGCTAGTGGCCAACGTTAGCACTCCATCAGCTTCCAACAACACTTAAGTAATATAGCAGAAGTATCACATCTATGATGCATAGATAAAGCTGTCTCAGCTGAAAGCCTTCAAAAAGTAACAAGGAAAAAAGCCCCATTGTTTTCCCTATTCCTCTTTGAAGCACCTCTGGCTTAACACAATCTAGTTTTCATAATATTTTATTCTCTCCTATATAACCATAATGAAAAAGCATTGAACAAAGTTGCTCCATACTGTTGCAAAACAACCAGCATAACTTTAAACAGAAGATTCTGTGGGTGCACCACAGTGATCTACACGTTTCCCCGCCTGCTGAATTTGTGAAACTATTGTCATTAGAAAAATTGCTCATCATAGTCCCATGTGGTACAACAAACACAGAATAAAATGTACTTCGAGGCATGATTTGCAACTGAAAGCCAATCAAAAAGCAATGAATACACTCCAACAAAGCCAAATGAAATAGCGTGGCTCTGTCAGCCGGCACGCAAACTAAAAGATTACACTTGACATCTGGTGGTAGGTAAAAATGTGCCCGGTGAACTACAACTCCCAAAGTACTTCGCAGAATATCAATGCCAAATCAGTCTAACTACAGCTGGACCAGTAGGAGAACAGAAAAGGAAAAGAAAATGCATTCTTTTAGGTGAGACAGGATAGCAATCCCAATGTAGATTGTATAAAGCTTTCTTTGTCCTTTAATTAGATTGTTTATTTGTTTGCATTATTCTATTCAAATTAATTGCAAAAGCTGATCACTTAGTCAATACTTTCCCAAAGCAGAACTCTGTTTTGTGTATGCACTGATGCCAAACAAATTTCTTCATTATAAAATAACAGTTGCAATCCTTCCTTCCCAACTGAGTGCTAGAACATAAATATGCCCATTTAATGAGAATGCAGGACCATGAATGTTTATTAAAAACACACAAGAAATCAAACCGACAGCCAAAGCCAAAATATACATTATGATTTTGATCTTATTGTCATTACTTGCATGCACAAATAAGTAGGAGAATTCATACTTTCTATTATTCCCACATAAAAACTGTCACAATCCTGTTTTTTCAGTTTGAAAATAATCATACATATTTTTCACAGAAGATTCACTTATATTCTATATTACATACAGGGTGATTTCTTTGTTATTGTCCTATAGGGTCCTGTTTAGCAACACTTTCAGATGCAAAATCACCACCTTAAACTAAACAAAAATTCAGGGGAAGAACTATCCATGCATCTTGCAAAACACCTGCAGCTTTGGGGGGACCCGAAGATACGGTTTTAAATTTCTGGCTCTCATAGGAGGCCGGTCACTAAAACTGTTCCCTTGCACTGAGATGGGGTTGCTGTCTCTGACCTAGGACATTGACCATACCACAATGACAACATGATCCTACTGGCTTTTGCATTCTTCACAGTGGACATTTCAGAAGGTACTGTCAAGGCAAAGTGAGGGCACAGCCATTTGGTGTTACTCACAGTGAGCCATACTATAGCCACCAGTTGTCATTTTGGTATCTTTACACCATGTAACTACAAAAAACATGACAAAATCTACGTATTTTTCATTCCTGGCTCTGAGGCGGTATCTTGGTTTGGAGATAAGAAATCCTTGTAGGTGTCTGAGCATTCTATGGTGAAGGAAGAAAGAGAACAGTGGTGTGTTTTTTCAAAATTTCTTAAAAACTATATGATGCTATGAAATGTTACTGGTACCTCAACATTTGCAGACGGCCAAATTTTTTAAAACAAAGCAGATGTATTGAATAAACGATGGGAATGGACAAGAAGATGAATTTATCGCAGTAGGACAGCTAATAAAAACTGTAAATATTAGGGTCTGGTAACAGAAAGCCTTTGCTGAAAAAAGACTTCAAGGACAGGCACCATGCTTCTCCCTGAATTCATCGTAAATTGGGATTTTCGGACCCAGTGGATGTTGGCCTCTCTGTTCACCCTGAAGCTAATGGCAAAACTCCTCTTTCCATTGACTGGAGGAGAATCAGCCCAAGGAATAGAGCTCAAAATTATAACTTTAGGCTTCAAGTTAAATAATAAACTGATGTTCCTTACTAAAAACTGAATTAACTGCCACTGCAAGGGTATAAATTGCAGCAAGTGTAGCTGCAATACAGAAAGTTCTCAAATTTGACCATTCAGGAGGTCACGGATACTGGGAAAATGCCACTTCCACATTTTTCTTCAAGAAAGACAAGGTCAAAATAGACAGTTAAGATGCAGTGAGGAGCATGGCTCAATTTATGCCACCTCTCACTTGTACTCGTATAGTCCCCAAAACCTGATTCTGAAAAGACCTTATTCCATGCAAATACAATCCATTCTATCAGCGCAATTAAACTTAACGGTATCATAAAGTCAGTGAGCATCTGGAAGTATTGATAAGTTTTCAGTTTATGGACGCTTTGCTGGGGGAATTGCTATTTTCTTTTACATAATGATGTAGCTCTTATGGATTTGGGGAGGTTGGGCTTAAGGGCTTTTTTCCCCACTTTCAGTTTAACAGTTTGCTTTACCTTCATTCAAACATATATGTGAGATCAGTGGCACTGAATTTCTTCCAGTTTTAATTTTGAAGTATGGTATATATATATAAAGAAGCCTTCTCATCGGTTCAACAGCTTGTCTTTTCCTGATGCATTGGAATAAAGAGACAGCTCACTTTGGCCATATGTTTCAGTTGTTCCTCTCACTCCCCCGCTGTCTTTCCACACATACCATGACCGTGGACAACCTCTCCTTAAGTGGGCAAACAAATGGTTTAACTTAAATTTGCACAGTGTCTGCTGACTTGTGTGGGCTCCAGGATTCAACTCAGCTTTATCATTGCAGGCAAACATATTTCTGACAGACACTGTGGTAATTAGAGCAGCTCAATTTTATTAGATTGATGACAGACTAAAAGCCAGGATCTCAACTAGCAGAAATCGGTGTTGCCACCCTGAAATCCATGGTGCTATGCTGATCTATGCCAGCTGCGAGCATGGCCCAAGTCTTTTGCATTGTTTTGTGCCCCCTTACATAATGAGATTGTTAAAATTAAATGTTTTCAAGCCTGCACGTGTGGTCCATTATGTACTTGCCCAGTGTAGGGCTCAAGTTCAGTTCAGTTCCTGCATTCAGTTACCACTTCAAATTGTCTACCCCACCAAATGGTTTAAATTCATGAAGAAGAATAGAACTGAATTTCAACTTAAGAAGAGCCTTTTCAACCTTATACAATCGGGGGGGTGGGGGGTGGGAAGTAACATTTAATCTTTTGAAACCTCTGTAGGTGCCAATGACTCTGGACAGTCTGTCCCCCATATTACCTGAAACTGTTAAGTATGTGTCTCCTTCATATCTTGCATCCCAACCACGAGCTACCTATAGTTTGATTTGGTGCTGATGTCTATTAAGGAAAAAACCAGAACCAAGAGGATGCTCTGATCCATTAGCATAAGCCTTCTTTAAGCAGCATCCCAAAACAGGCACCAAATTCTCAAGGATCGAAAGCACAGACACGAGGATCCTCAAAACAACATGATCTCAGTAGACAAATGGCATGTCTAATGCTGTGGAAGATCCTTAGTTAAAGGGGAACCTCATCTAAAAAGCTGCCCTATACTAAGTCTTGTGGCCCCTCAATCTTTATTAGATGTTTTCCAACAGCTAATGGCTACCCACGTAACAAATCTCACTTTTTATGCAATTGAGAGTAAGATTCTCACTATGTGTCACAGTGTCCAGAGACTGCCCCAGACTGTCCCCACACAAGCAGGTGACCTGGATGTGCAGGGACGGTGGCAAAGGAGGCCTCTGACGTCAGGTGGGTTCATGCCTGTTATTATAACCATGGGCATTAGCAAATCTCTTCAAGCGCCCGTCTGGCCCCGTACCAGAGGTGAGCTGCATTTGTTTTGATCGGGGAATGAAAAGAGGATAAAAATCCATTAAAATGAACTAACTATAAGAGGCAATTGAGACTATCCCATTTATTTGAAGTAGACATTATATCACAAAACATTTCAAGAGCTTTGTGATGTTTGGTCTATTTTTAAAGACTTTCAGTTAGTCATAGATGAACCTCAAAACATTCAGCGGCTTGATATGAATAAATATGCTTATCCAAGCCTGTGGCCTGACATAAAAAGCTGCAGTGATTTACACCAGCTGAGGAGGTTAAACTAGGAGACAGGCCTCTCTTGTGATGCATGAGGATTTTTTGCTGTTACAAGTTTAGAACAATCCAAAGAAATAATATTTTCCACAAGAAAACACTACTATTACAATCTAGTCTGATCTCCCAAGACTAGCAAAGAATGTTTCACTCAGTAATTCCTCCATCACAGTTATAACTTCCAACTTTAATGTTAAACCCAGTACCTTTTAAGATTATATTTAAAGCATTTGGCTGTCCCCAAGACTGGAGGAATCCAACTCATCACGGTCAGAAGTTTGTCAGGACATATTTTGTATGTTGTAAAGCAACAAAACAAAGACAAAACACTTAATCAGTTCAAGAGACAGGCAAGAGGACTCTCGTTCTTTAAAATCTCTAGAGTCATGCAAATTCCTTATTTCCTTATTCCTTATTTCCTCATTCTTCCAGAGCAAGAAGTGCTGTCCTGAGGGTCCACTGCTGTCAGCTACCAGGACCAGAGTGGCAGTCCTTTACACAAATAACGACAAGCATTTGTTAAAGAAATAATTCCCATTGAATTAGTAAAACAATGAATAAACAAATTAAAGCTCCCCTGATGAGCCTGTGTTATAAATGAACTGATTGATTATCCTCCAAGTCAGAGGATCTCATCTCCTGGAACAAATCAGGAAATTTGGTAGCAAGTGGCTTCAACCAAACCACCGGCGAGTGGCCACTAATACAGCATCACCAGAGCTGAAGACCCTCCTCCTCCCTCCAAAAGCACCATCTATAGCCCCAATAAAGCAACAAATCCCTGATCCGATGCTCACCTAAAATCAATGGATCAGATCAAACGTACGTACCCTATTCTCTGTCACACCCACAGAATGCAACTGATCTCTCTGAAACTCCAAAAGCAGGCTTGAGAAAGGAACTCAGACATGTTATAGTTGGAAAACTTGTACCTGGAATGTATCATGGCTGTAAAGGCAACATTTTCCCCTCAGTTCTCCACACAAAGCCGTTTGTAAGCACATGAAAAAATACTGAGTGCTAAAATTGCAGTTTTATTCATTCCAAAACAAGTTCCCACAAGCTCTCCACAGCTATTCCATTTTCCAATATCTCTTGCCCAATAAAAGACAAATTTTAAACACCAAAAAGACACCTGTCTGCATTAAAAATTAACTACCTGTAAAATTACATTTTTTTTAAATTAAGTATTTTTTTGGCAGAAACATGGGACTTTTCTTTTGGCCACAGTTCTGTAACTTGCAAACGTTTTAACTGATTGGGGTCATATTTAGTTGAGCATTTTCATCTGGGCTTACAATTAAATAACACAAATTTCACAGGAACTCCTAAACAGCTCTGTAGCAAAAGAATTCTGAACAGTCTGGCAACCAGTAAGCCTACAAATTAACTTCTTTTTTAAAAAAAAAATTATTCTTCATTATTAAAAGAACAGTTTTATGATCATTTAAATCATTGTCATGTGGGCTGACCGTATGAATACTAGCTGAGCTGTATACTGCAGTGTATTAGTTTTTTTTCCAGCTGGGCAATGGACAGAGTTGTTTGTTGTTTGATCCAGCCACATCCCATATCACACACCAAAAAAAAAAAAAAAAAAAAAAGGCAAGCATGAATAACTTGGCCCAATGCATGGGAAAGCAAGCTTTTCCCCCAAAATGCTTTGCTTTTATTGATTTTGAGACTGAAAGAATTGACTTCCACAGCTTTTTCTTTGCATGATTTGGATGATCCCATCATGGTGACAATATCATGAGTTTATCCTTCTCATTTTCCAAAAATCTGCACTGGAAATTAAGGTATAAGTATTAATGACACCCTGTGGTGTTTTGAGCAAAAATTTCATCTTGCACACTGGATGTTGCTACAAAAATTACCCATGTTAATTTTCCTTACCTCGTCCAAGATTTTTTTCAATGAACTAGTCAAAATTCTTCACACTTTCCAGCACTGGGAAGACAAACGTGACATTATTTTTTGTCTTCTTTTTAACTTCAATATTACAGTCTTGACCCAATACAGTGTCATTTTTGCTTCCCATTTTCCAAATAAACCTTTAGACTATCTAATATGGCATTATACTGAGGAAAGCAAATTTAGGTGATGATTAGCCACTGAAACTATTGTAAAAACATAAAAAGTACACAGGCACAATTTAAATGTTAAATCCCATTTTGATACTAAACCACTCAGCTTCCATTTGACAGTACAACATTCAGAGAAACAAATTTGCCTTTATCTATAATTATATGCACACATTTACAACAAATATTTTGAAAGGTATTTTTTGGGAAAACAATCTTAAGACATAACAATGAGGTATTCGTATCAGCCTCTGCCTTGTTCAGAGGAGATAAAAATGGTATTTTGAGGTATAGTTCCCAGGCAGATTGCATGCAGCACAGCTGCTTCAGAATTTGCAGGCTCTCTGGTTTTTTGAGAGAGCTCTCACTTCTTTCATCTCAGGAAACAGACAAGCATTTGAACTTAATGGCCATGAAAATGATGTGGCCAGAAGTGTATACACCGCCAAGAACTCGACGTTACATTGCCTAAACATCTCTGAGTCCCAAAGACAGACAAGTGGCACTTGCAGGCATCACTGGCTCTACTTCATTTTATTTTTGACCAGCCCTTCTTTTGTTTCAGTTTGCTCTTTTTTTTTCCACACATTCCCATTGGTGCAGAAAGCTTCTATACAGCCTCAACACAGGACTGGTTTTGGTATGAGAATATACAGCAGAACTGTCCTTTTTAATTTTAGCTTTAACAATGAAAGTCAGATTTCCAAAGCTCCAGCTACAACACAGTGTTTTGCCAAGTGAATATATTTTTTCTTTTCCTTCTAGAGACAGCACCATAAAAGCTGCAGTTTAATAATTACATAGTGCTTTTTATCCACCGATCCCAAAGAGCTTTTAAAAAGGAACATGTCATTAGCCTCAACTTACAATGCAAGAAAATAAGGCAGAGAGGAATGAATTCTCACCATTTGTATTTTGGGGGGCACGAGGAACTCTAATGCAGCTAGGACCCTACAGTGCCATGTCTACTATTTAATGCTGAATAATGGAGTGGTTTGCCCCAAAAAGCAGTCAATAATTGTGCGGCTCCACGGCACCACAAGCAAATTCAAGCCCCAGGCCTCTCCCACCTCCTGGCTGTTCACTCTTGCTTCCTTCCTTGCAGTGGCTGGACCATTCTGGCAAAAAAAAAGACAGCAAAAAAGCAGGGAGCTGGTGCGGGCCAAGGGGCAGAGCCCAGCTCCTAACACCCTGTGTACCCACTGTGGGTGCTCTCTGGGCATCTCCACCATGGTCAAACCTGGGTTTGGGGGGCTGGTCTCCCACCCTGTACCCTTCCCATTGCCCAGGGGACACAGCTGCCTTGCCGGTCGTCACAGCCTGATGCACTGGTAACTCAAAAAAGCCTACCAGAGACTGATGGGAATTGGGCAAAAACCTGGCTTAAGTAAAGTGCTGCCTTTCTGCTCCTTCGCTCCTCCTGTCCTTCAAAGAAGATAACAGATCAGCAATTAAAGTAACCCAGCAGTGCCTGTGCAGTAGGCACCATCTATACATTACTTGCCATGGTCATTGTTACAGTGGGTCAGCAGCAGAATGCTGAAAAAGTTAAACTGATAAATTTAATATCAGGTGGCATTTAAGCTGCTGACAGTCTATTAAGCCCACTGCACTGTAGGATGCTGGTACTTAATTACTGAGATGGTATCGGACCTCACAGTCGGCATAGTGTGGTACGTATTGGCTTGCAAGCAGATCCCAACAAACCTTTTTTAATAAAACTAAGCTAGAGAAGCTTTGAATACAGGAGCTGGTTTAGTTCTACTGCTGCACAGGGTTTGGGCAGGCTGCAGACTCTGACAAACAGCAGCAGAAACCAAAGGAGTGGCCACACCAGCTCCTACAGCATTTTTCCAGAAAGCATTATTCCTTGCTGTTTCTACATGTAACATTTTGAAATTTATCTTTTTTTTTTTTCCCCTCCTTTTTCTTGAAACACAGCCCCAATAACCAACAAAATAGCTCTTCAGAGGGCAAAAATAATTCTCAGGATTGAGATAAACTGTGGAAGGACACGCCAAAAGTTCAATCACTGCACCCAGCCCGAACACTCACCTGTTAACAGAACTTGCAGTATTTTAGGCCATGTCATTTTTTCAATCACCCCTCTTAAGGAGATAGATAAACCTACAACTGCAAATCCAGACCACCAGCTCCCACTGCCACAAGTCTCATCATGTAGAGACAGGATTTGGCAAAGTTGACTGGTACAAATCACAGCATCAGAACTCTCAGTGTCTGAGAACCTCTGTTTCTTATTGACGAGATGCATCAGGATAAAACCAAACACAGTCAAACAGGGGGAAGGCATATGAGTCAAGGAAGAAGAACCAGAAGATTTTAACCCAACGGTGCTTTATATTTCAGAGAGAAGTTCAGACCACAGGTTCTTGAAGTACATTGAAGACTCTCTGTAGGAAGAGTACCAATGGACTGGTCAGCAATATAAAATAAGTAGACTACAAAAATTAATAGTGTCAGGCTCATTTGAATGCGTATTTGTAAAATTCATTCAAAATAAGGAACTCCTGAGGGAAAGCTATCAAAAAATAATGTAATCAGATATGAGGTTAGGAAAGACATCAAAGGGTTTTAAGATTTCTTCCACTCCACCCAAGAATATCCAGGGAATATAGTTTCAAAGCCCAAGGCAAAAGTGCAATTGTTTGTTCAGGTGCTGGTCACATCCCACTTATTTCTGTTGCTGTAACAGTATTGCAAACCTCAAGCAGCACCAGCAAGGGCAGCTGCCTATCACCATATGGCAAACAGAAATACAGATAAATATACTATTGCTTTTAAAACACTTCTCTCAGGTTATAGACAGATGACCAAAAGAAACAGAGTTATCACTGTCCATGCATCAGCATCAAGAGCACCCCGGTACTCAAGCACAGTATGAACTTTTAAATAGCCAAAGTTTAAGCTTTTGAATAGCCAAAGTTTAAGACTTTAAACTAAGTCATTTCATTTTGTGTTTGCTCAGAGCAAGGAGTGCACACATGGCCAGCTACAGCAGCTCAGCTGATGAGCAGAAGCTCATTAAGCCATCCCAGCCCAAGCAGTTGTGCTGTGCAAAGATATCCTTATTTTATGCTACCGTTTGTTTTGGTAAACTCATTCTGTATCAGAAGTGGTGTTGTTTGGAACAGCAGAGAAGTTAGAAGAGCGAATTTGTTAAGCTCTATAAATATGGAGAGAAATTGAGTAAATTTGATACACTGGTAAGAGGAGAAAAGGGATCAGAGAACAGTACCATAAAACCTCATTAGGAAAGCACCCATGAGAGCCATCGGCTTGCACTATTACTATATAAAGACTTTTTGTTATAATGGGGATATCTGAAATAGTGCTTAGTGCAGTGGGACACGCTTTAACTTCACAAAGAATGTTACAACAGGCAACTATTTAATAAGGCTGCTAGAGGATCAGGTCAGCAGGTAATTCACCAGGAGTGAGCCACTTTTAAATATTTTACTAAAAGAACACATTGAGATAATAACACCTCATTTACCAGCTTGCCCTTCAAGATGCTTTAACTCTAGTATCTCCTTTATAGCAAAGCAGACCTTTTATTAGAGAAAGGTCCTTCAACGTAAAGATCTCCCCATAGTGACAGCGTGCCATTTTGCAGCTAGAGATACAAAGGATTCTACATATAAAAGCAACATTTGGGTGGCATTAAAATCTCCCCTTACTTAAAAAATTTAAGATTTGTGTGTCAGATGCAGCCACAGCAACACCTGAAAAGCCTGTTTCATATGCTCCATTACAAGCTTCTGCTTTCAGTGACTCCTATTTCAACGTTTCCCAAACTTTAAATACTGTGGATAAAATAGTTCCTCTCTGCCTCTCCTTTGCAGCTTGTTCTCAATTTTGGGAGGAAAGTAGGACTTTGAAACTTTGGCCCCTCAAGTAACCATTACCTGTGGTGAAGCCCTGCTTTCCTTGAGATGGCTGAACACCCACATGCTAATGGGAAGCTGTGAATTACTTTCTTGCTTTGCTTTGCTTGTGTGCATGGCTTTTGCTCTACCTATTAAACTGTTTTTACCTCAACCCACAAGTTTTCTCACTTTTACTCTTGTGATCTCTCCCCCACCCCCCTGGGCCAGTGAGTGAGCAGCTGCGTGGTCCTGGTTGCTGGTTATGGTTAAACAACAACAGAACCCAAGAAGGAATGCCCCAAAATACAAGCCTACCAACACAAGGGTGAATTTTCCAGAAAGATTTCTGTCGGTATAACAAGCTCCTTAACGAAGTTGATGCTAACTCTTCCACTTCCTCTTATATAATTTGGAAATTCAAGTCAATCAAGCTTAGCTTGTTAGTCTTTCTTCGGACTCTCCTGAATCCAACAATCTACTTTTAATTGTGTCATGGTACATTTCTTTATTTTAGTGAGGCTGGCAAAGCTCCACAGGCTAGTTTCTCTCCACCTCTTTTGCAGAGGTCCTATTTACCCCAAACACTGAAACAGAAACTCAGCAACATGATGTACTGAATGGCCACCTTCGTCTGCAGAGAAGAAATGGGTTTTGATTCACCATGCGATGAACTCGCTGATACTGTAGCACAGTGCAGCTCAGAATCAGACTGTACTGATTTGTCTTCGAGAAGCACAAGAAAGATGAATAGAGGTCACTAATATTTAGTCACCAAGACCTTTATAAAAGTCAGAATACTTGGACTGCAATGACCCAAAAAGGCCACTGAACTAATAAAACAGTATAATACATGAAATATGAGAAAGAGAAAAATGGGAAAAAATTGAAAGTGATCCATCCAATCAAATGATGACTAAAGGAGCTGATAAGGAGAATTAAATGCTTTGTGTTGTACCCTAATAGCCCAAAGAAAATCTGAAACTTCAAATAATGAGAACAGCAGGGTTCAACCTTCATGTCCCTCAAACCACATATGGCTAAAGATGAGTTCTCTCTAAGGGGTAAGCAGCTGCTTAATGGAGTGATGATAAAACTAGCTTAAGTATTCAAATTCCAGCCTCACTGTAGCTTTCTAGAGCCTTTCCACTCTTTCCCAGTGGTTTGGCACCATGAGAATACTTTCTGGGGCATTCATCTCTTTCACAAAAACATCATCTCATCAGCAGGTAGCGTGTGACATCCTTGCTGGCAGTCCCAGGAGTGAAAGGAAGGATTTAATGAGCACAAACTCTGAATCACTTCCTGATTAGAACTCAAAATGAGTTGACTTCATCTTCACCAGAAAAGAAAAATTAAAAAAAAAAAATTAAAGTCTTTGTGTAGAAAAGGCAAAGGACAGTTTTAGCTCACGTATCAGAATGTGGTAAACCCTTGATTTCCCTTAAGAGTTTCAGATGACAGATTATCATGTTAAAATATTGCCTTGTCAACACCAGGACACCAGCTCTTCTCAACTAAACAACATTCAAAACACACCTTTTAACCAGCCTTCGCTGTAGCACTGTGCGAGGAGCTTGCACTGCTACAGCCCATTCCCAGCCTCTGCTAAAGGAAAGGGCTTGGGTTCCTCAGACAGCCCACCCCTCAGGAGACATCTCACCCCTCAGGCTCTTTTTGTGGTCCATGCAAGAAAGGACGGACTTTTTTTTTTTTCCCCCAGCCACTTCCCCACCTTTATCAAGGGCTTGCATTCTGGTGCTGAATTGTTAGCGCCCCATCAAAGAAATGACACACCATTAATCACCGCCACAGTGCTGACAAAGCGTGCATTTCCAATAGCACCTTCTACATGAGCACTATTCAGCCTGCTCCCCATTCATTTAAATTAATGTAAAATATCAACACCAAAGTGTTTTCAATGCTAGCAATAAACCTACTAAATGCTTCTGGTAAAATCTGTACCCAGAGAGGGTGCAAATAAGGGAAAAGAAAGGAGCAATATCATTTTTCCCCCAATATATCATGATCTCAGTAACAGTGTTCTTTCAGAGCTTTTATTTTTCTGTGTGCCTGATTCTCATCTTATCTTCAAATGCATTAAAAGACAGTGTCATATCCCAATGAAAACAAATAACACACACACAAAAACCCCAAAGAAATTCGAATTTCCAATCTACAATGGATCAGGAGTTTCCTCAGGCAAATGAAGAAAAGAGTAACACTGCTTATTCCAGGTGGGACGCTACATCTGTTTGGGTAGGGAAAGCATCAAGCTGCTTTCAATACAGTAAGTGACATCCACAGCCACGTTCCAGTTGCTGACAGGACAACATTATTCATCTACCATTTCTTTTCCCCCATCTCAATACTAAAAGTTTTCAGAAAACATATAATGAAGTCATTCAGCACTTCAAGATGACTTACACATTATTTTGTTGGGAATTTTGCCTCATTGGCCTTTAAGTCCTGGGCTGACTATTTTTGTTCTTGGATTTCATTTTCCTAAGGTATCCATTGAAAGCCTATTTAAAAGAAGAAAAATATTCAATCTCTTGCAAGGAAAGATGTGGGAGATTGTGATATTTTATATCAACTAAATATTATGCAATGTTTAAGAAAAGGTTTTACTTAACTTACTGTGGACTCTCCAGTTCATGACATTTTGATGTTAGCAATTAATTGCAACTGTGAGCATTTATATTACACACACATCAAAATATATATCCCATATAACTATATCAATGCAGGGCTTATTAACATATTTTATGCAAGCATGCTAATCTTACTATCAGGAGATACAGT
The DNA here is from genome assembly GCA_025769975.1 of Gallinago jamesoni. NCBI lineage: Eukaryota > Metazoa > Chordata > Aves > Charadriiformes > Scolopacidae > Gallinago > Gallinago jamesoni. Next base: position 8,852,881 of record JAOQGH010000003.1, read on the forward strand.
GACTGTCCCATGGGTGAAATCAGTGGGGTTGGGGGGAATCATCCCAAGGTTAAACTACCTCCCTGCCTTAGCCTTTAGCTTTTCTGCTAAAACTGAAACATGATGAAGTAGTACTAACTGTCCCAAAGGACAACTTTTTTCCACCAGAAGGGGAGCAGATTTTGCCAAAGCACAACTCTCACAGGCAAGTTCAGCTTCAAAAATAAATAAATAAATAAAATCACTGTTCCTCCCTGCATTTCACTGTGCAAGGAAAAACTAGGAAAATCCAATAACTTTATTTTAGGGGAACAATATTAACTATAGCCATCACGATCAGCTTCATCTCTAATTAAGTTGTGATAGAAATTCTGTCAAATCTATGTGTATTTGGAAACTTGCTTTAAACATGTTTTTTTCTTCCAGATTTGCTACAGCTGAGGTTCCTGAAGCCATCCTGCACAGAGGTAGTGCGTGCCTTCAGATAGAACACAACAAACCAAGAATATTTTCCCTACTTCTCCAGGTTTTGTTTTTCAAGTAGAAGGAACTCCACTCTCATACTTAAGGAGGAGAAAAAGGAAGAGCAGCACATTTGATCTGTTATCTTCTAGTAGTCAGCTGGAATTCTACTAGATATCATCAAGGGGAGCGTGACAGAATCTTACTCATGTTTGCAGAACATCAACAACAGCTCAGGATTAGCTACAGACAGAGAGACCATATCGGATTAACACAGTGAACCAGTCATCATGCTTACCAGAATATTCAAGAGCAAAACATTCAGAGGATTTCAGGGCAGGATTCAGCAGAGTTTGACTGAAAATAGCACCATAGTTTGAATAAGCTTTATTGAATACCACAGCACCCAGCATCTCTTGACCAAAATGACTTAATATGCATTAATTTCAGAAGCATTTCTTGTGTAACCATTTAAAGAATCACTGTCCTGGAAGGGATGGAAAGCTGTCAGAAAGGTGTCTACACACAACCTTTGAAGTGCAGGCAAGAGCCCCACCTGCAGCACATGAACTTTTAAATGACTGAAACACAAGGTAAGAATTATTACTGTCAGATGCAAAGTCAAGAATCCAGCACCATTTAATCAGTTTCTGCTGCTGAATTAATGGCTTTCATTCCTCCTTTTTTCTTTCCACAACACTTTGACTGCTATGACAGTCTTACTTATGCTAGGGTTTGTCAATAACGGTGAAAAGGATACTCTAAGCTTCAAATTGCAGGATGGATTACCTGCATTAGAAGAGTACACGAAAAAGAAAGAAATTCAACTGGAAAAGGCTTTTTACTGTATGGCAAAACCTGGCTCTGCAAGACTTCAACAGCAAGAGCTGAAGTGCTTCTGGAGCAGCTGCAGGTGCTCTCTCTCGCCAGCTCTGTAAGTTTCTCAGAAGGAAGTGAAGCATCATTCTTGGATCTACGCAGATACATCATTGCTTCCATCTGACAGGAGCTAGCAGTAGACAACGATGAGTAGAAACAAGCTGGCAAGGAGGAAAACACTCTCTGCTCTTCTGCACCACTGAGTGAATCGTTGCTCTCTCCAGAACAAACTTACTCCCTACAATTTCCCACGTTACAGGAGGAGCCACACAACAACAAGCAACAGGTTCACCATCTGGCCCTTTACTGAGCCAGACCCCCTAACAGAAAAGCCATTCACAGCAGACTGGAGCCTCCTGGGACTGAGCTAGACTTTGCATTTTGCCCATTTTCCCTTGTGGACTGCAGAGTAGAAAATAAGCATAATTAACAATGTAAAGCTCAAGCTGCTGAACCTGGTAGTTCAGTTTAAAAATGAGCTCCATACATTCATGCAATGGAAGTGTGTTAGAAGAAGTCTCATCAATCATCTGGGAAAGCATCACCTTAAATTTAGATCCTTTTTGGCTACTAATTCTGGCCACTACATTTGTAATCCATTCCCATTTACATGCATGCAGACTGATACCCAAGTATTCAGAGCATAAAAAGGACATAAGTTGACAGCACTGGTAATGCTCTCGATATTAGGGGATGCTGTAACCTACCCCAGCACACGTGGCAGTGGTGGCTGGATACCCGCATCCCTAAATAGTCACTCTTGTATCTGGCCATTCAGTAACTGCCTTTATTAATCTGTGTTCCTGGCCAACCTTTGAACAGACACACAAATTTGGCCATGTTATAGACTCTTGGTTTATTTTTCTAAACTCTTGTTGGTGGCTTACACAGCAGTAAATGATGGAAGGTGCATAAGGACTAAATCCTAGTTAATGGTCGACTTGGCCATTGGTCCACAGACCAGGGATACACGGAAAGGCAGCCACAATATGCGAAGCTGCTGCAGCCACTGGCCACGCTTTACCTGTCCTGTGGGCAAATGAAGCTGATCACTCTTCATCACTATTAGCATACCGATATGTAAAATAAATAAATAAAATAATACAAGCCTTGCCTGCAAATTCCTCTGAAAATCCTGGGGAAAAAAACAGAAGCCCTTAGCAGTGTAACAGCGGGCACAGATCACCAGCTAAGTTAGCTCTAAAGGCAAGTATCCCATTTTCACTGGGAGATGCAGTGTGCTATAACACGAATAAGGGACAAAGACTCCTTTCATTCTGCTGAAAACTACAGTATAGAATGTCACAAATCACAAGAGGAGCAGACAACATAATGGCAACAATTAAATGGGTGTCTTTTTATTGAGAAATACATATAATAAGGACAGACTATGTACGCTCCTCCCCCCACGAGCCTCCAAGAATGACACTGGCTAACATGACTGTATTTAGGGATGGTACTTCTGTTGGATAGAAAACTATCTTAAGGAGGGGAATATCCAGCCAGTGCAAGAGGATACGCGCAAATACAGAAATATTTTGTTTGGTTTTATACATGTTGTACACCCTGTTTACTGCAATTCACAGACAGCTTCAGCAACTCATTCACAATTGATGTATTTTTGGAGAAGCTAAAAAAAAAAAAAACCAAAACCAAAATATATGCCCTGTTTAACTCTCTCACTGCCGGATTTCAACTGAGATACCATCTCTCTCTGTCTCCTCCCTCCTTGCCCTCTGCCCTGCTGACCCAGCCTGCTCTTGGGAGATTCACTGAACACCTGTTTAGTTTAAGGGTGGTTTTCCACAAAAAAAGGACCCTCCTGGTCCTGCTACGCCTTTAAGATGTTACCAGCCTCTGCGAGCGGGTCCCTCCTTGCTTGCCAGAGCCAGCACAGGGCATGGCTGCCCAGCCGAGCTCACAGCGGCCAGCACCTTGCCCCCAGCCACGACCTCAGGAGTGGAACCGCGCGCCGATTCTCAGCTCAGGCTTTACTTTGGGCATGCACAGCCATCTGGGGAGCAGCTACATTTCTACCCCAGACGAGTGTGTCCCTCGCGAGGTCTCCTTCCTGCCCCCTCCTCGGCTGAGCCGGGGGAGAACAATGCGGGGACAGACATTTAGCAACACCTGCTGTATCGCATTAATATGCACAGGGATGTATTGATGGTTTTCCCCATCCAACACTAAGACTGCATTGTTCGGGGCGATCCATCAGTGGATCACACCACCACCTCCCCCCAAACGCGCCAGCCCCACAAGCCCCCTTCTGACATGTCCCCTTGTCTCCCAGCCCGGGCTGACGACCACGTTTAGGAATGCACTTCATTAAATCGGAGCTGCCCCATTCCAACCTGCAATGCGGAGGCTGTACAAAGCGAGCGCCACGCTTCCTCCCGCATTTCTTTCAAAAGCCCCATTGTTCGGCAGGCATCTGGTCCTGATCTCAGCCTATTCGTGCCCATTGACCCCGCTTTTCGCGGCGCACCCGCTCGCCAACGGGCCTCACGTAAAGCCTGCTTGATGAATTAAAAAGCAGCACTAGCCATCTGTCCTCCCAGGCTGGGCTAAGGCTGTGCAGCTCCGCTCCGCAGCTCCCTCCCCATCCCCACAGCCTCCCGTTAGAACCCGCTCCCTCCTTCCACGCACAACCCGCAGCTGAGGAACCACCGGGTTCGCTCCATAAACACAGACCGAGCTTATCGCATTTACCGCTTTTCATTTCTTATGGTAGCATCTAGGAAAGGACACAAAAAAAAAAAAAAAGAGAATACAACAGAACGTTCTCACTTGCCTGAGTCCTTCGAAATTCAAGCACAAATACAAGATTAATCCTTCCTTTGTGAGGTCTTGTCTTTAAGTCGTGGTATGTAATGATCCTCAGCACTGCAGCAGAGGGGAATAAAAAATGCAGGGATCATAAGCAGGGGGAGGACAGGGCTTACTTACATCAGGGTTTCTGCCACATGACAATAGGTTTGAGAGGGAAGAATAAGCTGGCAGCAGCAGCTGACAGTGCAAAAGGGAGAATGCAGAAGCCTGCCTTTTATATTATTGGTGACATTTCTAACACATGACAACAATTTCCATCTGTATTTAAGCTGGGAGTGTGAGGAAAAGAGCATTACATCACGACTCCTCTATTCCTAGGGGCTGTGGAATATGTAGGCCAGAGGGATTAAAAAGCACCTGTGTATGCTGGAAATCTGAAATACCACGAGGTAGATTTCTCCCCCCTCTCTTCTTTCTCCCTCACCGTTTTTATTTCTCTATCACCTTCACTGAGCTGCTGTTTGAGAATATGCCCAGGGAAGCGCAAAATGGTATTGTCCTAGTTTGCAAGGCACGGGAATGGGGGAACTGTGAATATGTGTTTCTAGCTCTGTCTCTCTCTCCGTAGGAGATACAGCACTTATTTTTTGCAAGCAATCAGACAGAATACAGAGCATCTTTCTGTTTCCTGCTGTGCTTGTCCCAAGGGCTTCGAGTTTCCCTTAAAGTACCAACTTTCATCTTCCTTTTAAATCTGCAGGGAATTTCAGTGACAGCATCAATGATTTATTTTTTTTCCCCTTTCTTTTACAGCCAACACATGCCTGTATCTTTTTAAAAGTAAACATCAAGAACAGGGGCCAAAGATATTTTGGAGAAAGCACTTGACTGCTTCAGAGCCAGCAGGTGTCCGTCTTGGACGCTTTCCACGTATCTCACAGGACAGGATTGCTTAGATGCAGTATTGAAATCCCAGGGGACTCCAGCCTCGCAAGGAAACCTGCTCCCCCACAGCTCAACGGCAGCTTTGCAGGGACTCACAGAGCTCCACCGAAGCCAGCAGGTATGTGTGGATCCCGAGGAGGTGCTGGTGGGGTGACCCCGGTCACCTGTTGCCATGGACCAGGGCTCAGGCACGGCGGGGACAGCACCTACCGCTGCTGCTCTAACAAGCAGAAGTTTTGAACCCCACCAGCGAACAGCCATCGCTTGCAAAGCAGCCGGGTACAGGTGTGGACGCAGGCGACGGCTCACAAGTTCACAGCCCATGTGTGCGAGGGCCAGGCAACGTAAGGAAAATATATAGTCTCTGTGACCCACCACCAAACCCAACAGTGCAAACACAGTGACTGCTCTTGCTGAAGTGCCCGATCCCCAAAAGTGTTGGAACTGGGCAGTGACAAAATGCAGAGAGACAGCAAGCCTTATATTACCTTTAGAAGAGAAATAGCCACACACGAACAGGAGAACGGCCCAATTATCAATATGTAAAACAGTCGTCATTTTACGGGACATAAATATTTTCATGAAAACACCATCTGGCCCAAGGTGATGGCCCACTATGTGTCTCTCTTCAAAAAGGAAAGCTAAAAATTCTTTGCTCGAGATTCACCTTCCCCATCTTTCAACAACAGCCTCATTGAGTTTTAAGCTGTTCTTTGGGTATGTGTCCAGTCAGCTCATAGTCCCCTTGGGAAGTCCAAAGCCTGTAACAATGATGAGTTTAGAGTACTGGATACAATAAATTTCAAAACTGCAATATTAAAATTAATAACTCTTAATTCCTCATCTCTCCTCTCAACATCCATAAGATACAAAAATCCGCACCAGCCAGACTGAAACCCTGTCACCCGATGATACTTCAATGAGGCAGCACCTAAATGGGATATTCCAGAAAAAAGCCTCTTTATTAAAAAAAAAAAAAGGTGCATTTTACTTTACATTTATTCAGACATGCAGCTCCCTAATCATTTATGAAACTTCTTTCATAAGATTTAGAAGGGGGGAAAAGGAAACAATGAAATGACTTATTTTTAATCTGGGGTTTAAAGGCTTTTTCTCTTTCCAAAAAAAAAGTCCCACACACAAAGAAACAAATTCAATGAAAACCTCTGTTTCTGTATCATGAAAGCCCCTTCGAGCACCAGAGTAATCAATTTCTCAGAGCTTGTGTGGTCTCTAGCAAAAGCCAAAGAAGGTATTTAAGTTTATACAGCCTTCAGCATTTTGAAGGCTTGCTTTTGAAATACGACATGTTTAAATTTTATATCTTTTTCTACAGTTAGTTATGTCTTAAGAAAATGGTTACTGTCAGTAGAAAGAAACAGAAACAAAGGAGAATAAATGAAATTCAACCTGGTTTTGAGCTGCTTGCCCATTCTAAAACCAGAGTAATTCAAAGTTGCACCATGGAAACTGTTACAATTGCAGTTATAGCACCTTACATTATATTACACCCAGTCTTATTTTAGCATCAAACACTTTGGCTCATTCTAACAAAAAAAAAAATTAAATAAGAGTGGTGCTCCAATGTCAAGCACCATGAGATAAGCATTCACACAAATTTACAGGAAGAGTACAGCAAATACTTCGTCAGATGCAAGAGAACTCTTTACCTTTTCTTGAGTAGAAAGACAAAGGCAAACCATAAATCACTCAGGATGGGGAAAGGAGTCTTTGTCCTTACGGTAACCCCAACTTCCCACCATGAAAGAAGACCATCTTGACACAAGATTTTACAGCTGGGATTTAACTCACAGGGTGGAAGAAGTGTGAGATAGAGCACTCTTGTAGGTAGGAACAAACTTCTCCAACAGACTTCTCAATCTTTCATCAGTACATTTTGGATCCAATTCACTTACCATGTGGGAATAGCAAATGGAGAACAAACTGTGAATTCAAATAACTGTAAACTCAGCAAGATGTGGAAATAAAACACAGATGGTGCACTTCAGATTAAGGGTCAGCGTTTCAGCGTCGCTTTCCACTTTTACATTGTGATAGGTGATGTATAACAACCACCTTCTCCTCGAGACAGCGGTCTAATTAAACCATGACTCACTTAGGAAAACAAGGAGCCAAGTGATACCTCCACAGAAGCCTCCCTGCCAGTTGAGAGGAGCTAAGGTTACTTTATTGAACTGCGGCTCATGGTTTTACTGTTTGAGGATTAACGTTTGGGAGTGGAAGCTGTCTCTGGCTGGACAGACACAGCTGAAAAAAGTTTCTTCAGCTTTTTCAGCTCCCAGGGCTGCTCTGCCTGGCAGGGCTGTGCCAGGTACCCATCACAGCACCTGCCACAGTACCCACTCAGTCCCCTCTTCATCACATCTCCAGCAAGATTTTGCAGAGGCTGGTCTGATACCTGTTTGCAAAAGCCAAGAACCCAACCACTACTACCAGCATTACCCTGTACCACCCCTTACAAGGTGCCCTGTAGTAACACACCTCTGGAGGTCTGCATCGTGCTTGCCTGAATGTTGGGTTCATTTTATTCTCTAAAACTGACTTTGTCCTAAATCTGAGGAATGGAATTTAGGATGACTTTAATTCTTGCTGTGAAGTTCTGCATTCCCAGGGCCCTCTAGAAAAGGGTCTGCTTGTAAGCACAAGTTCAAAGAAAAAATAAAGGAGTAAATACAGATTAGATGACAGCAGAACTATAAATCTATAGGAACTTGAAATGCCAGATAGAGAGGAGCAGTAATGATTGTAAGGTGACTATTACCTTCAAAATATGCCAGAGGTTATTTATCAGATCAGAGTTAATGAGGGAGAAATCTAATAGTACTATAATATTAAATTTACCATTTTAATGGTATCATCAATGCTCTATAATGTGGGCAATTTACAGAATGTCTGTCAATGCAATTCTCCGGTGAGGTTAGTTACACAGGAGCAAAACTATCACATCTCATCAGTTGTTCCCTTCTAGAAAACACTGGGTGTTTTGCAGAGGATTGCAGAAGGATAAGTGAGGTAGCAAAATATACGTTTAAAACTATTGGAATGCCAAAATGGGAAAGATATTTATGAACATTATAGGATGTTTACATTCCGGAAAGAAATGCCCTGTCCAGCTCTGCCCCACGTTTGAGTCCAGCCTTCTTACTTCTTTCTACACTGCCATTTAGTGTCCTGCTGGGTTTTCTTCAACTCTCTTGTGCATATTGCAACACTTCCTCCTTTTCCTAAAACCTTACATACTGGGATTTAGAAAGAGCTGAAAATAACCCCACTGTTTGAGTACATTTTCAGCTCTCATGAATTATCCCTTTCCAAACAAATTAAAACACAAAAATACCCCACACCCTAGAAGAACATGAAAGTAAGGGCTCAGAAACTATCAGGTAAAGAGTCAAAATATCCAATTTCAAGTTTTTGATTATTAATTCAAGATCTGTGAACAGTAGGAGATGGTAATGTGCTGCATTTTTATAAATATCTACCTCCTCATGTATTCAAGGAAGAGTTTGTTAAAAGCAGCAGCTTCTTAATTTGGAGTTCCTCTTTCCTCCATCACCTGCCCCGGCCCCTCAGTTCCGACATAACACCAGTTCACATTCCTAATGCAGCAAAGATTGCCTGCACATTTTTAGCATATGACACTCTCCCATTAAGTAGATTTAAATTTGGCAGAAAAATCTATACTGTAGTGGCAGACCTCCTTTTATCAACATCAACATTTGTTTACTGTTTTTCCCCTGGTAAATGAAGTATTAAATTTGAAGTTAAAAGAAAAAGCACAGGTAGTGAATGAATTATGAAGTAGGCAGTATAATTCAGTGGCAGATGACACTTCCAAGGGTCTTTGGTGGTTTTTTTCATCTCCAGGCCCAAAAAAGACCCTACAAGTAAAACAGCTAGATGACTATCTACCTGATTACTCTGTGCTACACATCTCGTTTTGAAGGTACATTAGCCCGTCAAAGAGCCATTTCTTAAACATTGCCATTTAAATAATAATTTTAAAAATGCTCAGTGAAACAGATGTATTTCCTCCTAAATCACTAATTAAGAGTGGCCTGGGATTCCTTTAAAAGGAATTCAGGAAACTAGTGTCCCCCTTAAACAAATCTGTTTTGGCAATGACCCAGGTAATCTTGACTTCATAACTCAAAGCTCTAATTTTTCAAGAGTACATTATAAAAAAAGGATACATCTAGACCTTTAGGACTAATAGGAAAGATTTATTTCTCCTTCAGTAAGGGCAGAACTAGGAATATTTGTTCTATTTTTTCTGCCTTCTCATTCACTGGGGGTGGGGGGCAGGAAATCAATGAGGATTAATTTACAGAGTTATTCCTAGTAAAGGTACCGGGTACGACTCTCCCCAAAGACAACCAGCCAGCAGAATCTAAACAGCTTTATAAATGATTACCCAGCTAATCTCCCCTCTGCTGAAATAAAGAGAGAAAGGATTTAGAGGACAAATACAGCACGCTTTATGTGAAGAAGCATGGTAATGTTAAAAAAAAGGATAATTGTTTGAAGACAAAATGTAGCAAGTCTGCAACCCAACCCCATCAAACCATCAGGAGTTTGCATCTGCCATTGCCGTCCTGGGCTCAGAGACTGTCACAGCAGCAATATCTGCATCTGGGAATCAATCACACAGGCATTTCTTCCTCTGCAATGCCACCGGTTTTGCCCACACTCCATTGCGGGTACCCCACTGGACCACCACAATGCCATATAAATAGGATTTTCAGGTGTCCACTTTTAAGTACTGAAATCTTAGACAAAAGAAGCACGAGACTTTTCTAACTGTGAAACCACCATTCAGATCAACAAATCCAAGCACAAACGTAGCTGTACAGAGCGATAGGGGCTTTCTAGAGTGGGTTAATCATGAAATGTCAAAATGTGAATCCCAAATGCAAATAAAAGTGGCAGAACATGTTAAAAAATGACTAGGCATTTCATTTTTCCTCATTCTAAACTGTTCCTTTTGCCTGGAACACTCATTTTGTTGGCTGGTAGCATAATCAATAGGCTGTAAACCTTGAACAGATACACGGAGGTTGTTGTAAAGAAATCAAACCACCTCCATGAAATCAAAAACTGGGACACTGCAGCCATCGCAAAAGATCTAATCAGGACCCTGGGACATCATATGAAAAATCTGGATATAAGGACACTTATCACCTTTGGCCACACACCCTTCAGCAGATTTTCATTCCATTACTTTGGGGGATATTGTGGTTTGCCTCTTCTATAGATTAAATTGTGATGATGAATAAAACTATGGCAGGACAGAGCCAGTTCTGAAGAAAACAATGTGGGGCAATTAATCTCCACCCTTCAACCTCCAAACAGCTGTACCTGCTCTCAGCACTGATTTACTCTCTGCTTTCCAGAAGACTCACAACCTTAGAAAACTTTACATTCTAAAACATATGCACAGACTTTGTACTACCTAAATACCCGCTCGCAGATGGTTTGCCGTAGTACAAAGCAACTGCAATGAAAAAATGCAAGATTACGTACACTGGGGACTAACAAAGAAAACAAAGAAAACTAGCCATGTAATCTCTTCCCACACTTCTTACCCAAATCTCCTTTGGCAAGTGGCACAGGAGAGCCTATAAGGCTGAGCTCTTCTGCTTTGTACTGTTCTCTGGTGCCTCATGCAATTTCAACTGGGTGTACGGTGAAAGACAAAAAAGCTATTCCTCACAAATGGGTAAGCAGATGGAGCAATATTTGCTATCGTAAGAGCTTTTATTTCCAAATGTTAAAAAAAAAAAAAACAACAACCCAACAACCAACCAAATAAAACCAACTACACCAATACTTCCAGTGGCACAAAATGCACTATTGATCTGAAAGGACAGAGCAGATGGAAAAAAAGGTATGAAGTCTCCCGGATTAAACAGAAATGACTGTGTACAGAAAGGAACTAAACTACAGAAATGTTGGCCCTGTTGCTAAAAGCAGGGCATTTTTCTCTCTCAAAAGTGAAAACACATCTGGTTCACTAATATGTGAAATAATTATATCCCTGAAAACTGCAGGGGAGTCTGCTGCAGTTCTGCACTCCCTAAAACACACCTATAAGGATTTTCTAAACATACTGGTTGTGCTCAGGATACAACCCCTGCTGAAAATACAGGAAAAAGTAAATGTGTGTACATTAGCTGGCATGGAAAATATGCCTCATGTTCTTCGGGGCTAGATTAACTAACAAGAAAACGTTCTTGAGAAAAACTATCTTTACATACTGCTTGTACCCATATGCTGCACCCTAGTGATAAGGACGCTGTTTCAAAAATACTTAAAACTTTTTCCTAACATAAATGTTGTAAAACAATTATTTTTTGTGTGTTAGAAAAAAAAAGATCAGCTTGCTGTTCATCACATTATCAGCGTGGGCCTTCAAATGAGTATTTCATGGATACTGCAACTTTTTCTCATTACAAAAGCAGAATTACACCTTTAGGAAGGGAGCTGCAACAAAAGATACTTGGATAATAAATACGGCTGCAGATCTGGAAAGCTTTTGAGAATTCAAAGAGTATTTGTGTACATAAACTGATGATTTATTGCCTGTGAAGAAAAATAATGTGCACTGTCAGTGATTCTGTTTATCCTTAATAAAAATTAGCAACTAAAAATAACTTCGAAGTTGTGACTCAAATATCCCCACATGTAAAAACACATGCATTTGTAACATAAAGGTCTTTCTGCTTCACTTCAACAATTTTTCCCAGTATACTGATACACTATTATACTCAATATTCTAAAGAAAAGGACCTTCTGTAAGCTAGTTTGCTTCTATCAATTCATTTTGAGGTTCAGAAGTACTTATGAGGAACCCGGTGCCACAGGACTTTAAAAGCTATCCTGGGAAATCACCTAAGTCTGTATGTTTGACAGCAGTTTCATCACACCCCAACCCATTTCAGCTCCCCAGTCCTCCAGTAGCTGCAGATGACGGTGGTTATGAATGCAGCAGCTTATCTGATAGTTGCCCCTTGATAGTTCAATTATCTATGAAAACATTTAATACAGATTATAAGGTTCTATGTGCTCCTCTACATCCACTTGCTAAAGTTTGTCCTATAAATAGTGTGAAGTTTCCTTGCTCAATACTTTTTTTTTAGTTTTAGTTTTACTTAGAAAGGAGACTTTTCCTTTGCACCAGCAGATTGCTTGGAATAAAGAAACTTATTCTGCTTTTTCCCACTGAAATGTGAGAGACCTCAGGCCAGCCAGGTGCCTGGGTGTCTCTGTCTTTTTCTAAGCCTCCTTAGAGATCACTCAACTCTTACGCTATTGATTTTTATCCGTTTCTTTCCATTTTTCTCCACGCAAACAGTTGGAGCTACTGTTCTGTAATTGAAGACAGAGGAACAGATCAAACTCTGGGAAGGTGAGAGAACAGACAGCAGAAATGAAAGTGGTAAATCTCCAACCTTAAAATCTCCAGCCAATTAATCCCAGGACATGTACTTGTTTTACAAAAGTGAATCAAGTGTTGAATTATGACCTCCTGAGGTTTTAAGAGCCAATTTTGGGAAGAAGAGGAAAAGAAAAAGATTGCCACGTAGTGTCTAGGCTGCCATCCAAGACTTAACTCTAGGCTAGCCATCACATTGTCCCCGTTTGATCTACCATCAAAAAGACCTTGCACTTACCAGAGTTTTGCTTCTGAAGACTACAGCCTGGCAAAAAAAAAGGAACTGCACAGTACTGAAATAAGATAAATGCAGAATATATGTGAATGGGGGGAGGGGGGAATGGTGACCACTGATCTGTTATTTCAGTCATGCCTGCACCATGTATGTTGTTTTGGCAAGTAAAGGCACAGATGACAGACCCACCATAGCTGCCTCTGCTGTCACATGGGGCTGAAACAAGTGGAGAATCAAGAATGTGTGCTCAGAGGAAAAAAAAGCTACCAACATGCTGAGATAAGCTTTTATGGAAATAACATCATCCCCTTGATTCGTTTTGATACACTTCGAAAAGAAAACTGCTGCCAGGTTGTTGAGAATAAGCAGCTAGGACAAATGGCCAGTGCTTGTTTCTTTTAAACAGATGCCCTCTACCATCATTTCAGAATGAGGAAGATAATCCTGTCTGTTCAGCCTACCGTGAACAGTGGTTTAGACACGCTGCTGCACTATAATGTTAAAGTAAGTTGTTATCACATATCTTTCTCAATTAACACCATTGCACAGATATCCCGAGGTAAGGCTACTTGGAAACACCTATTTAATGGATATATTCTTATGTGTACTTGCAACTAATCACATTTTCCACTAAGTAAAAATTTCACATACACCAATCCTGTTCAGGGGAGTTCTGCTCCTAGAAACACTCAGCCAGGATGTCAACACACTCTACACCACAGACTCTCAGCCTCCCCCCAGATCAGGTGTAACACAAGTCACATCAACTGCTGTTAGCGCAGGTGGGCTCAGAGGGGCCACCAGGTGCCCCAGCAAGATGCCCTCACACAGTTGGTAAACCTGTCCCTTTTGCTCATAAGCCTTTAGGCTGCCAAAATTGAGCTGGAATAAGTGAAATCCACACTGGAAATAAGCTGTGGGCAAAGTCTCTGCATCAGTCAAAGCACTTGTGGTACAGTCATGGCCAATCAGTAATCATGAAATTGTTGCCAATTCACAGTCTACTCCAAGCTCAATGGAGCCATTAACTAGCCCACAAATAGAGCATTATTTCTGGTGATCTTCATTAGGCACATCAGAAAACAGGAAAAATGTGGTACTTCGAAACAAAATGAGGCAAAGGGGATAGCTTGAGACTGGACCAACATCTTGCTAATCTGGATGATGTATTTGAGGTTTTTTTCTAGTTTTGACAATGGATCCTACATGCTTGGAATGAGAATAGTTTTTATCTGAACACATAAGAGAATAACTTTTCTCAAGTTTAAGGTTCTGATTTTTCTAAAGCAGAAGACAAAAATACTCTAAAAAAAAGAAAGTCTCTTCACATGACCCAGCACATGAAGTTAACAGCAAAATGAGAGCATAGGGAAGAAAGTAAAGGAAATAACACACAGTTGGTTCAGCTGAAATAAAAGCCAATTCCATGGCTGAACTGCACTAACTCTTTCAAAGACTCGTACTTGGTAAATGCAGGGCTTCGTTAGCACTTATGCACCATCCAAACACATAAATAAAGTGTCCTCCCTCTCTTCCATACACTGGCTCAGTCCTAGATTAGGATGCTGAAGTTGTAAATTCCAGAGGAGAATGTTTTGGGTCTGTAAATAAACCTGTGGGTTTGGTGTGATAGTAACAGCAGAGCACTCACAACAACCAAACTTGAAGGCCACCTGGAAACTTGTCACAGATGTTGTTTACTACAGATCTTTGCAGAAAAAGCTCAACGGGGAGCAGGAGCTGAGAGTATGAAGATGCAGAGGAAGAGTGCTGGAGGGGCAGAGGGCACTGAGAAGCAGGGGAACACTTCAGCTTGCAGAAAAACCCATGTGGTTCATCTACTTAATTCAATAATACGTCTCTTTTATGACCATTTCAAGGTCTCATCTCTTTATGCCAGCTCCCACGTTTAGGAGTGAAGCCCTCCGATCCCTCAGAACCCCAGCCCTGTGTCACCCATTTAGCCAATGCTCATATCCCCTTTGGGAGCTGGCATCATCCCACTCTCTTACCCTCAATTGTTCACCAGAAAATAAAGCAAATTCTTAACCAACTCTCCTGAAGTAAAAATCTAAATGATACTTAAGCAGCATTTCATTGTCACGTGAAATAATGAGGTCAAGTCAAATCTTTCTGCATCTTTCCTCCTTTTCTGCGTGACCTCTATCTTCTACAAAAGCTGTAACCGTATCTTCATTCAGTTCCTGAATTAGTCAAGCACACAACTGGGATGCGGCTGAGTGGGAAAGGGAAGCCCTCTGAGTTTTCTCACCGCCTGTAGCAAACTAGTCAGAGCTGAACTACATGGGATTCTTACTAGAATTTCTAGGGATGAACTGGTTAAGATCATCTTTCTCTATTTTGCATTTACTAGTTATCACTTCATTTAACTCTTATATTAGGGCAACAAAACGCTGCTGTCAGACCAAACTCGCTCAGTCCAAGTGACCTTGTGTTCTTGTTCGTGTTTACCACATAATCAGCAGGGAATTCCATTTTCAAAATACAAGACTTCATAATCCATTAGCACTAGAGATTGGTCCAGGGCTCTGGATTTACTGGTCACGTGCACCAAAGAATAAAAATATGAGTGTTCAGCTAGATTAATCTCCAGACCTGTAAAGCATCCCAACCAACCGTGCATGCAGCAGTCTCAGTCAAATTCACATATGAATATTAGCATCATTTTTAAAAGCTACCGCTAATACCATCCCCACAGTACGTGAAGAAAAAAATTAAATGCTTTGCAACTCAGGAAGTACAGAGACACACAGTAAATAACTCCACTTTTCAGATTTTTCATTTGTTTCATAAATGGAAAATAAGTACTGATATTCTTATTAATATACCAACAACCCATATCTCCCCCAGCTATATCTAAAAGCAAGAATCACTTTCACTGCTCTTAATTGTAAATCAAAAGTCTTTAGCGAGTCCAAGCAGTTTAGCTCAAATTCAATAAATCAGAAAAAAGAATCAATGGGAAGTATTTCAAAATGTAACCTTGGTAACGCACAAATTGCTTCCAAAGAAATTACGCTCATTTGCTTTATATGCTGCTTTAGAAATTGGAATATAACACACAGGCAGAAGGACATTAGCATCACGACATTGCAGCTCCCGAGCCTAACATTGCATGTGCTCTCCTAGAAGGCACTTTCCGCAGTATGCTTTAAAAATCTGCAGCCTGGCAAGTGAGATGATTGAAAACTAATCATATTTCACGTTGACAAAATGGAAAATGGAAGTGTTCAATAGAAAAATAATAATCTGTATTTATTCTTTATGTCCATGCACAGCACTTTAAACATAGTTTGGTCCATGCTTTCCACTGATAAAATGAGAATAAACTCAGTGGTGATATACGGCGTCTGCCATTTGGAGAACTAACATTTGTCAGCGTTACTACCCAATTTTAACCATGGTCCTACACAGTTCTCCTGCATGCAACACTTAGATTGAAAATGGCTATTACTCTATGAACCATTATGTGATATTTGTTGGCAAATACTGATTTTGAGTGGTGACATCATTATTAAATATTTATATTTGTCTACCAGGATAAACAACCTCTGATTCATGTTGAGATGGAAAACTTCACAATATTTTGCTGCTCATCTCAGTATGCTATAACTAAGATGTTTACTAGTTCTTACCCCAGCCTTATCTGAAAGGCACACCATTGTCTCCCCAGCTCAGCAAAGTACAAGCAGAAAAGACTTTACTTTAGAATAGCCTCCCCTGGCAGCTGGGGAAAACCAAACAGAGCTGCAGCGAAATCAGGATCATTCCCCACGCTTTGTACATCTTCCCAAAATTCCAAGGACAGTCAGATTTTGAGTAAAGATTCTAAACTTCTAAAGATCACACTCTCTAAACTTCTCAGTTTTTCTCCTGGTCTTTTTCTGAGTAAAAAAGAGCATTTCTTTCTCAGTTTCACTACCTCTTGCTGCTTATCTCCTACTTGAATCAAGGATGACCTTCCAAAAGTGGCAGTTGCCTGCTACAATGGCACCCGGCCATAAAATGCTGTTCAATTTCACAAGTTAAATAAGCATCAGACATAAAGCTCTGCTAAGGAAATAAAAATAAAAGCAAAGGTATTTCTATTCATAGGTTTCAAACCAATAAAGGAACATTCACCATAATGACATCGATGAAGACTATTTCTAAGGCTAGTACTCAATTCATGGCTGCTTTTTAGGGTTTTTTCCTTCACAGTAAGCACCATAGGCCTGCATCAAACCATCAGCTGTTCCAAAGCTGAGTTCAAGGATGAACTGGTTGCCTTTTGAACCCTACCTGAACCCTATCTACTGTCACACGTGAAAGTCTGCCCAAGTGAAAACTGAGTCTCCCCTGGAGCTGTGCACACTGCCATGTGAAAGCTCTTTCCAATAAAATAAAATAAAAAAATAAAAAAATAAAATAAATTCTACTCCATGTAATCCACCAGGTTAATGTTTTGTTACTTACAAGGCACAGCATGGCGGTAAAGGTTATCTCTAATAGTCTGCTGCAGATCGTGATCCGGCGATCCTTTCTGAAACCTCTGGTTGAGATAATGTCTCAGGTCTTTGTTCAGTCTGCTTCCTGCAAAGAAAAAACAGCCATTTATTTATTTCTAAACGCACACAATTAACATTTCCAATTCAGGCAAATGTTAGACTTCCATTCAGAGTCCCCTAAATTATGGCATGCTGACTTTACGAGCGGAGGCTCATCTTCCTCTACAAATGGCTAATTACCAAAAATAACTCGCTGTAAACAAGAGGTCTCTCTTGTCTCATAATGCATCTTTCTTCCTGTGGTGTTAAACAGATCATCATTCCCTTTTATCACTTATTTGTCAGAGCAAATGGAGAAAGACAGATGATGTGAAAAAGAAGAAAAATAACAAAGGTAGAGTATTGCTTTTGCAACTCACTGGAGGGTGAGCTGGGCAGACAGACAGAAGGCAAAGGCTGCTCCCATTAAAGGTACTAATATAGCTGAACATGGCACAAAATCAAAGAAGTGCTATACTTTGCACTGGTATCTACCCTAGCACACAGTAGGAGTTAGAAAAGAATTGATTGAAGGAATTAAGAGCACCCAAAGTCCTTAAAAATAACACAGTAATACCTGGCACTTTTCACTTAAATCTCTTTATTTCCCCATTCAGTTTTGAACGCTTTCAGAAGTGTATGAGAACAAAGAAAAATGAGTTGTACGCAAAACAAACTAAAAAAAAAAACCCACAGAAAAGGAAGAAAAAGAAACATAGTTGTTAATGAACATTGCTAGATGCTGAACAGCAAACCCTTTCTTGTAGAAGAACATATGAACTGGAGTAACTTTATGAAGTCTTTTCCCAGAAATTAAATATTTCCAAGTCTGGAATAACATTGACATTCATTTGACTGAAGAGCAAAAACAATGCCACAGAGAACAGAGATAGAAACTCTTCTGTTCTAAAAAGAAAAGGGGAACAAAACCCCAACAAACAAAACAAAACACTGGAAAAGCTTCAGAGAAACATAACCAAAATGATCAAAATCTGGAGCAGTTGCCATAGAAGGCCCAAGAGAGAGGGCTGGGGTGCTCCAGCCTGTTGTGGACATGGGATACACAACATGCCCAGAGGGTGGGTGAGGACCGGCGGTTCCCAGCCTCGGCCAACACAAGAACTAGGAGACACCAACCAAAGCCAATGGGAGCTTGGTTCAAAACCATGCAATAGCAGCAGTAGCTCCCACAGGCTATGGAAGACCTCCATGCCGGAGAGCACTGTGGGTGCAAGAAGCTTATTGAGGAGCTTCAAGGGGAGACTGGAAAAGCACTTGGAAGATGGATCCACTGGAAGCTGCAGATGAGGGTGTAGGGAATCCCTTGAGCTGAAAATGAGTTGCTGGCAGCTGGGAGGATCTGGGAAAAGGAGGGAATATCAAATATCTTGCTTGTTGCCTATCTTTTGCTAGGCATCTTATTTATGGCCACAGCTGGAGCCAGAATGCTGTGCTACATGGACCTTGGGCTACACCACTGCAGCCGCTTCTATGGTCCTTTATAATTTGCATTATGATTTTTCAGATTGTGACTATGTAATGCTGAGGTCATCTCTCAACACTTGTTAGCACCAAACATAACATCACAGTTGCAGATTCCTGGCTGGAGCCTCTCGGAATCACTGCAGAACAAATCAAGAATAATAATACTGCAAAGGAGTGCAGTTGGACAGGGGGTCTGGGAGGCAGCAAATGGGAAAAAGAGCATAGACTGTTAAATAACCACAGGCTGGAACAGCCTCACACAGTCCTGTTAGTTTAAAACCAAAACTAAACACTCAAAAAACCTAGTCTGAAATACAAAGTCAAATTCTAAAAAATAAATAGGTGTTTTGTATTTAGGTTTTCCAGGCAGCTTTTTTATTTTTTAAAGATTAAATTTCTTACTGAAGAAAGGAAGGCTTAGGCAGTAGGCCCAGATATTAAAAGGAGCAAATTTTTTAAAGACCAAGATGCTTATTACAGAAATGGGTCAAACAACAAAATTGAAATTAAGGCAGATAAAACTGGCTCAGCAGACTTTCCTGAGTTATCCCAGCAACACCCCTCACTCCCAGAGCAGATTATCAACCCTTTTTCTAACAAATGGTCTCTGGTTATGACACTGTAAAAATGGTATTTGGAGGGCTTGGTAGACCTGTGGGCTACAGTTTGCCAATATCGGAGCTAACCTTCTAAACTCCAAATGTTTTATTTCATACCACAATATTTTACTCCAGAGGGAGATGGGGCACAAAAAAAGAGCATTCGCTGAAATAGTAAAGCATTTCTTTATCTTTTAACTAAACAGTCCATATTTTTCTTTGCACAAGAGATAGTAAGACAAGGTGGTTTCTCATAGCAAAAACAACAAGTGCGACAAACAGTTTGGACATAATGCAAGGGCTTATTCCAGTGAAGAAATTAATGCACTGCATATATCATATGAGGTAGACTTTCTTGTGAAATACTGCATGATTCATGATTCAATGATTAATGTCACAATAATGTCTAGAGGTGAAAAAGCTGTGCTGAGCTAGGACTTGTTTAACCACAGAAAATATGCAACTTACTGATGATATCTGCTTTTAGCTTCCCTCTGTGCCCATTCCATCTAGCATCTCAGTCTATTACGGCCCCCACTGGAAAGTTTGGTTATTTGGTTTATGCAGTAGTTGGGATTTCCCACCTGAGTCACTGATGCACTAGCCAAGATGGCAGTTGCAAAAATAGGGGCTACAGCAATACTTACTCACATGATTGTCCCCTTGGGGAGCTCACAGTGATGCTTATTTCTATTACATTTATTTTAAACGGGGAGGAAAAAAGAAGAAAAGAGAGGAAAAACAATCAACCAAAGCGATTCCTAAGCCACATTTTTGTTGCTAAATTCCAGAAAATTCTTGATGGAAATAAAGGCTTCTTGCAGCCCTGACGATCTTGGCTCAGCAGCCACTGAGACCAGAGCCGTGGGCAAGAACAGGCTCACGGAACACACTCCAGAGCATGGAAGAAGAAAATAAGCTAACACAGAAACTAACACCATGTAGAAAGCTGCCAAAAGGGTCCACCTTGGAAAATGATGGATTCTTTACCATTTGAAACATTTCCATCCACTCTGATCATCTTTTCCAAAAAATCTCCTCAGACAGAGGGCATGTGCTTGGTATTGGCATTATTTAGTAGATTCTAGTGCTCAACACAAGTTTATAAATGCTAATAAACTCTTTTTGAGCCCAAATTGTATGCACCTGCAATTCCTGAGAATCTGAAAGATATGCCAGTGATATTTCAGCAACTTCCTGTGTGCAAACTGTAGCAGTAAAATTCATTCTTATCCTTGGGGGCAGCCCTAATGCCCTCTGAAAGTCTCCCAGGCTCAACCTCTGATGGCTTCTGTCCACACACCAGCCACCACCAGGTGGGTTGAAGGACAGGTGCCCAAAACCACTTGCTTCTATCCAGAAGTCCTTCCTTTGTAAAGTCTAATTCCATGCATAAGTTGTGCTCAATAAAATACCTGGCTCCAGTTTCCTTAGAGATGAGCTGTGTTAACAAAACTATACCACTACCCTTCAAAACATTCTCAAGGAGATTGGATCTAGCTTTTACTTTTAGGATCTTTCTTTTCTTCTCTGCTAAAAGCATGTAAAGAGATACCACAGCGATAACAGGGGAAAAACAAAAGATGCAAGCCAGAAACAGAAACAGCAGTTTCCAAACATAGGAGGATACAGGTCTTATGAGCCAGTTCTCAGCTCTTGAGAATAGGTTGGAAATGCATTTATCTGCACGCAGAAAACTCACCTTGTTTTTTCTGTGATCAAAATTAGGTTGATCTATCTAGCTTGAGAAAATGAGATATAAAAAAATGCAAAGAGAAATTCTTGCCTAACCAAAATTTGTATTTTTTTTAAGCTTTAGAAGCATAGCATGTTCAAAGATTGGTTTTTGTTGTTGCAACAGTTTCCTTCCTCTTTTTTCTCTGGCTGAACAAAACCAGTGTCTTTCTTTATGTGAAGATACAGGCAGAGAACCAACTTTCTACGCTTTGCTCCCCATTGTACTACTCCAAATCTGAGATGTTTCCATTTTATTATCTGAATCCTTCTTCACCTTTGAATGAAACAAATGGCAACTTGCAAATGGCAAGTTTTTTGAGTGATTCTTAATTGTTATAGTGCATTTTAGAATGTGTCAGTCATCCTCCCAAACCATTACATCTTAACAATCCCGAAGGGGAAACAAAACATCCCTTACTGAAAAAAAACAATATTACTGACATACTGTTTTCTGAGAAAAAGTAAACTGTGCTTGTCAATTTTTGTGGAGATAAATATGTAACCTAGATGTTTTCATGATTAATGAAAAATTTTGACTCTTTCTAAATATACTTCTTTCAAACCCTCAAATCCTGTCACACATTTGTCCTCCAAGAGTTACCTAACATTAGAGTCACTAGAGAAACAATACTTTGAATTATGCTCTGATGCTTATTGCTACGATTTCCAGTTTCTGCATAGGAAGAAGCTGCATACCAGCTCCTGAAATACTGTTGCTGCTGCCTAAGAACATCCATCTCTTTAAAAAGCACTACAGAATCACAGAATCACTTAGGTTAGAAGGGACTGCTGCTTGCTGGCAGTGCAGACCTGGGGGGCTGAAAGCCTCTTGCCTTATTGAGGTACAGGCTTCCAATAAGGGAAGCAGACTTACATAAATGACCAAGTAAAATCTGATATTTTTTTCAAGGAAATCTGAGCATGAACATCCCAGGGCTGGCTGACAGCACCTTCCTGCCAGCTGGTACATAGTCTATGCCAAAACTGTGTAATATGTATATTCTGAAGATATATTTTGAACTCGTGTTTTATGCATTTGGAAACTGTCATTTTATAGTTTATGTTTATATTAATTACTGCAGCTGTTTTATCCCATTTATGTTTTGAGATGGTTATAGATAATCCTGATAAACAGCTATACTCTGACAGAGCCTGTAGATGCTTGTGTGAAGATGGGTCAGGGTCAAGTCCAGGACACAGTGGTCACTGACCTATATTACACTCTTATAAAAAGGTTTACACACATATATATTTTTGCTTTACTCTTCTTTGGGAAGGCTACCAATTGCTACATTCTCAGTCACTGATAGCATCTGAACTGGAAAAATCCATTTTCCATCCCTGAATTGCAGCAAAATCCCCCTTCTCTTGTCAGGATCTACATTTAAAGGCGTCTTTAGCAGAGGGATTCTCTGTGGGCAGACAAAGACCATTTCAAAACAACAGGGCCATGAAGCAATAAGAGGTTAAAGGCCTTGCTAAAGGGATAAAAGTACAACAGAGTCATCTGGATTAAGACTCTCACTCGCTGCCCTGATGTCTACATCAAGAGGGAAGGATTCAATTTTTTTAAAGACACAAAGATTGCACATGTTGGATTTGCAATTACTGATTGTAACATACTGTCTTTCATCTGAAGATCTTTATCTGAAAGTATTTAACAAACATTAATAAGTTATCATGGTTGGCAGGGTTTTGTTTCTGTGCTACAAAACACAGAACTGCAGATAAGGGGGAAAAAAACCCAAGCAAACAAAACAAAACAAAAACCCCTCACTCGTTTGGAGCCACAAGCACAGAACCTGCAGCTCACATTTTGTGAAGCAGTGAATGGACTTGCAACCTCAGCTGACTGGCTTTACAGGCTGGGGTGACTTCAGCTATGCTCCTTTCTCCAAGGCTGCTGCTCTACCCAGCTGACAGGACTCAACACAAACTCATTTATAACTAGAGTCAAAATAGCTGCCCTTAATTGTAAAGTGTCTTAAACCCATCATCTCCCTTACAAAAATGGCATAGCTTTTTTAAATACATGTTAGAATATTAATAAAGTAACTAAATACAACTTCTACATCTGTTGCTGAATTCTTACTAAAATGAAGGGTACAGACAGGGCTCCTGGAAAGCAGAAGCCACTTCTTGGCACTTTTCTGTACAGCACTTGGCACAATAGTAGTGCCAGGCCATCATCACTGTGTCTTGCTAGTGCTTTCAATGGATTTTCCTCAAGTCCTTATATATGTGTGAGTATTAAGGCCACCTTTATACTTTATTACTGTCTAGAGTGATTAATATACTATTTCTAGATCAATTATTATGATAATTTTCATGGCAAGGTCCAGTAGGCAGCAGCCCATCTTAGAAGACAAAATGAAGGCTGAGTGGATTTTTATCATTTAACAAGACTGCACTGGTAACCACATCATCATCAAATATTCCTAATCCCAGCAGTTGTTACACAAATGATAATAGTTTATGCTATATCATTTCATTCTGTCCTATCCTTGTCTTCCAGCTGCTGTCCAAAAGTGATTATAAATAATGGGGCTATAAAAGCCATTCAATAATTAGAAGATTCATTGGCCATATGCCAGCAGTGACAAAAGAGAGTGATTTATGTAAGATGAGTTTGTCACATCTGCCAGATCACAGTTTCATTACGCCTGTGGCTTTAAGGTCACGGTTTAACACTGTTCCAACAGCCATTTGTCAAGGGGGTGCTGGGGAGAAGAGATGAAATACATCATGGTTTTGTTTGCTTTCTTGTTTTAACTACTAAGTAAATAAGTAAATAAAGTCCAGTACCTAAGTTTGTTATTTCATGTCTCCTGTGAGGTCAAAGACACAAGGATATAGAGTAAGACAAAAGCATTCATCATGGTTGGCCAGAGTTCAAATAAGATCACAAAGAAAAGACATCCAATTTAAAAGCCTTAAGAATTCATGTGGCTTCTTAAATTCAATACAATCTAAGCAAGTTCTATCTTCCAGCCACCCATGAAATGAAGGCACCTCGTAAACCCACAACATGTTGGTAAATTAATTGCTACTACATTTTCCTAACACAAGTAAACTTAAAACCCCTTTATGGCTCAGTGTGCTAAAAAGATATTTAAACATTGCCATGGGAGTTCAGCTTAACAATTAACATGGCTCAGCAGACACCTGATTCGATTCCAGTTCTATTTTCTTCTCTTTTATCCTGTATTAAAAACAAACCAACAAAAAAATCCAATGAACTTTTATTGCTAAGTACAAACCAGTCCCATAAACTCCAGATGTTTGGATGTCCACATAAATACCTCAGTAGCCTCGTCTATCATTGTCAACAATTGTTTCCATACCAATTTGGAGTGTCTCTGTTGACAAAAACTACTGGTCTGAGGGTAGAAACTGCAACTTTGTTGGAAATGCTACATCCAGTCCATATCAGTGTATTAATTAAATTCATACCATCGTGCTATAGCCTGTCTCCAGATAGATGAACTGCTAAGGTAAGAGCCTAGACGTTTCTGTTATTCTAACAAATCCATACCACCATCAAAGCAAAATGACTGCCCATCCTTTACCTACCTTCCTGAAGTAAAACATAAAACACTTTCCAATATTTATGCTTTAAAACCCTCTCAGAACAACAAAGCCACATCCACTGCAAAATTCTTCCAGTGGAAGGAAATTATGATAAGCTGGAGAGTTATGCTATAAAGAATTGCACAAAGTTACAGGATGAACTACCTACACAGCAATAAAACTCAACTTTGATGGAGCATGGTTAGGACTTGAGCAGCAGCCTTGCTGCTGAATCAGCAGAGAGCACTTCAGTGCAGCTAGTAATTCCTGTCTAGAGAATGAATAACACTTGTTACTTTATTGCTAACAGAATTTCTTAAAATATTATTTTAGGTATAAGCTGTGAATCTGAAGGAGATGTATTCACCCAAAACTTTCAGGTCGTGTTCAGCAGGCAAGAGTTTTCTTGGCACAGTACCTTTTGGTATCGTTCTCAATCTGCATGGGTGAATGAACCAGCACTGAAGTGGTAATTCAGCATTTGCTGCTACAGAAATGCACTTAACAGATCATAAATCCACGGTGAAACTATTCTGCAAGAACCTAACCTAATCTACTGTATTTGCAGGGTGCTCCACCTTCTTTTCTGTGCATTAATAGTGATTCATATTTCTAGTATAAATTGAAACTAATAGCCTTTCAGCTGAGAAGTGCCAAAAAAACCCACAGCGCTGAAGCTTGGAGGTTGAAAAGCAAAAATATTATAATTTATACACCAAGCCTGAAAATTTTGAACACTTGTGACAAATACACTTCTGTTGCTCCCAGCTGAATTCAGATGAGCAACGCCAATAAATGCAGCAGAATGACCAGCTGTTCTCCCCCTTTGGTCTTTCAAAGCTTCTGGTGCCCTCAAGTTGCAGCCTTGAATTTCTTGAAGTTCCTAGAGAAGAAATCTTCCTTCACCCTCTGATATCCTCACAGCCTGGGACAACCCTGACCTGGGAGAGAGGGAGGCCACACAGTCACAACTGTGGCTCCAGGAAGGGAAGTGTGGTTCGTCACGGGCAGTGCCTGCAGGAGAGCTATTGATTACTATCAATTTGATCTCTAAGGTCCCTTCTAACCTGAACCATTCTATGATTCTATTATCATGTTTGACAGCAGGATGTCCTATAGGTGTGGTTAACACTGACCATGCTCTCCAAGAACAAGAGAAATATGGACAAAGTAAGAGTCTCACAGCATCACTGCAAGCAAATACATCCTGAAGCTTTAAACCACTACAACATTAAAACACTTAACAATTCAGGCTCTCTTTTTGCAAGGATTCAAAGGAGAGCCTGGATAGACATAGTTCAATCATCCAAGAGATAGTGCATAAACAATGGTAGAAAAATACAATCTTTCTACCTCAAGAAGAAACTATTTTATTATTTTCTTCTCAAAAATACCAAGGTTTGAGTTTTACTTTTTTAATAGCACTGTTTAAGTACATCTACAGTCCTTAATTCCTTCTGTGTCCGAGCAAGTCAAGTTGTCCACAGTGTTGGTGAGTGACACAAACTGCTGGGGGCTGCTAAAGCTGTGTCCACATGATGGAATAACCTGATTCTGTTGATCTTTGCTGCAGCTTTGCTGCAGACTGCAGCATATTTCCATGCAGAGGGGTCCTACCTTATGAAGTTCAACACCAGGTTTTGCACCTGGGAAAACATAACTCAGAAGTGCAGCTGGGGAGCAGCTCTGTGGAAAAGGACCTGGGAGTCCTGGTGGACAACAATTTCCATGAGTAAACAGTGTGTTGCAACAGAAAGAAAGTCAATGGGATGCTGGGTGACATCAACAAGGGCATCACCAGCAGAGATGAAGTCATTATCCCACTCTACTCAGCATTTATCAGGCCACACCTGGAATCCTGTGTTCAGTTTTGGCCCCCACAATACAAAAAAGAGCCACAAAGATGACCAAAGGACCAGGAAGCCTGCCATTTAAGGAAAGCCTGAGAGAACTGGGTTAGTTCAGCCTGAAGAAAAGAGGCTTAGGAGAGACCTATTCACCATGTTTCTGTATTTAAAGGGTGGCTACAAAGAAGATGGAGACTCCCTTTTTACAAGGAGTCACATGGAAAAGACAAGGGGTAATGGTAAGATTCCAATGGGACACAAGAAGAAAATTTTCCACAATGAGAACAATCAGCCATTGGAATAATCTGCCCAGGGAAGTGGTGGATTCCCCAGCATCGGACACTTCCAAGTTTTGGCTAGGCACGGTACAGGGCCATCTTATCTAGACCATGCTTTTGCCAAGAAAGGTTGGGCCAGATGATCCTTGATGTCCCTTCCAACCTGGTATTCTATGAGTCTTCTTTTCTTTCCTTATGCTCTTTTCAAGAAATGCTGCAAGCGCTTGCCTCAGCTTTTTGTTTTCCTTTTTAACTTTAAAGAATCTACAATCACAAGACAAGGAGGGAGCACAGACTCTCAGGTGGTCTTTAGGAATGACAGCAGAGAGCAAGGTGACCCAAGGTGAGAGAAGGGGCCTGCTGGGATTAGAAATGCAGAATACTTTCCTAGTAAAATGACAAATCTCCAAGATAAACCATAATACTAATTAATATAGCCACCCACACTGTAAGGTTTTCACAGGAAAGCTTGGGGAGGTAAGTATGCAAAGAAGAAAGTAACGCAACATCCTCTAGACTTGTTTCTAATGAAATCTGTATTAGCATCACACTAAATACTTTAGGCGGTTCTGTGGCCAGGGGAGTGTTGAACTGGAGGTTTACAAGTTAACTGGCTGACAATCAAGCTGTAACATTAAAGTCATGTCCTAAAATGCTTCCTCTTGGTGGTGACCTTAAACCAAGCGCCCAGAGCAAAGCCTCAGCTCTGCAAAACTTCACAGAAAGCCAGACCCAGAGCTGAACTTAGGAAAGCAGAGACATTCCTCCAAGGAAGGCATTTTGTCTTGCACACAAAGACACTGCTGTGTAGGGGCTTTTTGCACTTTGTGTTCCAGCAAGGAAGAGCTATGAAGAGTACGAAGCGGTCATCAGTGGCAAGAATCGTTGATGTTGCCACGTAGGCTTTTAAAAAAAAAAAGTAAGAAAGCAAAGAAAAAACCTCCTACACATCCGAAGTGAATGTAGAATGAAATCATTGTAAGAGAGCGGCATGGGATGCAGCCTCTTTCCATGAGCGGCTCTGAAAGATTCAGGCTGAGTGGCTCATGCCCCGTCACCACTAAGCCTTTCCATCAATGAACACAGACCGGGCTACGTGATCAGCCCAATCTCCCGGTAATACTTCATCAGGAAAGTACAGCCTCCACGGGAGCCACAGAACAGCATTTGTCACTGACACCTACTCTGTAAAACTGTGTTGTATGAAGCAACCTGGATAAGGGAGCGTTGTTTCTTTCCCTTTGCTCAAAGTTGCCAGTGAGTGTTTTTCTGGGATGCAGGGAGGGCTTACAGGAGGCAGACGAAGGAGAGCACCGGGTGAAGAAGGAAGTCTAGATAGAATAGTGAGAACAGGAAAATCAAGATAAAAAGCACTTGCAGTTTTTCACTCAAAGGCAACGACCCGTTTCTGGAAATTACATGCACATCTCTGTATGTCTCCTGAAAGGAGTTACCATATGTTCTAAAAGTAGGATATAATATTTGAGCTATAAAAGCCAAATCAGCTTGAGAAACAGACGGCATTACAATGCTTTAGCAGAACAAGCCTCACATAACAATATGCCAACAAACTCATTTTCTAGAACGGCAGCAGGAAAATATTTGCAAAATTTGAAACACGGTCCCTAAATACAGCATTGGATTCTTCCAGAAAAATGGGAAAAAAGTGACATACATTCCTGTATTAGGGAATTTTGAGTAGCTACTCATATTCTTTGGGGTTTTTTTGCTTGCTCTTTTTTAATTTAAGCATGGGTAGTGGGCTTTGCTGCCTTTTTTTAAAACACGACCTCAAACTCCTTTAGCAGTCAAGCTAAATCCTTTTCATCCTTGTTCTTCCTTGACTGCTGGAGGGACAGACTCCCATTGCCCAGCCAGGTCACCTCTGAATACTAATCACAGCTTTACAGTGTTTTGCTCTGCCCTCACTGGCTCCAGGGCATATGTCAATATTAACGGCCTGATTTCCAGAGGTACTGAATACATAAAATCTAATGTTGAGAACCTGTGACGGTCAGGCTATAAATGCACACGTTATCAGAATACCAGAATTTTGATGCTGCTTTTTTATTATTTTTTTTCCTCACAAGTATCTCTATCAGACAGAAAATGCTGGCCTTTTCAGAAGAAAACCAGCTACATATCATAATGTGTCCACTTGAATCTCTGTTCAAAGCATGTGCTGACCGACAGCCCATTCTCTGGCACGGCTGGATCAGGCACACTCAGGTGCACTAATGTCTCACCAAAGAAAAATAAATAATTTTTTCTCTCTCTTTAAATACATTCATTTATACAGAAACATGACCTGCCACGAAACAAAACCAGGAACAAGAATTACAGTGGTCTTGCAGTAGCAACAGTATTTTCAAAGAGCATACAACTAAGCTTACCCTGAGATAGAGCTGCTTTTTTCATTAGGGTTTGGGGTTTTTTTGGGGGGGTGGGGGGAGTGTTGGTTTGGGGTTTTTTTAAAATATATAATTACACATTTGTGGACACATAGAAGAGACACCAAACCACTACCATACAGTACATAAAGAAAGCACACAGGCAACAACTCTTTATGACTTAGAAAGTCAGGCTCTCAAAGCTGAAAATAATTATGAGCTAAATCTGTTGGGGAAAAAACATTTAAACAGAAAAACGTGTCTAACAGTTGGGAGCTGTTGAAGCACACTTTACAAGAGGCATAAGAAGCCACAAAAATTGAGTAAGAAGGTCACCCTGGTAAAAAAATCCAACCTGGCTTACAGGGAAAGTGACTGCAGCTTTTTTTAATTTCATATTGTAGACAATGGGAAAACAAGATCTAAGAAACTGGACTAGCTCTGGTTAATTAGTCTAAATGCAAGTATTTTTGGTTTATTTTTAGTCTACCATTGGAACAGTTTTCTGATGGTTGAAGGATATTCTTCATCCCTGGAAAATGTTACATCAAGATTGAATGTTTTTCTCAAAAAAAAAAAAGTTCAAGTTTAAAGTGGAATTGAGTCAAACTAGTTCTATAATGTCCTAAGCTATTACTTGGAAATCTAATTTACAAAGACAGTGCTGAACACGCAGGTAAATAATGTGGAAGAATGGGAGATCCGACAGCAATTCAGAAAGAGTTCAGAGCAAAATGATGCAATGAGCTAAATCTTTTCAATTGCTCAGTTGACCAAGAACCAACGCAAGTTCAAAAATCTCACTGGTAAAAGGAAAGCATTAACGTGCTGATTCTGTAGCAAAAGCAAATCAATACACAGCATTATGGGTCTCCCTTTTGTGCAGGAAATGGAAGTGAAATTCTAAAATAAGATTTTAAAGCTAAAGCATTGACAGAATAAATGAGCTGGCTGAAGCAAGCAAAAAGCACAGCTGGACAGTTTGCTAGGAGTTTTAGTAAAGTCTTACCATATCTTATTGGCAAAATTCAAATTGTCAGCTAAAGTGAACAAGGGCAACGTTGCTGTCAGTGGTTCCACATACAAACACATAAAACAAAAAAGCTCTGATTCTCAGGATCATCTCTTCCAGGTAGAGCAACCCTTCTCTTCTGTAACCACCACATTAAAGGCCAATCAATGACAGCAGCTAAGATATCAAAAAACTCACATTCAAAAACAAAACCCAAATGAACTTGAATAGCTTCCGTCTCCAACATAATTTTAATACCTCATCTAAAGCAAGTTTGGCAATAGGGAAAAAAAAAAAAAAGTACATGAAAAAGCTTACTAGGCTCTGGAACAAACATCTTTTTTGCCTCAGTCACAAGGTCTTATTTTCTTAACGTGTTTAGGAGTGCCTGTATCATGTTTCTGTCACTTTAACTTTTCCCCCTAAGAAACAAATATGAATATTACAGATGGTAAATCCCACATTTTCTCAAACAGGAAATAAATGTTTATATGTGGCATATAGCAAAATATATTTTTCCAAAGACAATAGCTACAAGATTTAGATTTATTAGTGCAGGGCAGGAATTTTTAATGGAAAACACATTTTTGGGGATAAGAATTTTAATTACAAAGAAAACAGCACACAAATGGCTCCTTTAGATTTAAAGCAGAGCAGTTCTGCAACAGAATCAAAAGGACATCGCCTCTTTTGGTGAAAAATAGAATATTGAAATAAAGAGAGAAAAGCTCAACTTAAGCGTATGGCAGGTTAGACATTTTCCATGGAATGCTTTTGATCACAAAATGGCATTTGTCAAAATGAAGACATTCTGCAGGAATGTGACATTTCTGCAGAAATCAGACATAGCTCTGATGGGGCCTTTTCAGATGATGCCTCAGCTTGCCAGGCTTCCATGATCCTAGCCACAGGTTCCTAGGTTTCCACACCCACATGCCTGATATCTCTCCCCTCTTATAATCCTCAGAAAATTCATACTGAAGGAATAAAAACTAGCCCACTAATCTGAAAGTGGTGGCTTTTGAAAGGCTACTGATACCCAGGTTAGATCTTCGCATCTACAAACAAAAAGAGAGCCAAAGAACCAGTTCAGTTCCGAAAACACCAAAAATTGGCACCTCCAGAATAAAGTTTCACAGATTCTGGTTCAGTAGAAGAGGAAATATAGGCTTTTTGGGAAGTGAGGCCTCCCTGGTGTGAGCACATTTACTTAGCTGCAGGCATCTCACACTAAAAACAATTTACTGGAAAATACAAGACCAGAAGTAGTCAAAATAAGAGTTTCCCAGAATTCAAAATGGAAAGAAACACTGGTTTCATTCCCTTTACATTACTGTTTCCAGTAGCAGTCTTGGTAGCTTTTCTGTATATCCACAATGAATGGCTTTTGTGAAATATTAACAGGAAAAGCAGAAATGAAATGTTTAATCAGGCTTTGCTACCTCCTGGTTTTGGCTTCATGGGCTTCTTCCTGTTTCGCAGGATGCAAGGAGACCTAAACATGGTTTATTCCCATTTTTGCCTGGTGTCAGCTCTCCAGACTCACATGTTTTAACCAATTTGCAATCCTGCCAGGAAATCTGCATGCTCAAGCATTAGCTTTACTATCATTGCCATTAAAAACACTAGCCACTTTATTTTTTAAATTATTTTGATAAGTGTTCTGATGACCCAGCTGCAGACAACAAGAGATGTAATAAAAAGCAATAAAATTCAGCACTAAGTGTCTAAATACTAATTTTTCCTCCTTAATTTTTTATTCGTACTATTTTTATTATCTTGGAGAGCTCTCCTTGTACTTTCTCAGATAGTTTGCTAACAAACATTTTTCAGGCTCACTTAATCAAATGCATTTGGATGGAGGTCTCTCACAATGATTCTGAAATGGAAAGCTCTAATCAGCTTAGCCTCAAACTCATTTTACGCTTCTCTTGCTTTTAGGAGTGCACAGTCAAAGCTCTCAAAGTCCTGCAAAGCTGAAAGACTTTTTAAGCAACACAGATACACGGAGCCCCTTGTACTCCATCCACTACTTGGGGGTGGAAATATTTTGGAGAGATCTAAAATGATTTAGGAAGAGATGCAAGGAAGCACAGCACTGGCCTCGAATTTCTGCTGAGTGACTATCGCTGTGGTTCCTACTCTTATGTTACTTCAGGACTTTTGAAAGCTCTACCTCCACTTACGAAGTCATTTAGTCAGTTTTTCTGCTGACTTAAAAGGACTTTGGGTCAGGACCTCCCAGCTTGGCAAGAAAAGGTGTCAGACAGACATCATGCAAATGGAATAGCTATTTATCAAAGGAGCAACCCAGAATAATGCACTGTTTCTACTTGAACACAGTCCCACTGTCAGAGTCTGAATCAGGTTTAAATGAACAGAGGAGGAACTTTGGAAGACCGGGTTTTTTTGGAATACAATCAATTTTGAGGATAATGCACAACAGGCATCCAGGAACCACAGGTGAACAGTTCACACAGGGACCCCAGAATCCCCAGTCTCCTCCAGACAGGAGCTGTACTACTGCCCGCAGCTCTGTGCCCATCATATTCCCTGGCTGACGAGCCCCACGGTGAGGCCCTCGGTATCCTAGAAATAAACTTCTGCTTCTGTGCGAGTCCAGCCAGGCTGGCCTGGTAAACCTACCACCCTTGACAGGTTGTGTTTTTCCACACTTCTGTCCTAGGAGTTTTAAAATCCTACACCTAAATATTCATTCATTGGTCTAATTTTACATTTCTTTGGATTTGGTCTTTCCTTTAAGATGCTGCCTGTTAAGTTAGGCTTTTAAAAGAAGCTCTGGAGACTGGTCCTTACATGATACGGTGCTCCTCTGTTGCTGCCTTTCCACCTTGACCCAGACCCAGAAGTTTCATTTGAACAAAATACATCTCAAGTTGCTGTATAAACACCACATACACACAAGCCTTACGCCGCCAGCACATAAACGGCAGCTGCGTCTACACAGGCTGACAATTGATTTACTCATAATTTGTAACCCCTTCCAAAGGAACTAGACTTCCTAGCAATCAATGAGAAAATAACCTTGTTAGCAAATAAGCCAAGGTTCCTTTAAATTAATCAGTTCTTTTTCATCCAAAGAGTGCAGATAATGAAAGAGAAGATGACATTTTACATGACCTATAAAGAGTAGAGTTTCTATTTTAGGCTCTCCTTCGTAAGGGTGCCAAGATGATTATGTTTTGTTTACTGGACAGAATAATCTCTTATTTGTTAAGGCTCGAACAAAATTTTATCTTCTATTGTCTTAATTATCATCTGGAGGGTTGAAACATGAGACGATGGCACAGAACAAAATGAATATTAATGTGTTCTATCTGCAATTTAAAGAGAAAGGACTTGGAGCTTTCTTTTGCTCATGTGCTGAACACGCCACATCAGACTAGTGAATTATACCCCATTTAGCTGCTATTGTTTCTCCCAGTAGCGTGAAGACGTCAGACATCAACCTTTTGCAGATTCCCTTCATTTCCAGTGTTCAAATATGTAACCTTTTCCTCTAATTTCTTTTTACATCATTTGCTAAAAAGGTTTAAAATACCTTCTGCTTCGAATGGCGTGCAAGGCTATACCACTGTTTGTAAAGCTCTTTCCAAGGTGCCTTTATCACCTGCAGCACGTTCTCATGCCTGGTGAATAGTGCACAGTGACATTAGTGGGTTTCCTACCTTCCTAGGGAAAAATTAAATGGAGCTGGTGTGCTTAGTGCGAGGCCTGACCAGTTCTGAGTGATTTCACAAGTATCAATAGGGATTGAGTAAGACAGCACTTACATATAATGCTACATGCTTTAATTCTTCTGCACTTTCATCCTGTTGTATCAATGCTGACTTTTCCGGGTCCAAAAAAAGGGAAGAACCAAAAGGTTTATTCTCCCTTTTTGTGAAGAAAAGTAACTGGGTTGGGTTTTGTTTCATGTACTTTTTCAGCTCATACACAGTGTTAGTAATTTAAAATAATTAACAAAAAACAACAATTAGTAGAAGGTTGGTTTCTAATTTTGAACCGATATAACAGTCAAGCTATGCTAACACACCCCCACAAAAATATCTCTATTTCAGAAGAGAAATGTAATGCCTGAAAACATAGAAACAAAGGGCTTTTCTCCTTTTCTCCTTATGCTGGTACAGGCCATGACTATTTTAAAGCCAAGCTTGCACACATCTAAACAACAACTACATCATACATTTTTTCTTCTGGGGTTCTCTTTGTTTGATTTCACTACTCTGCAAAATCCCCCAAATGCCTACTTCTGCTTTAGCAGCTCCAAATTCAATCACGTGGATTAACTTTGCAATGGTCTGTCCCAGAACCAGCCACCTCCATGACACCATCAGTGCACTCAGGGGAAGCAGAGCCCTGAGCCTTTCCTTCCATGGCCAGGAACTACTCTGGAAAACTCCACACTGTCCTTCTGCCCTTCTCACACAAGCTTAAAACTCCAGGTCACCATCGCCTGTGCAAGAGTTCATATACAAAAGTCCTCCTACTATATTTCCAAACTGTTTAGACACACAACAGCATATGCAGAAACACAAGTGTCTTCTGCTTATTGGACAATATAGGACATTCATACCTGAGCACCTACAAATAACAATAAATACCCATAATACTCACTATAATCAAAGAATAATGTCACTCAAAAACATCCATGTAAAATTTAAAAAAAAAAGAAAGAAAAAAACAGAAAAGAACGGAATTAACAGCAAAACTGATGGGATGCACCCACAAGTGCTGAGAGAACTAGCAGATATTATCACTGAGTCACCCTCCATCATTTATGAGAGGTCTTGGAGAACAGGGGAAGTGCTTGAGGTCTGGAGGAAGGCAAACATCACACCAGTCTACAAAAAGGGCAAGGAGGACCCAGGGAACTACAGGCCAATTAGTCTCAACTCTGTCCCTGGGAAAATAATGGAACGACTCGTTCTGGATGTCATCTCCAAACACGAAGAACAAGAAGTTATTAGAAGTGGTCAACACGGATTTACCAAGGGTAAATCATGCTTGACCAATCTGATAGCCTTCTATTATATAACTAGATGGCTGGATGAGGGGAGAGCAGCAGATGTCACCTACCTTGACTTCAGCAAGGGCTTTTGCCTTGCTTGAGGATGTCCCACAACATCCTCACTAGAAAATTAAGGAAGTGTGGGCTAGATGAGGGGCTAGCCAGGTGGATTGTCCTTGCTGTGTGATAGAACTCAGAGGGTTGTCATTAATGGAGCAGGGTCAAGTCGGAGGCCTGTAACCAGAGGCATCCCCCAGAGGTCAATACTCAGTCCAGTCCTGTTCAACTTATTCATCAATGACCTGCATGAGGGGACAGAGTGTATCTTCAGCAAGTTTACTGATGATACCAAACTGGGAGGGCTGGCTGACACTCCAGAGGGCTGTGTTGCCATCCAGTGTGACCTGGACAGGCTGGAGGGCTGGGCAGAGAAAAACCTAATGAGGTTCAACAAGGCCAAATGGGGTCCTGCTCCTGGGGAGGAAGAACCACAGGCACCAATATAGGTTAGGGGTGGATCTTCTGGAAAGTACTACTGAGGAAAAGGACCTGGGAGTCCTGGTGGATGGCAGGCTTTCCATGAGCCAGCAATGTGCCCTTGTTGCCAAGAGGGCCAATGGAATCCTGGGCTGCATAGGGAGAAGCGTGGCCAGCAGGTCGAGGGAGGTCATTCTCCCCCTTTACGCTGCACTGGTGATGCCACAACTGGAATACTGCGTCCAGTTCTGGGCTCCCCAGTTCAAGAGGGACAGGCAACTACTGCAGAGAGACCAATACAGGGCAACCAAGATGATTAAGGGATTAGAACACCTCCCTTGAGAGGAAAGGCTCAAAGAGCTGGGGCTCTTTAGCCTTGAGAAGAGAAGACTGAGGGGAGACCTCATCTATGTTTACAAGTTCCTAAAGGGTAGGTTGAAGGAGGATGGAGCCAGACTCTTTTCAGTGGTTTCCAGCAATAGGACAAGGGGAAACGCGCATGAACTGGAACATAGGAAGTTCCATTCAAATAGGAGGAAAAACTTCTTTATGGTGAGGGTGACAGCACCCTCGAAGAGGCTGCCGAGAGAGGTCGTGGAGTCCCCTTCTCTGGAGATTTTCAAGACCCACCTGGATGCAGTCCTGAGTGATGTGCTCTAGGCAATCCTGCTTTAGCAGGGGAGTTGGACTAGATGATCTCTAGAGGTCCCGTCCAACTCTGTCTAATCCATGAATCCATGAAAACAAAATACATTTGAGAATGTAATTTAAGATGACTGAGGTAAACAGACAGCAAAACATATCTGATAAATGATCAAATCATACCGTCTAGCACATTAGTGTCTACTGAACAGAAGGGCTGAAGAACACAAACACTCCAGTGTGATAGCCATAAATCAGAGTTTAATGAAATGATAAACTATTTATGCAAAGCATTCATGGCTATGACAATTCATTTGCACAAAGCGAAACTAGAGTACAAATTTGTCAAAATGCAAATACAAGAGTGACCTATTGACATACAGTCAAAATGCGAAGGGGACAATCAAGTTCAGGACACAAAGGCTACAATTACTGCAGTGTTCTTATAACAACATTTCTCTCTTTACATTGTGATTTTCCATCAAAAGGCAGATCTAAGAAACTCATTAACACGAAGAAAAACGAATCATACATTATTGAAAAGGAAGAAAGAAATATGCATCTTATAATTTGAATTAAGATTTCCTACCGGAGAATGCCTTTATCTTTCCAGGCAAAGTAGCAAAGTGATTTTGCAGGAGAATTTAATTGAGAAATATAGCACACAAAAGGGCTGCTTATATGCATACCTCAATGGGGATTCAGAGCAGAAAATAAGTCCTCTGGACAAAAATGAGTATTGCACATCAAACAATGTTGCCAAGTGTCATTGTTTATCTATGAATTATCATGTTTAAATCTGTTTCTAAGGAAAGTCACATTGCTTTCCCAATAAAAAAGCAGTTACTTTAAGTTACTGCAGTTATGATACACTAAACAAATATATCCATGCCAAAGCAGAAGGAAGTACTCTTATTTCGTTTTGAAAGTCACTGGTCTGGTTAAGACATTGGTACTTTGACCACCAGGTTTAATTTTGAAAGGATTTCAGCAGCTTTACTGTCCAGCAGCCATGGATAATTCTGTGCTTGAATACTTTTTATAGAAGTACATGAAGCAGAGCACCACTGCAACAAGCAAAGCACAGGCCATTACTCCCACTAGTTTAATTACATGGGCAAATTAATGCAAGCTAAACAAACTATAGACTTCTCTCAACCCATCTATAACTGACTTTTTTTGCTATGTATATATATACACACACACCATTTTTTTCTGAAACATTTCAGTTTCCACAAGCAACACAACAAATTGTTTTGATCTTCTTATGAACAGAAGACAAACAGATTAGGCATTCATTCTGTAGCCAAGAATGAATAGAAGCTTTTGAACACTTCCACATCCCTTCAACAACCTGCTTCAATAAGAATTCGCATTTTACTTCAGTCTGAATGCTGAAAGAAAAGCCTGCTCAATCCTGCAAGCCACATAGTTCATACAGCAGAAAGAATTGCTAATATCGGGAAAAGGTTGATTTGACTTGGACGGTAACAAAAAACTAACCTGGGACTGTTAAATGCACACATGCAAACATACACAAAACTGTAACTCATTTACTTAGGACAATGGGTTTTTTCCCCCTCATTAAAGAGCCTGAAGTAGGTGAGAGGACTACAGGTGTTCAAGGGGAGCCAGAAAAAGACACCCGACAAGTTTCAATTCAGTTATTCTATCAACTATTCCAGGAACTTACTAATGTCAAAGGAGTTATGCCTGCATAAACTGGAGGAGAATCAGAGCAACAGCATCAGCTGCCTGCATTCAAGACAGCAGCCTGCTGTGGCTGTCAGTGCAAGGAAACTATGCGTCTCCGGATGGTGTCTTCTACAACTTTTTTTCCCTTCATAATTCCTCACAATGTATCTTCTCCTCCTTTGCATGCTACAGCTTAAAACTCTATAAAGCTTGCCAACACTACCTTGGTTGTTCCTTCCTGGTAAATCATTATAAATGACTGAAATAGTTCTGTGCAAATGAACTGACTGCCATCCCTTCGGCTCCCATTAAATGCCATTCTGAATATTATGTGCCCTGAAAATGAAAATTGTACCCAATGCTTTCCGCTTTCAAGTCCTTCACCTAATGAAAGCAGCAGGCTTAACATTAAAGCAACTTCCTAATTTCACAATGGATTCTCAATTAAATAACACAGAAAACATTTTTGCAGTTACACTTCAAATATGGTACGTGTCACAGTGTTGTGGGGGAACTGAAAAGAGAAAAGATGAAAACAGCATGGCTTGTCATCACTTCCATAATTTCATTGAGAAAATATTTCCGAAATAGAAAACTGAATGAATGGGGTTTTAGGAAGACTAGTTTTTTTTTTTATTCAACATCTACAGTTTAGACAGAGCAGAGTGGCAAGAAACACTAATGGATAAACTCCTTAATTACACTGAGATCCTCCAGTGGTTCACGTTTGCCCTTTAGCTTGCTGTTCCTTAGAAAGCTCCAGACTACAAAGTGAGTGATTGCTATTCTTATGGACCTTTCCAGGACCACAAAGTCTCCTTTTACTGGTATGCTTCAAATGTCATGTTCTCCTTGCTAAGACATGATAAAATGGTCCACAACTCGGAAAGAAGTAGTTCTTGCTCTTCAAGCACCCAGTGACCACAGAAGTAAATGGCAGAAGGTGTGAGAGATATAAGTACATGATGATGAGAACAGGCAATCTTTTAAAGGAAAAGGACACTTTTTTTTCTTTTCTTTTTTCTCTTTTTTTTTTGGTTGTTTTTTGTCTAAAACAGACTGGTTATTTTTCAAATGCCCAAATTAAGTTATTCTACTTCTCAACTTATTGGTCCTTTCTTTTCTCAACCAGAACATCCTGTCTGCTTAGATAAGAAGTTCAGCTAACTACCAGCCCTCTCCCAACATCATTCATGCAGTACCATACACCCTGAGCCTCATATGATACTAGTAGCAATATCCACAATAGAAATACATAGATATATGTGTGCAACTCGCACACAGTTGCACCCTTTTCTTTTACTTGGTGATACAAACTTATTTTGGGGACAGATTTGCATTTGTTCTAACTACTCCAAAACATAATCAGCCATTTCAGGAATGACAAGGATATTGAAAAACCCAAATAACACTGCCATGCATCTTCATGTGACTGTTCCATTACAGGCCAGTAACGGACCAAATATAGCCTGTTTGCTTTCCTGTACAGAACCTAAAATAACCACAAAAAACAGCAAATGTCAAGAGTTACCGTTACTACCATACATAAAGTGCAGAACAAAATTATTTCCCATCAGTTCTGGTATGAAGAAAGCATGATTCTAGGACTATAGCTTTCATGATGAAATTAAAAGCAATTCAAAAGTAGAACCATCTAGTAGACACTGAAGAGAAAACAAAAGTCTGCTGTAGCAACACAGAACAGCAGACCACATAAACTGGCTGAGAAGAACATGTTTTAGTCTTAATGTTGGAGAAGGTGGTTAAAACAAATTAAACTTATATCCTCTTCTTTGTAGCTCATGCAAGATCTGAAAACATCTTGAGTTCCTTATTAGCTGCAGTAAAAATGCAGCTAATAAAAGGACGCAGAAAATTACTAACATGAGTTTGAAACTTTTTCACATTGTAGGATTCAAGTCCCATCTGTTATTTCATTGATCCGAAAAAAACCTCCATAACACCACTATGTTAAGCTCCCATTTTTTTAATATATATGCTTTTATCTTAACATATACTGTTGTTATGAACTTTTATGCAGTCATATCTGTAATGTACATTGTGGTCATTAATGCAACATATTCTTATATGTAGGGCAGGGAAGCATTCATTTTATATATGAAAAATTTTGATTCAGAAGGACATGCCGAATACACACAAACAGAAAATGAAGAGAAGACAGCCCATGCGAGGCCACTCGATTGCCTGACCCAAGCACTCTTGCCACCCTTGGCCTTGGAAGAGACATTGCAGAGAGAAGTAGGGCTACCAGTGGTCACAGAGAGCACTCGGAAACTGTTGGGGGCACATATCAGTTCTGAAACATTTTGTGAACACATATTTCCATTCAGATTCCAACCTCTTGGTGTGGTTTTATCACACACTGTAACAATTCATTATGCTGTAAATTATTTCAAGACCAAAGGCTAGGGCTGTGCATTGAAATGCACAGGGCAACCATGAAAATCTCAAAATCTGTCAACAAATGAAGCTCATTTAGAAGAAATTGAATACAAAGGGCAGCTATGAAACCACACAGTGTAGAGCAGCAGGGAATTGGTGCTATGGCATGAACTTGAAAGTAACTGTCAATTTAGCATTTCTCATGATTGAAAGCCATACAAACCCAGGGGTCTCAAGGCCAAACAGAGCTGTCTGCCTAGGATGGGAATCCAACCTGGCCACGTTGTTAGCAAGTAGAATCTGCAGCTCACTAGTAAATGTTCAGAGGCACCGGCACTCTACGTCTGGCAAGGGAAGGGAATGAATTACTGTACAGATTATGTCATCTCTCTTTTCCACAAAACCACAGGTTTTGCTCAGCTAGATAGCTAACTAATAAAGGAAACCAGTGGCAAAATCAAAAACTAGAAAATTAATGTAAGTGGAACATACTAAAATCCTCTCAAAATAGCCATTAAAATTGTCATTTTCCCCATCTACATGAATGGGAAGGAATTACTTTCCACCTGCCTCTATGATTAACAGGGGGGTGATGGCATCATTCAGAAAATATAGCCAGAGACATTCACTGCTATTGTAAAGTCAGTATCTCTGCCCATTTATTTTTCTTACCATACAGATATGAAGTTCTAGGTGGTTTGGCTGCCTGCTTTGCTGACCCCAAAAACCTTATAAAAGTTATCAAGAAGTCACATTTAATATACTGGCATTGCTATGCTGCTGTTAATCTAATGATTGTGTAACTCTAGGTTATCTGAACATAAACTAGCAGAAATACATGGCATTTTTAAAGCGAAGCCATCAGTCCCTTCTCCTTTGCTAGAACAAATTCGGCCACTTCTCAAAGTAACAATAGGCCAAGACAGATCCAAACTCTTTGAAGATATTGATTCATGCCCTACTGCCTCAAGGACTTTTTTCCTTGTAACAACCTTCAATAAAACTTGCGCCAATTTTTTTTCTGTAATGCAAACTGTCAAGTTCTGGATTGCAAGCGTTCAGTTTCCCACATTTCGTTCACTTTATTGTAGGCAAGGGGCTTTGTCCTACTGAAGCACAGCTGGGAATGCGTTGGTTGTCATTCTAATTCACTACCAGTTGCCAGAGGAGAACCACTGTTTTTCCAAAACAAAAGGTAAAAAATACTTTATAGTTTCTGGGTAAGCAGGTTAAAGTTAGACTATAAAAGTTTCACTGCAACAGCATCCATCTACACTAACAAAAGTACCACAGATTTTAATCTAAACCAACATTACACACTCACTGGTATTCTATTTAATATTCTTTTCATGGCATTTCTTCGTACATTTGATCTCTTTGATAGCTTCTTGGCATTACTTTTTCATTAGAATCCTTACCTAAAAATCTTTTAATTTTTGTTTTAATACACATAAACTTATTGTAAATCCGACTTAAATACTGCTAAAGCCACTTGGAATAAGAAACTCAAATGTACTAATCTCCACAAATTCTACTTTCTGAATAGAACTTTTTGAATTGCAGATTGGGTGAAATAAAGATGACTAGGAGCACATGGATATTCTTGGTCAGTAACGGAAAGTTACTTTTTCCTCTTCCCTAGTAAAGATTTTACCTTAAACAAGTCAACAGGGATCTTCAGTCTGCACTTATTAATTAGGTTTGTTTAGATGTTCATTTCACAGAAGAATCACAGGCTGTGAAAGAATAATCTTTGAAGATGAGTTCATTGGCAGCGTTTTGTTCAAGAGTGAATTTTCTGGATCTCAAATCCAGAATTTTCATCACACACCTGTCACATGATGAAAATCTGTAAACGCAGCAAATCATAGCATATCCCAAAAAATGCAAAGGCTTAAATGTGACAGATGCTTTATCCAGATGATCTGCTTCTGAAAAATTTGCTCTTCTGCAACCAGGAAAAAAAAGTGAAGAAGCCAAGTTCCTGGAAAAACAAGGTTGAATCCAAGTCATTGGA
Source organism: Gallinago jamesoni (assembly GCA_025769975.1). Classification (NCBI taxonomy): domain Eukaryota; kingdom Metazoa; phylum Chordata; class Aves; order Charadriiformes; family Scolopacidae; genus Gallinago; species Gallinago jamesoni. Next base: position 8,895,340 of record JAOQGH010000003.1, read on the forward strand.
CTGTGATATGGCTCATTTTAAATTGCTTCCACTTAGCTTCACCCTTAGGTTTTGCTATGAGACACAACACTTTTTGATATTTAGTACCGATTGTCAATTCAAATTAGATTAAGCCATAACAACAAAGTCTGGGAGACCCTGTCTAGGAAGGCTTAGGAAAAAAACTATTACATGATCTACTTGAAAAATAAATAATATTCTGCTGCTTTGGAGAAGCCCAGGATGGGAAGAGCAGAGCTGTCATCTGCTAGAACAGAGATAAATTAGCACAGCTCTGTCAGAGAGCCCAATATAAGACATTGTATTATGTACAGTCTCAGGATGTCTTAATATCTTCTTGCTCCTGGAAGCTTATAGCTCAGCCCAAATTCCACACACATAATTCTTCATCCTACATAACGAGGCAATTGTTGCATCATTGACAAATGCAGAATAAAAAATTCAAGCTTTGGTTATGAAATATGCTAACCAAGAATCAAAAATGATTAAACCCAAGCAACATGAGAGAACTGATTTACTTTGCATTTATGAAATGTTAAGTCATTTACATAGCAAGTGCAGAAACATCTCCAACAAGTATGCTAACATCTTGCATTGAAAACCTCCAAACCTGTCCTTGATCTCCCTACCCAGATGCTCTCTTGTGAAAAGAATCAAGGCTGGAGTCTAAGTACTGGTAGAAAGGAAAAAGTGAAGTGTGTGAAGGAGAAAATAAGACCAGACATCACACAACATCAGAAGTTTAACAGACAAAGAACATTGTTGCATAGTGATCTATGAGTAATATCTGTTTGCTAAATAAACTCAAGACTTAGAAAAATATCTCTTTGTCAATTTAATGATTTCCACTGTTGTGAAGAACTAGAGCTTAATGTTTGAAGATACTTGTATCTGACTATGCTGCTGGTAGGTTTTAAAGTTCCCTAGAAAAAAAAATAACACTAATATTCTTCAGTGTGACACGAAATCTTCCTTTCAGCAAAAGGAGCAAATGTCTTTCTGGGACACCCTCTGCCACAAAACAATCCTATTTATACACTGCCTTAAAAGCATTAGAAAGTTAATTTAGCTGCTGTACCTGTGACTCCAGCTGTGCCCAAACTTACAGTGCAGCAGTGCCCAGGGATGCTCTTATGCCCCAGGCCACAAATGTCTATAATATTAAGCTGTTAGAAGGGACCCTGGCACAATTTCAGCCTGTGCCAACTATCATTTTCCCATGCAATCCCAGGCACAGTTTGAGTGTTGGCACCGTTTCCAGTCCTATGGGAATGTTTTGTAGGTTAAGAGACTTTTAATGGTATGGATGTGGGTCATTCTGTACCAGCTGGCCTCGGTGCCCAAAACATTCACAGGCACATTTACTAGCACAGAGGTTACCTCTAATACAATATTAATGGCAAAGTAAACACTGTTTGTTGTGGTTTCTTTTTTTCCTTTTTTTTTCCTACAAAAGTTCTTGAGACACTTCACAACACCGAAAACTAATAAATTTTTTAAATAATTTCTGAGTTTGTTCAATGACAGCCATTTCCAGTATTTATCTCTTGGAGTGTCCTAGAAATTCAAGCTAAATAAACAAAAGCTTGTATCATTCAAAGTGCTCTGATAAATAGCTGCTGAAAACTTCAATGCTTCCAATTCAGAGAGCTTACAGAAGCAAAGGCATTTATATTCTGAAACTACATTTGTAAATTGTTCAAGCATCATACCATGACAACAATCTTATAGGATAAAATAATCTTTAATAACAGGGAGAGTAAGTCTATATTCATGCTTCTTGCCTCTAACAAGCATCAAAGCTGACTGTCCACGTGACTCAATAACAGTCTCTAAGTACTAGATTTAGAGCCGTAACGCTGCAAACCCTTACATACGTTAGCAACTTGGCACAGACGAGCTGCCTCACATAACTACTTCTTACCAGTTTCCTGTGTCCCAGTCCTTCATGATACTCTTACATAGACATATCTTACATCTTAATAGACCCTATTATTCTCAGTAGTGCTCCCTGTAGAAATCTGCCCAGGAGCAATTTGCAGGATCACAGCATATTCTGCCACATTAAACTGAGTAAAATGATTCTAGATGGAAAGAATTTCCAAATCCCAAATTCTCTGGATGGACTGCACACAGAGCTCAAGAGAATAATGAAGGAGTACCTCTGAGCATGCATAAGCAACATAGACAATAGGTATGTGGACAAACACCATGAGAATGGTAAAAGTCATTAGGTTTGCTTTAGATTGGTAAGCAGTCACAGAGGAGTGATGTGCTGTGCACTAAATCACTTGGTGGCTTCGGCAGAACCTGAATCATAGAATTGTCTAGGTTGGAAGGACTTTAAAGATCATTTAGTCCAACCATCAACCTAACCCTGACAAAAATCACTAAACCATATTCCTAAGGACTACGTCAACCCATCTTTTGAA
>JAOQGH010000003.1:8897871-9011689 GCA_025769975.1 Gallinago jamesoni
ATCCATCCAGCCTGTCCAGATCCCTCTGCAAAGCCTCTCTACCCTCCAGCAGGTCGACACTGCCACCCAGCTTGGTGGTGTCTGCGAACTTACTGAGGGTGCATTTGATCCCCTTGTCCAGATCATTGATAAAGATATTAAAGAGAACGGGTCCCAGTTCCAAGCCCTGTGGGTCACCACTTGTGACGGGCCGCCAACTGGATTTAACTCTATTTACCACCACTCTCTGGGCCCGGCCCTCCAGCCAGTTTTTAACCCATTAATCCCTTGTGAGTATCCTTGTCCTGAGTCAGGCTGCTCCCCAGGGCAGCTGCCTCCCTCCTTAGCACCATCTTTTGGGATGCATTATCTCCTCTTGACGAAAGCCCAAATGCAAAACTGGGTTCAACCTTGTCTGAAACGGGATCTACATTTTCCCTCAGCTACATTTCAGAATCTGGAAACTAGGCTACTGCAGGGTTTGCAGTAGTGCTGTTGTTCCTGGAGAACAGAAACATCTCCTTACAATAGAGGCAGCTACAGAAAAATCAAATGGCTTTTTTGCAGCCTACCCATGAAAAGAATCAAACCACAGCAACAAAGAGAAGAACTTATTACCATGGTTATTGCTGCTATTTCTAGACAACGTGAATGGGCTTTTTAGGCTTTCATGAGAGAATTTACAGACTCTGGGGCAAGAACACTGTTAGTAATTGCAGTTGCATTCTGCCACTTGAGTATTTTTGGCAATTGAACTGTCAGAAACCATTTGATAGAAAAATGTCTCCACATCATTAGTGCCAGCAAGGAGGATGTAATGTGCCAAAGTATGAAGCACAAAGTACTTCTGCTTTTACAAGTTAATCTGCAGCTCACCGATTTCAACCCTCTTTCTGCCCCTTTGCAGGACTAAACTTTGAGGTTGCCACATGTGCTACGAGGTCCTTCAAGGGACTTCTTGTTTTCACACAGGAACCATTAGTGTTCTTTATTCCAATCCGATTGCTGTCTTACTTGCCCCCCACCAAAAAAAAGTACAATATTTCTTATATGTCACAGCCTTTCTCAGCAGATCAGTGTAGTCTCTTGTCTCTCCTGATCAGACCTCTTCTTATCTCTAACAAAACATTTTATTTTTCAAAACTGTGGCTCTCAGAAAAGCCAATTGGAGCTGCAGGATGTTCAAAATATTTGAAAATTAAATTACGAAGAAAAAGACACTCTGGAAACACTCCGGAAAATTCTGGTCTGCAAAATGAGAAACTAAGTAAAATCAGATGAATTTTATAGTCCTCCAGGATTCTTTGCAGATTTCAATGTTTGCCCTTTTTCTTATTAAAATAAATTATTTACTATTTCTTTTTTAACTTAAAACACAGTCATTCCAACCTTCTGAGGTTTCTTCAACTTGAACATTCAAGATGCTCCTCAGCAGCTCAGAACCAGCTCTTTTCAATTTAAAAGCTTCTAATTGCACTGGAACCATAAGCACATTTGTCGAGATTTATGAATCAAACAGATCTCCACTCTGAATAACTGGTTCTAATCACAAAAAAAATGCCCATCTTCATTTTACATACTGTTCAGTCCTTTCAACTCAGTCTTGCTTAATTTCTCATTTGCCATGTAGTTTGTGGACTAACAACAATTTTCTTTTAATGCGTGTGTGCATTCAGCAGTGAATTGTTGGAGTTGTAATCAACAAGAAATACATCTATTTTCATGTTTAGTCTTGTAATGTTGCAGATGGGGAAAATAGGTGTTTCAGTAGGTTGCCTATGCTGCCAGCTACTCATATTTTGTCTAATGAAAATCATTCAAGGGAAAATAGCAATTTTGTCCACTTAAAGTGCATACATTATTTAATCAATTCTACATTAAATAAAGTACCACTAAACCTTTGAATAAGGTAGACAAAACAATGGCTGTTTTTGCACCTGTACACCCTAGAAATTTCAGAAAGCAAGTGATACTAATACAAAATGAAAAGATACACAAAATTTAAATACTTCCAAGAAAGGAGATCTATCCACTGGTGATTACACCTGCCACTGAATTGCATATTACAACTTCCATCTATTTTCTGCTGACAGTGATTGAACACAAGGTCTCTGGCAGTAAGTTTCTAAGCCAAGGCACTTGAACAGTTCATTTAAGTATATTTTAAATGAAAGTTTTTATACTGTCTTTATTGATCACTGAGGATAACCCACAGTTCCTCCAAAGGAAAGATGCTGTCTTATTGCCAGTGGGATGAACAATCTCCACTCTTACCTTATCAGAGGATAATTTTTACTAGAGAAACTGGATAAATGAAGCAGGACATCTAGATTTGAGAGTCAATTCTGCCTCAGACTTCTTGTATGCCGTTAATCTCCTTCGGCTTTAGTAAAATTGAGATAATACTCCTTCCTCCAGATTCTGCCTGTCTGAGCTGGTGGGCTTTCAGAGGCAGATCCACTCCCTACTGATGCACCATGTGTTGAGCACAGTTGTGCTCCAGCCCTCCTGGGCAGTGAAGCTTGGCCAGGAGAGGCTGAGGTGCCTCCTAACACCACTAACAGCCAGTTCCCCAGCCCCACTCCTGCCTAAAAATGAAGGCATATTTGCTTTTAACAGACAAAAAACTTCATCTGTGAATTCTAAGGTAAGAAATGCTGCTGATTTTGCCTGGTCATCATTGAAGCGTACGCCTGCGCTCATTAGGTTGTGTGGTTGGAGGGGAGTGCAGCACCTTGCTGAAAGTTTAAAGCAGCATAAACTTAAGTGAAATCAAATGTACAAATAAGCTACAAGGATGGTTAATCGCTTAGGAGTGTATATAAAAACATGCAACACAGACATACAATTCATATGTACATGGATAAAATTAAGATTGGGTACTGGAAAACTAAAAAGACAAAATTAAAATTCCGAGTGCTAACTGCAAACTCTACCAAGATTATATTTTAAGCAGCAGTGGATTGAATCAAAATACGTAATTCACAATTTTTTCCTAATCCATTTCAAAGTGAAATATTAATCAACAGAAATATTGTATCCCACCATTTATTTCTATTTCTCAGAAAAAGTACACTTTATACCTCTCTCCTTTATTGCTTTGCAGAGCTGTAGGGCTCAAAAGCACTCGTTGCCAGCTTACAGACTTTGCTTAGGCCTGTGCTAAGCACCGTCAAAAACAGACTGTAAATCACCCTGAGTTTCAAACTGGAATATAAATGAATTTGCCTATAAAAGCAGAGTATTTTCTGTACATTTCAGACTTTAAACAGCAAGTTAGGATGTTGCACTGGTATTTTTCAAACTTAAATGAGATTATGTGTTTGTTACAAAATCTAATCTTTTCCCAACTTGAATTTGTTAACTCAAATGCCGACATATGCAAATTAGTTCAGACTAAATTTCAGGCTTCTTTCTCATCCTTATAAAACTCTTCTAATTAATTTGTAAACAGCAGAGCCCAGCATCATCCCTAGGGCTGTATTTTGAGTTAGTTACCTTGGAAAACGCACAGCCAAACAGTGCTGGACATACAGAGGGCAGTATGTGACTTAAAATCAGGATCACCGTGCCAGGGGCTCCCACTGAAATTCTCTCCTTTAAGGCCTATGTTTAATACCTGACCATTTCTAAACATTTTTAAAGCATTCCCAACTTTTTAAAATCTTTGCAGAAATTCAAACTATCAAATTAAATTAAGCCCCTTTAAAATCCACCGAATTCTTTTTCATTGTATGCTTATTATAAGATGCATAGTGATCATCAAGTTACATTTCACATAGTCCTGAGAGAAGAAAAGATTGCCAGATCTTTTCAATGTATTTATTGAGTTCTCCAGACTGATACACAGTCAAATTCTCTCTTTTGTCAAAATAAGATATGCTATTTGCTGTTACCAACCTCCAGAAAACGATGGGCGAGACAGAATTGCTACTGTTCTTTGCTTGCAGATCACATGCGGGGCTAAAGTAGTGCAACCCTAGACATGCTTGAAAGATAAACTGCAATTTTTAATGTACTGCCATCAGGTTTTCACTGAATACCCTCCTCAGACTCTGGAAACAAATGACTCTTTGTTTGGATGCCTTGTGATCAATTGGGATGGCTGTTCTGTGGCTATTTCAGCTACGCTGGCTGTGTGCTTTGCTGAGTACATGGCTTTGAAGAAAAGACATCTGTAACTAAGGAGAAATAGCTGATTAAGTGCCCTCTCCCAAACTAGCATGCCATTATTTTTCTTGATAAACAGCCTCTCCAAGGAGGGAGAAACAAGCCAGCCGTACTTCCAGAGCACAGCTCCCGCAGGGCTGGGCTCAGCGCCGTGCCTGCACCTCTGGACCCTGCTCCCGGTGGCCATCTCATCCTGCTCCTCACCCACAGCCCCTGACAATGAAGCCAAGAGTTGACACAGCCCATGGTGTCAGACCACTTCTGTGTATCTCGTCACCGTAGCTAGGTGTGAGAAGAGGGGCTACAAATTGCCCAAACTACATCAGCTTATTTGCAGGCCAAACACAATTAAGACAAAGTCCAAAACCTGATGAATGCAAACAGCTTCTATGAAAACATAATTTCTGCATCTCAGCTCTGTCTTTCTGGCCAGACACCTGGAAACTCTTCTCTAAGGGGCGCACAGCTGCCACCAGTGGTGCTGGCTAATGTTTCTGGCAGCACTGGTGGGAGAGAAAACGAACCACAGGCAATGGTCCAAGAAACCTCTGCCAGCACTACCCTCCCTCGCCAGTCTCGTGCTGGTGCTTTCCCCAACCTTGGGGCAAGACACAACCAAGCACGCGTACGGAGGTGCAGACCAGCTGCACCACCTCAGGCCCGTGGCATCTCTATCCCTCCACCATCAGATACGCTGTTAAAACAGAAGGGACTCCACCCAAAAGAAGATTGCTCAAAAAACATTGGATCTGCCTTTCTTACGCTTTTCAGGTCTCAGTTTCTGCCTCTTTCTGGCTCAGATATCTTTTGGAGAAACCATTTGTGCCCTGCTGCCTACAGGCGTTGCAGAGGGTCACGGCAACATGGAGGGATGATCTGCACAAGCTTGGCCATGGCACGACACTCCCTTCTGTGGCATGAAGGACAGCAATCACTGGGAAGGGGGCTTTCATACCCTGTCATTTCTAAACCACAGTAATTAGGCAGAGCTGCAGCCCACAGGGAGCAGACCCCTAAGTATTCCCTATGTGGGGCATAAATGGTATCTTTTGCCATTTTCAGCCATCCATGAAGATGAGCTACACTCTGGGCTCTGCTTAGGAACCACTGTGTCCAGCACAGCAGAAGACTGTGAACGATACTTATTTAATGACATCTTCTTCTTCCTCCCAGTTATTTATCTTGTCAGACTTGAGGCCAATTACTAAGAAAATCTTTGACGTGACAAATGTGCCATAGACTCTGTCACTCCTTCAAGTAGAGCTAAAAGTAGCGAACTAGCAGGCGAGGACAGAGCATTCAGCAGGAAAAAGCAGCCCCTGCTCTTGGCTCTGCGCTGTCAAGAACAGCAGCCAAACAGTGCAGGCTCGCGCAGTAAAAATCACATTACAGCAGTCGGTTTCCAGACAGCCCACTAAAGCTAACTTGAGCTAATAGAGAAACTAACTCTTTTAATGACTAATTAAATTCAAAGTTGAACTGCTGAGCAAAGAGTCCTGATTTGGTTCATGTGAAACCACCAGAAAAAACAGTAAGTCCCAATATATTCCAGTACCTCAAGTGTAAACTGTGATGTTATGCCTTCAAGAACAAGGTGTGACAAGTGTTAACAGAAGTAACAGGATTTAACTTCCCACGCTGTCCTCTGCAAGTGACAGTAAAAGAAGTTACCAAAAGCTGCATATCCAGACAGCTAACACAGCTCAGCTGCTGAGCCACAGTCACAAATTTAAGACTAGTATCAAGTCAGCCAGATGACACCCACCACTAAAATGTTTACCCCCTAGCATAGAAGAAAGCAAGCTATAGTACTTTTTGGAAATTAAGACTAATGTTACGCCCAACAGAAGGAGCACGGGGACAGAGGTGAGTGCTTTAGAGAAATCCCACACTTTACTGCTGCTGGAAAATTATTTGCAAAACAATTTAAGCTTTTCCCTGCTTGTGTTCAGCATGAGTGAAGATGGCAGGACAAGGCTTCAACAGTGAAGTTGAACTGGCAGTGAGAGGATCAGGTCTTGCTTTCCATCCCTCCCTCTTCTGTAGAAACACAACACTAGAGCACAGTTTTCAGTCCATACTCTGTGTAGCTTCATGGTATGGAAGAAAACCAGCTCACTGCTACTGAGCTCCTCTGCTATACAGGATTTATATTTCCACTCAAAAATTTTTAGGCATCCATAAATCAAGAGAGATTGGAAGAAGAAAAAAAAACCCTGAATTAGACCAATCTTCCAGCATTTGTTAATTTAACTTCCAATTTCTCAGCCACTAGCCTAATTCAGAGACTGCCATCAAAAACACCATTTCATTTATCTGTGTCTTGCTTCAGATTTTCTTAATGTACTTAACTAAAATCTCTCACACAAAGTGTGGTTTAGATAAATCCTGTAATCTAATCAATCAGCTAATTCCATTGCAAGCCAAAGCAGGGGGGAGGGGAGAAGGGGAGAGTGAGGGGTGGTGTGTGGAAGAAGAAAGAAAATCCTAAAACTTTTCATTACACATTTCTCTCAAAAATAAATCACCACCGAATGGATTGCTAAATTCATGCACAAGTAAATTACCAGCAGATAATTAAGAATTAATAGCCTTCTACGATCAGAGGTTGCTATTCATAATGAGCTGACTGAGAGATTATGAAAGAAGGCTTTTTCTATAAAATAAATCGAAATACAAATGCTTCTACACCATGCTGCGTGTGAAAAACTAATAAAGAATATCAGAAATGAAATCGCATTTACTCATTCTCTCCACGGTATATGAGAATTTTAAGTAAACTGTAGCCTTATTTCCATATTTGTTTGCATTGCAACATTACAACCATGTTGTTGTTGTTGTTAGCCTCAGCCATGAACACTGAATGAATCTCTAATGCCAAAGAATGGCTTCACTGGTTTCTCATTATAAATCTCTCTTATGTCAGATATCCAAGATGTGTTTGTACATGGAAAGAAGTGTAAAGCCTACCTATACACATCATGCAAAATCCCATCTAACAGCTTTAAAGATAAACACGTAGATGCCCACAAAACATACAACATAGAGAGTGCCATTTCATATGAAAAAGTTAACAAAGCAGCTTGCTAATGCATCTCTAAAGTTATTTGTGTCAGGGGACCTCTGCGGGCCAGGATCATGGGTCCAAGACCTTTACACATCAATGCTAGTTAAGGGCTCCGGTACCCAGGCAGCTGTTCTGCATCAGCAAATGTTGCTAACGCTGCCAAAACCTCTAGGAACTGCTTTTGCTCATCAAAGTATGTTCAGCCAGGTACCGCATTCTCAAGAAGTTATAGCCTATTGGAAAACAGGCTTAATGTGTCTTTTACAGCAGTTTGGTACTCCACACAGCCAGTTACGGGGTCAGACCCAGAGATCAGTAAGTCTTTAAGAAGCACCAGTTTCATCCTCTGTGGACATGTGAACACAGCCTAAGGGTGGAAACATTAATCAGCCTAAGCTGATCCAGAGAGCACAGCTGCCAAAGGCATCAGTCCCTTTCCTTGCCCCCTTCCAGCTTCCTGTGGTCCTTCCTTGCCCCAGCACTTGCAACTGTGCGGCGATAGCAAAGCAGAGGTGCAAGAGGCAACAGCAATAAACCAAAGAGATTAATTCTCAGTGCGATCAGAAAGCCAAACCCGTTTTCTCTGTGGGCAAAAGAGAGGCAGGACTACCCCTTTTAAAACCACACTCAAACACAGCAGCACAGTCATGCTTTCTGGTGCCAACTTTTTCTAACACAAGACTGATCTAGAACAGCCACAAAGAAACTTTCAGACACTACATTATTACATCAAATTACAATATACAGCAATGCTCTCAGAAACAGGCTCATTCTTTTCTCCATAAGGCTACAAGAGAACATGAACTTGCATTTACAAAAGACAGAGCACAGATCTTTAATGCTGTGTTTTACACTGCTAAAGCCTCAGACTTGTGACCTTTCAAGACCAAGATCAGGAAACAAGAAGAGAAGTTAAAAATATGGGCTTTAAGAAATAGGATTACTTTTTTTCCTCCTGATTTTACTGGAAGACCATCAATATTGGATGAACTCCTTCAGATCTACTGTGCCCAGAGCCACTGAATACCAAATGCTACAGTAGCTGTGCTTCAAAGAGAATATTCTCTCATAAACTGAGTTTTAGCAAGGCCAGCTCCCGATCAGACTGCTGCCAAGCATCTTGCCAAAAAAACATGTCAATGAAGGCCATGCTTTGTTACTTCGTGACAAATACTGCTACTCCACAAGCCAGCGTTCATAAGGCAAAAGTAGACAATAGTATTAAATGCCACAAGACACAGCAAAAATAAAAGCAGTAACAATCAGAGGGAAAAAAACAACAATCATTTGGTGTCGCCAGTGGTAAGGGATGGTTTTTATCCATAATTTGTTGTTCCTCTTAGAAGGCGCTTGCATGTGGCTGTGGACAGCCTAGCAGCATAGTTACAAAGAAAAAGAAAGAAATAATATTCACTTCAGCTCTGCGTTGGTATCCATTGGACCATAAGCTTGTGAAGAAGTAGGAGACTATGCAGCACAGACAATTGTCTCTCAATTTGGTAATTAGATCCAGAACCAAAATTAGAAAGGCAACAAAACTGCCTATCCTACAAATTTGGGGGGCGCAGGAGCAGAAGGAACTTCAAAAAATTCCTCTTTTCTGCATAATCTGAGATTTCTAGTCTCTACCCTTGTAAAAGAGGCTTATGTGTGCATCAATGCACCGTTGCTCTGGTAAATCAGCCTTAAAGGAAACTGTCTTCAAACAAAGAGCAGCAAAGAGAAAACACTACCCGGTCTCAGTAAGCACAAAGCACACTCAGTCTGCCCAGGCCCACCAAAAGGTTAAGGACAATGGGAAAGAGATGTGTACTGCTCCATACCTTTTTGCCCACCTCTATTTACCTGAAACAGATTACTTTATTGATCCACTTTAGGACTGGTTTGTTAAATCACTATTTAAACCACAGAAATTAAGATTTCCTTTGTCTCTGCAATTTATCTCCAGTCCAGAGAACAGCTGAGTTATTGCAGCCCATCGCACCGACTGCCAAGGCCAGCAGCGCGCTGTGGCAAATCTCGTAGCTTGCTCTGGAAGTTTTCTCATTTCTTCTATAGCAAACGGCCAGAGATGTTCTTCCACATGAAAATTCTGGGATTATTCTCTAAGCAATTTAGTTGGTCCCAACAGCTTCACTATTCCTCCTGTAAATTCAGTCTCCTGCTCTTCCCTAGTTAGATGAAGCAATCGATTCTTTGCATTCTCCTTCCCATACATCTCCCGCTGCAATACAACAACACTGTCAAATAAGATTTATTGCCATAAAATTATAAGAGCAATTATAACTAATGCTTCTTATGGAAATGTTAAAAGAGCAAGTCCACTTTTCCCTTTTCTTTTGCTTGGTGCTCCAGTGAGCAGCATGTAAGAGTGGACCTCTGCAGAGCAGGCCTTTGCTCCAAGCTCTGCCCTGGCCACCTGGGTGGCCAACTGGTTGCTTCAGTTGCTTCAACTGACCTTGTTGCAACTGAGTTGTCTAGAAGACAGTTGTGAATTAATTGTGTATTACACATCCTGTCTGCATATACTTCTAACTTGGAACAGCTTCCTAATGTGCCATAAATCTAAACTCCAGTTTTCTAACAGTATTTTAAGTATCTACTAGCACATAAAGATACTCTTAAATGCTCTTCTGAAAAAGGATTAAAAACTAATAACAACATACTAACAGAAATTTAATGTATTAGTATACTAAGGACTTCCACAAAGCTCCCCTAAGAACATAGCTCATGCCGGTATCGCAACCTCCATCCCAGTGCCTTAAACACATGATCCCCTCACTGAGAGGACACACATCGTACGGGTGAGATGGAAGATCAGGGATAACGAGCACGCAGCCAAACACACAGCAGTGGATGCGTGGAAATGTCAGGGATGAAACCACAGTATCAATGAAGACTGTCTTGAGACCTTTTAAAAAAACAAAATAAAGCAAAACAAAACACCAACCCTGTCATGTCAATTTAACTTCTTGAATTTTCCAGAGTGTAAAGTAAACGATCAGTTGTATTTTCAAGCCATGCCATTATGTTTCCCATGAGGTCCCATCACCAAATGAGATAACCAGTAAGGGTAAAACACTCTCATGTCCTGGAGTTCCTCGTAAGCAGTTTCTACAAATCCACCTCCAGAACAAAAAGTCAATATGCAGTTGGTTTTCTGCCCACTGCACCCCTCATCACTCATTTGATATTTACTTTATTTTTAATTAAAAAGACATATAGTCCCTTCAAGGGCACTAAAACAGAACAACTGTTTAGAAAAATCAATATAGGCAAGGTTGTGGCTCCCTATAGAAAGCTAAATTGTTGACAGCAGATCTGCAGCAAAACAGACAAGAGTCTGAAGAGATCCCCAGTGCTTCAGCACGACCCACTCCAGGCACCCCAGCAATAACTGCATTGACTGGCACTGTTTCCAATGGCCTTTGCTCCAGTCCCATAAGCTCTCCCACTAAGGAGCCCAGACTGAGAAAGTTATGAGAATTTGGTGGTCACTGTACAGTAATAAAAGACAAACACCACCATAAGAAGCTGGAAATGTGAAGAATTGTGTTAATTATAAAGCTGTCTGGCCAGGATCTCCAGATGGAGAGAGTAAGGAGGAGGGAAGTGACATCCTTACTCATATCACTCTTAGCTGACATTTCCCAGCCCTTTTATGTGCACTCCTCTGAACTCAATAGTGCCTTCTTACTAGGAATGGAAATTTGGCTGGTTCCAGGGAAAAGGAGTGGCTAATAAAGTCCCTGTGATTCATGATACAGATGCAAGATGCTTATTTTGCTGGAATGGATAGATCGATCCATTTGGCCCAACATAAAGCTTTCACTCAAATGAAGATGACTCCAGGGTTTGGTTGTTTTTTTTAGTATTTGACATCAAAGAAAACATGTAGGTAAGTCTCAAAACTCAGTACAAGCATATTCACTTTTCGCCACTTCAAGTTTAGACTCCGAGAAAGTTCCTCAGATTTGCTAACCTCAAGAGACGGTTGCTACCTCTAATGTATGGGGTAGCCTGATACCTGTTCTGGGTGGAAGGAGCAGTGTGATTGCAACATGCCTGGTGGGACACATAGTCCCCAATTCTCTCTCCTTCAGGCAGCTCTCATTATTTTGCAGTGATTAACTATTACAGAGGGCATGAACACAGTACTCCAGTACCCTCCTCCCTCCAAAATCAAGACACCATGGTTTTGAACTTGCAGAACAAATGAAAAAATTTTAAAATTAACCTGATTGCCAGGGATTGGATAATCAAATGTTTCTCTTCCAGAACCCCTACCTTCAGTTATCCAAAATAATTTTAAGGAGTTCTTGTGATTAACAGAGGTAAAAACGCATCCAGAAAGTAGAACTTGGAACACACTTGAAAATAAGCTGCATTACAATAGAATACATCTGGCTCCATCAGAATTTGTTCTCATGGCTGTGACAAATTACAAGGCCCTAAGTTTTGCCTAGCTACTCACACTGTAAAAATTAACACTATATTTATTTTGGTGTTTTCCTCATTCACCTATATATTGAAAAAAGTAAGTCTGACATAATTGCAATGCAAGTATAACACTGAATTTTAAATTCAGACATTTGGCATTGTCCCAAGAAATGAGTGAGACTTGGAGAAAAAACATTTAATTTGAACCCAAATGTTTCCCTTCTGGAAATAAAAGTGATACTAACTATATTTCCCTGGCTTATGCATTACACTGTTAATTATACATGTACAAGTCTTGTCCCACATACTTCTTTTGTCTGAGCATGTCTTCAAACACCTGAACAGTTTTCTCTATTTTAATTAAATTTGAAAGGTTGGAAGGGGTATTCTGATTTCATGTGCCTGCACTGGATAGAAGTATGGTATTTATGCCTTGAAAAATTACTGGTTAGAAAGGAAATAAATGGTGCATGCCATGAATATGGTAGATACATCCTTCCAAGTACTGTCCAGAGTCAAGCACTAGCTTACCAGCACTAAAGATGAGTCTCTGAGATTACGCACATATCCAAAAGCACAAAAATATATGCAACAGGGCCACATCATAATAGGTATTCTGACTTTACTGAAATATTTTAAATGACATAGCAAAATTAAATTTCATAGCAACTCACTTGATCAATCAAGTGGAAACAGCAATACCTTTAATGTTTGCAAAAGCCATCAGCAGACTGCAAGCAAAATGTCTTAGCATTTGCTTTGCCTACATAAAGAGTTTTTTTTAAAACTGCAAATATAGCAAGCCTTTATATGAAATATCCAAAATATTTATTTCCTAAGACAGGATAAACCTTGTTTCTAGCAATTGTTGAGCCCAATAAGAATGGCCTTCAAAGAATGCTAACAACTCAGGTGGTCCACTGAAATATTGAAGAAACCAAGTCATTTTTTCCGGACACGTAAAAGGAAATAAACTGCCTCCCTCAGAAATGTTCACTTAGGAAACATTAATGAGATACAGCAGCAAATCCTGCTGCAATCATAATTATATGGCTCACAAGTGAAAAAGGATGACCGTCAGCACACAGCAATGCAGTAGCCTTGGAAGGATTATAAGCAACAGCAAAGGTAAGTTCTTACAGCTCAACTCAACTTTCTCACCTAGCTGATGCACAAATCCACTGTGTTGGCCCCTACATCAGAGCATGAAGGCCACCATGACCACTGGTACATGCTTTACCTGGCTGCCACCCCCATCCCATAAGAAAGGCATCCCTTCTGCATGCAGTATAAGACATCAGGGAGAAGTGCGAATGTTGGCTGGATAATTGCATTGACTGTAAGTCTTCAGGAGAGTAAAGCTGTGATTTTACCCTGCTAATCCTGCACCCATATCGTGAGGGTCCGTGCTGGGTCCTCATCATAAGCTTAGCAAGCCAAGGTGAGGAAAGCCACAAGGACATCACTGTTCTGGTTGGCTGTGTAAGAGAAATTAAGGCTCAAAGAACTAAGTCACACTTGTACAGTGCCACATCCATATGCTTTATATATTAATACATGGTGAAAGTAATAAAAATAAGGTATAATTAAAACAGGGGAGAGTCCAGTAAAAGTTTTTAAAGCACAATGAAGTTGCACTGTTTCTTGCCAAACCAAACTCTTGAGGTTCGTCTATTTTTTTCCTCCTTCGAGCTGCCCTTCCTTTCACCTTGCCTTTTATGAGGCCCCACTTAGAAAGGTGATCCCTGAACTCACAGGCTTCATCTTTCACAAAGCCCAGAGACAGAGCAGTTCACTCGAGTACAGGGCATCAATTCTGGAAAGAGACCTCTATGTCTGGATTTGAAAGGGAAGTTGCTGAAGATCTTTCCAAAAACAACACACTTTAAAATGTGTGTTTAATGTGTGGATTAAAGGGAGCTGGCCTGTGCTGCCAGCTCAAGGGGAAAATAAGAGCTCTGACTTAGCAGTTTATAGCACATTAATGTAAAAGCCATGAGGAAATCTTTCGCTTGCATGCGTAGCCAGGACATGAACATAAGCATGGTTTGTGCTTTTTCATTTGCGGTTAGCAGGCTTCTGGGGCTAAAATAGTCAGTGAAGATGCTGCTTTACACAGCTGGTCTTCAATGCTGTCGCCGATCCATTGTTTTGGTGGCTTCAGGCTGATGCCACACAGAAAATAAATATAAGACCAATGCTTGGTAAATAATTTAAACGTGCAGCCATCAAAGTGGCAGCATGCCTTCCCAGAGGAAAACTCTTCCTCAGACTACAAGGGGAGAAAATCCTTACTGACCAAGAGTTATTTGAAATTTCTTGCAGTCTTTAATCTGGTCAGCAAACTGGGAAACTTGCTCTGATGCGCGTTTCATTTACGTTTGCACATGCTTTTATTGCGGAAAATCAAGCAGATTCAATGCTGACATTTAGAGCTAACACAGAAGACTTGCCCTTTTGAATTTTCTAAAAGCCATGCATAGGTCAGTTTGGCTAAGTAGTTTGTGCCTAGGAGTTCTGCTTAAATTGCAAGTGACTGGGAAGTGTTACATCCAAAAGACAGAAGAATCCTGAAGTGACATTCAGAGATCTGAATCTGAGACAATGCGAATTAGCCAAACCCCTTAAACTGGCACCTGCTGCAATATTGGGCCACATATTCCTACCATTTACTTTCCTTCTGAGCCACTGACCTGAGTGCCACTACACTTAATTAACTCACGTTTGAGTGAGAAGCAAACAAGAGCAGTTTTATAAGCTATTCTTAAATTGACTTTCAAGTTTCAGTTCACTCCTAGGATATGGTGCAGTCACTATTTTCTTAAAACCTTTCTAGCTTTGCACAGCTCATAAAATAGCCCTAACCACAAGTCACAAAGAGAGAAGCTATTCCAAATGTGTTTGACTTAGTTTGAATATGTGATTTCAGACTGCAGACGCAGAATATACCAAGGCAATTAGAGAACTGATAGAAAATAAGGCTCGTGATCCCAGGCCATCAGACTGTAAGTCAAGATAGTCACATCTCCACATAATCACTTGAGGAACATCATGCTGAAGGTTATCATCTAAATAAAATTCAGTCCCCTGAAATTGCAGGTAACCATGAAATAAGAACCAAGAAGTAACCACCATTTTGCTGCCAAAAGCCCACAAAATATATCTTCCCTCCACTATTACTCACCACAGCAAAAATTCTAACAAATGTCATGCATTTAGTGGCACAGGGCTGGCCACAAACTGTTTAATGTGCCAGATGAAGAACATGGAAAGGTCAAAGGCAGCATCGGGATTGGGTTCCTACAATTTCAGGGAAGCCCAGTTAGTTAAACACCAACATTTATTTTAAAGCTCCTAGAAATGGCAAGCTCTCACCACCTGCTATAAAAACATGTATAGGGCAGTCTCAATTCAGGAAAAAAAAAATAAAACCAAGATCTGAGGCAAGTTCTCCTTAAATCTTAAAATACGCAAACTTAAGCTTATTCGTAATTCGCTGCAGCCTTTTGAAAATCAAATATTTTCTATCATTTAATGCATATTCTTTTACCTGTGTTTCACTTACCAAAATCTTACAGAAATCTTTAACACTCCCCTTGCACAGCACATACGTGTTATGCAAAGCCCTGGTTTGGCTGCAGGAAGGAATCCAAACCCTTCCACAGAGTGCCAAAAGCTGCACCGAACACCAATTGCTGTGCTATATTTTATTACACAAATATACAACAAACAAGAAAGGCCAAACAACCGTAATATGACTTTCTTGTCACCAGTTTGGAAACTTGATCATAAACCTGGACATCTGAGCTCTTTTCTTTACTACCACATGCTTGAACTTGTTGGACTCTGTTGGTATTTTTAATTTTAAGTTTTTATTGAGTTAAGTGTTCCTTGCCAAGACTGAAAAAGAAGACTTCTTGTTGAAGCTGAGCATTTGAAATCAGTATGCATTTCTTCGGTTTATTTGACAGCCTTCGGCCTTCTGGGAAACATGGACCTCTGGAAAGGACAAATGCTGCACATCTGAAAGACCTTGTTCAACTATTAATGCTGCATTTTGAAAGCCAAGAGAGTAAGAATCACTAACTTGCCAAAACTCTAAATGCATTCTAGTAACCTGGAAATGGGATCACAGCACTAATAAAATGGTGAGAATTATTTTGATCTGCAAACACACGAGGCAGCAAAAAAGCAAGCTATGTTTATGTTTCTAAGTGATGATCCATTTAAAGCAAAAGTCAGTCATTTAAAATTAAGGCTCAAATATAGTTCAGTAACTGGAGCATCAGGATTTTGATTCTGCAGGGACAACATTGATGGTGTTTTAATTAAGCCGTCCGCTAATCCTCAAGTCTTGAGTCTCAGACTGTCTAATTTGTTTGGAGAAGGGTGATGTATTTCAACAAGGAAAGTCATGTGCCAATTTTAGGCATTGGTAAGGTAACATACATTTAATTTTTGCTCAAAGCGGGTTATATTTTTACTGACTTATATTTAGTTATTTTAGTAAGGATTGTTACCACATCCTGATAAACACAGAAAACAGGTATTGCCAAGTTAACATTTTTTTTCTTCCCTTTGTTGCTGAAAAAGCAATGAAATTTTAAAGTTGCTATTAGAAATTTGGCAGCTACGATTTTTGACAGCTTTCCTTGCCTGCAATATATTTAGCATCCCTCAAACAGCGTGCAATAACCTGTATAAGTCCAGAAAACAATAACTGGGAGTGAGCTGATTTTCCACAATGACAATGAAGGTTTCATGCCCATGAAGTCAATTTGACCAAGTCACCTCCCTGAAATATTACTTAACTCTACAGAAGAAATATATCCTGTATTAAACACAGAGGAAAATTATATTTAATCTTGCCTAGCCACTCTTTGATATAAATATCACTTGTTTAAAAGTAACAGTCAGCAATGTCCAAACATCCCCCATGCAGAAGAGCTGCTTTGAGGACAGGGAAGCATACAACTAACGCAGCTGATCATCATTAATTAAAGAAATGTGCACATTGAGAATTAGAGAGAGGGGTACATCCAGAGACACAGCAACCCCAGAAAAGAATAAAAAGATTCAGCGATCCCTTTGGTTACTTTCTTTTCATCTCTTGCTCAAACCTGCTATTTACTGAGATTCTAGCATACCTCCTCATGCACCCAGAGCTGCAGAAAGGCTGGTTTTCCTCCTGTTTGATCCTTCAGAAAACCACACTGAACACCGAGAAACAGTAACACACAGAGCAATTTCTGTGAACAAGGTTTGTCATCCATGTTGCCCCTCTAGCAGTCAAAGAGGTATCTGTCTCTCTTTCCAACAACAGTTTTGCAACTCCTACTACACACATCAATACCTCAAAACCCAATAATCAACATCAGACATGAAGCTTTAAATCCAACCACTGCACAAGTGAGGTATGCTCAAGTCTCCCTGCTGTACCACCTGAGGTTGCATATGGAACACGATTTGGAGAAAAAGCAGACATATTGCAGATCTGCCGTGGAAGGCAGCAATCTGAAGGTGAGTTTAGAAATATCAAGGAAGAATCGCTTCAGGGGCTGGTGAGATTTCAGTAAGACAGGACAAAATTGCATGCAGGGAAACTTCTGCTGGTGTCAACAAGCAGAGAAGGCCTGAGGGCAAGGGTGATGAGAAATAATGGAGGCAGAAAAACTGGAAAATATAGGACATCACCAATGATGGATTTGGGATGCAGTTTCACTAAAAGCCTAGGGGCACTTGAAGAAGGACCATCGTGAGCCATATGCACACTCCCACGAGCAGCACTGGTAAAGCATCCCTCTAAACACTCCCCCCCCCCCCCAAACTCTGATATGCAGTTAAATTTCAAGCAAACAGTGTGATTTCAGATCTCCAGATGGTACAGCACAGTGTGTGTTAGGACTTTACCTCTGCCCCCTTGGAAGATCTGGCAGGCCCCTCTCCATCTGAGAGACTCTGCTCAAGCTAAGTAGGACAAGTTGATCGAATTGAAGCAGCAAGGAAGAGGTAGGTCTGAGAAACAGACCTGTATAGCACTCCTTAATCAGCAGCTTTTACACAAAATAGACCTGATCAATCTATGCTGATAAGCTGCAGGTTGTGGGCATTAAATTCAGCCCCGTCTCATAGCAGTCACAAACGATTACGGTGCGAAATCAACAATATTGCCAATTACTGCAGTGCATGAATTTCAAGACTTCTGCTGTGGAATCTGGAAGTTACTGCTGCATAAGACCTGCAAAACAGAACTTTAGATATAGTTTTAACAAATCCAAGTTTCAATTCTGATGACTATTCCTTTTACCAGAAAATAAAATTAATTCAATACAAAACTTGAATGAGTTCTTAAAACCAATGCTTCCCTGACCTGGCATTTAAATTCGCAATATTATTTAGACGTATCACTTCAAACTACTGATAGGAGAAGCCACCTGCAATTTTACTGTGTATTGTTATTATCATAACTTTACCCATGTAATGTAAAAATCTTCTAAAAACTCCAGCAGTGAGTCTAGTTCAGCTGAAGTAAATACATGACAAAATTACCTTGTTTTTCCCCCTAAATCCTTCAGTTTTATTGCTGCCTTTAGACCACTCCATCATAACAGCTTGATAGAAGCTGCTCTTTAGGCATCCATGATTTCTGTGTCTACTACTTTCTTATTAGCAGGACTTGCTGTTTGCTGTGACCACTGTGACTTCCATGGGTTACTCAACTCCTACTTTTATGCAATATCGCCCTCTTATTTCTCTTTCCTTCTCCACTTTTGCACAGGCATCAAAGCTGCAGTCATCACCATGGAAACTAGCTGAAGAATTTAAAAAAAAAAAAAAAAAAGAAACAAAACCTGAACATGCCTCATCCAAAGCTAGTACACTGCCACCCACTGGGTACTTGCATCAGAGAGCCTGGAAGTACAAAGCAATCCTGCTAAATGTAAGCAAACAACCACCCATTGCAGCAGCCTGCATTCAGACCCAAATATATGCATTTTTTTGTGTCAATTATTCTCTCATCACATGGCAGTGCTTGCTCTTAGTGCCAAGATCACCCGGGTGAAATCCAAGCTTAATACACCCAGCCTCTCTTTGCTACCTCTACTACACAAGAATCTCTTGGTTTTGTGCAAGTTTAATAAGGAATGTACTCACGCAGGATATATTGCTTCCTCCTCTGCAATTGCTTACTTATACCCAGAGTGCAGACATGAGCATCCTGGGAAAACAGACCCCTGCAATTCCAGAGGGAGCTGCAGGGATGGGTTTCATCAGGGATCAGGCCATGAACTTGCACCTTCTTTCTATAAGGTATGAAACACCCAAGAGGATTCGGGATTTGAGGGAGCTGACTTTTGTTGATCCATAATGCTTCATTACTGGCCAATAGTAACTAATATCAGATTTTACTTCAGAAAGATCTCCATGGTGATCTGAGCCTGCTGACATCAGCTGGTTTTATGATGTGGATATAAGAACAAAAAAGAGAGCCTAATTAAAGGGGAAAAGGACCTCAAAAAAACCCAAAATGGACAAAGGATGAAGACCTCATATACATTCTGTAGCTCAGTTCAGTGCTCCAGACGGAAGCAAAACACTCTGAAGAAATCTCACTAATGTAGTTTGCCATTAAAATTATTAAGAAAAATCTTGACTTTATGGCATGCTCTATCATTTATTGAAAAAAAAAAAAAGTAAACTAGCTTATAGGGGAAAAAAGCAAAACCAAAATCTAAAAAAAAAAAATAATCCATAAATCCCTAAATCCAAAAGAATCACAGTAATTTTTACAGTGGTTTAAGAGAGATTTTTCAGACCTGCTGCAGTATTACATATCAGCTCTCTAGCACAAATCTTTAAAACGAGAAAGGGCATAAAAAGGAAAGGTATTCAGACCCGATTTCTTCTCTTTGTTATATGTTCCAACAACTTACAGTTCAAAATACCTTTTTAATCAAGTAAACTGCTGAGATTTTCACAAATTCAGAAAGGCAACAATCTCATGTTGCTGAAAAGATTGGATGTGTGTTTCCTGCATGACTTTACTTCCCCCCCCTTTTCTTTTAATAGGTTTTACAAATACATCCACACACCTATTTCAAACTGACACTCGAGAAATGAATTAGATTTTGTATTTTTATCAGGCATGAGCCAAGCAAGAAAATAATTTAAAGCAGCAGGTAATTACACCAATGAAATATTTATGGAAACTGATTACAGCAAAACACTCATTTTTATCTCAGCATATTTGTCTTTTATGTAACTATGCAAAAAAAGCAGGTTTAGGAGTTATACAAAGTTATAGTTCACTCCTTTTACAAATGAGAACACAGGCAATGACTTCCAAAAGGTCAACCAAGTGCAAACCACTGCAGTAATACATATACTGGAGAGGTATAGCTATGAAAGAGCTGTCTTCACCAGTCTCGAGACAGCCCTAGAGAAAAAGTAATATTCAAAGTCACCCCCTGTCCAGTGTCAGCACAGAGTCCATGCTGTGACGGATGATACAGCGAGAGAGGCTGGGGTGGTGCTGAGGCACTGCTGGACAATGTGATGGCTCACTTTTTCCTGCCAGCCTGAGCACGGCCTTGGATTTGTCTGCCTTCTTACTCTGAAGCTAAACCATGTGGGGGACACACGGCCTTTTCATTGTCTGCTTCTACTGCACAGGATACTGGACTCAAGAGAGCTCCCCAGCACTACTACCATGCAAAAATTAACACTGAGTTCAGAAACCAGTAGGGTTTAGCCTCCCACGTAATTGCAAATCCCCTGGCCAGCTTGTGCCAGCCTTTCCAAAGAGGGGACAGGAGAGGACTGGCACAGTTCTCACAGGAACGACACTGGAAAGCCTCCCCACTGACACAGCTTTACTCTCAACGCCACCAGATGAAATTTTGTCTGTGCGCATTAACTTCAGAGTGAGCAATACAGACAAATGCTTTTCTATTGACACTTCCATAATGGCTGGCATCTGCCTTCCCATTACTTCTAATCATGAGGCAGTTATCTGGATTGCTAGGTCATTCTGGACCTCTCCAAAATGTTCAAAAGTATATTGGTAGATTAAAACATTGGCCTGTGAGAGAATGAGTGCACTTTGTGTCAGAAGGCAGGTCTTCAGGATGCTGAATGCTGAATTTTTGTGTAGTTGTACTTCCCCCACTTCTGTAAATGTGTCAGCAAACCTTGTGGGAAGAAGTTTCAGATCTTTATAAAGGCTACATATTTATATATAGCATGGATTTTTATACAGATGCTAAAAATGGAAAGCAATTCCCATATGGATCAACAAATAGTTCTCTATAAACACGATGCACAGGGGCTGGAGTGGAGTCATATTTAATACATTCTAGACTTAAACCACCATTTATGTGACAAGCTGCAGCGTAGAAAAGCAGTTTTCACGCCAAATATAGTCCCTGTGTTGGTGCCAAGGCCAAAAGAGCAAGAGCAAATGGAGAACTTGCAATTCTTCCCTTGGGGCCGTTTCACAACAGCCTGCAGACAGCAGATGGGAAACCACCACTGCGTCCAGGCACAGCTCCTGTGCCCTCCTGCAACCCTAACATGTACTCAGGTGCCGCTGGTTGTACTACCAGGCTAATCCTACCCTTCCTGTACACATCCAGGGCAGGAAGCATGTCTGGCTTTGTCCACTGCTGTCCTTCTGCTCTGGATCAGATTGGACTACAGAAATTTGCCCAGCCATTGCCTCGGGATTCCCGAACTGTGTAAAGGGCCACATATTTGACAGTAACTACAGGGTTTCTTCTGAAAGCAAGGAGTATAATAAGTCATTGGAGTGGACGTGCACAGAATACATATTTAGAGAGTAGAACAGATTATTAACAAGAAGTGGGAGAGCTTAAAAAATACCAAATGGCCTTGCATGGAACCAGCAAAATGAAGGCTCCGTGATTTCTGCCACCTTGATTTAGAGAAAAGAAATTGTCTACTAAAGATCCCTGGAGAGAAAACTTCAGATAGAAGGAAAGATTATTAGTTCACGTATTTGCCAATTTTCCACCAAACAACAGTTGATGACAGCATTAGAGATAGGAAGGCGAAAGAAATTAAGGTATAAGCAGCACAGCAAAAGTCACAGGATAAACTCTGCATGGAAGAAGACAGAAAACTTGAAGTCAACTTATATAAAGCTGTTTATCTTATAAATACCAGCTCACATTGTAATGGCTAGCTCTCCAAAGAAACATTGCATCTGTGTGTGCAGTTTTCTGAATATTTCCTTAGCTAATATGGGGAACAAAGGTAAGGACCCTTCTGAGCATCCTCTTCACTGCTAAGAGTCATTACGGTTTCCTCTAAGTATTGTGCAGATGTATCAGGATGAAAATAAATTTAAAAGATATAGTCATTCTACAAAAGTACATGCAGTGAAAATTACACACAAGAATTAGAGCAGTCCCTCAATTCTACAGACTGCAGTGGTTATTGTAGTATTTCCCAGAAATATTGCTGAAACTAGTAACACTTCCAAAAGCTGAAATTAACTTTACATACTATTGCCATAGAGAAGGCTATTTTCCCCAACTAGGGGAAAATGAATAATGAAGATATGGAAATCAAAGGATCTGAAACAGAATTTATATGTTATAAGTTTTGAGGAAGGACAGATGCCAGTACACACATTAAACATGATGACACTTCCCTAGAGAATTATGGTAATACTTCACCCTTAAATAACACACTCGAAGTGCTTCACAGACATTAACTAATTAATCTTCAATCCTCATGTGGCTGTAAAAATTATA
Organism: Gallinago jamesoni; assembly: GCA_025769975.1. Classification (NCBI taxonomy): domain Eukaryota; kingdom Metazoa; phylum Chordata; class Aves; order Charadriiformes; family Scolopacidae; genus Gallinago; species Gallinago jamesoni. Next base: position 8,920,306 of record JAOQGH010000003.1, read on the forward strand.
CAGTAGGGAAATAAGGTCAGATCTTCAGAGGAGATCAAGCTGAGATGAAACAGTCTGCCTCAAGGCTACACACTGACTTGACAGCAGAGTCAGGGTTGCAGCTCCCATGTCCAACAGCCACCCCACCACCAGAAAGCCTGCGGAGGGAGACTGACAACCCCAAACATCTCCAACAGCTGCCCAAACAAAGCAAAAGGCTTAGGCAGGGTCAAAACAACCAATAAGCACATGTCTCAAGGGACAAGGTATTTACTGTGCACCCACGGACCTTCCCACCCTGCTGCAGCTCTGCAAACCAGCTGTGGGGCAGTGGGAGAGGAGGTGTCAGTAGCAGTACGCTCCTCTGTGCTGTCACCCCCCCAGGACTTCCTCCCAGATCCAGATTTGCTGCATGCCAAGTAGCCATCATTAGCTTACAGGAGGCTTCAAATACCCATGACACATTTTTCATATATTACACAGAACACGGCGGAATTTACACCTGATCAAGTCCTATCTACCAGTGCCTTCACAACCCCAAAGTATTTAAGATGAATGGAGAAAAGGTGACTTCAGGAGTGCTGCAAACACCCAGGCAGGCTGCAGGACAGGATGCACTGGCACACTCAGTCTCCTGGGAATCAAGCAATTTATAGCACATGAAGAACATGCATCCAAAGTGCAGGAGAGATCAACCCATGTGTCCTGCCCCAAAACACTCCCTAAGCACAGGAAGACTGAGATGTGCTGTTGCCTCCTGTCACCAAAAATAGGCTGTGATGCTCACTGCAATGAAGTCAAACCTATCACCTATCTGAAGTGCCGCACAAGCCATCAGTTGGACTGAAATTAAGCTTTATCCTAATAAAGACCACACTTAGAAGGAGCAGGGTAATTCACCTCCATAAAATACCCCAAAGGAGGCACCAGGGGCAATCCCAAAAAAACGCCCTGCTCAGAGAGGCATTGTGATGGTTTCAAGTACTTTCAGAGTAAGAAAGTTCTACAAATAGACTGGCTATAGCAAAATTTTTCTGCATGGTCTGAAAAACACAAAATACTACAAACCAAGGACAGTGTGGTGGTGGCCTGGCCAGAGGACACTTCTTCTAAAAAAAACCCCAACTTATGCCATTTGTTGTGGCATTAGTACATCTGCTAACAGACTAAGAGCTGTCAGTTTTGCCTACAGCCATGATGCCAAGCAGTATTGACCCTCAGCTTTTTTTAGAAAGTGCTTTAGATTACTTTGAAACTAGTAAGAAACTATTTTAAAGGTTCAGTTCTCATTACAGCACTGCCAGAAGATTAATCAATTAAAAGCTTGACTACTGCAAGCAGCAGTACCTCTGCCAATCCTGGGCGGCCTTTGTATAAAGATCTGGGGTTCAGTTTTGTGAAGTAAACCTGTGTCTAAACTCCTAATTATATTAAGAAAAGGTAAGTGCTAGAAAACAGCTGGACCTTATAGGTCTAGCAGAAAGTTATTTTAAAAGCCAAGGGTCTAAATAATACTTGTTTTTTCTCCTCCTTTGGACGGGAGGGCAAATAGATTGCATTAGGCTGCACCAGTTTCAACCCTTGTGCAGAGGTGCCATATAAATGATCCATTAAACATTTACTTAGGAACTGAAAACAATAGCAATAATTCTGCATTGCCCCAGGAAAAAAAAAAAAAACCTCAACCAAAAAGGCTTAAAGAACTAAGGCTAAGAAAAAGAGACATTGGGTAACTGCTATAACACACATGACAGGATGGCTGACAGAACATGTTTCCACACACTGAATAATCTCAAGAATAAAAGTGTTCAACGCCTTTTAGACCAGAGAGAAAGTGCAACAGTGCCATACGATCAAATACCAACCACAGCAAAATAAAATACCCATTTATAGAGGACAACAAAGAATAGGGATCAGAGAAAAAAAAACATTATTTTGACCAAAAGATATTGTTATTTTAAATATTTTACTTGGAAATTGTACATTTGTACCAAGGCCTTGAAGTTCAGCAGAACTAGATGAAGATGACTCTTCTTGTCCTCTTGCCCTTGTGCTATGGGTCAGTCAGGTTTGGAATTTTCCAACAGTTGCATGACTTCAGGATGCATGATGGAAGGGGTGAGGGAGGCACAGAGCTGAGAATGAAACTGCCCGATGGGATAGAGAGGTTCGAGGTCTGGCTTGGCAAGAAAGGCTGTGCAGGCTGGGAACAAGAGAGGACAGAAGGAAGGGTCCCGCCACTGTCAGCAACAGAAGCTTGATATTAACTGAGAAGCGCGACTTAAGTGAAGATAAATGTAGTCTACAAGTGAAGCTGAGCAACTTGCTAGACAAAGATAGCAAGGAGCTGTGAGGAAGGGCATAGAGGCAAGTGGTATTGGCAAAGAAGAAAAAAAGCATGCACACAAAGACATAAAAGAAATTTCAGCTTGAAGGAACTGGCAGTTCCTCTGTCACTGGCATTTACATTGCATTTCCTCCAGCCTTTACAAAATCTGGCTCCTCTAATTCATTCTCTAGTGCTTCCACACAGCTCTACAGTGCATGTGCAGGCAGTCTAGAAAGCAGTAGTTGGACAGCTTTAGCCTGAAAGGAAATGCTTTAGGCACGGCTCAAAGCCTGTGGGAGTCAAGACAAAGGGTTGAATTTGGCCTTTAAAGAAAGAGGATGCCAGGAGAGTCACATTAATGCCTAAAACAACTTCTCTCCTTGAACAGAAGATGCAAACACCCAAGTTCAGTTTTAGCCACAAGCTGGAGCAGGCCGTTTTTAATTAATAGCAGGTGGTGGTTCACTCTTTTGGCAAGAGAGCAGACATGAGTCAAAGTTTTGAGATATTAAATGTGGTGTTTGCCTTTCTTAGTAAAAAACACAGTGTTCTGCAAACTAATATCTAGAACCACATCGGTAAAAACACTGCACAGGGACCTGGGGTCTGGGTGGACAGTCAGCAATGTGCAAGCCCTAGCAGCAATAAAAGCTATCAGGATCCAGGGCTGTAGCAACAAGGGCATAAGCCAGTAGGTCAAGGGAAGCGATTAATCCCCTTTACTCAGCACTCGTTAAGCCACAGCTGGAACACTGCCTCCAGTTTTGAGGCCCCCTAATACAAGAAAGATGTTGATCAGCTTGAGCAAGTCCAGCCGAGACCACCGAGCTGGCCAGGGACTGGAGCACACAAGCTGTGAGGAGAGGATGAGTTAGTTTAACCTGGAAGGAAGGCTCACAGGGAACTACATAAGCCAACAACTACCTAGGCAGGGCTCACAGAGAATACAGCCATGCTCTTCATTGAGACACACGGTGGAAAAACAGGATACAACAGTAGTAGCACAAGTAATAAATAAAATGTCTATAAAGGCAGCATATTCCTAAACCACTGAATTACAATGCAATTGTTGAAAAAAAGAACAAAACAACCCAAAACAGTAAGCCACTACAGTACAGACCACAGCTACAAAAGCTCAAATCTCTCACAAACTTCTGCAAACCGGTAAGCACCATGGCAAAGACAACAGGCAAGAACTATGTAAACCAGTGACATCTACTGAGTTTAAGAGACTTTATGGCCAGCAGAGTATTCATCCAGAAGATTTACAGCTGTACAAAAGTGTGACAAATGAACAAAATCAGGTTCCCTGTGCAAGCCACCTCAGATGCCATGACTTACTCCGTAGAACACAAGGCAATGAAGGAAAGGCCACTTTAAAATTTTAAAGACTGCTGTGGAAGAAAGTGAGATTAAGTTACTGACTGCAAAGTGTCTCACATTTTAAATAGAGATTACAGACTCTGCACTAGTCTTCCACTTGATTTAGATTTCCACTTCCATCTGATTTAGGTTTTATCACTGCAAGAATATCACTCTGCCTTCACATTAAGTTCTCTTTCTGTTTAATACAGTGTTTTTCAACTAGATATCCTACAGTTTAATTAAATTAAAATTGAAATAGCATGTAAGAATATAGACCATTTAGTACCTGAGACACTAAGCATTCATTCTACTTCATAAAGAAATTAATTATGTGAGAGTCATTAACAACAACTGTAATTCCTTACGGATTTAAATTATGTTTTGAATTGGAAGAATAAAGTTCCCAGCTGATTTAAATTCGTCAAGATGGTAAAAAATGAATTAATGATGTTAATATTCCATATGTCTGAAAATTGGTGCAGGAATTAAATTCTGTGTTAAATCTAAAGGCAGCAGCACGAACAGTGAAAGCAGACTAACCTCTTTCCATCCTACTTATTTTGTCATGCTGAAGCCTGGAGTATTTTTTGGATGAGCTACAGTCCAAGAGTTCAAACTGGGTGCTGGTAAAAATCAAGGGCAACCTTGGAACTGACTTCAAGAAGTCTAGAAGACTTCAAGACTAGACTCTGCCTTCTCCGGATCATGTACCTTCTCTCTTTTCTGCAAGAAAACCTCAGCTCTGTCTGGGAGAAAATTTTCTCAGGCTGACAAAAAGTGAAAATTATAAAAAAAAAAACTATAAAGAATGATAAATACAGCATTTCAAAATTGGGCACCCTGCTGTTAATTATCATCATTGCCTCCACAGTTTATGCATATTAAAACTATGTTGGCATTTCTCCTTCTGGGGAAATAGTTTGAAAGGGGATAGGAGAGAGGAATCTCTACAGCACAGCATGCAGCTTGAAAATTCACACACTGCATCAACTGGATAGGAGAGCCAATTTCTCAGATATATAAATCTAGGTTTAACTTCTGCAAGAAAAAGACCCATATGCATCCCCTTTATCATACTAAAGAGACATCTTTTTTGGCTGACAGCATCATACTGGGAATCAAAATGAAGATGCAGGACAAATTCCAAATCAGCATAACCCCCATATAACCTTCTTCACTCACGTCCAGGACTGTATTTTGGAACTAAATGGTAGAACATGAGCTCTTCTGAGGACATTGCTCTCCATTGCCAAAGCCAACTGAGAGCACAGAGTTCATTATGTTTCCAGGAAAAAGACACTGATTAATTAAAATGCAAAGGCATCTTCCTGCCAAATATTTTCCAGCCTTATGTTCGGCTAAGAATAATTAAGGTTTGCCCATATCATCCAGAAGACTGGTAGCCATTCTCAACACACCATCATCTATCACCCAACAAAAATCCCCGTTTGCTGAGGAACAGATTGTAACCAAGTAGACAGGCAGCACATTAGTTGAGAGTTTTACTTGTGTCTAACTCTCACAGCTTCTCCGGTATAAAAGGCCAGTAGCTGCTCTCTTTACTACAGCCATGCCTGGTTAGCTGATAAACACCACCACTGGCAGCTTTGAATCACTATTACTTCTTGGCCTTAGCTGCTGTTCATTGCATCCTCCCCTGCCGCTCTGGTGAACTGAGGGAAGGGGTGATTTCAGGACAGTGGGTGCAATGTGGCAGTGGGATGGAGACCCGAGTGCTGCCCAAGGGTCTCCACGCTCCCATGTAACGCTGAGCTATGGGAGCTTCTATCACACTTGCTCAAATCCTATTTGACTTCCACAAGTCTAGCCAGGTTTTAAATTATGCATGTGCTTGAAGTGCTTTGCTGATGAAGATAATGACAACCAGAGGATTAAAAAGCATTATTAAAAGCAGAGTGGAAGGAGGCTACACAAGCAAGCAGAACCTCCCTTATAAGAGCCCACTGCATCCTGCACTGCAACTTCAGGGCAAGTTTCTCCATCTACTTCCAGAATTTAAATAGTGACCTCCTTCAAACAATCTTTTTGGTGCTGAAAGGCCAGGAAATGTAGTCGCATTAGGATTAATGACTTGAATTAGCCCTTTTGCACCTGTGTCTCACTGTATCCATGGCAAAGACAGACATTGGCTTTGCCTTTATAAAGTAATGCTTGAGGGTTTCTTTGGTTTGTCTAAGCAAAATGTTTTCTCTCCTTGTCTTGCCAAATAAACTACCTAAAGAAGGAAAAATGTCTCCCACTGTAAAACTCTCTTGATATAAAAAATGCAAATCTCAAGCAGCTGTAATGAAGAAAATCAATTTTAGACTCCTGGTGGCTACCTTCCTGCAAAGCTTTATTATTTTTCATCAAGTATCTACAAGAACCAGATCACGTTTCTACCTTTCTGTTCCTCTGCCGTGTAATGAGGAAGAATCACGTATATTGCCTTCATTTAATTTACACTAGAAATTCAGAGTTATTGATTGTAGTCGGTAGAATTCCTAGGTATAAGAGACTGGAAGCAACATTTTTATGCTTTTTGTATTTCTTACCACAGAGCTGACAAAAAAATAAAAAAGGGGGAGGGGGGAACACAGCACAAAATGAAGCTTTGAGGCAGGGGGAGAATATATCACTGTGGAGATGAAATACTGGGTGGCAATACTTAAATATACAACACAAATAGAACTGTAGACTGCCTTTTGTGACATTTATACAAAGAAATATCTGTGCAACTGCTCTTCTGGCAGATATCAGAAAGGTCTACAGCAATAGGGCAAAGTTTGTATATAAAATTCACTGAAAAACATGCAGGTCTATGGAAGGACCAGAAACTATTCTTTAATTTGGATAGTATTTAGCAAACAGTTTTGCAAAGAGAAGAAAAGAAGAGAATTTGAAGAAAATGTTGTGTTTAGATATTTTAAAGGCAATAATTTAATTCAGAAAGCTGCCAAAATATCAATGGGGATTAAAAAGGAACAATAGAATGATGCATTATGGTAAAGTGATTCTTCTTGATTTTCATTGTGCTGAGAAAACCGAGGAGGGACAATCTTCAATTAATAGAAACCAGGGACTATTTATCTTCTTTACTATTTTTCATTTTGGCCACTGAACGAAAAAAAAAATTCATTATCAGCATAGCACTAATCTGAGAGCATTTTCAGACAACCATATTCCAAATGCGGAAATGTGTAATCAGTTCAAGGTCGTGCCCTGTGTCTCCCCTCAGTTACTGACAAATTTTGGAATTTGATAAATCTGAGGTCTGGAGTCGTTCTGACATTTGAGAAGTCAATCCTTGTATACATGCAAGTCAACCTGCCTTTTCACTGATGTTTGTGATGGTGTGAGAAGACAACTGATAACTCAAGAATGTTATTCAGAAGTTTTTCCTTTCTTCAGCAGTCCTAATGACAACCCGAAGCAATTCAAATGCATGCAACTAGGTCCAAAAAAAATAAAGGGAATAGACCTAAGGTACAGGATTCAGGAACAGGAAATTTAAGCTGCTTGATGATTTCAGAAGCTGCCTCCCTCTAAAGGAAACTAATGATGCTCATATAGTTATACAATTTCAGGATCCAAGCCATTACATAAATATGCTAAAGGTCAGCAACCAGAAAGACTAACAGCTTGCCTCCGATTCGTGAAGTTTAAAAATATTAGAAGATTTGTATTAGTCTTTTTTTTAAAAAAATAGTTTCACATTTTTAAATCAAACCCTTGCTGTCTAGTCCTGTTTCTCTGCTTTTAAAACATGATAGGATGAGCATGACTGAGAAAACAGTATTAACCAGCAACGAAACATTGATACAGTGACACAGAGACAGACAGAAACAACTGGCATCTTCATGGTTATTTTTCTTGGGAAGTTTCAGAATATTTTCAAGGCTGGTATATGATTCTTTGTTTTCAAAATGCTATAGGAAGAAACATATTGTTTATTCACTTCTTGCTGTTTGTCATCTATCAGAACAGGAATTTAATAAAAAGACACAAACCACTGTTAACGCTTCTGTTATCACAAAGTTTTTCGCTGGAAGTCATAAAACTATGTAGTACATTGGCTTTTAACAGAAAATTTATAACCAAGTACTTGCTTTGCACTAGAAGAACTGAAGACTCTTCTTGAAGACAAATTGTTGCTTTTGCTTCCAAAACCTGTTCACGTTATACCAGTGTAGTACCAACAGGGAAGCCAAGCTCTTACCCTTAAGCAGAGTAACAGCACTTGGAATAAAAGGAACAAACCCAATCAAGCTGTCCTGGCTAACGCAAGTTCTCACTACAATGCCTCTATTCAGGCTCTCTCTCCATTTTCCTTTCTTTGAACCACACTGCTACACTGCCTCATGTAAACCTAGAGGAAAATTAGAAAAAGATACAACTGTTTCATTAACATCCCCCTGCCCACTCTGAATTCAGATCACTAGGGACTGGAATTTCACACTGACTGTTTAAAAACAGTGTCTTCCACCTACCAAAAAAAGATCTTGTCCTTTTGTCTTAAATATATGCAAAAATGGTATTCATTAACTTAGAGATTAGAATGAAAGTACTGGTCATTTACACTTGGATTATCACTCTTCAAATCTGTAACTGATCACGTGTAAGCAAACAAGACCATGGTCTTACCCTCCTCTGGTTTATTTCACAAAAAGACTGTTTTGGGTTTTTTTAATGTATATGCTTTGACAGGCATCTTAGCCCAACAGCAATGCCTTCACGAATCAGTTCTGCATTTTTTCTGCTTCTGCAACTTGTTCAAACTAGAAATTTAAAATGCCCAGTCTGGAACAGCAAGCATGAAACCCACTTGTCCATCTGCAGTAGTGGTTCTCCAAGTGTTTTGAGAGATGCCAGCATGGCATATGATCTCTCACCAATACACTGGGTCTTCTAGCTGTTCAGATATGGCAGGCCTTTAAAAGTTTGGCAAGATAATGTTGCCATATTAAACAACTCTCAGCTCCTCTTGAGAAGACACCTGATTGCCTGTGCAGTTCGCAAATCAGGCTAAGACACATTCACTGAGATCTCCCTCCTCACCTCTGCTGTCTTTTAAAAATTCTTCACCATGTTAAGAAGGGATAAAATACTTTACTTACAATCAGAGCTCCTAATTTTGCAGGCTAGAATACTTTGCATGATTTGGTAGCTTACAAATGAATGCACAGAGCCAGCATCTGTCAAGTCCCTTAGGCAGCCTTGCTTAACGGAATGCAATTTCTTACCTGAAAAACATAAATAAGAAATATACATTTACATTTTATTCTGCATAACTTAATATCTTATTTAGTATCCTAAATCACACATGAAACCACTTCTTCTTATTAAGCATGCAAGGATGCTGCATCACTTGTGTAGAATGTTTTTAAAATCAACAGTAGTTTCCAATTAAAACAGCTCAGATGTAAATATTTATACCAAATACAGAGACGTGATTAACATTCTCACCAGATACAAGCTCACTGGAGTACAACGCTTTCCATAATTACCCCCCATTTACGAACTGAAGTCATTTGATCCATCCAAGCATCAGGAGAAAGGAGGGCTACCACCCGAACCACAACAGCCACATGCCTCCTAAGGGTCCTCCTTCCCCTAAGGAAAGCCCTCTGGGACATGAGGCACAGCATGGCACACGTTCCTGGGAGCACCCTCCCCTGCACTGGGGTTTCACACACTGATCACGACAGCCCTGGCAGGAGGGGAGAGGTCGGAGGCATGCACAGGCAAGGCTCAAGCGAAGCTTGGCACTAGTCTGAATCACTGACCAGCATTTGGGGCAAACTTTGCATTTTAATTTTCCCTCATGCCCCACTCACACCCAACCTACAGCCCCCATACACTCGGATCAATTGGCATTGAATGTGAACTGCATTCCTGAGGCTCTGCTGTGGTATTATGTTTTTTGGTGCAAGTCTCAGCAGTAAATAGGAACAAACTTATAAGCCTAGAATGATCTGAAATCCACAGGGATCTAGCAGAATCCATACTGTTGCCACGAAGTCCTTGGCTGCAGTCATAGATTGATTATACTCATTAAAAAAAAAAGTATTAATGTATAAAGCTTCCACAAGGGACAAAACCCACAACACTAAAAAGAAAGCATCGATAAAACACTAGAGCTTTTAATTGACATCTTCAAGAAGCAACGTAAAGCCAAAGACAAACAGCCCAAGTGCAAATGCTTGGGAAACTACGAGAATAAGGAGCAGACATGGTGCCTCATCTCATGTGGGTACACAACAACCGTATCCTCCTTTTCCCCCTCTTTCTTCTTAAAATGCCTTCCAATTCTGATATTGGTGGCAATGGAAGAAAACTTCAGCGAGTCTCCAGTCAGGCTCTTGATGCACATAACAAGAAATCCTCAAAATATCTGATTTTCTAGCAGCCACAAACAAGCTATTGCAGTTCCCTGGGTTCCTCACGTGGAACTCTGGGAAATATTTCTACCCCTCCCTCACCCCACATCAACTTTATGCAATTTCTTCTCCACAAAGTTTTTAATTGCATTTTAATTATGCAAACATGCCATGGGCTTTCAGGGTACAGCATTGGCTTAAGTTGAAAGGAATACGTATCCATCAATCTCACCAAAACATCTGTAAAGCACTAGTGTCTGCAGTATTTATGCTCCTTTTTCTGTGAGGAAACCATGCCGTATTTATTAATTAAACTGACAAAAGTTCAACTTTACTACACAGGAAACCTGGGAGAGCTTCCACATAACTTTAAATGTGAATTTTTGGAAGTACCTAAGCAAGCAAGGTACTTCAAACACTTCAAATTTTCCCTGTTGCATTTAAGAATGCGAGACCCAGCCTGTGGTATTTCAACAGATTTACTGACAAAGCTGCATTTGCAGGGCTCTCCAAAGTTTCTCCAAGTTCAAGGTACATTATTGAATACTGTTAGAACAGAGCTGATAAATTTTATTTTACCCACAGGTTTGCAGCATAAGACAATATCCAAACACAACTGTTTACATCCAAATGACCCAGTGGTCTTCGTGGCTGCCTGAAACCATGCACCCAGTGCATGAAGGAAGCCTTTAAGAGGTTATTGAATAAATTTGCCAAGGGAATCGATCAAGGATGAGAGAAAACAGCCCTGCTGTTGGGCAGTGAGGAGGGAATAACACTGCCAGTTCAGGCTGTATTCAATCCAGCCCTGGACAAGGGGGTCAGACTCGTAGAGATCTATGCTCCCCACAAGCTGCTCCAATGTGCAGCTTTTCAACACAAAGTGTTGAAAAGATAGATGGAGGCCTGACCAGTTCCCACAGCTGTCCTTGTATCTAGCAAACCCAGACGATCATGAAAGACTGGACAGGCAAGACAGCTCCTAAGCTGTGTTTCAGGAGCAAGATGACCTCAAGTATTGGTATAGGCAAGGATGGAAACGGGGATTTTCACAGTGATTTAAAGGCAGAGATTTAAAGCATGAACCAGAGAGGCCTGACCACAAGGATCTGCTCATTGTCACTCAGAGCTGTGCATCATGATGGCACCACATCCAGGACAGAGACCAACTGCATTAGGGTTTCCTGATTGCACATGGCTTCTTCCCTCACCCGCTAATCTCATAATTCACAATTACTGTATTTAACATACATAAATGCTGAGTGCTCCCCAGGAACTATCATGGGCCACAGTGGAAAAGCTGGCCTTTGCCAAGGCGATCTTTGCAAGTAATTGCGTCAAGAGCTGTTGATGTTCTTAATGTTGCAAAATGCAAACCACAGACAGGCTCCCGAGTGTTTGCTGGCTGCCCCCAAACGCCTGCACGCCAGCCACTCTCTCCCAATTAGCCGGACATCATGCAGCCCCACAGCAACAAGCAGAGAGATTATCAGATATAGACCCAGCGCTGCCACAGAGCATGAGAAGCAGAATGTCTCCAGCACATTTAAATACAATGACAGATCATGCTGCTCGCCTGGCTCGGTTAGGCTTAAATATGCTGGTTTCTGTTACAGATGTTTTAAGCAGGAGGGCTCAAGGCTGACAGGTTTTAACCGTATTTGATGGAAATTTGACAGAGACATTGCTGGCTCAGCTCAACATTACATGGAAAGAAAAGCAAAATTTATTTCAACTTTACAGGCTCCAATATTGCATTAGGAATGTCCCAAGCCTAGTTGTTAATTCTCAGCATCACCTCATGGTTCCCTCACAGAGGGGAGATTTTGCCTCAGGTCCCCTCCCCTTAAATATAAGGTATCATTCCTTCCTGCAGAGCATTGCTAACTGACGTGCTGAGCCGCTGCATCTGAGGCCGTCACACAGTGAGAGATGTCATTAAAACATGATGGTGACATGTGGCTCTGTTTGCACAGCACCATTTCAACGTCACAGGAAACCTGGTATAGTTTGGGGGCTTCTATCTTAAGTATGACATTCCCATTTAAAATGCATACATTTGGGACAAGGAACAGGGGGACTTATCTGCTTGATGTTGGGCTGGCCGAATTGCTTATAGCCATAAAGTAAGTAAATGTTTTCCAGAGAAAGCTACAAATAAACCTTGCACCAGCACTTCGTATTTGCCACTACTTCTGCAAAGAGTCTTTCAAGAGCGATTTTTAAAGGTTGTATTTCTCCCTGACCTTGCTACTGGCGTGGAAGCACAAGGAGACCTCCAGGACCCATCCCTGAGAGGTCCACAGGAGCTCAAGTGCAGACATAGAATCCTTTTGGTTGGAAGAGACCTTTAAGACCATCAAGTCCTTATCAGCCCTGGTGGCATCAGCACCACAAATTGCACTTCCCCAGACACCATGCTGCACCTGACATACAACACGCTCACCTTCAGTACATCTGCGGGGAGGGAAATGGGTGAAAATTCCCACCTTTGGCACCAATCTGCCAGATAGCCCTGGGCAACTCCATTCACAACTCAGCCCTCCCTTTCTACCCTCAGTCTGGCCCAGAGAGACCTTTCTCTGCAGGGTCAGGACTTGCAGGACACAGCAGCAGACTCCCCTTATTCCACCTGAGGCACTTCCAGCATATAAAGAAGTAATAATAAAGCTGGTTTTGACTGCCAAATGGTGGGTCTTTAAAAAAGACTTTCCTCTCCTGATTTCATAGTAAAACAAACGTTTAGACATCCAACACATGCACTCTGCCCTTGGTTATACTTGCCAAATATAAACTGTTAAGTAATTGAAAGGGACAGGTCTGAATATTTAGCTGATGTTTCCCAGACAGTTTTAATTTCTTTTTGTAAGTTAATGTATGAGAACATCCTGGTGATGAATGAACTGTTTATACCAGAAATCTAGTAATAAAAACAATGTTCTTAAAACAAAACTGAAATTATTCTGATATGCTTTTATGACTATTACACAGGGACTTGGGGAAACAAACATCAGCAATTGAAATGGGATGGAAAACTAAAATATCAAACAATTAGGCTCACTTGCATTGAATGGCTTGGAGGAGCACAGCTGCTGCAGGTTCTATATTGCTGCTATATTATCATAACAACTAGCTAGAAGACTGTGGTCACAGCCAAACAAGTCCAAAGGTCTCTCTGATTTCATGGTATGCAAACAATAAAGGGTGAAAGAGAATCTTTATGTAATTTCAAAACTTTGAAAGAATACCATATTGTGTATAACAGTATGAAGAACTTGTTTAAAAATTCAGCGTTATTTTAGCAGCAATAGCTATCACTAGCAGCTTTCTGAACACAGCTGTGCAAGGAGGAAATTGTTTTCCTAACATTTACTTCTTCCAAAGGCTAAAAAAATATCATGGCTAAAAAAGTCATGACTGCAACCTTAGGTACAGACTAACACTCATCTAAATACTAAGCCATCGCCAAGGGTGCCAAAACCTTAGGCAAGTTAGGGGTTTACTGGTAGCAAATAAAGAAATGCCAAAGGGAAGCAGCAAAAGTTAACATATCTGCAGTCAAATTAATATTCTAGCAGCCTAGAGAGCAAGTAGTTTCTCAGCTGTTTAAGTAAATATTGACAGCAAATGAGGTCAGTTAACCTGAATTTCTGATCAAATCTGGAAACATTTGGTACTGAAACATCCTCATATTAAATGGTGCCAAACATTTTGAAATATCTTGTGAAACCATGACTTTTTTTTTCTCTCTGCTGATTCCAAAATTCCTGCCCTGGGGGAAGAGTATCCATCCCTGCATATTGCCAAGGTCCAGGTGGACAGGCAGTGAAAGAGCACAGCTATGAAACAGCAGGTAGCACTAACACAGCTACAAATGCTGTTCTTCAGCATTCAAAGTAAGGTAGTGAGACTAGCGAGATGAATTGGATTCAGACTAAAGATTCAGCTCTGTGTTGTTACACTGAAGTGCAAGAGAGGACAGAGAGGAATGTACTTAGGGAATTAATTATTACTCAGCTCACTGCAGCGCAGGCGGTGCAGACTCTCCATTACTCATAGGTGGCTGCTAACAGCAATCCCTCTGCTGCAAAGGGCCCCCCACTCCCAGCCTTACTGCAACCAAATGGGATCTCAGACAAAGGTCATTTAAACCTGAGTAACTTAAAATAAACACACCTGTCCCCAGCAGGGAACCCAACTAACTTGCCATATATCTTTCTACACAGGAGAGGAGGGAGACGAGAAACACTGCCCTAGAATATATCTGGTTAAGCCATGCAAGGCTGCCATCTCCCTTCTGCGGGGAAAGAGAAGCTACACTAAGGTGGCAGGCTGGGGTGACTCCCAGACCTGCCAGGGTCTAACCTAAGTTTTGGCCGAGTGAATAAAAGCTGGTGGGAAAACACGACTAACCAATTGGAAACCTTTAGCACCAAAAATCGCAGCCCTAAAGCTTCTGGCTGACTTGTCTCCAGCATGGCTCAAAAACCTGCAGCTGCTGAATTACCAACTGGTGCCACTTGCACCAACAAATTCTCAGGTGTGGGCAAGAGACACCAAGCCATTTTGTTATCAAAACCTTCAGTCCTTTCTGAGCTCATCTGAATTTTCACTACTAACTCCAAATGTTTCTGTTGCCATCACCTTAAACTCCCAGAATTGCCATCCCTACATCCCAGTGCCATCAATAAATTACCTAAAGTTCAGGGCAACAAAATGAAAACACAGACAAGCCGATTCCCAGAGATCCGTTGCTAAAGAAATAAATTTTCCTTCACAGCATAAAATTCTAGGAATGGGCTGTTAAAGTGATCAAAAGCTTAGTATTGGTGTCACTAAATCTCTAAGGGTTGCCATTTTGGGTGCCTATTAAGGGTTTATATTTATGTTATAAATCATCTTATTGCATTCCATGGAAAGCGATTTTAACACCAGAATCATACCCCTTAACTAGTTTTTATATGAAATTTAAAGGCTGAAGACAGTAATGATACTATTAAAGACACCTACTTTTTGCTTTCTGAAAATAATAGCATGCTACATAGCCATGAAAAGAGAAAATGATAGCAGTGCTAACGTGTAATAATTACACTAATAAAGAGAAAATAGCACTGAAGAAATTATGGGGAGAAAAGACACTAAAATTTCTGTGTCTAGCTAAAGCACTAGCATAACCTTTCAGAGAATATATTTGCAAAGTATATAAAAAGCTCCAGTTATTTCAAAGGTTACGATTATCACCTTCTCTTATTTAAATTGACATCAGTTATTACTATACTTTCTTGGTCCAGAGTCTAAAAAAATACAAGGAACATAAATTGTATATATAAAATTACAGTGTTATTTGTTATTACACTGTTATTAAAGTGATATTTACCAAGTTCAGACTGTGTTTTCCCCTCCCTTGTGTAAGATTCAGCAAGGAACAGGAAGAGCCTGACTTTACGACAGAACCAGCTAATGGATTTTTAACTGCCCACAATTTCAGTGAGATGGAGCAAACAGAAACAGAACTCCACACTCAGAGGCACCCAGCCACTAAGCTTTGGTGCCTTGACTATGGCCATCAGCCTTCCTGCCACCCCAGCAGGTCCTCAGCTTCTCTGCTTCTAGCTATGACTACCTCCCTGGCAGACCCTGGGCTTCTCCTCTGGACACAAGCTCCTTCTACAATGTGTATCTGCATGGAGGTCCCCATCCCTTTAGGCAGAGACAGACTGTATTAATTGCTCTGAGCCAGTAGTTCCTCCTGGGTTACGTGGAGGGTTGAAGGGCATCTCCAAGACTGTGAAAGGAAGGAGCTGCAGGCAGCAAAGAACAAAATATGACTGTGGGAAAGTTCTGAATCTTCTTGCCAGACATCTCTCTGATGCATGCATGACTGTTAGGATATTCCATGGCAGCAACACAGAGGAAGATAAACCAAATAACTCTTTTCCCCCAATCCTAGACAGCTGTGGGTACAGAAAAGTGATGCTGGGGTAGATTTCCCAGCATACTACGACATGTACATAGTGCCCACAGGGCATTTCAACACCAGGGATATATTTTTGTTTATAACCATAGGAAACATGCATGAAATTATAGTGATGCTATTACTCCTAATCATTGCATCTTGTAATATAATACCAGAATTTTTTCCTTTTTACATTATCAAAAATAACTAAAATCATTGATGGTTCACAGTTGTAATCCACCATTTCATGTTAACAACAGCATAAGATAGTTTATACAAAACCTGTACCATTTGGATGATTTGTTAAAATTTCAAAATAAGGAAGGAATAACATTATGTCATTTGTTCATAAATAAACAGAAAAAAAAAGCACTTCTTCCTCTCATTCTATTAATTGTAAAGATATGCAGCGCTTGCATCTTCACTTCCTACTGACATCATCTTTACCAAGAGCTGTCAGCAAAATGCAAAAAAAATAGATGGAGAATAACAGACAATTTGGTGAGCGCAACCAAATTTAAAGAGTTTGTGCTGTTGCCTTCAGCTATATATCACACATCATTATTCACCCTGAGAGGCATAAGCAGACACATTAGCAGAAACCAGTTCCCCAAGACAGAGCTGAACACGTGACAGATGAAAAGGCAAAGTTTTTCTGCACTTGCTTCAACTTCAACTTATTTTTATAAAGTTAAAAAAAGAAGAATCTGAGCATAGCCGTATGACTTACTGCCCCCTCAAGCAACAGCAAGCATGATTCAGAAGAAACCCAGCAGAAAAACATGTAATTAAATGCAAAAGAAAGGACCCATAGGTAAAATCCAACATTAGTTCAAACCAAAAGTCTAGACAATATATAAACAGGCACAATAAGAAGGGTATACAGCATGTATCCTGAATTACATGGAAGTGCCAGCCCTCCTGTTAATGTATCTAAAGAAAAGCAGCTTAGAGAGGTCAGTGCAGAGGTGTCTGAAATACCTTACGGACTGACAAGCACTACCTGTTCCCTCTTGCTAATATGATGGAAAATCTTTTCATTTTTAAAAGGTCTAGCCCATTGAAAGTGTCAGCAAAATTAATCTTAAGCACCAGAGGAAAACTTGCAATCACTAGCTGCCAGCTATCACATCTCCTGGAAGACAGTGCCCATCGCCCATCTCTGCCACTGAATCTCTGTTGTCAAGAGCAACTGGTAGCGTTAGAGGCAAGAGTGAAAAAAGCAAGAGGCAAGTGCTTCTTTGCAGCAAGTGGAAGGATCCACAAAGCAGAGAAGACGCTGTTTCAAGAGGGCTTCTGTGGCTTTGATGTCTCCAAAACTTACGTCACCTAACCTTGAAGGGCTCAAGACTCACTGTGAGAGGCTGTCTTTGATGAGACACTAATTTCTCATGATCTCTCAGGTGCAAACTGCAGTTCCACCATATTAAGCAAAGGAAATGTTCCTTCAATAAGGCAAAAAAAAATATAATCACCTCATCAGGCAGGGACCTTCCTCAGTAGGTCATTGTCCAGGGAATGAAATTTCTACAGAGCTACATTTTCTTCTGAGTGTAATATTCACAAGTAAGCAAACTATTTTTCAACCTTATGCTGCAAGTTAAGCTTAGCTAAAAGGAGGTACTGTAGGCTGGGTGAGGTTATTGAGCTTTCCCAGACCTTAAAGATCTTGTGCCACACAGAGTCCTCCCAAATAAAAAAAAGTTCCTCCACACTAGCTAGCTGTGAATAAATAAATAAATAAGTACTTAAGGCACTAGCAACAGCTAAATTTACAATTTCTTTTTACTTTTCTACTTATTTGGGGAGGCGATGATCTTAATTATGTTCAGAAAGATAATAGTCCAGAACAAAGCAGGCACAAGTACCAACCTCTTCGTTGAACCAGGCGTAAGAGCACATGGGCAGATCCACTTCAGGGATCAGGTAGCTGTTCTGTTCCTTCAACCTCTCTAAATTCTTTTTTTATTAAGTCCTTTCTCTTTGGATTTTAAATTCAAAATAGCTGCTGAAGTCAAAACTATTCATCTGCTCACAAATGACCCCTGTAACACTTACTTCATTCCCTGCTAACTAACCTCACTCATAAATCTCATTAGGACCCAGACAAGAGGAAGGGCTGCACAAAAGACAGGTGAAAATGAGAATTAGGTAGATAAAAGAAAAGTGCTGAAAGCCTGGGAAGAAGCTGTCATTTAAAAAAAAAAATACAAAAACATTTTAATATCTAAATGTAGGGTAAAAAATTAAACTAATTTCAGACGCAACAAGACGCGAAACAAGAGCTTTTTTTCTTTGCTCTTAATGTTGTGGAGATACAGTTAATGAGATGTGCATTGCCCCAACAGTAATGCCAAGTCCAACAGCAAACATAGCAGATGGCCTCCTCCAAAACGAGAAACTACATGACTGAGATGGAGACATCCATTAGGGGCACAGCAAGTCTGACTCCAAAAGGAAGTTCATGGCAATACAGTGAATATTGAAGCTGAGCCTGGGGAAAAGGTGTTTAAATTTGTCTTTGTTTCTCACTATCTAAGCTTGTTTTCATTGGCTATAAATTAGTTTTTCACCAAGTTGAGTCTGTTTTGCCTGTGATGGTAATTGGTAAGCCATCTCCCTGCCTTTATCTCAACCCACAAGATTTTACATCTAATTTTCTCCCCAGGTCCTGCTGAGGAGGCAAAAGTTGGAGAAGGAGAAGGAGAGAGAAGTTGGGTGGGCAAACAGCAGCTGGGCAAGGTCAACCCATCATGGGGCTGCAATGCAGATGGCTGCTCCAGCGTGGTCTCCTCACGGGCTGAGGGCAGATGCCCGCTCTAGTACCTGGAGGTCCTCCTCCTTCTCTACCCTGGTTTCTCACACTTTTCTCCTCACTGCCATGCAGCATTTTGCCCCTTCTTGCACATTTTCGCATTTTCTTACACACCAGCGGTGCAGAGGGGCCCAGCCAGGCCCTGCAAACCCCCAGGCTGTGCCTGGCCTGGCCTGTGAGGAGAAGGCCCTGGGTTCCCCTCACAGAGGCCACCCTTGCAGCCAACACCTTGTGTTTAAAACCCAATACACAAATATACCACCAGGAATAGGAGCAACATCCCTGTCTCCTCCCAGAGCCACAGCATTATCTTTTTGCAAGCTCAGAGTGTACCTCAGAGAACTGTGGCAACCCGACAGGCCGTAAACTGTCACACTCCTGCTATAGCCACTGCCACGGCAAGGACAGACTCCCATTACCCAAAAACTTTCTCTCACACAAGGCAGACGTGAGAGCTGAGGGGACCTCTTTCATGTAAAGGGAAACCTTTAAAAAAACTAGCAAAGTATGGTCTCGGGATAGGACTGTCCTTCCACTGCAGGTTTTCCTTGTGTGGAGATAGGACAAGCCCCACTGATCACCCGCATCCACCTGAACAATCTCTGGAAATAATGACTCACACCTGGATATTCGAACAATGAATCTGCCAGAAAGGGCTTTATTATTCCCCCCATAAAACATTACTGAGAGGTTTGGCTACCCGTCCAGCAAGGAAAGGGCCTAATTTTACATCTGAGCAATGCCACAGAAGGCAATCACCTGCAGCATGTTCATGACCCCTCCTGATTTACAACTGAGAATGAAACAGAAAACCCTGGCTTTCGGTGTTGGTTTTCTTTGTTGGTTTTCTTCTTTTTTTTTTTAGGTTTTCCAATACTACTGTTGAAATTCTAGGAAAGTGTTCCTCTTCCTTCTCTGTGTCCTGCAACCATGATGTGATTTGCTGAGTGCATTTATAAAAGACAAACTCTCAAAGAAAAGAAAAAAAATATTGAAGGCCAAAAAAGTAAACAGGCACTCACACATGTTAGTATGTTCTTAGCCATGTCTATCTGTGGGATTTTGATGGATTTTCTCTTTCTACTGAGCATCAGCAAAGAGATGAGACTTCCCATTCAGGTATATAGGGCTACTGAATCAAAGGATAGCAGCAGCAAAATAAATAAACAAACATCAGTTCCCACTATTTTGAAACATTTCACAGGCACTGGGACTTGTGAGGCTGCCATTTTGGCCCCTACTCTCACTAGGAGAAAGCTGAAATACTCCAATACTCTCTGCACCCTGGAGGGAGCAAATGTAAATGAATGGCATCTTCATGGCTTGCACCATTTTGACATCCCTTTGCTGAGTGAAGTGTCCAGAGAGCCATAATGCATTATACAGAGACCTTTTGTAAGCTGTTGTGCAGTCACTTGAGTTTTCCTTCTCTTTATGATCACTAGAGCTTGCAGCACATTAACCCGCTTTGAACTCCTTCCCTCCTCACCAACTCAGCTCCTTTCAAGCACGTCGTTGCAAAGAAAAACCACAAGTACGCCAAAGATGCTCCTTTGAGCCTCACCTTCTCAAGAAGGTTTTCCCACTCCACGTGACACTTAAACAAAAGCAACAATACACGTATGCAGAGGCAGAGTGAAATTGAGCACCAGTTCCCACTCCTGTGGGGAGGCACATGCCCGCTTAACCAGGTGTGCTGCTGAAATATCTGAACAGAAGAGGCAAGATTAAAAGGGGGCACCACAGGCATAGATAATGGATATGTCCTTGCTCTCACCATTGTGAAGAAGAAGAAAGCACACTCCTCTGCAAAGGCAGCCTTGCTCCTTGCCCAGGTAACAGATCCTGCCCTTGTTTTAACTCCCACATGTAGAAGGAACAGGGTAGTGAACAGATTTAATCATAGCCCAAAGTATGACAAACAGGCATCACACAGAAAATTATTACAAACATGCCATCCTGTTTTTATAGCCGCGGTGTTGCCATCCTGAGTTTTTCTTCTTTGCTGTGAAAGCAGTGGTTTTCACCCAGCACCAGACAGCTGGTCCCATGGGGTTCTACTTTCACAGCTTAAAAAAGCAACAGCAGACTAAAGCTCATGCACAGAGCTAGAAACCATGACACAGCTGTCCACTGAAGGGTTAAAGCATAGTGGACAAGGAAAAAAAATTCAAAACAGATTCAGATTTCCCACAGCTGCTTTCAAATTCCTGTCTCCTCCCTTTTTTAAGAGTCTATACTGCTATTTTTTAATCACAACAAAAGATCAAACACAACACTGTCTTAGTTTTATGAATTACTTTGATTCAAAGGCCTCTCTAAGCGAGTCCATAATTAAACCAGAGAGAGGGATGATTTTTAATTTTATTTTTTTTTTTAATCAATACAATTACAGTAGTTATAACCCCCTAAGGTAAAAGGGGAGATAGCGGTTGGAAGGTGACTTATACTGCTAATAGCCTATTGAGAGCTGGACTGCTGTAAGGCAGCACTACCTCTCTACAGCTATCCCAGCATTAGGCCATGCAGGGCTATATTTATAACAACTGTGCCATTAACTCAGCCGAAGCCAGGCAACCCTCTAGTTTGCTTTTTACTCCTCATCAAGGCTGCAAGCCCACTGCCAGCCCGACGTTAGGAAAACCTCTGGTGTGACCGCAGCTCCAGGCTGGAGTCCAGGGCAGCAGGGTGGTGCCAGCCAAAAGCCCTTTGCCCGGCCACAGCGGTGCTGGCCCGGCTCCACTCCTCTTATGGGCTTATATTTCACCAGGGCTGAGGCACAAGGGATGAAGGGCCAGAAAAAACCCGTGCTGATAAACAGCTGTTTTGGCAGCTGTGGGAATGCTCTAAGAGCAGAGTACACAGCATGGGCCTGTTGGCAAGGGGCTGCTTTTACACACCTGGCTTCTCACATCATGGTGGATGCCCAAAATGGAAAACACAGATGGGCCTCACAGCCTCCATCCAGCTGCCCTTCCCTGTTCAGCAGGGCATTTCAACATGTTAACTTTAAGTTTGTTCTTAAATCCCACCAATTTAGATAGGACAATTACATGCTTGAATGTTTTTCTCAGCTGGGAGAAGTGTAAATACATACTTAGTATGATTTGATGAACTGGCACCCAAGACAAATAAGACTGATTTTGCTGAGCTAATGTCAGGACTCCATCATTTAAAGAAACACACCTTAGGGAAAGATCTCTAACATCACATGTGAAGGCTCTTTTCTTCAGCAGAGAAGTGCCTATTTCAAGTTTACCTTGCAAATTTGTCCACTTTATCCCTTGTGTTGTGTTTGCAACACAAAAAATTGCAAAAAAATTAAATGGACTTTTCCAGGTCTCCCAGGAGAGATGAGGGAATATAAGCATAAGACTTGAGTGCACAGCCAGAAAAGCTCCGCACATTGCACTGTCTTGTGCCTTCAACACCACGATCATCACTGGGCTTCAGCTACGCCCCCGGGATGCAAGAACCAACTGAAGACTTTAGCATCTAATCTGGCCGAGTACCCCACAGGATTATGTTATCCATTAAAATCAGGTGCTCCTTTCATTTGATTGCAAACAGTCTTGAAAGCAAGAAGTCTGAGAACAAAAATACAGAACAAGCTATTACAGATGAAATTAGATCACTAGGACCAGGAAAGGAAATCAAGCTATTATTTAGGTTTGTCATTTTATTCATGGGAGATCAAAATGAAAAGATAAAAAAATCCCAATACCATATGACAGAAATGCACATTATTACATTGCTCATATGATATTAATAAAAGTAATAAAGACCATAAAGCTGAGAAATCTGCAGAATAGCTTTAAATATAACTGAGATTACCTATTTTATTGGCCAACATCATCTTCATTTTGAACTAATAAATATACCACACAAGAAACTGCAAATAAAGCAGTTCTACAGAACTCAAATGTATCCTTTTCTTTGAGAAAAAAAAAGTTATAAAATAGAGCTGTTTTAAAAAATTAACCAATAAATAAGTCCCCACATCTGTTGCAATGAGATTTAATTTTGTTGGCAGGGACATAAGAACTTTGGGCATGCATGCGATGAAAGTAATGAAATCCAGCTTCACCCATCAGACTTTAAAAAAGGAAAAAAAAAAGATAACAATGAAAGCTGGTGCCCCTCAGTGGAACCACGGATTTAATAGAAACCATGTTTCTATGCTGCCTACAGCCAGGAGCAGATGAAAGACACTTGTGCGATTAGTTAACAAGTGGTCATTTAATCTCCCCTGACAAACCCTCCTTTTCAATTTCAGGTTCTCCTGTTACCACTCAATGTTTGAATGCCTTGTTTGGAGGTGGACCCAGCTCTACACAGATCCCATAAGTCTGCATTCCTAAGAAGAATGCAGATCCCTTTACTTTTGCCAGTAAAACCATCAAGTACTTCACTGACTCTGAATGGTATTTTCTTCTATTCTTCAGAAATTTCTTACAAGGATGATCTTAGATTCATGACTTACAAAAACATCCTTATTCTTCTATACATGAGGCTTCCAGTACACGGAAGGTACACAACCCACTTCACCCAAATCCACCACCTGAGTGGCTCCAGGATACAGACACTGGAAACTGTAGTTACAAAATAAAAATTCACCACGAATCTGCTACTCCATGTGACTTGCTCCATGCCCTTACTACACAGTAAATGTCAGGCAGCTCATCTCTTTTTTTTCCAAAGACGAAGAAGTTATTTTGATTTATCTCCTATTTACTTGAAAGTAAGAACTTAAATATGGGCAACATCTCAAGAGAGCACGGCACACAGGATGCAAGCACATGCTTCAAACACTTATAAGCTAAGAGAAGCAAAACTGGGTTCATTATGTTATACGCTATGCAATATTCTCTTCAGTGCTTATGGCTGGTATTAATCCCGAGTTTGCAATAAAGGTTTTGACTTGCAAAGCACCCTTTATGATCACAGCCTCATCAGAATTAAAAAAGGCAGCATGTGATTTCTAACTTGAGCCTCCAAATTGGTCTGGCTCTTAGTTCTCACCCTATTATTTAACTGCTGAGAGAAGCCCTCACATTATAGCAATGTATAATTTTTAATACTCGCATTTAAACTACATCCTCTTAAACGGGAACTTCTGGTTGTATTATTATGCCTTGCAAATACAATTCATTAGATAAAGCAGGAAAAAAAAAAAAGTCCTGTCTTGCTTCCCCCCCCGCATCTAATCACTTCATGAAAAATTACTCAAAAACGCCTTTAAGGCCAAGGAACACACTCTCAGTCATTTGGTTTCCAGCCATTGACTTTTAAATGGATTGCTGGAAGCAGTGTAAATTTCTTAAATTCCACAACAGTAGCAAGTTACTGAGCCTCCCTTTCGTCTCAACTGCTCAATTTATGCTCCAGCACACATTACTGCAGATATGACCTCTTCCATCACCAACCAGTGACGTTGCCAGTATTAATGCAAACAGCCTTGCTCTATAGCTACGTGTGAACAAATCGATTCAACTTATCTTGAATTGACATTAGAGGGTCCCAATTAGCCTCTAGAAAGGTTTAGAGGAAGTATTTTTAGCTGTCCTAGACTGAAATAATCAACATTTCTCTCGTCTAGCATTTGTGTTTCAAGTTTGATGGCTCAAATACTGATTATTCACTGTTTAGTGCTGCTCTGACAATCAGGAATAGTCATATTCCAGATTAATATCTTCTCTGATTAGTCAGAGAAGTTACAGATACACGTTTTGAGCACAAGTTAATAAGACACTGGAGCAGAAGTGTAGTTCAAACCTCCTTTAGCACAGTTCTTAATAACATATCTGCACTGCACAGGCTTCTCGTGTGTTTTACTTAACAAGAGATCTTAAGAACAAGAATTACTTTATAATTCAGGAGATTTCTTTTTTTTTTTTTTTCATTTGTGTATTCCTCCAAAATCACAAATTAAAGTCAGAGTGTTGCTCCTTTGCCCCAAGAATTCTATTTGGTATTCATACCTCTGAACGAGTGCTGCTTAGGCAAAGCAATAAAGATTTATGTAGATGCAACTTGTCTTTCATAAGGAAAAATGCCCACATTTCCTAAAAGCTGGGGTCCAAACCATTATGGAGCACTGTTGGTCACAGCTTCAGAGGTGGTAGGGTCACACAGCCTGCAGCACATCAAATCTCACACTGCACGTTGCTCTCTTTTCTTTCCCAATGCAAATTAATGTTTCTTTGCAATCCAATTAATAGATCTACAAATTCAGTTTTCACCCCTGGCTGTACCTGATGTGAACAATCAGAACAAGCCAAAGATATAGTCTTTGCAGTATTTACATACTGTATATCCCACAAGACCAAAGAGAATGACCAAAGGCCACAACTTTCAAAGCTGCTGCCATGTGTCACCTCAACACCCCAAATCCCTGAGGGTTTCCCACCATCCCTTAGGGACTGAGAGGCACATCTTACAGCCTAAGCAACACCATCACTACAATGAGACAAGCAGCAGTGGAATAATTATGTGTATGAACATAAGACACTTAGCTACTGTACAGGATTAAGAGACACCTATGACATCTGTATTCTGTAGAAGGGATTTTACAAGTAAATTAATAAATAAAGTCAGTGTGCAGAAACTGCTGCTCTCCACAAGAGGGCACTTTTTAAAAACATAAAGCAGAAAACTCCTACTTAAAAGCAGATGCTGTTCCAGGGAGGAAAGAAAAGATTCTGGGGCTGAAGGATATAAGTGCTCAGAAAAGAGCCGGCATAAAGATTAAAAACCTGAAGTGTCACTAAGCGCACTCAAGCTTGAGACAGGACAAACATTGATGTGACAGACTGATCGTTTCTTCACTGTATGGACACTAAAGGCACTTCACATATCTGCTGTCATCTAGAAGTGCCAGCTGCAATTTCAAAATGCTCACAAAGTCAAGTCATCTTAGTAAGCAAACAATTTATGCAATTAAACTACCCTCAAAAGTACCAATATTAAAATATTCTAGGAAAAGAAATATTCACCTTTCCCTTATACTCCAGAATAACATACGCTACCCTGCCAGCTTTGCTTCTGAGCTGCATTTGTCAAGAACAGGCTGGAAACCTGCTGCAGACAGAGCAGAAGCACGTTTCTATTCCAAATGCTGCACATTAGCTGAGAAAGCAGATCTGCAGAAAGGTCATTATTTCATATTACATGTCTGTAAAAGTATCTTGCTCAGATTCAAGCCTCTTTTGCTACAATTCTTTTAAACGTACAAGACAGTCCATCACCTGCTTTAATAAATATGGACAATAATGCACAGCCACTGAAAGCTATAAGGATATTTTTTTCCCCGTATTCACCATACTATATAACACATATAAATATCAGCATTTTCTCACAACTGTATGAAAAACATTGCCAATAAAAGGTATTCCTTTACAACACAATATAAAATTACATGTTATTTTAACAAGTGGCTGGGGAATACATTAAGTATACTCAACCTAAAAGAAAAAAGAATTTTTATTTCAACCATTTTAAAAGCATATGATTCAAACAGAGGTCCAGTTATTGTCCTTTTTGATTAAAGGGAAAACAGTGATTTATTTTTTTTCCCTGGCAAATACATTTCTTCAAAAAGTGAGCAGCCAATACCAGCTCCAATAACTTTACTCCTTACTCCATGTCATCCCATTCAGGGTTTTCCACATCAATTTACCTGCTAATAAATCTTTTGAAAACATTTCAAAGGAAACTTGCTCTCCTCGGTCGCTCTCAGATTTCTACAAGCCTGACATCAGGACTGCGTATAATGAAACAATTAACAATGATTCTCTTCGACTCCTTGCCACCACAAAGCCTGTTGATAATAAAAACCCTGTTGATAATGAAAACTCAGCATTTGTGTCAGACTAGCTTTATATTGAAATATTGCTGTGTACAACACTAAGGAAACCAGCCATTATAATTCCACTCGTAAGGAAATCTGATGAATTCAGCAGGACTTCCCACACCAGAGCAGTCATTCAAACACGTATTGGCAGAACAATGAATGTAAGCCAAGCTATATAACAGTCCTATTAACGCCAAAATTATCTAGCAGCAAAGGGCTATGAGAAGCAACATCTGGCTGGCAAAGACAGAAGGCAGATGCCCAGTTTTTCCTTAAATTGAGGCTGCCAGAGAATACTTTTTTTCCCACACCAGACGCAGGGGCACAACAAAAACTCACAAGCAAGCCCAGGGAACTCAGCTGCTCTGTGCCACAACCTGTGCTTCTCTGTGGGTCGTTCCTATACCAATAGACACCTGCAGAAAGCACTGAGCAGGTTAGGAAAGCTCTTCAGGAGATGGTATGCATCAAAATTAATGGATCCTATGCCCACAAAAAGAAGGATGAGTGTTTTCCTTAGTCTTATGAGGTCAGAAAGTATGTCAATAGAAATATTAAAGTTTTATCTCTTAAATGTCAAAACAATTTCAAAACAAAACAATGAAGGAAAAATATCCTATCATGATTACGGAGCTTATTCACTATCTCCAGAAGATAGTACCATAGTTTGGAGGTTACCACCTACCCCATCTTTCTTCTGGAGCTCATCATCTTCCTAGCAGACAACAGCACAGAGGTGATATCTGAGGTGACATTTCAGAGACTGGCTCATCAGAAAGAAACCAATGGTTGGATATAAGACTGTCCATAGCCGACCCAGTGCACCTGTGCCCCATCTGCTCCAAGAACCTCTTGGGCAGCAAAACATCCACTGGGACAACCACAACTCCTCACCGTATGGCCTATGACACAGAGCTACAGTGGTCTACACAGAGCTCAGGACATAACTAAGACCCAGCAAACCCAGACATAAGTCTTAATACACACACACTCCAAACAGGTTTCCAAACATCCTCCAGCCACCAGTGTTCTCCCCCATTCACTTCCCAGTGTTTCCCTGTTCCTTGCAGGCTTAACTGATGGCAAACCAGTTCACCATTAAGCCTGCAGGCTTCAAGTCTGCAGCAGACCTGGCAGAAGCACTGCTTCACTGCACCAATGAAAATCAGAGCCTTCAAAACCAGACTTGCTTCAGCCCTAGATTGGTAGTGGCTGATGTCAGGAAAAGGGCTGACGAGCGATTCAAGGGAGGCCTGGGTCTCTCGGTCAGCTCCAGCCTGACGTGTTCAGCACCGTTTGCAGGAGGAGCAGCCGTGCATCAAGCCCAGCTCGACTAGAATTCCATCAGGGCCACCACACTCAGCAGAAACGCCAATCATCTGGTGGCCAACCTCTAAGGCAGCTTTTGCTCACAGGCTGAGCTCATATGGCCATGCGCATTTAAGCTGCCCAAGGCAGGGTTGTCACCTATTCACATGACTGTAAAATGACCTTGATGTTAGGAGCCCAGTTAAAGTCCTTACACAGTACAGGAACACCTAGCTATGCTGAATTCAAGGCGTACAACCCCATATCTGCAAGGGATGCAAGGATTTCTTGGCAAACAAGAAATCTACTTTATCTAAATAATGAATAAAAACCCCAACAGCTCAAAGTGTATTCACCATTTGGGACCATCACAACAACATCTCACTCCAACAGACCTTGGGCACATGCACAGAAACAACAGTACTGCTCTCATCGCATACTGGCTGCTGCACTTGTCTACTCTGACAAGGGTCACTTCCACTTACTGCCAGGAAAATTCAGTGGAATTTATCCATAGAACTATTGCACTAGATCTCGTTTAAAATATACGATGTCATGTGACTCTCTATAGAAACCTCTGGGACTAAGAAAAATATTATAGAGCATCAAGGCCACATCCCTGTTTGTACAACTTTTGTTTAAACTTTGGAGCTAATTATTGTCTTCTCAGTACACCACATGCAGACGGGGCAGGGAACAGGCATCCTTAATGCTACAATGAAAAACTGCTTGAGTGGAAATAGCTGAAAACCACCACAGGTTCAGCAAGAGACAGTCCCTGGAGTCACAGTGGTCCTGGCTCCAGAGGGAGCCACTGTCTCGCTTTTGCGGTGCCAGCAAGAGGCCAGCATACAGAAAACAGCAACAGCTTAACCACCAAAAAGGCTCTCCGGTGAAAAAGCAGAGAGCATACAAGGGGGAGTCTCTTCTGCATTAAGTGTTGAATAGTGTAATGACAGCTACGTTCCCAACAATAACTGACAGCAATCATGTGCTCTGTACTATTGGGATCGAAACAATAAAAGCTTCCTTTATAAAGAACACAAATAGTTGAGTGTTGCCAGAGGAGAGTGAGCGTGGGTGCATGCACATACATGTGTAGCAAGAGAGCAGTTTATATTCAAGATACATGCTATGGGTTTGAAAGCCCCCTCCCTCGTTGAAAGAGCCTGCAGAAGAACAAACCAAACACATCCTGCAAAAAGATAACTGAGAAAAAAACCCATCCATTGGAAAGAACTGCAAATGAAGATGCAAGAGCTTCTTCCACTCCATTTCCCCCAAACACCTGTAGTGTTTTTCCCTTGTTTAACAGCAGAACAAAGCATTCTTTTGTAATTGCTCAAACTGTGCTGAACTTGGACCATGCTCAGCTGGACAGCTTCTGATCATTCTGGGCATACAAAGCAGATGAGAAATGAACAGATTAGGAGGGTCAGAGAGGTGAGTCTGCACACCTTGACATCAATGGAGCGTACAGCCAAGAGCAAGGACACAAGTCCATTATTTCCATGGGGAACAATTCCTGGAGGAGCAAGTATATTCTCACTGCAGCAAGGAATGGGATCAATTCTTGGGAGATATATCCAAGGTAGCTGTAAAACAGCTTCCTTAATGGCCCACCAAGCTCCCTGGGGGCGTGCTACTGCCTGCACTAAGCTCTATAGCCAGGTGTTAATCAGCACCCAACCTAGCTAAACTTCAAAGACCACCTATTACATCTCTGTAAGTTACAGCACCCACTTGGCTGCACGTGACATTCAGGGTCACATTCCATCCCAAAGCTTCCCTAGATTGACTGCCCCTTCCTTATGGTGGGGGGAATGGTCTGTCTCAAAGCTATACGAACTCTAATCCAGAGCAGAGCGTTTGCCTTGATCTCTTCTCAGAAGTCAAAGGGTGGAGGGGTGGGTGAGTTATGGGCAGACATAGTCCAAATACATTTTCTCTTTTACAGTGGTCCAAGTACGACTGCCAACTAAAATCAAAGTTTTGTGGTTTTCTGTCTGCATAGCAGCAGTCAGACTTTGTGAGTGGAAACTAAATCCCAGAGATGCACAAGAGCCAGGCTGGCAAATGCTGCGGCTTCCAGCAAAGCAAGAGAGCGCGCTTTGCAGATAATAAAGCGATGTGACGCAAGTCAGAGAGGCTGGTTTAACTCTACCTGCTGCTTACCATTAAATAAGATGTGCATCTCTGCTACAGCTCATTCAATGGAAGCCTAACGGACCCGAGTTTAACATATCACTAACCAGGACTTAGCAGACAAGCACACTGATTTTCTCAGAGACGACTACCAAAGGAGCGTTCCCGTTTTAATGTGCATAGTACGGCGACCCTGCCCAGAGCAGCAGCAGAGAGGCACCCAGGTGCTCACTTCCAGCAAACATGGTGCACGCCAAATCTCAGCCTCCTCCACTCCTGTTAACACCAGCCTCTCAAACACCTCCTGGTAGCAGGACATCCATCAGGAGTTGGTTATCGTCTGTGCCCAATCAGGTGAGAGTGGCCAAGCAGAGCAGGAATGTAACAAACCACACAGACACTATAAGGCAGGGAATTGGTGGCTGCCAGCTCCACTCTACTCTCTGAACAAGGTCAGAGAGGGCATTGCTCTCCACAAGCTACTTTATACCCCGCAAAGGTGAGCACAACAGGAGCACATGCTGAGCATGGGGATGCTCACCCCTTCCCATGGAAACCCTTGTAGGCCAAGCAAACCTCATTGGCAGCTTCACAAGTTCTTTGATGTGTCTCTCGCCACTGGCTTAGACAGGCAAATTAGAAGTGGAGCAAAACCGGACCACTTGATGACCTGACACACAGCCAACCACCACCTGAAAAAAGGCTTTGCTATAACTTCTTCACCAGCTCTCTTCCCACTACATCAACAACACTTCTCATGCAGGAGGGAGGAGAAACATCTCACCAGCAGATCTGCTCTGTGAAGGAAGCGTGGCTAACCTCCAGCAACCCCCCAAGTGCAGCAGCCCCGTTTTGTGTTATGCAATGAAAATGCTTGCACTAGGTACCTAATACATGAGTCAGTATTACTAATTGCTTGCTCACAGGTAAAGATCTACCACTGCTAAAAGAGTGAGCCGCAAAAAGCCTGCTGTGAGCTACATCTCCTTTCACCACAGCCTTCCTAGGTCCCCTCTGCAAGATAATGGGGTGGGGGACTACAGACCCAAGCGTATTCTTTTGCTCTGGAACAGATCAATAGCTTTATTTTTCCTCACGTCAGAATGCTGTTGTGATGCAACAGTGTTTTCACTGGGAATCCACTAGCACTTGTTACACAACTATGAGCATTTTGGGCAGAAATTCCACAGGAGAAGGATTATGTTACTGGCTGGATGCATTTATTATATCAAGCAGAATAAAAATCAAAGAAATTCAATACGTGTGTTCAAATGAAAAGCTGCCTTTACTCAAGCAAAGAAGATAAAGACTATAAAACACATAAACAGGAAAAACTAATTATAAAAATCAAAACCCTTCTGAGCAGCCTGGATGGTCATTTGGAAATAAATCTCTATTCTTAATGCCCCAAAACGCCTGCTACGTCAAGCTTATTGCTAGAAGAAAGGCTGCTTACAAAGATAAGTTTCTTTCATTAATGTACAGCAATCGATGTATTTATGCAAAGAAGTAACCAGACAGTGAGCAAGACTTTTTTTCCCTCCTTTTGCCACCAACATGCTGTTGAATCAACCTTCCTTAAAAGAGATGATCTGAAGAATTAAGGGAAAATTGAGTAGCTCACGGGGCAGGGGGAAGAAAGAAAAAAAAAAAAAGAGGACAAATGAAAAGCTTGGCTTGACATGTTAATCTCTTGTTTTAATTATTGTGTTTAATGTCAATTGGAGAGAAAAAGAAATAAAAGACTACAACAAAGCTGTGTGTCCTGGATGCAGCATGCTCAGCAGGACTTCTGCCAAAAAGCACAATGTTTTTATCAAAACAGCTTCTGATTAAGCTTTCCCTCTCCCTCTGACAGTCCTGTGAGCTTTCATTTCTGAATTAGAGCCAAATTAGCCACCCGTTCCAAGGGCTAATGCTCTTGGAAGTCTTATTATGGTAGCTATCTGCTCAGAGCTGCTACGTGTAAACTTAAACATACAACAAACCCCAGTTCATTATGCCAATACTACATAAGAGAGATAAGATAGTATTTCTTTCAACTGTGCAAAGTCATTGGTAGCACGAAGAGCTGTGGCACACGTAAGACTTGCTTGTACTCTGGCGAGCGGAGCTGGGAGGTAAGCAGGACAAGCCCTCCACTGCCAGAACCGAGTCTCAAGCCTGCCTCCTGGCACTGCCAAATGAAAGGCTGTGCCTTCTACTTGAACCTCCCCATCAGTAATCTGAGAGAGAAATGCTGGCTACAGCTAAACACTATTTTTGGTTGATTGACAACCTTCGGATCAAAAACAAAATGAGAAAAAAACACCTCTCCCTTTTGTACTATTTGATCCAGTTTTTTGTAAATGACCCCATTACAGCATAGGTATCCGAGCAGTACTTCATGCCAGAGGGAATTACATTCATCACTGCCTCATCTGTGTGAATCTTGGAGGCTCTAGGAATCACAGCAGTCTTGGAGATTAAATGCTTTAACAAGTAACAAATGTGATACCATCATCTCCCTTTAAACAACGGGGAAACCAGCAAGCATAAAATGGAGGGGTCAAGTCAACTCGACTGCTCTTAACCAAAAGGACTGCAAGCTTTGGCGCTGGGTCTTACACTGCACCAGGACAAGACAGGTCTCCAAGGCCTTCCATCCTTTCCTCTACCCGCAACGGCCAAGTGGAGGAGGGCTGATCGCAGCCTGCTCCCTGCACACTCAGATCTGAAATCCAAACAGCTCTGAATCCCAACCAACTGAGATCCGCACCTTGTTCTGACCTTCAGGCTGTCCAGGAGCTCCTAACTAGCATTTCCCTTGCTCATGAGGTTTCCAATACACTTCACTCAAACTTTGGAGAACAAGAAAGCAGGACAGGACTGTGGGCTTGCAGCACAAAAAGAGACAACTTTATGAGCAGTCATTCAGAGAAGTGGTAGAATGAGTGTTCCTTACCTCTTCCCCAACTACCACTGCATTTTAAGGGAAGGACCCCGCAATTTCCATAGCGATACTATCCCACCTCTCAGAGGAAGGCAGCAAAGCATTTCACAAAGGGAAGTACAAAGCACTCTTTGCTGCACCCTTCAGATTTGCTAACAGCTTTGGTATAAATTGGTATTACAATCAAAGAAACGAGACAGAGGGGCCACAGCTTGCTTGCACAAGGTCAGGCTCTTCTTGGACTGTCAGACCCAAACCTCTTCCCTGCCCCACAGCCTGTTGCCATCAGCTTATGCCACCTTTCAGTTGAGCTGCACGGATTCATTAGTGCTGCAATAACTTTTGTTATCTAGCTGTTTTTTCTGCAGCACATCTCTAAGGCATAAACCAAGCCCGGAAAAAAACTAATTAGCGTAGACATCACTGCAACGCAATTCACAATGTTAACAGCCTCTAAGTTTTCAGGAGGGAGCACAGAAAGCGATAAATGCTGGTACACTGAGAACTAATGAATCCTCTGAAAATGCTTGTGGTAGGAGGACCCTATTGTATAAGGATTTAGATTTGAAAGACCATAAGGAAAAGCTTTTTAATTACAGAAATATATGTAAAGACAACTGTTACTTTGGTACTGTGCTTGTTTAAGGTTTTATTGTTAATTAGTTTACACTAAGAAGCAGAAGAGAGTTGAGAAAAAAACACACAAAAGGTTATTTGGTTTAAATATTAGCATTTGTCTGTTAATTTTGATAGAAGCTCATTCACGCACTGTACCACAGTTCAAAACTGAGGACGAGAAAAACTTTTCTCTTTGTCTTGCTCACTATGGAATTTGCAAAACGCAGATCATGCCACATAGAGCAGACCCAACTATTGTAACTATTTCCTTAATATTTCCATAAATGTTTCTCATTAAAGCACTGGCATAGGATGCAAAAGCAACAATACATCACTGAGCTTCAAACAGAGCTCAGCGGAAGGTCAACCAGTCCCATATAACAGCAATGCAATTCCCACTCAGTTCTGCCAGCTTAGCTTCCCAGGAGCTGGGAGGTACTCAGGCTCCTGATATCCTTACGTGGTCTTCCAACCCAGCCTCAGCTTCACTAACACAAAGATGCTGGGCTACATCTTTTAGGAAGAGGGAGAGTAGTTTCTAAGATGGTTCATGGGGCAAGCTGGGTTTGTTCTTGGACACTAACTGTATTTGAAACAATATGACCTGTGTTCTTAATAGTGAAGACATTATCTACATTTTTAAGTACAGCAAGCAGGCTCAGAAGGCAGAGCTACCAGCATTTCAGTACCTCATTTGCAGGGGGTAACTTCACCCTAATGAGAAGGCTTCACAATAGCAAATGAAAGATAAACTAACTCCCATTTTGAAAAGCTTCACTGTCTTCTCATTACAGTTTCGTCTCTAAAAGAGCTGCAAATGTCAGCATAGTCTGGGGAATTCAAGAAACAATCTCAAGACCTGAAGTCCAAAAACGCAGATATAGCAACTAATCTTACACCAACCAGCACCCGTTCTCCTATTGACTGCTGCTGTCCATTAGCAGGTAAGATGCTGCAGAAAGAAAAGAAAACCTCATCCACTTGGTAATGCCATTTTATAAACCAGCCCAGCCTTTCCTTTTCTACAGCCTGGTCTAGCTAGTAGGCAAAAAAAAAAAAAAAGTCTTATAAGCTTAGACATCTTTCACAGGCATAAACACTCCCTTCCTGGTATACAAGACTCCCAGGAACTCCATCACAGTTGTAGAAAACAAGGTCAAATGTATTCACAAGTTATTTTCCCTTTGTACCATGGTAAGGATAAAAGGTGGCAGCAGGTACTGTCACTAGCAGCGACCAGCCCAGTGCCAAGGTATACATCACCCTGAAACAAACTGTGATCTTGTAACAGCTTAAGTACAAAAGCATGGAAATTTAGCCCAAAGAAAAAATGTGTCAGGAGAGCTGGGACATGTCTGCTAGTGATCAGCTGTGGGCACCTCACTCTCGACCACCATGTCTTTGTCACTCCTCCTAATTTCCCTTAATGTCTTCCTTTTTTTAATTTAGATTCTGGAGGACCATAAGCTTCTGCTGTCCTGTGCTCCAAAGAGTGACTCGGCCTCTCCTTGCTACAAGTACCTATGACAACAAGGGAAAACAATTTACACACAGTTTAAAAGCAGCTGCTGAGTATAGTTCCCATTCTTCAATTGTCTTACAAACTGAAATAGAAAAAGGCACCTATTTTTTTTTTTTCAAGATACTGAGCTTCTGCTAAAGCATAGCAAGAGACCGTTCTCTATGCCTGGGAGCTTAATCTGTCTGCCATGAATTTAGACAGGGCAAAAAGCCTCAGAAGTGGCATAAACCAAGTACCACAGAGTAGTTTTTGCCTTAACATGCACGTGCTTTAAGCTAATATTAACACTGAAGATTCTCCCAAACGCTGCTTCTCTTTTCTTTAAGAGTCAGTAATGAAAACTGTAAAGCTGAGAATCCATTTGAAGAAAAGATGCTGAGAACAAACTGATTGATACCCAAGGGTTAGAACAGTCAGACCTTCATTTTGAATTCTTCCCTCCAGCTACACATATGGCAGGGATAAGCCCCTTTACAACTGTCCTCTCTTCCTGAGCCAGTTTTTGAGGAAACAGTAAGCACAATTCCCATGAAGTTCAGGGATATTACTAAAATGATGTTTACAGCTAGTCCCAGAAGATGTTTTATTATATAAAAAAAAAAATAGCATCTTAATGTCCTAATAAAGATTTTTTCAGAATCACTGAGAAGACTTTCATGGTGCCCAGTGATCTAATGAAAGAGTTTGAGGCTTTTTTTAAAATGTTCATTAAAAACCTACGACAATGGCCCTGAAATGACAGTTTAGTACCACACCAGCCTCACTCAGGATTAGCTTCTCAGTGGAGCTGAAACAATGAAGTAGTAGGAAAAAGAAAAAGGCCCAGAGGACACTGCAGATCCAAAAGCAGAAACATCTGATGAGGTGTTGATGAGGACAACAGGTATTTCTTCACTGCTCTGGCGATTTCATTTGCCTTCTGAAGAAGCCACAAAAGATCGTGATCAGAGACTGGCTGCCAAAGAGCATCTCCTTTAGAAAATTGTTCACCATCAGTCAACTGAAAAACATACGTGGGAGGAAATTCACATTTGTGTTTGCCTGCTTAGCCTGTAAAAACTCAGTCCTGTGGCTCAGACGTGTAAGGTTGCTGGCTTGGACTGATTGTAAAATATAGATGTTTCCACTTCAAAGAAAGAAACAGGGTTTGCATCTGCTAGAAGTCAACATCAAATCCAAACAGTTGCCTTGACAGCTCTCCAATGGCATTTGAGTTCTTTGACCTGTAGTACTGATGCACAAATCAAACATAACAGGATTTATTATTAATTTCTACTAAGCTTCATTAGCTATTACTTTAGTTTTAAATGGTGTCTAAGGACCAGTATCATCAATCCCTTCACAGCAATAAGTTGCCTGAATAAAATATAAACATAAATTGCTTATGTAAGATATACTTATGCCTTATTAACACAGGTCAATCTATAAGCTAAGTGCAGCATGTAATTTGTAGCTGCTAGAGAAACCAATAGCTTACCTGCACCTTACTCTCTTCCATCCAAAATATTTTGGGGGAATAAATTAAAGCTCTTTATTATATTTGCTTTCTTGTTGAATGTCTGTTTAAACAATCTGAATCCAGCATACATCATCTCCTACATAGGCATATTTGTTAACTGCATCCCTTTTTCCCTCTTTTTGCTCAGCTGACAGACCAAAGATATATAAACCCAAATTTATATTTCCTGCTCAGCATGCCCAAGAGATGTCCAAAACCTGGATTTTGGGTTTAACTATGCATGCAGCAAAGTAGAAAGAAGAACCCATTTCAGATACAAATACCTGGATATCGTATGTTTCTAATAAATAAACACTACATAGAAGAAACAGCAAGAACTTACATTCTCTACCTTTGACCATGCTGTTGTGACAATGCTGTTGGGTAGAGCTTAGTTTATAAGTGACCACAAGATGTTCCTGAAGCTGGTGGAGTCAGGCACTCACCTCCTAAACATCTCAGGGGTGGAGGAAGCATTGGAAGAAAGCATGACTTCTGCTCCCTTTAGAAAAGCTCTTTGCATGGAGGTCCATAAGAAAGGAGATAGGGAAGAATCCAAAATCCTCATGCCAAAAAAACTTACCCGTTTCCCCATTCCAACGGCATGCTAGGAAGCAAAGGAGAAGCCCTGAGCAGAAGCCCACATAAGCCTGTTTCCACCGTTAAAAATATAACATAAGAGGATAAAGAATAAACAAACGGCCAGCGTGGCTTATCCCAGGATGAGTTCCGGTTCACTTAATATTTGTTCCAACACAGAGGCAGAACAAAGAAACTAGGAAATACTCACAGAACTCCTCACCCATACGCTTGGAGTTACTAATCTAACAATGAGAGTACAAGCATGAACAAACCTAACACGCCTGTCTCACCCTCTCTAAAGAGGGAAAAGGTCTTAGTACTGTAAATCATGCCTTTCCTAGGTTTTGTAAAACATCTTGATGTTTAACACTGTTCCATGCCCGTCTCTGCAGCAGAGGAGCTTCTTTATTAATTGCTATTTTTCCTCTGATGATAAAAATTAGAACAAGGTCACACCAAGCACCACCATACAACCTTCTACCTTCATCTGCCTCCTGTCATGTGTGACACCTCTTCACTCTTCTCACTGTCACTGCTGTTGAACCTCCTGCAAAACTGACAGATAAAGACCTGACTGGAATTCCTTTGGACACAAGATAGAAATGAGATTTGGCTGAGCATCAAGGTGCTCAGGTGGAGATAAGCACCTTCACGTGAAAGAAGAGATGCATTTTCATCCCTCTTTCTCCCAATCTCTTTTCTCCTCAAGAAAAAAAATACAACAGAAAAACACTGTGTAAGAAACAGAGACGGAGAAGGCAGGGAGATAAAACAAAAACAATCAGGTTATTATTTGGCATAAATCTACTCTGGTTCCTAAAGGAATGAATAAAGTAAAATGAGAAGATGTTCAATACACCTAACGCTCTGCTTTCACAATATTGGGCTGGTGCCCAGAATTGAAGGAGTGATATGAGTTTGCTCATGTGAGCCAAAAAAACTGGTTTTCACTTGATAATAGTATCCTTTACAAGGTAACAATTGTGGTGTTTGCCATGGATCATGTCTAATTCTTGCAGCACCTCACACTGGAAAGAGTTTTTGTATTTATTAGTTTTGGATAAACTCAACTTCACTTTTACTCATTTTCCTTGAATGCTCCTTTTCTACCTGGCACTAAATCTCTCTTTGGACATTTACTCAATTAATTTACCTTAATTAAATTGAGATTACTCCACTTAGGAAGTGAAGTGAACTGAAATCAAATTAAAGCAACTTTAATTTTGAAAAGTGTGCAAACACAGAGGTTTAATGAGGTTTAAATAATCCTGTTTAAAACTCACACCTTTAGTTAATTTAATTCAACTTTCCCAAGGATCCCTGTATGGACATGTTCTATGTCAAGACATATTTGAGAAGAGCAGTGAAGGGAAAAACAACACCTATATAGAAAAAAAAAAGATAAAGTCAATTCTGGCTACAGGTCTTCTCTGCAACAGGATGAGATCACTTATTTTTCAGCTGTTAAGTACCCTGCTAGCAGCAAAAGTACGGGAGAGGAGAGGCTGTCCACAACCTCAGCACGTCTTTTTCACCACTTAAACAAGAGGGCACGGCAATGAAAACACAGACCTGAGATCCCTTTGTCAAATGAAGAGGTAAAAAATTATACAGAAAAGGACACCAGTAGCAACTAAAAAACGACAAAGATAAATCAAACCTTAACCTAAGCCAAGACAGATAATGACCATGGACATTTATAGGGACTACTAAAAGAAAATGCCCAAAATGTCCACATAAAGGAGCGACATTGTGCGATGATTGTGCCAATGTGCATAGTCTCATCAGGGTCATAGAGTCACAGAATAGTTTGGGTTGGAAGGGACCTTTAAAGGCTATCTGGTCCAACCCTTCCCCACTCCCCCCACAGAGCAGGGACATCTTCAACTAGATCTGGTTGCTGAGAGGCCCATCCAATCTGACCATGAACATTTCCAGGGATGGGACATCTACCACCTCTCTGGATAACTATCAGGAATCCCTCTCCCCTCCTTTGAGTGGACATGAGTTGTCACTGCCTACAGGGTAAAAACTAGGAGCAAGATGGATGTTTCATTTGACACACACACACACCCAAAATAAAAAAAAACTACAATGCAAGGCTTGCTAAGTAAGACAAGACAAACATGGTGCGGTAACAGCACATTTGTTTGACCTCCAGTTCTGGTCTCAAACCATCTGTTATTAATAGTTGGTTGTGGCTGCAAATCTTTGGTTGACTGACTTGAATATTGCTCCAAACCCTTACCCATGGTTTGTCTTTTTACTTGTCTTGCGCGGCCTCTTGGCATTGGTAGCTGCGCTCTGTGCTTGAGGAGATGTTCTCTGAAATCTTTCCTGGCTGAATTCTGAAGTCCTCTGGCTATCATCTCTTCATCTCCCATGCACTCTCCGTCTGCCTTCAGACCATAGATTTCATTTCTTCTCTCTAGTGCTATCTGCTCTTTCCAAATGTGTCTGAAGACACCCTCCGTGTGAAAACCATGGATACTTGTGAGCACATGCTTGCAGGCTGGTGCGTGCCCGTGCGTGGTTTCCCCGCCAGCGTGTCCATCTGCGATTCATCCTGTCCGGGAAGCACATCTGACAACCCCTCCAACAACCCACTACACGTCTGCAGAGTGACACATGCAGGGCTTGCCAGTTCAGACAGCACTTGCCAACAGCTGACACAGACACCAGGATCTAATGTCACTATTTTCCCACATCTCTGCATTAAAAAAAAAATACAAAAAAAAAATTAAAGTAAAGGAGATCCAGGCACTGCAAAAAGGTTGTGAACTGGAGCTCACAAAACGGATGGTGCGGAGCCTGACTCTGCAGAGCTGCAGACCCATCGTTCTCTGTTGGGATTTTACTGTTCTTAAAACTACCAGGAGCCCTGGCAGAGCCCTGCGCTGCACAGCCTGCAGAAGTCATGAGACTGCTTACGCACATGCTTATGTGCTGCTCTGAGTCAAGGCTTAAAAGCAAACGCATGCCTGAGTATGAAATAAATCTATTTATGGCAGTGGAAGCTGTGGAAAATACACACACTCGCTACCTCTTCCCTAACTCAAACTGCCATTATGCACAGATTAGACACTGACAGCAAAATAAAACACTCAAGTTTTCATATAAAGACTGTCACAGACTAATTCAAAGACAATTTCAAATTAGGCAAATAAATCCCCGTCCAAACTTTCCTTCAAGTGAATGAATTGCTGGTTTAGTTGAGGCATTCACATTTTCAGCTCAAAACTTCAGAGGATTTTTTTCTTCCCTCCCCCAAATGTAACAACACAAGGTTTATCACTGAGTCACTTGCACCTGCATAATCCTGTTCTTCACTAATACGAGCTGTAATTTAAGTTCTAGAAAAAAATAAAGACTAGAATGGGGAAATAAAATAGCATTCAGGCCATTACAAACATGCTCAGCCCTTAAATATTCCCAAAGCACCACTTGGATTCACAGGCACACGCAAGAACTGATTTCTAGCAAGCCCAGGGCACCAGGAATGAATTTCCCCTCTTTTCCCCAACACCAAAGGCAGAGACACAATCAATTTGTACCAACAGCAGAACTTACATTGGGAAACCACAGGGAGTAGGTTAATTGTGAAATCGTGAAGAAAAATAACGCTTGCTACAAAGCAATTAAAAGCCACTCCCACGAGTGCTCAGAGTCCTTCGCAATTTGCTCAAAACAAACATGTTTCCTTAAAAAGAAAAGGAAAAAAAATCAAAACCCCTCAACCTTCAATACAAGCTCATTACTCCCTCTGGTTCTTCTAAAACAAGCACTTGCAGTGCATTTTGCAGCTCTGTAAAACTTGTGCTGTTACATTCATGCAAAGATCCCTCCTTTACAGCAACTAAGATAAGTAACACAAAAATATTTTGCTGTAATTTCCATACAGGATCTCAAACCCTTGCCAAGTGTTCAGGATGGCAGGGAAGGGTCAACCTTGCACCCAACACAGAGGTGGGTGCTTGGAGATGCTCCAAAGTCATGGGTGCCTCCCAGGAAACAAACAGTGGGGTGGAAAAGCATCACTCCTGATTTCACAGGCTGGAGAACAAAGCCAGGTTTGCTGAGGCTTTTAGAGGAGGCTGATGAGAGCTAGAAAGGGCACAGAGCAGAGATGCCACAGCAAAGCCCTCTTCGCCAAGGAGCCTGTGTGTGTTTTGGTGTGAAATGCATCACAGCAGGGAAAGCAGCCAGGCTTCCCTGCCCAGCTGAGAGCTGTCGGGGCTTTCTGCCAACACCAGCCAGAGCCAGCTTGCAGCAAGGCAACGCTGGGCCTTTCAAGATGGGAAAGGGCTCCCAGACAGACAGGGGTGGCTTGGTCACAAAAGGAAGCAAAGCTCGGCGCATCCTCCTGGCTAACATGTTGGTGCCCTAACACGCTCCATTTCACAAGAAGAAACCCCCCCTGCAGAAGGGAGGTGAAGGAATAGGGCTGTATCAGATCACACAGAGCTAAAGACCATCCCAGCAGGGGTCTCATCACCAGAAACCAACTCATTCCATAAGGAAAAGAAAGTTGCAAGTCAAAGGAGCAGGAGAATAAAAAAAATAATTAAAAAAAAATATATCAATAAGTAGTAAATCCCTGGAAGCATTCAAGGTCAGGTTGGATGGGGCTTTGAGCAACCTGCTCTAGTGGGAGGTATCACTGCCCATGGCAGGGGGGTTGGAACTTGATGATCTTTAAGGTCCCTTCCAACCCAAACCATTCTATGATTCTATAAATAAAAATCAGCAGCTTCTGCAAATTGCAGAGAGGAAGCTGGTAGAAGCAAAAGGGCTGTTTCATGATCAGCCTTCAACATCTTCCAGCAAACACCTCTTTGCCTTTCAGACAGCCCTGAACAGCTCTCAGCCACCCAGCAGTGACTTCGTGGGCGGAAAAAAACATGCAAGGGTCTTGTGAATTCAGAGGAGGCTTTTGTAAAGGATATTAAAGCTCATGCTTTGGGGATTAAGCCAGTCTGTATCTGTTAGAGATCAGGATGTGGCTAACAGTAGGGGACAGATTATCTGCATCTGCCGACTGAGGAGGATTTACACCTTCTGAAGCATCTGTGCCGGCTATTGTCAAAACCAGCCTTCAGCCCAAGCCAACACGCTCCTACGGGCAAGAAAAGAAAAGCATTCTAGGTTACATACAAAGGCCTCCGAATGGCAGCACTTTTCAAAAGACTTCCAGTAATTTGGAAGAACAGAAATGAAATATTGATTTGTACTGGGCCTTGCAGAAGTTAATTTTTCAACAGCAAAAAGGTAGGCTGGCCATGCCTTGTGAAACTTGCCCAAGGAAACACATCTCAAACTCTGTTACTTAATATCAGCCGGGAGATCTATATGGTAAAGAGCCCCCTGAAAACATCCTGGACTTCTACCGGTTGCCTTTAGGGGGAAAAAGGAGCATACAAGGTCTTGGCTCATGAATAAGGAAGAGCTCAGGTCTTCACTCAATCCATCCTTCCTTTACGCTGCTATAAATATTGAAAATAGCTGCTCCTTGGGTCAGGGCCATGGTGTAGCCATATCTGAGGTGCTCATGTGTGCAGCAGATGAGAGTGCACACTCTGCACAAGGTTACAGCGATCATGCAATAGATTTACAAACTCTTTAAATTAATTTACCCCAAGTTCTTTGACTGTGTCCCCACCAACTGAATGACTTGTATCCATTTATAGTTACAGCACCAAAAGCAAACAGCATATTAAATCTCCACAAGGCTATTTCAGAGAAATAACTCAGTCCAATTATTCCCAAAATTCATCTTCCAGAAAAGCCGATAATAGTATCCTCATAAAAAACAAATGTTCAACTGGAGTCAGTTTTGTAATATATTAATTAACATAATTTTCATCTGTGGTGACAACAGGCCATCTGCTACTCTGGCATCACAAGAGACTCTGAGTTTCAAGGCACTTTAAGCTGTTTCTTGTTGTGCATGGCTGATTTTCATCTGAAAACTAAGCAAGAGTTTCTTATCTCTTTTTGGATAAGCCCTCCTGACAGGCAGCAAACAAACTTTTTTGACTGGTAACCCAATCCCCTGTATCAGCTGCTCTCTGCTGGCAGCAACATGGTACCCAGCAGCCGGTACAAGGCATGTTACTCCCAACATCCATGCCAGGATCCTGGCTCAAAGTCAGAGAGTACCCAAAGAGGAAAATCCATCTAGAGGAACAGTCAGCAGGTCTTCCTCTGTAATAAATTAAGTGCAAACTTCAATGGCAGAATCTATTACCTGGATTATCAATAAATTGGCCTAGGAGCATAGGAATTATGACTAGACACTTCTACAGACACAATTGTCTCTGACACAAACTTGCTGAGCTACGGACAACCAGCAACCTGAGACATTTTATTTTTATTTCAGAGAGAATGAAAATGTCATCAGGAAACCACTGCTATTTGTCCTGACTGTAGCTACCTTCCCACCTCACAATAAA
Source organism: Gallinago jamesoni (assembly GCA_025769975.1). NCBI lineage: Eukaryota > Metazoa > Chordata > Aves > Charadriiformes > Scolopacidae > Gallinago > Gallinago jamesoni. Next base: position 8,964,039 of record JAOQGH010000003.1, read on the forward strand.
TATGGAAGAATACAGAGTGGGTACGGTTTTCCTAACTCCTATTGTCACTCACAGGCTTCCATAACTCCACGTGAGCATTTTCAGTGCTCCCAAATAGCACCTGAATATGCAAAGCCCCAGGGCGAACAACTATAATTTTGGAAAAAGACAAGGTTTTAAGTAAAAATCACCCACATACTGGGCAATAAGCCCCTGAGCTTTAATAAGAAACAACAACTTCTTAGTTAAAAATCAGGTTCATTTACTCTGCTATTTATAGCTTAATTATGTAGATGAGTAAGCTTTTTCCAAGTCAGACCTGATAATCCCTTGCAAGACAAAGTTCAGTCCTCAGCTTTGAATCCAAGCTGAGAAATGATGACCAGCATCCACCTCTGCAGGCCAGGGTGGTTCCTTAACCATCTGCATCACACTGAACATTGACCTTCCTAGAAGTCAGCATCCTGTAAGCTTTGAGCTCTGCTGACCTCCCTTCACCTCAGCATTTGCCACTGACTCCCAGCTGGTCCCCGAGTCATTCCAGACCCCAAATTTTGGGGGGAGAGGATGTCCATCCTCATGGGACTGTAAGACACTGAGCAAATTGGTGGTGATGAGTATTAACAAATGTAACCAGACCACCACCAGCAAACATTTCCAGGCTCTGACACAAAACATTTTCCAAATAAAATCTTACAAGACTGATAAAGGTCATTTACCAAAAATCAATATTTGGAAACAGACTCCTGAGTGCAGCAGATTAACACTGGTGACGATGGTATTTACTTTCATTAAAAGTAATGTTTGCAATAATAGGGCATTATTTTATGCTATGAGTAACACATGCGAGGAAACCTGCACTATTTAAATGTAAATGAGAACGTTCGTATTTGACACCAAGACTTTGCCATTCGTTATTTGCCAGAAGTATTAAAAGATTTCTATTTACCAATTTTAGCACGCAGTGAGCCGTGCGTGTTTTTCACCAGGCATTCAAGCGAGCCCCGCGCTAGCTCTCGCCTGACCCTTTCCAGTCTCCTGTCCCCATCCTGTAGATCACATTAATCCTCTTGTTTGTTCTTTCTTTAATTAAAAGATACAATCTTTCAGGCAGCCCGCACGCAGATATCAGCAGATAAAACTTACAAAAAACAGAGCGTACTCATAGGAATAATCTTTACCATGTTAATTAGACCCCAAAAACAACAATAAAATGGATCCCAAGATTATTAAGGGAGAAGAACATGGAGAGAAACTGTAAATATAACAGGCCCAAATTTCCCACATTTCTGATTCTGGCTGTTGCCTCTCATCACCAATAAGCCCAGAAATAAATGACCTGACAGAGCTGAGAGAATGTCTATTTTAGAAGGATTCTTAGCAGGCACATTAAATAAGTATCTGATCATACAGGTAACCTCTCTGGCAGCAAAAATCTTGCAGAATTCCTGAGATCCCTTCAGAAAATGTAATACTTTCTTGTGACATATTACCATAGGGACTAATTCCCTCTCTCAGGCACCAACCTACTGGAGAGCAATTCATCTGGAGAGAGACTTAGGCTCATAAACCTGGAGAAGAGTTGACAAGCACCTAGAAGGCCTTCGTGGATTTTGATAGATGATGCAAACAAGTCAAATAACAAACTTTGATTTCTGTTTCTTTCCTTCTTCAATAACACAATAAGTTGCACAAAAATCTCTGAGAAACTGGACACTGCAACAACTCAACCACCAGCTTTTAGTTGTTACCACAAGGAAATGCTGAAGTTTTTTTGATCTTACAAACTAGGCTCTCTTCTCCTGCCTCCGCTAACAATATTGCAAGGGAGAACAGTTTCATCTTTTAAGAAAAAATAAAATAAAATTACAGAAATTCTTCAAAGTGCTGCCTCTCTAGCAATTAAAAAGTGACAGCCTGTTACAAAACAGCCGGATACATGCTATTTTTGTATACTGCTAAAAAGGTAATGCCATGCCAAGAGAAATCAGGGCTGGGGCCTGACTAGCACATACCCATAAGCAACGCAGGAGCACATGTCAGCCCTGAGACTGCTGCCAGCAGGCGAGGCAGAGTCCCACCAGCTCCCACGTCAAACCTCGCCAGCGCAGGGAGGTAAAGGATTTGGGCCAGGGTTAGTTAAAACCACATATGCTGCAAAGCCATCTTAACAAAAGGATCAAAGTATGACATAATTTTTGGCTTTTTCCCCAAGCACTCACTATAATGCCACTCTCGGCGAAGGTTCAAGTGAGAGGGAGACAGAGCAGCTTGCACTGCTTTTGGATACTGACGTACCTCCATGCCGGTGCTGGCACACAGACCTGCAGAGATTAAGGTTTCTTCTGAAGGCTTTGAACCACCAAGGCAGTGAAGTTTGGAGTGTTTGAGTGAAGAAATGGAAAATTATTTCATTGAACTATGTGACAGTATTATATAGCACATGACCGCTCCTGGCTTGTCAGGATCTGAACTAGTGACCATAAGGTCTCTCCCAGTTTCACATCTCAGACAGGCAAAGAGGAAACTTTCACGTAGCAGCTAATGAAGCACCAACAAGATCTATCTTTATCCTTCACCGAGGGCAACAGCTTAGTAGCTCAAGCAGATAACATTTATTCTGCAATCCAGAGAGCTTCTAAATGAATGAAAGATTTGAAAATATAACATTATTGATTGGCAAAATTATGAACTTCAAATGCTTTGTATAAAAGAACAACAGTTTCCATTTAGTTATCTAATGCTGATGGTGTGACACGTTAAGACTTCTTCATAATTCAACACACTACACGTTTTTGCTGTTAAGGATGTTGTTAATTTGAAAGCTAATAATCTGGAGATAAGTCATAAGCACTTTCAAGTGTTTTCACAGTCACATTTCCATAGTCTTACAAAACATTCAGAAGCCTCTCCTCCAGAAGACCCACACAAACACCAAGAAAATACTAAGAATAGATCAGACCTGAAATTACCACACCATTGTAGCACTTCTCCTATACACAAATGAAGCTGGTAAGAGATATATAATTATTCACTACCTGTAACAATGCCACGTATCATTCTTAATAAGTGATCTGAATAGTTGAGTGCACGACATGACCCTAACCCTGCTCACAGAACACCAGGGTCTCCAAGGAAGATGTGCAGAGGATTACAGCTTCCCTACGCCCCGCTCCTCTTCTCCCTGCAGCCAAACAGGTCTAATAGCCACTTACTGATTACTCACCCAGGGTGGCCACCAGCACGTATCCCTCACCCTGAACACTCAAGCTCACGGCTAGAGCCGTGGCAGCACATTTTTGCCACTCTCTCACTGTACCACATCGCTAAGTGGCTGCAAAAGAAGCAAAAGCTTCACGCTGGGTGATATTTCTGCTGATGACAAGCCTTTAAAAATTTAAAGCATGTGAATAAAAGCTTTTTTTGTCAGATAAATGGTCCATATGCTAGCAATTAAATTATATACGGACAATATGGTTGATTGTCAGCTACCAGAATATAAATGGAGTCTTTCTGACTTTCAGAAACTTAGCTGGAGCTCCATGCACTCGGTGGCCACAGCACCTCACCAGGTCCCTGAGAAGAGGGATTCCCTTCGATGGACCACCACGCAAAGGCAGAGCTCTAAATGAACATCTCCCTGAAGGGAAAGCTCAATTGTGCAACTCCAATTGCGTCTCAGAGCTTTCCCATCCAGCTTGTTCTCTTCTTGAATAAGTCTTTAGGCTAGAGTTTCAAAGCACACCATCCCAGCCCAGAGCTTGGTTTTTCTTCTTGTCCAGCTGGCTCCATGCTCCCTTCCCTAGTGTAGGGAGTCAAGACACAAGCCAATTGCAAGCACAAATCAAATCCCTTCCAAGCTCCTACTACTTGCTTTTAATCTCTTGCTTACTGCAGCTATCCCGAATTTACAAATGTTACTTGCACAGAAAAAGGAGTTTGGTTTTTTTTGTTGTTGTTTACATATATTTCAAATAGCCAAACCTCTGTGTTTTCTACGCATAATTAACTGTCATTTCTGTCCCCCATTGAGACCACACTGCTTCATTAAAGCACATCATTAACAAAAGTGTCAGTTGACTAAATTGACATGCTCCAAATACCACTTAATCCTCAGAAAACAAATCTGGTAATAAAACTGCATCTACTAACAGGTCAGTAAGACTAAGTTAAAATCATGCATGAGCTTTACCCTGGATACATGCAGACATTGGTGTAACCCAGTTGTTGCTATGTTTGTGGCATTTTAAGACAATAGCTACATCTGAAATACTGTACTGAATCTGCCTATTCATGAAGACAGATATAAAATTCCCAGGCACTGACTCGGCCCACCTCTTGATTCCCATCATATAGCTTGTACTCATTTTAACTTAACTTTGTGCTCCACATTGCATTTGATAAGTAAGACACGGCACAGACCAACTGAAAGTTTAATTCCACCCCTCATAGCCCTCACCATCTCCCTGTGTTTAAGACAGGTCCCATACAAAGTCTCAGAAGAACTTCACAGTAATGGCCAAGAGAGGTTTAACGGGGAAAGACACTATTTTTCTCACAAGAGCCTTAAGCCAGAAACACCAAATTCCACCAGAAAGCTTTCACATTACATCACAAAGTTGCCACTTGAAATCCTATATACCGAAGTGAAATCATTTCCTTTTCATTTCCTGAAGACAGAAAACAAAAAACAAAAAAAACCAACAACACGTTTCTCCAAAGGAAGGAAGTATTCCTCTTACAATTACAGTTTGGATTCATCTGAGTTTTGCAGAAACATACAGCCTTGGTTTGCAGATATGTCATTAGCAGTGATTACTTGGAAGATCCTGTGAAACTGAAAAATGAGATGATCAAACTGCTGGGTACAGAAATAATTGCTTTTATGCTGGATTACTTTGCGTAATTTCAGAGAAAGGTAGACTCTGATAAACTGTACTCCTTCTCATATTTCAAAGTGTGTGATGTTACAGTTCATTTAAGGTCCCCTTCCTTATCCTCAATACCACCCAAACTTAAAAACTCATTTCAATTCCCTTCTACCAAAGAGTCGTCACTATAGTTGCTGCTGCAGAGAAACCAGAGTCTGTATGGAGGCAAAATATGCAAAAATGTATAAAACCCCGAGTCCATAACTTGAATTCCCTCAACCCCACTGCACATTTTTGGACTTGAACACTTCCCCAGCAGAACTCTGCATGCATGGAAGTCGTCTCGCATCTAAAGTTACATTGCTCTTCCCCCGTAGAGCAGCCAAACCATCCCAGCAGTAAATAGAAGGCATTTTGCTACCAACCCCATAGGCGAGTAAGTCTGGCAAAAAATTTCATTATTTCAAAGAACAGAGCAATCACTGAAAATTTCCTGGGGTAGCAAGGAGACAGAGCAATTAGAGACAGCCCAGATGGTTGACCAACACACTTCAGAGTACCCAAAGATTTGCAAAGTCTTTCTGACCAAGCTTTGGCAGTTTTTTATTTTTCCCTAGAAATCAGAGTAATCTGCCTCCTGAAAACACAGAACAATTACAACACCAAAACAAATAATAAGGGGATAAGAGAGGGAGATATGAAATTGCTGATGGATGTTGCTGGTAAAACTTCCGTGCAAGCCTACCTTCTGTTCTCTTCAAATGGTCTGTACCACACTGGGACCATTTGTTAGACCACAGCCGCGGCCAAACTGCAAGATGATCCCCCTGACAGTAACACAACTCATTACACACTGATTTATGGAACGAGAGCTCAGAGGGGCCCAACACATAATCTGGAAAAAAAATCCCACCAAATCCATGCACAGAGGTGATATTTAATAGGTTTATGCATTTTATAGTAGCCTTAAGTGTGCTCCTGTAAGAGGCAGGGAGGATGTGCTTATTTGGAAGGAAAATTCGCTACTTCTGTCTCCCAGGCTTTATTACAGAGCAGCCTGTAGCAAGTGCTCTGTTTAAAGACTGGCAGCACTCTCCAAGAGAGCACAGATGCCCCCAGGGAGAGACACTAGCACGTTTCAAGAACGCCTTGCAGACAGAGCCAAAATGCTTAGCTTTAAGCTGTGAAGATTTTACACTTGGCAAATATTCAGGTCAGCAGAAAACACACCTTTTAACCTCTCTCTGCAGGTTCCCAGACTTGGCCACCAACCCTTCCTTCTTTGCAGCCGGAGCTCTTCCCCATGGAAGCCAACCTCACCTCTGGGTTCAATCACTGGGGACATGCAGGAGGCCAACAAGAGGAGGGTTCAGCACTCAGGGAATTAAAGGTGCTTCCCGGCCTTTTGCTTTCTCCCACTACCTCCTCCTCTCAGGTTGTGGCCTGCCAAAGTGTTTTACGCTGCAAGCCTTGTAGAAGCGTGGCATCTTGGAATCCCCTGGGACCTGTCAGTCCCAGCCAGGCCCACGGAACACACACGGCAGCAGAGCTCTGCTGCCATCATGGGCCCCCACCCCACACCTCCTCATGCCACAGTGCTCACGTGAAGGGCTCTGCCGTCTTGGCTTCTGCTCAAATCTTCCCCAAGCAACTGCCACAAGAAATAGCACGGGGCTTTTGACATCCTCAGTGTTGCCTGCAGACAAGCAGCCTGTTTACTCTTCCAGCAAAGCCACAGGGAGCCAAGGTGAGAAGGGGCAAATGTCTGCAGAGACACGAACAGCAGCACCCAAGCACTCCTCACCATTGAAATCAACGGTCAGTCCTTTCCCTGTTAAGTTTCCAAAGATGAACTCTAACTGTCCATAAACATCTCAGTGCCTTTGAGACCACCTCTCTCACAGACTCCTCCTGGGGCTTCCAGGAGCCCCGTGGTAAAGGAAATTTTACAACGCTTTATTAAAGCAAGTTGGCGTAGATCAGACAAGAATGCCAAATGAGGTAACACCCAACACACCAATCCATCCTTGAAAAACAAATACCCACATGAGTAGTTCCAGGTATTAGTTATTAATATAAAATACTGTTTTTTATCTAATACATTGCCCAAGAGTCTTAATTGAACTGCAATCCATAAAAACTATAAACCCAGAGGTGGTGGTGGGGAAACAAACAAAGCAAGGTGACAAGTTCATGTTTTAAAAAGCATGCTACCAACCTGGGAGGAGAAAATACACACTTCATTTTGTCCAAACCGATGGAGTAAGCAGCAGAAAATGCAATTTATTTTCGGTGTGTCACACACCGAGTATATACAACTCTGCCTAACATCCTTCCCCCTCCCCTACTCCAACTGGCAAAGAACCTTCTACCAAAATGGTTAAAATGAGAATTAAATCTTTAAACAGCTTGTGTTTGCAGAAAAGAACGGTGTCGGTGAAAACAAGTCCAAGTTGTCAATCATGTGAACTGATAATAAAAAACAACATATGAAAGCTCTATTTTAATGTTGTTTAAAGTGACAATATTTAAACATTTTATTACAGAACAAATAGAATCTTGTCATGTTATTATTGCAACAGCGACAACCAGTAAATTAATACCCACTAATTACGACACTTTGCTAGAGCACTTGATTAGGAAGGGAAAAAAGAATAATGACCACAGCCCAGTACGAAGAAACGGGCAGGATTTACAGCTCTCTAACAGCAGTGTTACGAACAGCACATCAAATCTCAGACAGATGTTTCCTGATGCAAACAAAGAGCTCAGTGACGAGACCTCTAAGATGTTATTTATTTATTTATTTTTAACACCATGGAGCTGTACGGTTGCGGCTCACAACATCAGGCAGGCGGCCAGGCATGTGCAAAACCACACGCACACACTTTAAAAAAAAAAAAAAAAACCAAAACATGAAACACTTTCTCCTAAGCGATGCCGCAGTAATCAGTGTTTGCTCCAAAGCAGAGTGCATTTAAAAAAAAAAAAAAGAGTTCATGCTTTCAAACTACAAAAAGTTAATTTGCTTTTATTTGCACGTAGTAAAAGATGATCAGCCAAGAAGTTTCTGGCAAGCAGATCTTTTTTATCTCTCCATGTGGTGACTATGATCAAAAATTATTAAAATCCTGAGATTTTGAAGCTGACATTTATACTGCCTCCAAACTTCGTATCTGAAATGGGATGAGGGTAGGCAGGGAAAAGGACATAAGGAAAACAAGATGTGCAAAGCCTCTACAATAGCTGGAGTGAACTGTCACTGCGGCAGGAGGCTGAGTGGTATTAAAACACTTCAGCCAACCTATTGCAGATTGCAAATCACGTTTAGCACTGAAATGTATTTTGTCTTCTCTCTAGGTTACCTATTACTGCACATGATAACACACCACTTGAGAAAGGCTGACAGATACCCTTAATTAAAAGAGGTTGAAAATGTACTTAAAGCAGCACAGTTGGCCACAGGAAAAAAAAATTAAAAAAATCAGTGCTTTTCTTCATAAATTTGGAACACTTCTAAATAAAGATATGGATAGTCTCTTCCCCCACTTTAATTTAACTAAAGCAAGTTCACTTTTGGTTTGCCAGATGCTGCTCAGAAGTCAGTCCTACCACAACCTTTCCCACACCAGCTCCTCAGCCAGAAGTGATGAAAAAAAATAAAATAATAATATCAACTTTCTTCTCTTTAGGCATTGCCAACGGTCATCTCTTCTGACACACTTCTGCCTTTTTTGGCATAATGCTTGGAAGTTCCATCATCCCTTCAGCTTCACATTTAAAAGGCATCACCACACTCTGCACTGATGCTTTGGAAATCTGATCTCATCACTGCTGAGAAATAAATACTGCTTTGGACTGCCTTTCCCTTCCTTCCCCAAGCTGATGATGATGAAGAAATCTTGCGCCTGCCACTTCATGAGAACCACTGCAAAGCTGAAGTTCAAATATATGACAAATGGTATCACAATTTCCACTTCACGTAAAGGTTGCCATCAGTGCGCTGAGCAGATGAACTCAGATGTGTAAAATCTAATTTCAAGTGGAAATTCTGCTGTCTGACACTGCTTTTTTAATAGTGAAACCTGTTCTTCCACTCCCCCCGTGTGAGTCCTACAAGGTCCCAGAGAGGTCCATCAGTGCAACGAGGCCATCCAGGACGTGTCCGCCCTCCTCGCCCCGCTGGTATTTTACAGGAGAGCAGTGATGCAGTGCTTTGCCTTACTAAGTACTCCTACGATTTTCTGGAGAAGATTCAGAAAAAACAAAGCTTTGCAGCCAGATCTCAAAGAAAAAAGAAAGAAAGCTGTGAAGCTCAGCTGGGCGAGGAGGACAGCCCCATTCCCAGTGTCCTGCTCAGAGCCAGGGGGTCAATGCTGGAGTCTGAACACCAGGAACCGCTGGGTGAGATCCAAGGGCTTGGGTTACATGGGTCAGGCTTGATGATCTAACAGTCCCCCTGACCTGAAGGTCGATAAACCACATTAACTAAGTGAGATTTTATAAATTAAACATATGCATAGAGCAGTAACAGAGGATCTTCTGAACCTTGACTTTAAAGTTCTTTCCTAAAGGGAACAGTAAATATTTTTAGAACTACATTTGCAAAAGACAGATGCTATCCAGAATTGTATTATTAAGCCTTAAGACTTCAAGCACCTCACTGTAGGAGGGGGGAGATAAAGAAAACAAGGAAAATAGCCATTTCTGACACAGAGGGTGTAATTGTACCTCTGACCACCTTTGCATTAACGTCTCAAGGTTCCTCATGTTGAGTTTTGGCTAGCAGATAACAGGCATGGTATATACACAAAGTAACTTTGATTTCTAGTACCTGCACAGGTATAATCTTTCCATCTCATATTTAAAATATATTAGATAAAGTAAATACTTACACACCACACAGATGGATATACTAGATCTATACACAGTACATACAATAGTATATATAATTTATACGTAATACAATTATGTAGTATTTACTTCTAGGCAGTGGCTACAGAGAAAGCATACTGTGTAAGCAAGTAAAAGTGGAATACCCACCCTAGGGGGAACGCAATGAAAACTAAATGCTTTTGGACCATTTGAAAAATCATCCCTTTATCTTGCTGACACAGTGATAGGTGATGCTGTCATTTATAAAGCTGAACAGGCTGATTTGGAGAAGGTGTCATGCTTCATTTCTGCAGCATGAGCCATTTGTTAGGGAGATAATGCATCAACTGTTCTTCAGGAAAAAAAAAAAAAACCTACATTAAACTAATTTTAAATCCAACAGCTTTGTTACTTCACTTGAATCCTTAATCGCTCTCTTTCAAACAAAGGGTCTTGGCTCTTCATTTCTCCTCCCTCCTGGTATTTTGATAATGCAACTTTTTAAAAAAAAATGTTTTCGGCACTGGTGGGATGCTAGTGTGGCACCGCAGCCTGGGATGTCCCATCCTGGTGCTGTTCCCCAAGAGCTTCCACTCCAAAGACATCACACACACACACTTGCTCGCTGTTCACTGCAGAGATAGAGACCTTCCATCCCGCAGGAGCACTCATGGGTTTCTCAGGGCACTGTACGTCTCTGCTGTTTTCCATTACTATCATTTCCCATATATAGGTCTCACTCCCCTCCCCCGTTACGTATAATTAGCAGGCCCTGTGCCTGAAACATGGTACGTGATCTCCAAGCACGTGCTGTGGGTCCCCCCTGCCCACTGGGTGCTCACGGCTGCCTCTAACAGGGATGCTGAGAGGAGAGAGCAAAAGATGGTCCAAACTGAGCCCAGGGAAGCAAAGTACCAACAAACAAGCGCTGCTCAGGATGAAACACTCCTATGGAACCTGCCATTCTTCCACCGTCACAAGGCTTTTTCATAAAAACACAGATTCACGTATCTGAATTCATGCTCTTTTCTTCCTGTGCTGAGAGTTCCTCACCAACCAGGTGTTTCTGCAGATGAGCTAAGGACCCTTAGGCGATGGGCACACGTGGCAGCTCTGAATCTGTGCGGGGGTATCTGAGAGGGGCACCTCCGAACTCAAACAGTTCCTTCCCTGCCACATTTTAAAAAACAAAGTACAATGAATGACCCCTGAAGGGCCCAGCTCTTGACATAAGGAGAAACTGAGGCAATATTGAAATCTTTATCCATCACATACTATTAGGAAAAAAAAAAATGAAATCCCCCACTAAATCAACATAGATGGCAATAGCTGCTTTCCTCCTCTGTGGGAAGGTGGGGTATTTGCACAAGGGAAGTCAAACCCTCTTGTACACACACAGAGTGCATAGCAGCACTGGAAGTAAATGACAGCCAGTTCTCACATGGTAGTTCGTGCACAGGGGGAAAAAAAAAAAAAGTAAAATAAAAAAGCTGGTACAAACCCCATGTATGAAATCCTCACTGCCTGAAGTGGGATGGAAATATGTATTTTTAACAAATACCACAATCTCAATTTTCATAATCCAGACTACACCCTCTGGTTCTCCAACAGCTGACAGCAATTTAGGAAGCTGGGTTTCCTCAGGTCTCAGGCATGACATGCTTCTCCCTCCCTCCCTCGTGCTTTCAGGCCTTTTATTTTTCCACATACCACCATCTGGCAAGCTGAGCACATATCAAAACTGCCCTTTTGAAATAAAGGAAGCAGAAACCAAAAGTCAAGCCGTGCGTTTCCAGCCCCAGGGAGAGAAGGGACAGCCTTTGCAGCTCCATCCTCCCCCCTTCCAAACCCCTCACTGGAGCCCGGCCCATGCATCCCTGCCCCAGAGCAGGTGGGAGGCGAAATTCCCAGCTCAGGAGCTCACAGGGACAACCCTTCTCCCAGGTGCCACTAACACAAACCAGGCTGGCTCTGGGTCACACTCCCCTTCCCTGCCTGGGAGGCTGCTGCCTGTCACTTTCTGCTCTCCAGGTGCCTCAGCAGAAAATTAGTGACTTGTTTAACTTAGCGACTAGTTGCTTGGCTTATTTATTTTTTATTGTTTAAATGTAAGACATCTGCCCAAAACTGGAGGCCCCCAAGCCAGCTCCCTTTTGATTCCTCCAGGACACCCTTGGGGTCAGGCGACGAGGTATCCCTCCACAGCCCTGTGCCACCCTGCTCTACACCATTTACTACTATTTCGTAAAAGGAACCAAGCTTGCCCTTTCCACAGCTTGTGCCGTTCATTCTTCATTAAATACACCTCTCCTTGGAAAAACCATTTACTCTAGCAGAAACACCACGCATTTATTATTGGCACAGACAGCAGCCCATAATGTTGACAAATGCTATAATGATTGGTAAAACACTTACTGGTATAGCAGGCTTTAGGCTTAATTTCTAACATGCTGACAGCACACGGTGATAAATATTATATTTATTTGCACTTGAGCAGTAATAGCGCAGGCAAGTGGCCTCTGCGTGCCCAGGTAATGTCAGCTGTAGCTTGAGGATACTCCAGATCACACACCACCTTCCAATTTCTTACATCTTTTGTCTGGCCCGAGCATCAAAGGAGACTGTGGAAATTCACAGCATCGCTTTCCCACGCACTCCGTGCAGCGAACCCCAGGAGCGCAGACGGTGGGGAATTCAAGCGAGTCACAACACATTTTATTTTTATTCCCCTATGAACAGAATGATTCACCCAAGCCAGCACTGCTCAGGGGAGCACGCTGCTTTGAGGGGGAAAGTTCCTTATTTTAAGGGAAGAACTACTTGCAAACTGCAGGATGGAGGACATGAGGAGGAAGGATCCAACTCTTCATCACCTGGCTGAAATCGGGAGCTGGAGCCCGGGTGTTGGGCCGTGCAGGTGAACACCCTCAACAAGGGTTCACCAACCACTCCCTAACAAGCTGCTATCATGCCCTTTCCCCTCTTCATCCAAACATTTCTGACTTGGCATAATCCTGACATACAACAGGAGCTTTCCTGAGGTCTGGAAAAGACTCCTCTAGATTAAACATTTAAAAAAAAAAAGTCATTTCTTTTTTTGCTGTTGCCTGTAATCTAATCACCTCAGCACTACATTCAAATTTCTACTTCTGGGTTTATCAAGGCCACAGCCTACAAGTGCCTGGTGAAATTACCCCTCCTTAGAGGAAAACACATGCTCTCCCCCCACAGTGGGGCATGGGAAGGGGAGGAGAGCTGTGCTGAGGGAGATCCATCCCCGTGGCCACCTCAGCCATTCTTCTGATGGGACAGGGGAGTTACTGCTCAGCAGGGCATGGAGAAAACCCACCTGGATTCATATTTTATGGATGCCCACATAGGTAGCTACACAAAAAGCTATTTCAGATGAAGGTCCACAGCTGGGTAAAGCCCTAACATTGCTGTACAATAAAGAAAAACAGATTTCCTCATGCAAGGCTGGCTCACAAGGGAGAGCTATCTTTGCATGGGTAATTCATAACAGGTCTGCATTTCAACAGCAAGAGGCAAACAAATGATACTGCCATTTTTTCCCACAACATTTTAGTAGTATGATAAATAAGTTCAAAGCCTTTTTCTAGGCTTTCTCAGGCTGCTTTCCACTATCTCTGAGCGTGCACCCCGGGAAGCTCACATACATATATAGCTAGCACTTGTGAATGTCTGCCTGCATATTCACAGCTACCTCAGCTAGAACAGCATCCACTGCCAGTCATGGCAAGATGGACAACCCGGGTTCTGGGAGCCTGGGAATTCAGCTATAGCCTTGAGCATCTCTGCCAAAAAAGGACCAAGATACTGTTGTGGATGATGGGAAGAACGGGGTGCAGAGGGAAGGGGGAGGCAGGCAGCCACTTCCTCTCCTCTCTGCTTTTTGCTGGGTCAGTCTTGGAGTTCAGAAGAGCAGAAAATAACAGCAGTAACCAAACACTGAAAAGCCAGAGCCCAAGAGAAGCAGAGCTATGTTTCCCTGAAAAGAGTGGATATTAGTTTTCTGACAGTTCAAATATTGTATTCTGCTTACTGACTGTCAGTAAATTTACAAATAGTTGGCAGCTTGGCTTATGACCAGGACCCAAAGGAATGTCGACTGTAGCAATTTAATGGCCTGTTCCTATCAGCAACAGCAGCAACGTTTAAAATACTTCTCATTGCTAGTGAATTTATCTTAAAAAAAACCCAACAGCAGAGGAGATGCTCGTTTTACATTTTTCACCCTGCTGAGGCCTCATATTAAATCATTATTCATTCCACACACCCCCAGTCACTTCTCCAAAGCTTTGAATTTTGCTTCAATCCAACTGCTAGGATTGCAAACTCAGTGATGGAAATAGACATCTTCTGGCTTTTTAAGAAAAAAATTAAAAAGTCCCTCACTCCCCAGCAAAGACTTTATCCAGTATTTCAGCAGTGATGAGTCAGCTATACCAGAGACACTAAGACTGGACATTCTTCCTAAAGTTTCCAGATTTCTTAGGGCCATAACAGAAAATACATGGGCAGATAAAAGCATTAAGAGACCCCTGTGGTTTGTACATTTGCAGGGCTTGCAACTCTCCAGACTCTCCCTTCACTAGCCTTGTATCACCCAGCATGTTTTTCCCACAAAAAATACCAGAGCTCCCATCTAGGAGGTGGTGGCTTTGTGCCTCGTGTGTTCACACCGTCCCCCTCTCCCATCCCCTCACACGGGGAGCAGCACAAGGACAAGCCCCAGCACACAGAGCTGTGCCGATACCTCTCCACTCTCTGTGGCCAGAGAGATGTGCTGGCACAGTTGGGCTGCCCAGGGCCATGTTTTTCCATCAGTGGCCACACAGGTGAGACGTGAGCTCAGGCTCTCTCTCTGGATGATCTCCATCCTGAAAATTTTCACCAGTAACACTGATGAAGGGGATCATTTCTACTTGACTTTTCCATCCTGTCCAAGCACGGTCAGTTGACCAACAGCAAAGAGCTGCTGCCAGCACTTGCTTTGCTCCAGCACCGTGATGAAACTCCAACAGCAAAGCTCTCCAATCACTAGTTGCACCTACACAAGGAGCAAGTCCTAGCAAAACTGCACACTCCAGCAGGACCTGGTGAATTATTTCCTTTACCATAACTTCCTCCATCTTAACCTGCTTCCCATGAATTTCTGAAACTTAGCCCCAAAGACTGCTCTAGACAGGCTAAGACATGCATTTCACTGCAAAGAAATAAATCTACAGAAAGGGCTCCAGTCAGTTAAACTAATCAAGAGATTGTACAGGGTGAACCGAGTGTGGGAAACGCATCAAGAAGGAAACAGTATCAAAATAAATTCAGGATGCCCGTCTAGGAATGTGAACTGTTGCTTTCCGTGCAATTATATAGGAGACAAATCATAGCTCTGGCTAAAAATGTAAACATCTCTATAAGCAATAGGGGAGGAAAAGCAGGGTATTCAAACTAAAAGGCTCTCACGCCATTAAATGTAATCACTAAGCAACTATTAGCCAGTCTGAAAAGAAGATGAAAGGATAATGGAGGGAGACATGGGCTGACAATTACAGTGAAAGTGAAGTAAGTGAAGTAAATGAAATAGTCCATATTTATTTTTATTAAACTTCCACAGATATTAATAGCCAGATTGTACTGAGGAGGAGGAGGAAGGGAGACAAAAAAAACCATATTACCAAAGAGCTGGAATTGGTCTTGGGTTCCCCAGTGAGTCCTTCCCTGCAGTCCCAGAGACAAGGACAGACTCACGGTCACCCCAGCTCTGGACCACTGGACATCAGGGCATGTAAATCACACACCCGAGGGGGATACTTTTGCTTATACTAACACGGTCCTTTTGGACCAGCTTATAAATGGAGCAACAGCATCAGAAGAATTTCATAGTAAGAGCAGCAATGAAAACAAAACTTGCTTTTCATAGGGATGGATTTTAAGAACATAACCTCAACAAAGGCTTCCCTGAACAGAGCTCAAAGAAGTTTGGCTACTATCGTTATCATCATTTCATAGAGCTGAAACACAGAGAAGTGGAATGACTCACTGAGACCATCCTGGAGGCCAATGCCTTGAGCCCCCCTCCCCACCAGACCACCCAGTTTCCCCCACCTCCTCCCCAGAACTGAAGGATTCTTCAGGACTTGATAACAACTGCTTCTCAGCCTCCGACACTAACAAATGTGATGTCAGCAGCCCCCTGACTTAAAGAAAAACATGCAAGATAGTTTATCTATCTCGCTGCCTCCAACAAAACTGAAGCAATGCCTGCACTTAAAGAACAATCTCGCTATATTTAGGAATTAGCATTACACAGCTGCATCCATGAAGAGATTTGCAGGACAGTTCTCTGCTACAAAGCACTGTTAGACAGCTACTCGCGGCAGAAAGTGGAGCATCTGTTGACGCTACAGTACTCCTTTTAAATAGGTCTTCTAGAAAACCCAGCAGTGTATCTGAATCAACATCAATACTCTTCCCAACAACATCATCTCCAGAATCCACGGATAATGTGCCAGCTGACACCATTCCAGCTGTAAAGCACAACAGGGTTCATTTTTAAAATGCTATAAGAGAACCTGCTCCGGGAGTAAGGCGACTACATAAGAATATGCGTTTTAGAACATCTACCTTTCCTTATAAAACTAACCTATATTAGGTTTCAAAAAAAAAAAAAAAACCACCACCAAACCAAAAAACAACCCCAAACCTCCCTGTTTGAAACATTTGGCAAAGGACCCAGAAGAAACGTTTCCAGGAGCACCTCCTTAGGACTACATTGGAGGACTGCTTCAACTGATGCCTCAAAACATTAGTCCAGTTTCTGCCCACACCTCTGGACCAGTTGGAGGTAGCTCAGCAGAGATTTCTCTCTGTCCCTGCCATACGAGAAATCCCAGTACTAAGTGGGATTAGTACTAGGATAAAAACACTTATCAAAAGACCAAGATGATGGAGCTCTCTAGGACAAGGCTTGTCATCTTTGCTGCATGCTGGTTACTGCCTAGGATGACAAAAACAGAAATCCTCGGCTGTCCTCAAAAAATCATGCCACTGCTCTACATTTCTCCTTCCAAATAGCTAGACAGAAGAACCATCAAATAAATAAACCCAAGAAAACGCTGGTGCTGCTTGTAACTCTTTTCTGACATTTCCTATTCTGAGCTGAATAGCAAGTGACAGCTATAAAAAGAAAAAACACAACACCAAAGTAATATTTGGATAAGCAAATGATACTAGATAAAATGCTAGGAAGACAGGAACGAAGGTTACATTGCCAGCGTGGCATATGCTCTGACATGCGCTGTCAGCCCAGGACTTGGGACTTGTGTGAAGCTTTTCTGCAGCAGCATTAGCAAAAACATACAGTCAATCGACTACATTACCCTGTAAAGGATATTGCTTTCCCATGAAAAATCTCTGATGCTTTTCAAGCCAACGTGGATAATGAAGACATCTGCAGATGATGTTTGAAAGACATGGCTAAAACTAGAGGGACAAGTAAAATTGGATTTTTATCACTCAGCAATCTGAGCTCTGTTACAGAGCTTTTATTAATGGCACAGAAATGGATTTTATTTGGATGCATCATATTCTTAGAACACGTTAAAGCTTTAAGTGGAAGCAAAAAGACCAGGTAATGCCATAAGTGCATCGCTTCCTAAAGCAGTGGTAACTGGGCAGTCTGGCAGCCAAGCCACTTCATGTCACAGTGACCCAGCACCCTCCACGTACACACAGACAGACACGCATCAGTTTGGACACTGCAAATTCATATCCTGAGATTTTTTCCTCTCTCTGCCCTCCCAGCATCACTCTTCTTCATTAATACCTACTGCCCCTTCTTAGGAGGCCTGACTAGTACCTACAAAACATATTTTCATTTTCCTGCTGGAGTACGTATCACGACAGTTGGAAAAAGATATTTTATTTTGTCAGGTTAAAGGTGAAAGAAAAAGAAAAGAAAGATTAGAAAGACAAAAAGGCAGATCCCCAGTGAAGCGCTGCAAAAAATGAACCGAGTTACTGTGTTATGTTTGGCAGTTGTTTGAATTCACAACAGCACATACGGTAATAAACACATTTACTTTGAAACCAGCCAGAAATGGGTTTAAGTACTAAGTCCTGACTCAGAATTCACAAGTCATTTGCAAGCAAGAGGACCAAATCTTAATTCTTGTACAGTGCAATCTTCCGATTCCACTGAAAGTCACGATTTTAGAAGTAATCTCAGAAGTAAGGGAAATTGCTACTGTTTCATCCAGACAGGAAACAGAGTAGAAGCTTAGCTTCTAAATAAATGATTTTTTGCAACAATTATATATGAAATTAAGTCCTTCTGGAATCCCACTGCAGCCCTGGCAACACGCCCCAGACTCCACTGCCAGCTGAACTGCGGACAGCGAGCCAGACTTACCAGAATAAAACTTGGTCGGATACTGAATTAGGAATATACCCCAAATAACCGAGAGCTTTTTTTCAGCCTTCCTATGAACACTGCAGTCATATGCATTTTGCAGTCATCAGTTTTGGCACGACTAATTCCATTTTCTTTGAATGATTTATTGGGGGGTAGGTGGGAAGGGGGTGTTCTCGAAGCAGCCGTCAGGAGAAATAAAGAATGACCTCCTTTCACAAGATCAGAGACGTATTTGCACATAAACAGCTGAAGAGAACTGGACTCAACAGCCTGCAGATGCCCATGATACAATAAGAACAAATAAAAAGCTTATGACACTGTAACTCTGCACCAGCAAAAACATAAATCCTGCTGGAAGCACTGGAGTCAGATGGCCTTTGAAACCGCTCACAGGTTCTAAATTTCCTGGCAATGGACTGCAGGGCTGGTATTAAAACACAAAAACCTTCTGCCAAACAAATACCGAGGCAATATATAGCGACAGCAAAGCAGAGACTGGTAGACCTTTGAATCCATTGGTCAAGAAAATTGCTCTCCCAAAGACAGGGCACAGATCTGCTTACTGGACCTGCTCAGGCGGCTGCAGCAGATACCGAATGCTGGAGACACCCTGCAGCACCCGTCTCCCTCCATCCCCGCTTCCTCTGCTGGGAAGCATCGCACCCACCAGGAACGGGGAGTGGGAGGAGGCAAACACCTCGGGAAGAGGGCTCTGATTCAGTGCACAGTGACATTAACATTAAAAAAAAAAAAAGCCAAAACACTGGGAGGACGTTTAATGACTGGCAACACTCCAGTTATGGACAACTCTGCTGACCTGGGCTTATGAGAAGGGAGCTGGGCTCCCCAGGGCTTTGGCAGCTCAGGTGCCAAAGGGACAGCCCCAGGGTGTGAAGGGGACAGGCAGGGACAGGCAAACACCAGCCCCACCAGCAGCCCCTGTGCAAGCAAACACCTCGCTGAAGATCCCATATTAAAGCCTCTACGTTCAATGGAGAAGATTGAGACGTACCAAGGCCCGCCAACACTGAGCTGGAGGGGGAAAGGGAAAGAAAAGAAAAATAAAGGGAAAAAAAAAAAATCAAGTCATTGCCAAAAAGACAAACACAATAAATCACCATGTTAACAACCAACTTTAGGCATTTTTTTTTCCTATGTCTAAACATCTCATCTCTAAAAACCATGACTAAATTCTCACTCCTTCATCCAACTATATGCACCCTCTCAACACTTTTAATAGCAAAGCGATATAGATTGGATCAAACACAGCGCTTCCATTAAGCCATAACATACCAAGTATCACTCCACGAGCCTTTAGTATCCACGGGCAGAAGCTTCCCACATGAACCAAAGCTACACCATCATTTAGCTGGCAATTACTTTCAATACAGGCTGCAGCACAAATAAATCTAATTTATATTAGATTATATAAATGCTAATCCAAAGAAAAGATAACTTTTAGTATGAATCCAACAACTAACACAGAAGCACAACTAGAAAAATATTTTCCTAAGCACATTCTCAGTAATCCTACAAAACGTGTGCAGCATCCCTACCACTGAAGGATGAATCAGGCCACAGGTTCATAACACTTCCCAGAGTTACTCAGCTGTAAAATACGGGATTTGTTTTACAATCAGTACTGGATGGAATTCAAAGCAAGGGGTTATTGAAACCCAAAAGCCTCTAAGTTTTTTCTACTCTTAAGGAATAGGAGCCAGTATGTGCTTTCTTTTTGTTGAATGCATTTAACAACAACAACAAAAAAAATCCATTTAGTCTTTTTTTTTTTTTTTAATACATATGATCTTCCCCACCAACAACACTTTTCCTTAGGAAAAACACATAAAATACATTCTTTTAGTTTGCGGGTATTATTCCACAAACAGAGGGGGGGCAGTTCTTACTGTGAAGTCTTTTCTGTGGAGACCTCGTAGTCTCTGAGCATTGCATCTTCTCCCCTCACACCAGCCAAGCCACGTTAGCTTTGGTGAACACACAGGGAGGCAGCAACCCAGAAGTGCTCATTAAATCACCCTGTTAATTCACAAGATGACACCAAGCTAGGACCAGAAAAATGATTCAATATGGTACCGTGGTCACTCAGAGAAATTAAAGACATTTTACACATCCAGGCCTAATCTTCTATCAGTATTTATAGGTAATGGATTCATATGGATTTATAGCCTCGAGGGATCCCGAGATGATCTATTCCCATCTCCCCATGTAACACAGGCCACAGTGAATCAATCAATTCCTCCCTGACTTCTGCTTTAACTAGAGCATTTCCCTATACATCAGTCCTTGATTTAACGCTTCCACGACAGGGAATCCACTGGGTAACACTTGATAAATTGCTTCAGTGGTTAATTATCCACCCTGTTAAAAAAAGTGTATTCTATTTCCTGACAATGTATTACTTGTAAAATTACAACAGAACTTTAATAAAATGGCCTCTTTTAATCTGTAGCTATTGAAGAATGGATTAATACGAACATAATCTCCCATTTTTATACGCTTGAACAAAAAGGATATAAAATAAGGTACTATTGCATAGAAAAATGAGAAATACAGGTTTTAAAAGACCTCCCAGAAAAACAGATAGCGACACAGCCCAGGTCACTCACACAAATGTACCAGTTGGCTGAAAAAGAAGGTTTTTTCGTAAGTGACATTAGTTCAGTGAACAATTAACATAGATACTAACTCCATGGACAACACAACCCTGGACATGAGAATTAAGACTCCTGCAACACTCTTGGCCTTTAAAAACAGCCTCCCAGTCAGGATGATAACACACAGGGAACAAACATGCTTCTCCTCATAAGGAACAGGTCCTTCCTGCCAAAGCAACAAGACCACCCTGGATGCAGATCTTCATTTGATCCGAGAATTTCCACATCACTCTTCATGTCTCAGCAAACCCCTGAAGAAATGGGTTATCGGTACTTTCTGCCCCATGTACTCGTCCATGTTGCTCAACATGAGCAGGTCCATGGTGCAACCTGGAGTGCAAAGACCACTCAGACCACTGAAAAAGCTCCACTTTACCATAAAAGCTGAGTTGGGCTGCCCAGACAAAGTAGGGATGAATTTTGCCAAGCTTACGGTCTAATGATTCATATCAAATCAAGTTGAACTAATAAGGCAACATTTACTGTGATTGAGGAGGGGAAAGAAACTCTCAGTTTTGGCTTCTCATACAAGGCATCTCAGTAGGCGAAGAGTTACAAGCTCATTTTCCTGCATGTCAAATATTTGAAGACATAAAACAAGCCATGCGTGTATAAGATTCTTCTGATGCATATAAAACACACATCATGCTTAACCTCAGCAAATAAAAATGATTGGGTCTGACCCAGCATTTTTAAGAGTTTCAGGATCAAACTCTATCGCACTGCCTAGGTCATTTAAAACAATAAACCAAAAAAATGGAGGAGGAGGAGAGAGAATAAAAAGAATAATAAAAAAAAAAGACTTTACTACTATTTTAAACAATTCTCTACTGATCACTCTTGCAATGTTGAACAGCCCACATCCCTGCTGTGACCATTACTTCTCAATAATGATAATGCAACCTTCAATCTAGACTTATTTTTAAGAAGGGTGAGGTCTCAGACACCACCCCTGTCACTAGCCAAGGCCAAATTCCTCAGGAGGTTGAGATGTCTGACCTCCAGAGGTGACCACATGCCACCTCACAGCACTTCATGGCTAGTTTGCACCTGGAGTTCATCCACTCCCTGCTGTGGGCCAGAACATAAATAACGCAAGTCCTGGCCAAGAAGCATCGATATCCAAGACACACAGCAGCAGCACCACAGTGTTCCCACACTATGGGGTTCACAGCAAGCAACATACCAGCTGAGGACTTGGAGACCATGCCACAAATGAAGCATTTCCTGATTCTCCAGGTGCAGTTTGGGAGCTACCAGCATTGATTTGGGCCATAAGGTGTAAAAGCCCTCAGCTGGTTGGAGATGACTTGGAAAATTGGGCTATTCTGAACCAAAAGCCCACAGCCATATTTTTTTGCAAATCCGAGGAAAGACTTAAGCATCTCCTTGGTGTGAGCTAACAGACAGGATTAACAAATAAATAAAAGAAGGTAAGGGAGGGGAGTGTAAGTGCTTCAGGGCCAGTAACCCTGAACGGCAGCAGTAGCTGAAATTAAGCAAAGAATCCCCTTTGAAGCCCAAGGACTGGCTTTGTGAGACAGTTCCTGGTTGCAGAGTCTGCCCTACCTGACTGTGAGGCACCCCACCTTTCGGCACTGCTCCCCGCTGATGCCACACTCCTAATTACGCAATATTTGGCCAAAGGCAGGCTGCGCACCCCAAAACAGACACGCAAATCTCTCCCCGTCCCTCTGGACATCAGCCAGAAAAAGCACTGCTGAAAGCAGAGAGTTCCACCCAGAGCCAGCTTTCCTCCCCAGCTTCACAGCGCTTGACAAAATGGACAAAATAATCTCTCTTTGGAAGGACAGAAAATAAAAATTTATAATTTTTTTTAGGAATGACTTACACGTAGCAAAAATCCTAATGGAGAAAAGGAGCTGCAGTTCAGAGGTGGCTCAGAGCTTCCCAACGGTTTAAAAGATAGAAGCAACCTGTTAGCTATTAAAAGTCCCTCTGAGAAACAAGCTGGCCTCTTTAAAAACCTTTGTCTTCAAAACTTGGTATTATTTTTAAACCCTAACAAAGAATCCAGGCACAATGAATGCTCGTTCAACCCAGAATCCCTCTGATTATTATCAAAGGAATTGCTTAATCCGAAGTCATTGCAATTGTAAAATGCCAAGTGTGCAGTTAATATGCTGATACCAAAAACTGAGTAATACTGCTGGTGAGCATCCCAGACCTTCTGCCAACATACTCGTGGTGTGAATTTAAAAAAAAAAAAAAAAAAGAAGAAAAAAGTTTGCTACACAGCTCTAAGCTGTCAACAGATTTTATCCTGAGGAGTTTTCAAACCAAACGCATGGCCAGCTGTGCTTGACTCCAGGTTTACTGGCAGCCAATTAATATTTTACTAATTCCAGAAAGAACGAACTCTTTCCTAATTGCTGTTAGGTTACAAGGCTGTAAAACACTCTACATTGCTTTAAAGCAGGTGTGTGTCCCTCCCTGGCCCCGGGCAGGGATGCTGCAGCCAGCGAGGAGGAAGAGGATGGAGGAGAGAGACACTGCCACCAGCGCCAGAAGCACCCACTGGAAAAGTTGAGTCTATTGATCGTGTGCACAGGGGAGGGGAGGAGACCAGAAATGCCAAGCTTGTTCCTGTGGCTGTTGGAAATTAGTCGCAGAAAGCAAGCCGGGTAAAAGGTTAATGAAACACAAGCTGAGGAAATAAAACAAGGACACAGATGACTGTGCCACAAGGCCCCAGGGCTGGCTATGCTGGCTGGAGCCCTTTCCCCAGATAAAGGGCTGCAGAGACGTTACTGGAGTTCAGAAAGCAGTGACATAAGGCTGCTTCTGCCTCCCCTGGTGGGGGTTAAGGTGCCCTCGAAGGCACCGCCACCTAATTCCCACTCGGGAACAGAACACCCACTGTGCTCCCTTCTGTCCTCCAGCTGGGACGGAGCTGGAGCATTTGCAAGGAAGAAAACGGATACAGAA
The DNA here is from genome assembly GCA_025769975.1 of Gallinago jamesoni. Taxonomy (NCBI): domain Eukaryota; kingdom Metazoa; phylum Chordata; class Aves; order Charadriiformes; family Scolopacidae; genus Gallinago; species Gallinago jamesoni. The sequence continues at coordinate 8,987,822 of JAOQGH010000003.1, forward strand.
ATTGGGCAATGAAAGCGTAAGTGCCATGAGGTCACACAGTGAGCACTGATTTGGGTTTTCCTTGAAAGAAGCAGCGAAGCCACTGATGCGGTGAGAGCAGAGACCTCAGAGAGGGGGAGTCCCAAGCACTGCAGTCCCCCCCAGCCAGGCTGCGCCTGCCCATGAGCCTGAAACTCAGTCCTGGAAACTTTAATCCAATTTTCAGCTCCAAAAGAGTCTTCTCACAGCAGTATGAAAACTAACTGATGGGATGCTCCAAGTTAGGACCTCCATTTGGTACCCCACGTATGGGCATCTTTACTGTCTGATCCACCACCGTGCTTTATTTTCTGGTGGGCAATACACTCTCCAGGCGTGAAATCAAAATTAACAGAGTGAGGTTTTGCAGGTGGTGTGCTTGTTTGGTGTTTTCTTTTTTTCCTTAAAAGGACAACTGATTTTGTTTGTGCACAAACTTTCCTGTGCTGTGTTTATGTCATGACTATGGATTTCTGCAAAGTAACAATATTTAGAAGAAAGGGATCAACGCCCTCTGGGTTTCAGATATAACGATTAGAACTGTATAATGAGTTTTTCTAATCCAGGGGTCTGAATAAGCTTCTAGCTTGATTTCATTGAATACAGATTCCAGACCTAAAAACAACTCTTTTTAGTGCTACCTTATCAGGGTATCCTAAAATACACAAAGAAATAGAAGAAAGAATAAAAGAAAAACAACACTAAATAAAACAAAACAACCCAAGCAACGAATCAAACACCAAAAATGTAGATTTGAAAATTTCACTGGTTTACTTGCAAAGTGCTAGAAATACATAAACAATCAAGGATCTTCCCATTGTAGTGCCAGAACCATTTAAGGACACAAATTCAAGACTATCCATGCATTGTATAAGCTGCTGTTGGACCAGTCACATGGTGGGTAGACAAACGACCTGATGCTTGGAATCACTTTTACAACCGGCGCGCTAAGGCCACAGACTTAGGAAAATATGAATGCAATGCAAGACTAAACCAAACAAAAAGCCTGACATAATTCACAGGAATCACTCTGCCAGCACTTCATCAGGTGAATGAAATTAGCAACCTGACAATTAGCAAAAGGAATAAATCCCTATTAAAAAGATATAAAAACACAAGCAGAAAGGAATTTCCAAGAGCATGAATACAAATACTTGGCTTCACACTTGCTGTTGTTACCAATACAATATGTTTACCCATTTCTCTATGGCATATGAAACCCAACTGGGTATGGAAACAAATCACTGAAAGTCTTGGCAGATTAGTAAACGTCAGATCAAATTAGACCTTCTCCTAGACTATGCAGGGGCTGTACAAATTTATCAGACTCTCACAGATTCTTTGCTCTCTTGACATGAATAGGTCAGAACAGCCCAGAGACAAAAGGTAGCGAGATCAGATAACTAAAACTGCTCAATTTTGGAAGACCATTTATTGTTGGGCTTTGTTTTACTACTCCACAGAGAAATAGCTTTGGATTTGGATAGCGCTACAGGAGATAGCAAGCAGTGGGAAAAAGCAGTTTTTTCAAAGGCTCTCCCTGGCAGTCAGCGCAGGGCTGATGCTAAGGGGAGGCAGGCAGAGGATCCCAGGCGTGAAACCCCACGCTGAGCTGTGCAAGCACATCAGGGAGGTTTCAGATTGCTTGCAGAAACTAGAGAGATTATCAAGCATTACACAACAGGGATGGATCGGGGAGGGAGGGGAGACAGGATCTGTGTTACAAAGGACATAACTAGGATGGATGAATGAGAAAACCCAAAGTTTTCTGATCTGTGCCTGTTCTCCCACCATCGGTCAAGCGCAGAGAGAAATTCAGGAGAGCCACATCGCCACTGCAGCAGCAGAGGAACAGCCGAGCACCCTGACCCCAGCCCAGGGATCCTCACAGGGAAACCAGTCCGTGCCCAGCTCAGGTGCTTTTGCCACCCGTGGACTATCACAGAGATGCTGCTGGGAAAGCACTCAGGCAGCAAACAGCAGCAGTGGGTGTTTCTAGGAGGGGGTAATGCCTTTGAAACTCAGCAGCACACCTGGCGGTAAGGTTCGGACGTGAAAATACATCAACCCCTTTTGTCTGATGGAGAAAAGCAACTTTCCTGCTGCGTTGCTGCCCGAGGCGAGGGGCAGGCAGGGCAGCAGCAGCACTAACACCAGCACAGCATCCATCGCCCACCCCTCTCCCCACGCTGCTGCAGCCCAAGCGCCTACGGCAAACTTTCCAGCACCTGCAACTGTTTCTGAAGGATTTACAGCTCTGGCTGTCTTGCTCACCTCACAGCACCCTCTAGGCATACCCCCTCCTCTCCCCAGAACTGGGTGCTTTCACTCACGTTGCTCCCACAAGCTCGTCTTGCAAACATTTCCTATGCATTTAGGAGCACTCTCCTGAGGCTCTGGTCAGAGCTGTAAGTGCAGACCTTCTCCTTTCCCATCAGTCGCCAGGGAATTGTTTGCATCGCTCAACAAGATGATTGGGAGGGTGGGGGGGACTCTAATATTTATCACCAAAAGCAAAGTAAAAAACAAAATCTACCCAAGCGCCCCCATCACAGCCCCTTGGTCACCTCCAGCGCACGCAGATGTAGGCAATAAGGGAGGAGAACAAGTTAAGGCTGAGTTCAATAAGGTGTTTAAGCCTATTCTTAGCTCTGGGAACCACAGGTCCTCCCAATTTCATGAGCCCTACTCAGTGCCCACAGACAGGCTGGTACATACCTCTGCTCCTGCACCAAGCCACAGGAGGCTTAGAATTTAGGAACTGACCAAACGCACATCCAGAGCAATCCTTTCTGGGACGATCTGTGCCCCGAGAGCCCTTCAAATACAGACTTCCCCCACTTACATCACATTTGTATCAGAAGTTAATGACTCTCAATTACATGAAGTGCTTTTAAAAATCATGGTACAACTAGTTCCAAAACACACGGAAGTATCCAACAACTTGAATTCTCATTAAGAAGATACGATTATAAACAAGAATCTAGTTATTTGCAACAGATACAAGAGCATGCACTGCTTATGAAAACAATTGTTGGGCTTCTGTAAGGCAGGATCATCTTGTGCTTTTTATTTAAGGAACACAATGGTAAAGAGCACAGAACCATTACAGCACGGAAAGGAACTGTGCTTGGAGGGTTATTTTGCCTTTTCAAAGGGAAATCAGGAGCACAATAATGTTTTATTGTTATTCTTTCAAAATACACAAGTAAACAATATATTGCTTAAAAACAATTTCTTGTAAACAACTTTAATAGTAAAAGCAAACAATACCTTAAGAAATAAAATGAATTTATATCCTGAAAGATCAAGTTATTATTTTAGCTTCTTGATGTGAAATAAACTATTTATTAGAGTTCAAATCATTTAGGAACTATAACCACAATGATCTATAAGTAGAGACCACGGCAAGGAAACAGGACTCTAACATAAATATTTAGGGTTTCAATGCAGCAAAGAACACACACAACTTGTTAGCCACACAGAGAGGGGATGATAGCACTGCCCTTTTCAGCAGCCACCTAACAACAACCAGGGGAAGAATTCTACTATTTGCAGAGAATAAATTGAAGATAACTTTAAAAAAAAAAAAAAAAAGGAAAGAAAGAAAAAGAAAAGAAAAAGACAAAAAGATTACCCAATAGTTTTTTTTGGTAAAACTTGCAACTTGTAAACCTAATTTCCAAAAATACAAGCCAGAGCCAAAGCTGACACTGGCACTGAGCGCACAGCCATGCGCCGCAAGCCAGGCTGACTGATGGGCAACCCTGCCCTGACAGCCAGCAGACCAGGAACTTAATTAGAAAGAAACCAAATGAACCCGAGCTCTCAAGATGGCTCCGAAGGATGGGCTCGGGAGCGAACAAAGAGCCGCCGCAGCGAGCAGCCGCCCGAGGGGTGCTCCTTGAGAAACTCCTCTCAGACTCATTCAACTCTTACTCAAGCCTCTTCCTTGCGTCTGAGGAAGAAGGAAAAAACCTGCCCCAGGATTCAGCTACGCCATGGAAACCCGTGCTCAGCACCCCTTACCTGCCTCCTCTCTCTCAGCTCAGCTCACACCAGTTTGGGATCCCCAGCCAAGCACAAACCATGGGTGTGATCCCAGGAGCTCCTCTGCTTCATACCTGGGCGCGGGACACTGAGCATGCTCCCAACACTCCCCAGCCAGGTTTCAGAGGGAGAAGAAAAAAAAAAAAAAAAAAAAAAACTTCCCTGAAAGCAGATTAGAGATGTCCCAGCAGTGGATGAGCTTCATCCCGGATCCGTTTCAAAGCATTTCAACTCAAAAGGGGATAAAGCAGCGAGCAAATTGCATGCAGCTGTAGCCTATTTTAGCAACCGCCTCTAACTCAACCCACCCAAACCAAAAGTCCTTTGGAGGAAAGCACAGGAGACCTGGGTCCCCTTTCAGGTGCTGGCAAAACACACCTGCACGTTTGTGTGTGCCTCAGTTTCCCACCTATAAGGAGCAGCTGCAGAGGCCTGGCTCATTCCTTCTTTTGCTCGCCTCACCTGTAGCACGTTTGGGTAATGTACAGCCTTTCACAAGGCATTTTTACAATACCTAAGGCAACAGGGCCTTGACTTCTATTACAGCTGCTAAATGCCATCATGTTGCTTGCATCACTGCATCACCCAGAAGTTAGGCAAATAAGGAACAGCTCCCAAGTAACTGTCAAAAGAAAAAAAAAAGTTTCCTCCAATATCCAAGCAGTGCCAGCAATATAATCAAAGCTGCTGGAGCCGAGACACGAAATCTTATAGATGGGAAAGGGAAATGGGCAGAAGGAGGAAAACAGCAGGCTGCTTTCCCGCAGCTGTAAGCGCACATTTGGTCCAGGGACTACCGCTTCCCCGGAGCCGAAGGTTGCCAGAAATCTCGCACCAGAATCGGATCCAATTTCCATATAGCTTCCTTATGTCCCCCGCACTGCGGCACGAAACCCCACGCTTGGCTGGATGGCCACCGCTCTCCCAGTGGGAGGGCTCGCTCTGCCCATTTCACAGCATGATCCCCACAAGATGTCCATGTCACACCTCAGGTGAAAATCCTAAATCGACCCACTTCTTAATAAATGTACTATTTATGCCAGACACTGGTGCCAGTCTGGCCAGACGGCTGGGACTGGGACCAAGGCTCCGGTGGGTGCCCACATGGCGGCTGGCATCCCCGCTGGCCGGCAGGGGCAGAGCCAGCACAACAACTTGCAAGCCAAGCTACAGAAATACCCACTTTTAACCTATCTACCTTGTAAATGATGCCATTTCCCCAGGTCTTCTCAATCTGCCAATATGCTATTTTAATAGATTTGGGACTTGGGGATGTAGAAACAGCCCAGTCACACTGAAGGTAGACAACTGAAGACCAGTGTTACCAGTAGTCTGACCTCCAGAGCCCAGGCAAAAGCCCTCAGCAGAAGCACAGGTAACACAGGTGTGATCCTGCCCTCTCCTTTCTTCAGGTCTCCTCTGGTGCTCACAAGAGCTGTGATGTCAGGCTGGTTCATTTTACTTTGAAATATAACACAGGTTAAATTACCTGAAGAGGCAAGAGCAGGTTGGCCTGGAGGCTGATGGAGCTGAGCAGTGGAGGTGAGCATTAGCCCTGAGTAGGAGCCACACACCTCACCCAGGGGCCAGGGTCACTGACACCATGGGGGACTGTTGGGCAGAGATACTGGGGATGGAGGACCTGGTAGGACCAGGCAGCCTCAGGCTTCAACACAGAGCAGAGAGGGGTCAAGTGTCCAGCTTTTAAAAGCCATGAAATTCAAAGATGTTCAACTGAAACCAGGATTTTTGTTACAAAGGCCCAGCAAAGTAGCCAGAGAGAACATGCCACTCTCCTGTTGGTCCATTCGTTCATGTTCTAAATTTTCAAGCCAGACATATACAATATACTCCAAGCAAGAAAGATTTCTGGTACAGTGAAAGGAAGAACATACACAATAAATAAAGCAGCCAACATTGAGGAAGGGCCCTTCTGACTCAGCAATCCGTAAAAGCAGCTTTATCAGAGTCTAGCAATTCCCATGTGGGACTGAAAACAGATCACACTGGAAGAAAACTTTGGTCATGTCAAGGTTTTGGGAATCTTTGTGGGTTTTTTCTGCTTGCTTGGTTGGGGTTTTTTTGTCATCAGCAGTTTGATTCTTTTGCTATAATTTATAATCCCAAGGGACCACCAACCTTTTCACAGTAAATCAGACCTTATCAGCCCCATTATGCCTGTCCCCAAGTACCCCCAAGTCTACCTCATCCCCTATGTTTCTTACTCAAAAAAGGCATAAATCACCACCAACATGCCCCCACCACCCTTGATGTGGCCACGTCTGCATCGTTTGCCACCACCCCGTCTGTTACTTCACTTCCCAACCTGGTGCTGTCCCAAGGCAGCCCCACAAAGTTGGGACTGCAGCACAGCTCAGAGCCACCCAAGAGGACAGCCCAAGCTGTGATGACGATGAGGTCACCCAGAGCTGGGCACACGTCACCTCAGACAGGGAAATGAGGAACCTCCAGGTACCCTGAACTACCTGCATTTACAGCGGTGATATCAACAGCCTGGCAAAGAGCAACACTCATGTTTCCCCAAAGAAGTTAATATAGTTTTCCAGGATTTTGCCTTTAAAAGTTCAATCATTGCAGTGAATAAAATTTTATCAAGTGCAGCAGAAAATAAACTTCAAAATATAATCGTATGCACTTGTACTAGGAGCTTTAAAAAAGCCATACTGTTCAGCACACCAGACTGCTGTGACCAACCTACCCAGTCCCGAGACGTTCAGTTCTGAGCAAATACAGCACTGAACTTCTCCTTAACGACTTCAGTGCTGCCAAGACTGATGGCTTTCTAAAAAAACTCAGCTCCTGGAGTCATGTGATAAAGTAGAAATATCCACTTTTATTAAGCAAAAAGCTTTTAAATCATCATTGTTGCCCAGGGAACAAAAAAAAAAAAGTGAACCTTTACAAAACTGGAAAAATACTAGAACTAAAAGACCCTTCAACAGTTAACATTCTTTTAAATCCTGAGGGGGGCGGCGGCACTAAATAAGCTAAAGGGGTGGGGTTTTTTGAGCTCATCTCACAACTTACATGAACATCTAAGGCTTTTTTTCCCTGAGAAATTTATGCTGTGAGTAATTCTGAGCAGTGAATAAATTCAAGGAAATAATGAGCTCTCTGCCATTACTTCAACAATAGGAAACAAGGTGACAAGCACAGAATAGATTCCTAATTATTCCTTCAGTTCTTCCTGTCACTACAGAGCACTCTGTCTTTAAAATAACAAAATTAAAAATTAAACACAATCTGGAGAGCTGTAAATGCTCAGGCAAAAGGACCCATGTTCCACTGTAAGATCTTCCCCAATATTTCCATTGGGCTTCTAGGCTCAATCCCTCAATTTTCAAGGTGAAACTCCCACTGAAAACCAGTGCAGCATTGCCTGCCAACTCTGAACCACCTCAGGAACTGAAACACTGCTGAAATTAAGGAATAATAATAATAAAAAATGAACCCCTACACTATTTAGCCATGACAACTGCCGGCGGGCCCCTCCAGCCTGACTTACTATGGGGCAGACCAGCCCCGACTCACAATGGGGCAGAGCAGCATCAGCCTGGATGCTGAGGATGTGGTGAAGGACAGCCCCAGGCCAGCTTGCAGAGTATTTGCTGTTCTCCCACCCATTTCTTGGTCTGTCCTGCGAGAGGGCAGCTAAGTCCTTCCCACATCTCAGGCTGAACTTGCCACCCCTCCCACCCTGTTTGACCTGGGTCCCGCCTGGGGAAATGAGGCCAACGGGAGCTCTTCTCTCCTCTGCATCTGATTCACTTGGTGGCTGTGAGCAAGAAAGAACCAAACCTCCTCCCTCATCTCCTGATCCACATTTGAGCCACCTCCGATGCTGCAGGAAAGTCTCAGAGGAGCTTTGGAAACCTCCACCTCCTCCTCCTCACGGGGACAGGACCGCTGAGCTGCCTGAGTCTGCTGCTCCTCCAGCGACAGCCAGATCCTTCCCACAGCAGAAGGTGGCTCCAAGCACTCCGTGTCCTCGTGTCAACTCTTCACCCTGTCTCATTAAGTCCTTTCTTCCTGCTGCCCCCTCCTTGCTCTTAACCTCCGCGAGCACTAATGGGCTCCTTTGCAAATCCAGTGCACATTCAGTAGAGCTCAGCAGGCTTGAAACGCTAATATTCTCATGCATATACAGAAAAGCAAGTTTCATTCTAAATAGAAGTGGCAGCTTCTAATTTAAGACTATATAATTTGACTGCTAGGCACAACAAAAACTACCTATTTGCCATGTAGGCACACAGTTTGTTGTAATGCTGCCTTAATGTGCAATTTCAAATAAAAGGCAACCAACCGACTCCTCTGTCATACACAGGGTACACGGGTTCCCTGGGCTGCTAACCCCTTCTGCCAGGGCACACTCCCCAGCAGCCCAGTTGTTGTTTTTTTTTTTAAGGATGAAATTCCACTCCCTTCACTAACACCAACTCGTTGCCAAGGGCAAAAAATGCATTAAATTATTTCACCAACAGTCAGACTGCCCAGGGGGGCAGGGGAGAGGGAACGGGTGGAGAGGAGGCAGCCAGGGTCCAGAGTCCCATGGGATCCTAAACACATACATGGCTTCTCATCTGTTTTTTAAAAATAGTTAGTCTTCTTTACTGTGAGCATGGTGAGGCACCGGAACGGGGAAGTTGTAGATGCCCAGTCCCTGGAGGTGTTTAAGGCCAGGCTGGATGGGCCTTTGAGCAACCTGGTCTGGTGGGAGATGTCCCTGCCCAGGGCAGAGGTTGGAACTTGATGATCTTTAAGGTCCCTTCCAACCCAAACCATTCTATCAATCTTTATACATGTGTCAATGGATTTATATATGCACATACATATACATGCACTCCTATAAAATGCAACTTAAATCATGTACACTGCCACCGTGTGCCTGTCACCAAGAGACCCAGCAGAGTTCCCACAGCCCCACACAATTAGTTGTAGCCGGTGGGCTCCGCTGGCCCCTGGGGCACGGCTGCTCAGCTCCCCAGGCAGGATTGGGACCTGCTCACCCCAAGTTGCACCTTTTCCTTGCTGAAATGCTGGAAATCCCAAGCTTTCCACTCCCAGGTGCTGGACCCCAGTCTGACCCAGGCACAAGCTCACTCCAGTGGGAAACATCCCCACCACACGGACCCGGAGCAGGATGCACACAGCTTTATCCGCTTGTATTTTTCAACCTGCTGAATTGCTAGAATACATTTAGCTGATATACGTGGACCTCAGATCCATAATCCCACCCTCAGCAGCTGTTACAGCCACGGGGGTATTTACAGCAGATGTTACGGCTCCGTAAGAAGGTAAAACAATTGAGAATTCGAAAATTGGGGCTGCAGGGAGGCGAAGCAAAGTGCATCCCCCGCGCCAGGCTCGGACACTCAGCTGTGGGTACAGCACCAACACCCACGGTAAAGAGCCACATGGCAGCATACAGCAGCTTAAGGAAATTTCAAGTGTTACCTCAGTGGCATTAAAAAGCTGTCAGCTTCCTGCGAGTCAAGCAGCAGAGGCTGAAATTTGGTGTTTAAAGGATGATTAAATATAAGTGACTTAAATTATACATTCCAGTTGTTGGAACAGACACCATTTAAAACACGCCATCTATTCCCCGTTTCCTCCGACACTGATTACTAGCCACTAAAAAATGAGCATTTTCTTACAGGCACTCAAGTCCCAAACCAGGGATTTATAAATTGGAGATAATTAAAAGGTTTTGCATTACAAATAGAGTAAAAAATTTACATTCCGTGGGCCACCCGAGAACACTTAAAGAGTCAAAATGGACATTTTATACCTGAAAACCTGCCTGTTCTCTCTCAAGGCTGCTAATTCAGGCACAAGAAGCTTGGTGCTATTTTACAGTGGATTCACAATCAAGCACTTGCTGAAGTGGTGGACGACCCCACGCAGATTCAGGACCCGCCATTAATTCTCCCACGTGGAGCTCTGTAAGCTGAAGCTCTATTAAGCTAACACAAATAAATTGTCTCTTTCTCCTTGATAAACATAAGGAGCGACTTGCAAGGTGCTACCTTCCAGATTTCCAAGACAAGGAGCTGAACAATTTTCTTGGCTAGCGATGACCGCACTTTGCCGGGAGCAAAGAAAAGAGGTATGAGGGATCACCCAAGGCCACAAGAACTGGGAGAGCTCCTTCCCCATCCACCCACAGCATGCACAGGCCAGTTTGGTTGGCCCCAAATCCTGATAGACCAGCAGCTCCTTGCAACTGAGGCCACACTGTGGCCTTGGGGTCAGATACCCCAACCCAGAGCATCTCAGTATTTGCTTTGCCCGGGAGAGAAATTGCACTGGTGGTGGTAGCAGTAGAGACCAAGCTTGTAAGCTTCAAAGCAAGCCCTCTGAGAACATTTAGCCTCCTGAAGTGGCTTGGGAAGAAAGAGCTTTGTTCTTAATTTAGCCTAGAGAACCAGGAGAAACCCAGGAAGGGTCAGTGGGATTTTCCAGCTGAGAACAAGCTCTTGCCCAGCATTTCTATCCCACAGAGCTCAAAGCTCTCTGCAAGAATCACCAGCTCCTTCCCTTTGGCAGGGAAACTGAGGCATAAGTCAGCCTTTCTTGGGCAGCCCTGGGGCAAGCCCTTCATGATGGCCACCCCTTGCACCAGCCCGCCAGCCACCGAGGCCACGGCCCTTTCCTTACACCTTGCCGTGTGCCATTTGGCAAGACGTGTCACATGAGAACAACCTCACTGACACTAAAAGGCATTAGGACTGGTTGCTTTACCAATCTCCACAAGCAAAGCCTTGATGCATCACAAAACACTATCCTGGACCAAAAAATAAACCTCGTGAGTGATGGTGGAAGCACTTCAACACCCAGGGGTGGTGGCTGGAGCTGTGACAGAGGGAGCTAGGCCTGGGTGTTACCACTTTATCCCCATTTTACATACCAGGAAAAACTGAGGCATGGCAAAGAAAAGCAACCTGCTGCTGCACTGAGATGGTGAGAGCAAAGCCCCTCAAAATCCTTCCCCCGCCACGGTCTTGGGCAGGATGCCTGGCTCTCCATCCCAGTGACAACACACGTGAAGGGATTAACAGCTGCTGCTATGACTGCAGATGATGGAATTGTGCATGGGCATCTCAGCGACTTCAAACAAGGTCCTCTTAACATGCTTTGCCTCCCTTCCCTCCTTCCCTGAAATTTGCAAGGCTGAAAAAGCAGCATCGATCCCACTGCCTGGCAAGAAAAAGATAGAGACTAATTAAGCACAGAGATCTCAGGGAAGGAGTCTCCAAGGAATCTTTTCATTCTAACAAGGACCTTTACCAAATATCAGGAGAAAGAAGTTGGGGGGAGGGAGAGGGGCAGGAAAGGAAAAAAAAAATAGAAAGCCTAATTCTGGATCTTTCTGGATCTTCCCTGCCAGCTCGCTTTTCCCTGCACTCACAGGAGCCCAGAGCATCGTAGACTCAAAACAGGAGAAGTGGCTGCGAGGTGCTGGGAGGAGAGGGAGGAGAGCTGTGGCTGGGAGTGTAAGGCAGAGGGAGAGGAGAGGCAACGCAAACAGCAGCAAATACAAACAGTGACTCATGACACATAGCAAATAAACAGCGCTGTAACAGCTTTTGCAATTATAATTCAAACCAAAATAAACAAGAATGACAGTCCAGCAGAAGGAAAGGGAGGATGACAGTGATAGGACGGGGGGGTGTGGAGACTCCATCACATTCACATCTGTTGCTCTCGTAACATCCCAAATAAGCAGCTCCAAAAACATAGAGAGGGAAGGAAAAATGTATTGGACAGCAGCAATTTCTTGTGATCTACACCCGTGCTTGAAGTTTTCATGACTGCACTGAGAGCAGAATTTATATCCCAAAGCCATGTAACAGCCTACAACACGGCTACTGGTTTTGACCCCCGGCCCCTGAAAGCACCTCTAGCAACGAAAATAGAAAGTCCAGCTTGGTGGGTTAATGGGTAAAATAGACCTTGTGTGGTGGGTGGATGGAGAGAAAGCAACAGAGCTGGGAGAGAAATCACACCACCGGCAAGAGGCGTCGGTTTAACTGCTCTGCAAATCCTCCAGTGAAGCAGATTCACAATTTCTTTTGCTGTTGCTTCATTACCCTCCTAGTGGGAAACTCTCCCCCAGTACGCACCTTGAATATTTTTTTTCAGGCAAATCAAGGTATTTTCCCCCGGTGGGCACTAAAAGCTGATCATCATCCTTTTTACAGGAGTCTTCTATGCGTCAGAAGAATGTATTGCCTGTACTCAGGCTTCCATTTCCAAATACAATTCCTCCAAGCTTTCCCTCTCCGGCCTCATTTGCCGAGTCTCCCACCTGTGCGGTTCATCACCAGACTCGCAAGCCGTGACCGTTTCCCTCCCGCCGCCCAGCACCCCTCGCTGCAGCGGGAAGCAATTATCAGCCTCGTCTTACGCACAGCGCTTCTGTAATGGGAGACTTGACTCCCTTCCTCAAACCTCAGGACGCTCTTTGACTCGCTTCATAGAATCATACGGGGTTGGAAGGGACCTCTGGAGATCATCTAGTCCAACCCCCCCGCCAGAGCGGGTCTACCTAGAGCTCGTTGCTCAGGAACTTGTCCAGGTGGGTTTTGAATGTCTCCAGAGAAGGAGACTCCACCACCTCCCTGGGCAGCCTGTTCTAGTGCTCTACCACTCTCACAATAAAGTTCCTCCTCATGTTTAGGTGGAACTTCTTATACTCAAGTTTGTGCCCATTTCCTCTTGTCCTGTCACTCTGGGCACCACCGAGAAAAGACCAGCCCCATCCTCCTGACACCCACCCTTTAAGTATTTGTAAGCATTGATCAGATCCCCCCTCAGCCTACTCTTCTCCAGACTAAACAGACCCAAGTCCCTCAGCCTTTCCTCATAGGAGAGATGCTCCAGGCCCTTAATCATCTTTGTGGCCCTTTGCTGTACCCTCTCCAGCAGTTAAATGCTCTGTTCTTACTTGGTTATGAAATGCTATGTACACCGCTGAAGACTTATGGTGGTAAATAGTAAAATGGTAAAAATGGTAAATAAATATTTTTTAAATGGGAGCAGTTTCCTTTCTGGAAGAGAAGTCAATCAGTACAGTCCCAGTCAACCATCAACGATGCTGTAGTTAAGACGGGGCAGCTCTGTGCGTGCGTGCAGACACAGGCACTCACCCCAAACTTTTTAAGCAGCAGGGATTTATAAAATAGAGTGGGGCAGGAGGGGCCGGGAAAAAAGGTCGCACCACTTGCTAACAACATATTGTGCATTTTCACTTCCACCCCCAACATTTTGAGCCTGCGGAGATTTTACAGTCCGGGAAGCGCATCTTTTTACATCCTCGTCCTTGCTGGGAGATACTCCTGCTCAAGCAGGGCTAGGAGGGCTGTCCCAGTCTTACTGGTGTGCCGTGCTGGGATTTCACCCTCAGGTGAAGCAGCAGATTATAATCCATTGCACTGCAGGGAAGTCGGGTAGAGAGAGAGCCAGCACAGCATTGCATCGCAGAATTAAATCTGCCGAGGGGAAGGGAGGATTGCCTACACGGGAGGGCAATCACAGAGCCCCACTCCCTGTGGAATCAGCTTCTCCCAGCAAAGCAGAAAAGGGAATGTGAGAGCAGAGGGTGCCCCGCTGGCTGCTGCTGCCTCCAGCTCCCTGCCAGGACCACGCAAAGTGGAAAGTGGTGGCGGCAGCAAGGCTGGGATTTAGTCCTTGGCATCTACGTGTCTGCAGAGCTCGAGTGCCAAATGCCGCCCACTGTCTCTCTGCTAATAGCGGGGAGGTCAGCAGGGCTGGTCTGGGTCATCTCCATTCATCCTTCCCCCGTGAATTCCCTAGGAGCACGTGAGGAAGAGTAATCCTCTGAAAAGTCTTATTTCACCCAGCTTGAATCTCTGCTGTTGAGCCTCAACAATAACCTCCCACAAGGGAAAGCAAAGCCATCTCATCTAAAGCAAAATAAAATAAGAAAACTATGTCACTCTCTCCTATCTACCAACTTTTATAGTCTGATATTCACAATCAGATCATAACAGTTTGGATCTTTTCTGTCATTTTGCCCAGCATGCACTCTAAATAGCAGAGGAATTTAAACTGCTATCTGTAATATTTTTACTGAAAACTGTATATGAAGAAGAATATCTTGCTGAAATAAGCACCGTAGCCATTTCTGTATTTCAGGGGTTTTAGTTTTTGATGACACACACTGTATATGAACCTTCATGACATACTGGCCAGGACTGTCAAAGTCCCATGCAGCCAAAGGTGAATTCCAACATTGCTGATATTTGTAATTGGAGTGAAGAAAGCAGATGAAGAAAACTTTTCATCTCTAACCTTCCTGACACATCATCCGAGCCTCGGATAACCTTCACGAATGAGTGTTTTGTACAAGCTTGTCTGAATCTATGGAATGGCTTACAGTATCACCAAGAATATGCATGAACATCTTTCATTTTATTTTGTTAATCAAAGATTTATTTCAAATTTAAACTAGATTTTCAGGAAACCTGTACTAATGCTTTCTCTGATGGAGGAACTCTTATCTCTGCCAATGGGAGTCTCATTTTCCAGTTTAGATGGTGACATTAAAAGCTGCGACCAGGTCTCCTTCCAAGATGTGTCCAGAGTAATGGTCACACGGAGATATTTTAAATATGTGGAAAAACTGAAGCCTTGGTTGTACTGTTAAAAACCTAGCACAGATTCGCTGCATTCTGAGTTAAGACAACTTGATTAGTGTGCAAAACATGTTCTTCATTTATCTTTTGTTTTCTGCTTGTTGTTAGTGTTTACTTTATAAATAGGCAGCATCTCTCAACATATGTTTGCTCTGCTTTATGCTTTGAACAGGGCATACAGGAGAAAGGGGAAAAGATACAATCTAAACGGGATGGCTCTATTCCTTTGGGAATTATTTTCTGTTTATTTTACGTTTCCTAAGACACCTTTTAGAGTTCTGAACTAATACCTTTCCAACTTCTATACTTCAGCTCATTGAACCCACTTTCCACTGTCACACCATCAGCAAGAAACGAGAAATTCTGAGGGTCAGTGAACATGGCGAATTTTCACATTACCTCAAGTGAGACTATTGAGTTTGGGATTATTTGTGTCTGTGACGCCGGGTGCCAGCACACTGAGACGCTCTGGGAACAATAATTCCAAAATGCAACTCACCTGGATTGGCATCAGCAATTTTTTATAATTCCTGTTGTAAAAAAGTCATAGCTCAAAACTTGGGAGAGGATATTTTTCCGTTCAGCTGTTGCTGTTTTGCTTGTTGACATCTATTGGTCTTTCTGACTTTATTAAAAAACACCCCATAGACACCACAAAAACAAAACCCAAAGATCAAGGAAGCATAGCTTTCCAAGCCAACCTCTCCATCAGCCCATCGCTATGTATATTTGTCCACACCTCACAAAGTCAGAGCAGACAAAATGAGACCTACTCTACTCCTCAGCTAGCAATGCTAATGTTTTGGCAAATCTTTCAAGGTCTGTTTTTTTTCCTCACTGGAACAAAAATCCCCCTGCCTGCTAAAATCAAAGAAACCAATATATCTTTGTCAAAAGTCAAGTGTGTTGAGACTATGAGTCTGGGTTGAGAACAGTTTATTATACTTCGAGCATTTGCAAGTTCTTCAACCTGTCTTCAAAATCTTTCCTAAAAATATGTGCAAAGTTTTGGCTGTACAAATAAAACTGATAAAAATCAGAACAATCATAAGCACTCCGTTGAGTGTAAGGAATCTAGAAAGCTGGTATATAAATCACCTGGTCAAAAGAAGGCATGTGGCATTGTTCAAAGTCAGGTACTAGTTGTTGAACCTTCTTTTGGTAGTACTGTTTGTTATTTAATTTGTGATACGGGTGACAATAAAATTGAATCCTGTAGGCCCTCCAACTTACTTGTTGGGTGTATCAAGAAGGTAATAACATGCACATTTTTGAGTATCAAATACTGACTCAGTTTCAAGGTCAAGTGATGGAAATACAAAGGCTAAAATATCAAAATGTCAGACTAAGTATTTCCATAGCAATAATTTACACAACTAGATACTACAACTGCTTGGAAACAGCTGTCAACAGATCTCTTTCTATCCATCACCTGTCTCAGAAACCCTAACTGAATAACTACATTTTTGCTAAAAGTTTATATAGTGCTTGTATTTCTTCCAGAACTAAACTCGCAGCATAAATATATCATAGCTGAATCCGCATAATGGTTTCTGACCCTATATCTAAGTTTAATGTGTTCTTCTTTACTGTTTAAAACTATGGCAGAAACACCTGAGCTGAGATGGACGCTGTGTCCAGCAGATCATGATCCCACTTCCAGCCCCAGCAGGTGGAGAGGACTTCAGCGCCACTGACACCGCTTTCTTGGGTCTTCACCTTGGGGTGGGGGATCTGGATATTACTGCCTGTCTTTCCTCTCCTCATTATATGGCTTTGTTTCTTTTGCTCCTTGTGTTTTTGCTCACCAGAAAAACACGCTTGAAGCATAATACTGGTCTTCTATTAAAAAAGACAGCAATAAAGGGAAACCCCGGAGTGTTACGGAGAAAGGTTACCTTGAGCTATGGGAACTGTCAACTTATCAAAGACATATAGCTAAGCTTTTGTTTTGACTCTCCCTTACATTTTATGCTGAATTTTTTGCTCCTGTCCTCGCTGTCTCCTAAATGAATTCCATCAAATTAGTGAATTTTACCTGGTTTCTTTATGAAAACAGAAGATCTACACAATGGCGATTCAATTCATTGTAAGTAGAAACTTGATTGACGTTAATATTGTAACAACACTCTTATGAAATCTGCCCAATTCGGATTTTAACAGAAAAGCATATGCTGTGAGTAACAAATAATTCTCATGACCCTCAAAAGCCTTGCCCCCCAAACACAGCTAAAGAAAACAAATGGCTCCAGTAATTAAATTCTACATGGCTATGGTTTATTGGTGGTGATTAATAAAATAATGGCAATATGTAGCTCTTGAGGGCTGACACAACAGTTAGCTACCAGCATCGTTCTGCTCAAGCCGGTTGAGTTACAGCCCGAGACTGTAGCCCAAACAATGCCACTAAATTAGCTGCCATTAAAAAGTAACTGCTAGCACTTTTACTATTTTAGACTTCATTATCCTTTTTTAATTTGGATGTTCTCCTCATGTAGCCCTGAGGGCTTAAAACGTTGCACGCGTTGTCATAGGCATACTATTTCCTACTACAGGTAGTTCAATAAAGAATGATACTTGAGGCTGGTCTTTTGAGAGAGGGAGCTTACTTTAAGAGTATCCTTCCCACCAAGTTATATATTTTTTAATGCACCTGTGAACAAGTAGTAACAAAATTAGCGAGAACTTTCTGAAAAATGGAGAGACCAGTTCATCCCCGCATGGCTTTCCCTTCCAATGCTTGCTCTTGGGAAAAAAGGTGCGTGGCTGAGCCTTTGAACCTGCACCTCCTGCCGCTCGGTTGTCTCCCACCGCTGCAGTAACCACATCATTCCAGGCTTTTCCTCAATACATCCAACTCCGTCTGGAAATCAGCTGGACCTCACCACGCTTCCTCTTCTGATTGAAAGATTGTCCCACAGCCTTATTCCTACAACACTTAGGTGCCTTCTAATTTCCAGCCTGAGTTCATTCACGTGTTTTTGTTCACCTCTATAATAGTCTGGCTTAACACCACCCTCTGGGGCGTTTTGGGAAGGCAGCCATACCTCCTCCCACCTGTGCAAACCCAACTTTTGTTCAGTTATCCATCCACATCTTGCTCTCCTAGTTTCCTCTTACAGGGTCCATCACCTGGTGCCCACATCCCCCAAGCAGCCCTCCTCTGCACCTGCTTCAGAGGGAATTCATCCTTTTTGAAGGTGTGACCAGATCTGCAAAACGCAGGTAGGGAAAGGGCAGAACTTCAAGATAAATGGGGTGCATCTGGTAGATCTGCTCCAAACTCTGTTAATTTGCTTGGCCAGCACTTAGCAGAGAACCGAAGGTCTGCCTGACCTTGGCTGCACGGGAGGTTTGTAGCATCACCTGGACAGACACCCTCCAATAGTTTTGTCAAGGTACCAGCTACAGCCCCTGTCAGCAGCCTGTCACCATTTCACCTGCACAACTCATTCCCTCACTATGAAGATGATAAAGGAAGGGTTACAACGCTATCTTTTATTTTAACACTAGATATCTGCTTTCAGAGGGTGTGCTGATCTCCCAGCACATCTCTGCTTTCTCTCAGCCTCCTACCAAAGTGTTGATTTGGCCAAAAATGTGCACTTCTCGGGGGAGGATGTGCTCCTTTAGAAAGGTCGGGTGATGAGGAAGTTCAAAGAACAGTCTCCTCCGCTGATCTTTCATATTTCTAACAGGAATTGAATGTGATCTTTTCACTGCCTGCCCTAATTAGACTAATAACACATTTCTGGGGAAACCGCTGTAGAAAAAGAGAAGTGATTATTGAAAACCTATTCCTCAAAAGTATCCTGGCTATAAGCAGGACCTGTTGTTATACTAATGTATGTTTTATAATTACTCAAATACTTTTCCTACTATGCGCTGAAAACCCACACTGTACAGAATGAAGCACCTCATGTTGGTTTGCACGGATTTAGCCATACAACACCGGATTCATCACATGTTAATAGCAGTAAATCATGGAAACACAAAGGCTGGAAATAGCTGAAAATAATTGGGAAGCTACTAAACGGAGGCTGTATCACTTTGTTCCAGCAATCTGGAGCAGATTTCTATGAAGGGAGCAGGGTGTGTGCTGTGCACAGCCGTCAGTCCATGCTGGTGCTGGCCCTGGACCATCACTGCTCGGGTACCACTGCCTCCCTTCACACACCCAGACCTTGGCTAAGCAATCTGGGAGGAGAGACACTTTCAACCTAGTCATTTCTACTGGGATGAAAGCGCCCAAACACGCCCCAATCATAAACAGACTATTTTCCTCCCGTAGGTACAGGCAAGGAGTGATTGCGTCCAGTTTACAGATGGGGAATTGAACACAAGGAGCTTCAATAATTTGCAAAGATTAGGCTGGCAGATGGTGGGGGAGGCAAGAACCGATCCCCGGTTCCCAAAGCCTTCGCTCTCTGTGGCTGCTGAGCACGGGGCCCATGAGGGGTCCCCCCACCCCAGCTCCAGGGCAAGAGACTCCGTGAGCAATGATGGAAGGGGGGGATGCCTGGGGACCCAGCCCATGGCAGCACTCCGTGGAAGAGAATGAACATCATAAACTGCTCCCTCAACTGCAGCAGGTGCTTGGGCACGAGTACATCCAAGGTATATCTTGATTTTCACAGGTTGAGCCTGGTCTTCAGGGATGTTCCTACAGCTGCCTTGGCCCGGCATGTTTACACGGTGCAGTAGGAGCTCCCCAGACAACTACCTTACTTTTCGTTAAACCTTTCCCGGTAGCTGCCTTCCCCCGAGCTGTCACTCGCCGGTGACATGCAGCATGACATCACACAGGTGCAGGCACAGCCAGAGGATTATTTATCCCTTTTCACTCCACTTCACAGAGGAGACACATTATGACAACAGCCGCGATTGCATCTGCGTGATTTACTCCTTGTGCGTACGCCGTGTTTACAAGAACAGATTTCATTCTTCCCCGCGTGATTTATATTTAACCGTAAAAGAATTCCACGGGAGATCTATCAAAAGTAATAGGAGACACGATATTTTCTAAGAAGATAACGTCTTCTCTTTGCAGCAGTGGATGGATCTTTAGGAGGTTAGCAGGGAGCGCTGCCCTACGCGCAGCTGTACTCAGCCGGGTGAGGATCGCTCCGGTGACGAGGAAGGCTCCAGGTGCCCACATCTCCCCTCTCTCCGAATCCTCTAACTCTGCTAATTTATAATTATTCGTTGAACTTCATGCCTCAGGACGGCTTTCGGAGGCAAATCACGTGATGAGAATTTTTTTGGTGGATTTCAGGGAGAAGAATGGAAAAAACCTTCTCCTCTGTTTGAACTGTTCAGGCAGAAATAGAGATGTAGGGCTTGAGCCCCAATTACATTTGAATATTTACATATCTTTGGATTCAATCTCCTTTAGATTTCCTCATGGAGCAATTTACATGTTAATGAACCCTAGAAATAACTCCTGAATCAAAACACGTTTCCTATCAAAAAAACATATGGACCTTGAACAGAGCCGTGTAGCAGCTTCCGATTCCAACACTTTAAAGTTGAAAGGGATCAACATCAATTGTAACTTTCAGCTTTCACTCATTTTCTTGGGTTCTGTTCTGAACCCACTCATGCCATACATTCGTGGGGTTAAAAAAGAAAAAAAAAGTAAAAAGCCTTTCAGATAATAACAGTAAATATTTGTCATATTTTGAAAATAATGTGGCTTTGGGAACTGTTGCTCATTAGACTGAGAGCCTTATTTGGCACAGTGCAGGTGCTGCATTCACCTGTTCTTTATCTCTTGTCATACACAGTGGTCAGACACCTCACGAAACACTGTTCTTTTTCACTGAGATTTGATATTTTATGGAAAATATAAAGCAACAAGGACCGCCATCATCTGCAGGAAACAGATTTTGAGTCATTATGTCAAGGTTTTTGTTATTTGTGCTAAATTATATTTACCATGGGGAGGAAAAAAAAAAAGCACATGGAAATTGAAACAAATTGAACTCAAAGCTCAGCTGCCTTAGCTACTGAAGTCTTCGGGACAGGTGGGAAGGACCACAGGCTCTCTGAGCAATGGAACGGTGTTTCCCTCTGCCCAGTCAGAAGCTGGTCATTTGTTGGTGGGAGAGCAGGGAGACATGGCCTTGCCCACCTTGACCTCTCAGCTCTGCCTTCTCCAGGTCCACCCATCACGTTTAAATCCAGCAAATGCAAACCAGCATCCCAAGCAGAAGGTGTGAGGGAGGCCATGAGACTTGGTCCTGTCAATGCAAATCGGTCACAGAACATGTAAAAGTAGGACCTTTCTTGCAGGGGTAGTTAGTGTCTTGCTGGATGCAACGTTACGCTCCATTATTTTGTTCTGCAGAAGGGATAGAAATGGGTGAAACTAAATGAAAAGCAGCAGCGAGGAGAGAGAGGAGCCTGCTAGTGCTGCTGTAAGGGCAGGAGAGCTCGACGGTGGCTCCGGGCTTCGCTGCATTCCCAGGAAAAGCTTCTCCAAGGAGGTCTGGGTCTGGATTTTCTCACTGTCTCCAATTAATATCAAATACTCAGCTAAACCTCCAGGTGAGCACCCCCACAATTTTTGACTTCAGCTTTCACAGTGAAGGATGACTGTTTATAATGACATTTATCCTCTCCTGTCTCACACAGATAAAAACTGCACGTTTTGTGTCTGCCAGGTCTGGTTTCATCTTCCGTCGTGGCTCCAGCGAGATCTTTTCCAGCACCTGAGCTAGTTCCTGGTGTCTCTACACATAGTTTGACAAATCAGGACTGGATGATGCAAAAATGTACTCCTAAATGTGAGTCCAGCTGGTGCCAGAAAACATCTTCATTATGCCTCCTGAGATGCTGGAGAAGCTCAGCCTCTCTCCCAAAGTCTTCCTGCTGTTTACTCCTCAAGGCAAACCTTGAGGAAGGTACTTAATATGAAAATGCATTTTCTTCTGGGCACAGTTTAGCTAGCAAAACAACCACTCCCCACTTTTATCCGCCTGAGTCCAGAGAAGACCTCCCCCACTGAGGACTGAGGCACTGAATTTCAAGTCTGACCTTCAGTTCTCTCCATCCATTGCTACGATGGTACCAGGCCCCAATGGAAACACCTCTCTCAGACAACCCAGTTTCTTTCCCCACTGGCAAAACTCCTTTCAGCAATCATTTCAGCAGAGTTTTATGTCCATAGGGTGGCATAAATACAAGACAAACGCAGTCACTGTCCTGGTACCAACACAATGACTTTGGCTCTGACTCATCCACATCCACCACAACAGTCAAGATCTCTGTGGTTTTCTTGATGTTTTGGCTGAGCAGCCAAATTAAAGTCAGAGTCCAGTGGGTAAAACTTAATTTCATTGCCCATGTCCCTGCCTGCCTCTCCTCGTGGCCCTCACAAAGAGGAGAGCTGATCCTGGGGCAACTCCCACACTCAGTGTGATGGGACCGTGGCTTGTTGCCCAAGGTCAGGCATGGCATTAACAAGCCTAAATTCAATGGTGTGGGCTCTGCTCACAGCTGAGCCCACAAAAATAGGAATATTCAACTTCTCTGCTCAAATTCCTGCTGATCAGCTGCCTATCTCCAGCAAAGATGGTGCTGTTTTGAGATATCCACATAACGATATGATAAATAATTGCTTCATTTTTCTATATTCTCTATCTTTCAATTGGCAAGAATTTATTAGAATGAGCTTTAAATAAGATGATCCAAAATAACTGAAAGGCTAAAAAAAAATAATTCGGAGCGTTCATTTCTTATCTTGCTTGATTTTTTCACATCCTGCTTTTTGGTCTAAAAATCTCCATTCCATTCACTGGGAAACCATGATTCTCGCCCTTCTTTTTCTCATTTCATTCTGTAAACTAATCTACAAGTGAAAAAAAAAGATTGACAAGGAAAGAATAATTTCTAAAGGACAAATGCAAGGTGACCTCTGATGTAGGATATCCAGCGATGAAGACAGGAGAAGAGCACTCCTGCCCAAGACAGGACCCAGATGTATCACGGGGTGGGAGGAGGAAAAGAAAAGATGTTTACTCAGGCTTTCCTTATGTGGACGTGAACATGGAAAGGGCAAGCACATGCAGGAAAATGTAAGCTTATCCAGGGCATAATTTATCTTAGTCATGTATCCATGGAACTGGCCTTTATTTGAAAAGCAGCCTAATTACTGAAATTGCTGCTGCCGAAGTCCTGCAGCACAGCAAAGGAATCTATAGATTCTCTGCCATTCGAAAGTTTCACGCATTTTCATATAAGTTTCAAATAGCAGTATTGATCAGGCAATTACCAGATTAAAAACAGCGTCAAAGCCCATGAAAGAAAGCAAAATCTCTCTCTGCCCAAAAGCATCTAAACCACATTTGCGTGCGTGTGTTTTCATGTAGCTGAAAATTAAACCCAATCACATCTTGCGTTCCAGCAGTTTTGTTTTTCAAATGGGGGAAGGAAAAATCCTTGAAAAGAGAAAAGCTGCCCTGATGCTGTTCAAAAAGCTTCAGGCAGTTTCTACCCCATTTATTCTTTTGGATTTTTCTCAGCCCCATCTGTTTATTTTCTATCAAGCAATCACAGCAGAGCAGATCGCCAGGCTATAAAGATCTGAGAGCAGGTGGGATTGGGAGATAATTTGCGAGGCACAATGCTGTGTTCTCTGAATATAGCATCGCTGATTTGATGACTTGACTGGTAACCTAATTTGTCTGCTTTTATTTATTTATTTTAAAATAGATATACTTTGTTTGTCAGGGAAATGCTTATTTGTGGTTGAATACCGAAGGGAGATCACACCGATACTGAGGAAAATAGTTTTCTGCCAACTTACCTATTTTTCAAAGGACCAGACCTCATACCTCTGCACAGAAGCTGTAAGCAACCTTAAAACTCTTCTCCCTCCCTGCAATCATGTATTAAGTGTTATTTTTGCACAGCGTGATATTCAATCAGACAGCAGGGCATGGGAGAGATGTCACTTGCCCACCTTGTGGGACCTGTCAGAGGCAGCTCAGAAAACCCCACCTCTGAGGGACAGAAATAGGTACACATGGGCAGCTATATAAGTTATCAGACATTGGAATGGGCTGCCCAGGGAGGTGGTTGAGGCACCATCCCTGGAGGTGTTCAAAAGACGGGTTGA
>JAOQGH010000003.1:9011789-9064537 GCA_025769975.1 Gallinago jamesoni
CTTTGTGGCCCTTTGCTGTACCCTCTCCAGCAGTTCCCTGTCCTTCTGGAACTGGGGAGCCCAGAACTGGACACAGTATTCCAAATGGGGCCTCACCAAGGCAGAGTAGAGGGGCAGGATAACCTCCCTCGACCAGCTGGCCACACTCTTCTTGATGCACCCCAGGATGCCATTGGCCTTCTTGGCCATGAGGGCACATTGCTGGCTCATGGTCATCCTGTTGTCCGCAAGAACTCCCAGGTCTTTCTCCTGAGAGCTGCTCTCCAGCAGGTCAGCCCCCAACCTGTACAGCTGGCCATCCACAACAGCTCCCGTCACCACAGGCCACCCTGCACCGCTGCTCCTCCTCTTCCTCCTCCTCAGTCAGCGCCTGCTCCTTCCAGAGCCACCACCACACCCTCCTCTTCCCCGAAACTCATCATGTTGGTGCCCGATCAGTTTTGCTGTTCACCAGGATGATCTGAAATTCGGCTCCTAAGCCTTCGTAATGTCAGCAGCCCTTCTCGTGCACTAGCAGCTTATGTCATTAAAGAGGGAAGTTGGAAAGATTCTTTTTTTTTTTTTCTGTTAGCTTTTTCTTTGTTAAGACGACATCTTCCTCCTTTTTGCTGTTCACAAATTGCTCTGGGACTTTTTTGAGGAATCAGAGTCAGATTCTCTGATCCTTCATTTCTTTTCAGTGGTTTCTGGTGACAGGACAAGGGACAACAGGCACAAGCTGGAACATGGGAAGCTCCATTCAAATACGAGGAAGAACTTCTTTACGGTGAGTATGCCAGAGCCCTGGAACAGGCTGCTCAGGGAGGTTGTGGAGTCCCCTTCTCTGGAGACCTTCAAAACCTGCCTGGATGCAGTCCTGAGTGATCTGCTCTAGGCATTCCTGCTTTAGCAGGGGAGTTGGACTAGATGATCTCTAGAGGTCCCTTCTAACTCTGACAATTCTGTGATTCCGGGTTTCCCCTTTGCCTCCCATTGAAGGTCTGGAGTTCGCTTTGCTCTGCTCCTGGTCCCTCCCAACCACATGCCTGGGGAACATCAACAGCAATCACCAACGGTCCAGAGCTTGCTGAGACCAGGTTTTCCCCAGGTCATCTAGAATAATTTCACCAAGCCCAGCTGACGTGAGCAGTGGATAATCTCTTCTTTCTCTATTCACACTCCCTCACCTCCCCTATTTGAAAAAGCTCCATGTCTGTGTATGTAATTAGCACTATGGTTTTGTAAGGACCGAATCAGAGGAAGCACAGAGCACGTCCGCCTCTTGCAGCCCCTCACCTCTCCGGCCTTGTTCTCCTCCTCTATGGCCTCTCACACATTCCACTGTTTTTGCAAGAACTTTCCCCAATTTGGAAGCCTTTAAATAAATAGTTTTTTCCACTAGAGGGCACAAAGACAATTTCTCCTAAATGGAAACTGATGTTAGAAGGATTAATAAAATCATAACTAGCATCTCACCAAAGGTATTTCAAACTCCAAGAAATGAACACTTAATAAGGTGAGATGTAGTTCCAACTCACCGACACCACCAAATGCCTCTAACATGTAGAGATTGCAAACCCAGAAATCCAGAAGTGACACTATAACAAGATCTCCGATACAACACTAAGCACTTTTATCCAGCGAATTCTACACTGCCCACAACTTCTCATTAGGCACAGACCACAGCGCTAACACAGCACTGCAGGCAGAAAATCCATCCTAGTATTTTCTAAGTTGAATTTATCCAAATTCAGCTTCAAGTCACTGAACATTTTTATGTATTTGTTTCCTAGATCAAAAGAAGTTCTCTACCAGCAAAGATCTTCTGTTTCCAGACACTTTTAGATCATGATAAGTCACCTCCTGACCCATCTTGGGTAAACTAAAGAGATTTTAGCCTTTAAGGCTCTTCTATACAAGCCAGCTTTTCCAGCTTTAAAGCTTGTCTTGTAAACTTCTTACAGGTTGAATCTATAACCACAATGCCTTAACCAGTTCCTCACCAAGGAACAGTGCTGGCCCTTAAGGCATGTGTAAACTCAACAGGAGAGCTATTGAGCTGAGCATCTGGTTACAGGAACACACCAGGAGCAGGACAAGAGCAGTAAGTTCAGAGCATGATGTACCCTGAGAGCACCGCAGCCCTCAGTGCTCATCAGCCTCCCCAGCCCCACCAACAGCCTGAGGTGCAGCAAGCCTCACGTGAACCTACCTTGCTGACTTCTGTAATCCTGATAACCCGCTCTTTGGTGGCCCAAGCCGAGGAGATGTGCAAGCGTTTGGTAGCCCACTCGTGTGCGGGTGCCTACCCTCACACCCAGGCTCCCCTCCATGCCGGGCTGTCCTTCGACTCCTCCAACCCGCAGGCAGAGAGGTTTGCTTTCTGCCTACCACTGCCTGTGGATTTCCACTGACTGGGAGGTTTGGCTTGAACAGGGCCAGCCCAGAGACTTTGGCTAATGGAAGAAGGGAGACAATGGGGACACGCAGGTGCTTCCTCCCATTTAAAGTGTTTACTTGTGCAGCTTAACACAGTGACGCTATTGTGAATTAGATCTGCTTGCTGGTTTACAGAGTTCAAAAGGTAGCATGTAACAAAAGGAACCCCAAAATACTGCTTATTAAATGAAACGCTGCAGATAAAGTGTGGGGTTTTTTTAATTTCCTTTTAAATTCTGCTTCCTTTGCCAATGCCAAGTAAGAGGGTTTTTCCAACCATACAATAAAAGCAGTTTCAAATAGGAAATGATACATACTATATTAAAACAAAACAAAAAGCAACGATTTATCAGTATATCTCCACTGCCTATCCATCAGCTCTTTGTGGCATAGAGAGGACAACTCTCACAGCTACTAGTGAAGGCTGAACTCGAGACTGTTATAAACACACCCACTCTCAGAAAAATCAAAAAAAAAAAAAAATCAAGAGAGAAGGTGAAGCACAGCTAAGCCACAACACAAGAGTAAAGGAAAACTTCAGTCTGAAAGAGGAACAAAGGCATATTTGTTTTATGTAACATTTTTATGTAAAGCAAGTAATTCAGCTGTGTTCCACAGTAAACCATTTGGCTTAGGACTGAAACAGGGAAGGAGGAAAAAAAAAAAAAAAAAAAAAGAGCATCGAGCATCTGATTCTAGTTTTGTTGTCCTAAGCTTACATTACATGAATCAAGATGTTTACTACAGGTGCCAGGCACTCAAATCCGTGGTTGGATCTTGTACATAGGAAGTATCAGATGTACTGAACATCTTCCAGTTCCCTCTACAGCCAATGAAGGCTCAAAGATACGCAGCACTTAACAGTGGAATAGTAATAAATAATACCAATAATATTAATAAAAATAAGAATAAAAATAAAAACATAACAGCAAATGTCAAGACACTTTTTCTTGCATCTAAATAAACTTGGAAATGCAACTTTATAGACGTTAATTTGTGAAAACCTCAGCCCTTCCATAGCACCACCTTTTTACTGTTCAAGGAGTTTCAAATAAATTATCCTCATATTCAAGATCCTGCAACTTAAGACCACACCTCACCTTCACAAAGAACTACGCCACAAAACACTGTCTTTGTTGAAAGCAATAGCACACACGTTCTCATTCAATCCCACTCACTTAACATCAAAACAAATAGAATTGAATCCTTTCATCCAAGTGCTGTATTATTTTGCTCCCTCTCCCCAGTCACTGCTATTTCAGATGTGCTTCCATTGATTTTCCTTCTTGGTGGGAACTGACTGAATGGGATTCAGCACTTAGCTCTCTGCTATCATTTTCTGTGAGATATGGTGGGATGATTGCTCTGAGAATGTCAGATTCAGACTCCTTCCATTCTCTATCATCAGTGAAACCTGAAGTGGCAATTAAAATCTCTTCTCCCCCTCGCTCCTGTCACAGACATGTGCTAGAAAGTAAGTGGCAAGTGCTGCTTTCATTGATCTAAGTGACAGAGAGATGCACTAGCTAAAAATTAGCAAGATAATAATTTCAGAGTTGCTTTTAAGCAGTTCAGCAACCCTTTGTCCAGCTTACTGGACTTGTCCTTGAAGTAATGTAAGAATGTGCGCTAAAAACATCTGTGGCAACTCACAAACTCAACTGCGGACTAACAATTTGGACGGAACCCGTTTTACCTGTGCTGAAACGGTCTGCCAGCACTCTCACCCCCAACACACACACACACTCTCCTCATTTGAAACAGCCCTGGCAAACAGCAGATGGGCTTCATAACCTCTTAAACCACCATGTCTCTTCTGCAAATAAATCTTTGGCACATAAAGGCTAAGTGAGCACAGAATCATAGAATTGAGCATGGCCATCCAGCCAATTCCTTATCCACCGAGTGGTCCACCTGTCAACTCCATGTGTCTCCAATTTAGAGACAAGGATTCAAGCATCTGCAGTCTTAAAGTTACCCACAAAAAACACAGACAAGGCATTGTATGCACTATGATCTCAGATGCACACGGAGGGTGTACTGCTCCAGGGTAACTGCTAGGCTGTCTCTGCTCCAACTCACTCAGCATCACCACAAGCAATCCATCCTGAATTGCTCCACCATCCCTTCCAGCAGCCCTGCAGAGGAAGACCAGGGACCTTGCAAGGTGGCAGACAGCACTCCTGGGTCTGTTTTATTGTTGGGTTTAGTCTTTAGTCTTGCTGGGCATGAGCAACCTATGCGTTTTATTTTTATGGCTTTCATTCTACTGCTGCATGCAGTTCCTGAAGGGACATAAGATGTCTGCTGTAGAGAAAATCCAACTGAAAAACAATTTAATGCACATTCACTTAAAGAGAGCACCAGAAAGTAAACAGGTAAAAGTAACTTCATTTCCCAGAGGTGGCTTATGGATGCTCAGAGACGCTGAGATTTATTACATGCTGTCTTGGGCAGGTGGGAGGATAGCAAGAGAAGAACTTCTAGCTGTAAAGTGCCTCAAATACCAAAACCCAAATGCCTCTTTACAAGATCTGTTATTTGTACTCACTCTGAGGCTGCAAGAAGGGGGGAGGCCAGGGGCCCAAGCCATTGCTGAGGACCCCCAATATGCTCTGGGATAGCGATGCAAGTCCAGGGCTTGGTCCTCCCCAGCCAGGAGGGCTGCAGGAAAGTTGCCCCCCTCCCTGTGCCGCTGCTGGGCACCATGTTCTGGTGCACCAAGCCCTGCATGATTCATTGGGACCATGGGATTGGGTGGGAAAAATTGGGAAGAACATTAGGAAAGGTTTTTCCAAAGCTCTTAGTATGACAGCAGAAGACAAGTCCCGCTTTACAAATAACAGCTGTAAGAAAGCACCTCTGGGGGGAAACACACTTCTGCAAAATCCTGAGCTCTTTTTTTGTTTTATATGACAGAGAATAGAAGAAGCGATTCATCCCTGAAGGATTGCAGCCTGAAAGACCTGAATCCTGCAAGCAGCAACGCGCAGACGCTGGAATCGAACACGACTGGAGGTGGCAAGAAGAACAAATTAAAGGTTTTCATTGTGGCAAGCGAGGCTTTCAAACGGAGTAACACAATGTTCAAAACTTTGTTGCATTACTTTTATGATTCCTCCCAGCAGCATGCAACAAAACATATCCGAGCTGTAAGCAATTTCTTACAGCCTTATATAAACATTATAGGAATTTTGTCCTCTGTAATACTTCTTGCTCTCAAGGCTGCAATAAATAAGTCAGTTACAACCCTGCTGCTTCTTTGTCTCCTATCCTGCTGTCTCAAGTCACTGCTTTTATTTCTTTTAAGCTACCAGTGTA
This sequence comes from Gallinago jamesoni, assembly GCA_025769975.1. Taxonomy (NCBI): domain Eukaryota; kingdom Metazoa; phylum Chordata; class Aves; order Charadriiformes; family Scolopacidae; genus Gallinago; species Gallinago jamesoni. The sequence goes on from JAOQGH010000003.1 coordinate 9,017,529, forward strand.
ACCACTTTCAGCTTCAACAAACACTTTAAATGTAACCTGTAGCTAAACTCGGGGCAGAATGAAGCACTTTACATTCACAGAGGAGGACTGGAAAGGAAAGCTATTTTCCACTTTTAATACTACCTTCCTTTCAACTCCAATCTCTCTCCAGTATCAAGGAAGGGTATTTTGATAGCAAGCCTCTCAACCAACAACTCAGAAAATTGGGCCTGGACAGTCCAGGAGACACTAGTCACTATAGTCACCTTTTCAAAAGCTACATAGCCAGCACCCTGGCATCAGCCCTCATCAAGCAATGAGGATGCTTCCACTGGTCTTTGCATGTTGTTGGAAAGTCACCTTCTCCAGTGTCACCTCACTGCTCAAAGACAGTGTTGTGGTGGTAACTTAGGGAGAGAGGAGAGGACCAGGATGCTCAGCTCCAGGAGGGGCACGTGCCATTGAATATCTGCCTTTTGAAGGCAGAGACTTTCTGGGAGAATCATCGTTCCCCTCCAGGACCACACTCCAGGCCTGTCCTCAGACCCTGCCCAAAGCACCTCCCACAGCAGATCCAGACTTATCATGCTGGGTCCTGAGTTGCAGGGACATCTGAGAGGGGAATTGCCAGGGCATGCTTCAAGGTCAGGACTTCAGGCAAAACCTGAACTGGGCCCATAGCCATCCAGAGAGCTCTGACAGAGCTGTGTGTCACTTAGGCACCAAACTGTATTGCTTCAAGGGACTGGCTTTGTTTTGTCTATGAAGAAAGGCCACAGCTTGTCAGACCACAGGTCCACCTACTCCACTGTCCTGTCTCAAAGAGCAGCAGCAGTGACTGCTGTGGGAGGAGTGCTAGAAGAGGACAAGTGTCCAGTGGTGCTTCCCCAGAAGAGTAGCCCACCTGACAGAAGCTGTGGCTTGAGGACCACCTGAGCCAGAAGTATTGTCTTGACATAGCCCTGGTTGGGTTTCTCCCTGTCACCCTCCCTCTGTTTAACCCAGGGAATGACAAATTCACCCCACCACTAAAAGCACCAGGGAGGGTAGGCAGCAGGGGGAGGAGAAGAGACACCTGAACCGACTTCTAAGGATTTGCATCCTTTGATCACTTCACTCGTGCATAACTGAAAGGGACTGTCTGGACTACAAGGAAGTGGAATTTTTTAATTTTATTTTATTTTCCCCACTACCAGACCCATCACGTGAGGGATACTGTCATACAATGGCCTTGGGGGAGGTTTGCAAACTTGGAGAATTTACTGAGAAGCAAAGTAAACTACTACTGACAGCAAGTGGACCAGAGCCCAGATCCCTGAGAGGTTCTGACATTGGGAGGACCCAGAAAAAATAAGCCAACCTTGACCCAGCATCGGGGGAGGCTGAGAGGAGCACATGCATGTATTTAATTTCACTTCACACTAACCTCCATTTGACCGGTTACACAAATAAATCTCTGCTTGTCCTAAACACACTTCTAGAGACTGAGGGAGAATTTGGAAGAGTTCACAACACAGAAAGACCTTGCTGGTCACTGCATTGCCACTGAGCTCAAGGGTTTCAAGAAACGAAGTACTAAGTGGGGAAAAATGGCACATACAGCCCATAAAACAAGGGAAACTGCATCCAGCCAAAAAAAAAGGAAATCAAGCTTAGAAGAGAAAAGAAGAAAAAATTACTTAGGGATTTGACATTCACTTATCACTAACCCTGCAGCACCAGGTCAGCGTATGTGTGCCAATATTAAAGTGAACTTGATGTAAACCCTATAATTTTCTAATTGACTTAGTTAAACAGCTTTTTTCTTCCCATACAGGCAACACATCAGAACAACAGCATGAAGACTCCCTAGATGAATACGGTAACTGCAATATGGGCTTGTGAAGGGGTGTAATTCAGCCAAGGGCAGGAATGGAAGGCAAAGCCCTAAACCCTTACATACACCAAGTTAAACAAACCACCTTCTGCATCTAAGAACAGTGATCGTCCCATGTCCTTTGCAACACCGGGGTAGAGCAACACTTTTATACAGCTGACCCCGAGCAGCAGAGATGATCCAGCCAACGGCACACTCCCTGGGGCAGGGGAGAAGAAACACAGCACAAGTCAAGTGAAAAATAAAGAAAACTTTCAGACTGCTGAAGACATTCTCCCCCTTGGAGGATCACCTGGCCCTATCACCTCTCCTGCATCTCCTGCCTGTGGCAGAAGATGCTGACCACCAAGATGGCCAAGGTTTGACCTGAGCTTCCCATCGAGAAGGTTCAGCTCAGGCCTCCACAGCATGGGAAGCTGCAAGCAAGCAAGGCAGAGGAGATGGAGTCACTGCTTCAGTGCACTGATCCATCCAGACAGCGAGAGGCAGGGGAAGGGGAAAAAAAATGCACTAAAAATTCTTTTGACAGGGTGAAAAATGAAAGCAAAGTGAAACACAGCTCAATCTGTCAAAACAAAATCACAGCAAGCCCACTGAAAAGAAAAAACTACACAGCTCAACTTGCATTTTCTAGTAGGCAATAACTGGTACATTTATTTTCTTGAAGATAAGCGGGTGGGTTAAGTTTGCCAGACAACACTGAGCAGATCTGAAAGGTAATCACATCAGAACCGCAAATGATCAAATTTTGCAGTGGCTGTAGACACAACTGGGGACATTAAGAACTTCCTTGCTTCCACCTTGCAATTCAAAAGACTCTCAGGAAGTTTTTACAGTTGTGCTGCTGGGCTGATGGATGGAATCCAAACTGCCTGATCCAGACAAGCTTTGCCCTTTCCCTCTGAGCTCACCATTCAAAGAAGAGGAAAGATGATGCTCTTAATAGCAAACGAGTCAGAGATTGGCATGGCAAAAGGTCCGGTACAGTGCATTTTTGGTCAGGATGGTAAAGGTCAACCTAATATTCGGAGTACAGAGAACCCATTAACCTGGTAAGAGAGTCCTAACAACGTTACCCAGAGGGTATTTTGAATGGTGAGACAGCTTGTAATTAGCTTAGGTGGGCCAACCTAATTATTCATGGCCTGGGGAAGCATCTCCCAATGCAAGAGGGGTACAAGATATATATTTATAGTTCTTTCCTGATAAGCTCATTATAAGCTTTCAGAGATGAATGACCACAGCATTTGACTGTTTTCTTGCAACCTGGAGACACTGGCAGTAATGAGCGAGTGAGCCAGGAGAACAAAGGCGGGGGCTGGGTGGGACTAAGTGAAGAAGAAAAAAAAAAAAAAATCACAAAAAAACCCCAAACCAACCAGACTTCTGTTACACTACAACATGAAATTGCAATTTGCTAGCTTCAGTTTGAAATGGGCAATTGTATGCATGCCCATTTTATATAAACGTGTGAACAAGCATTTCCATAAAACCCATTTTAACAGGGCCTTGAGCATTAAAAATAGGAAATAATATGGTGGAAACATTTAATACAGATGTGTAGCACCTCATATATATTCAGAATTGCATTCGCACATTAAAATCTTCAAATTATTCTTCCAAATAAATCAGCATTAAAACAAAAAAATTCTAGTTTCCCAGTGTTTCCCTTCCAGCAGACCTTTGCCTGCTCAGACCTTTATTAGCCATAACAGGGTTGCAGATCTACACAGAAATCAATCTACAAACTGGGACCTGGCACAAGATAGATGGGAGAAGGAAAGACTTTTTTTGAAGTATCTTTTTTTTTTTCCCCTGTTCCTCATTTATTATTTTTTTTTTTCAGAAAATCTTCCAACCTGTCTAAGTCTCCCCAGTATGCACAGCTTTTCCAATTGCATCTGCAATGTTTTAACCTCTCCACTTTATCACATCTACTCGTTGCCTATTTTTGCAGGGGCTGAAATTCTACCACTTCTGTGTTACAAATTCTCTCTCTCCTGCCTCAAGGTTTCCCCTTCCAATAGAAATCAACTTTTCCTTATTACAGATCATCCTCCTCATAGCCAAGTGCCTGGTGTCAGGTACCCTTACTCCCACGATACCCTTGCACAAAGCTGAGAAGAGCAAGCAACCCTTGGCAATAGCAAGTTCTTCATTTAGGCAATTATTTATATACATGTATGACATATTTACAATCAACTATTTAGAAGTGGGGAGTAAATCTTGAGGAACTCTTTATCCCATTGACTCTGGTTTCACCACTGATTTTAATAGGGCTCTGACCCTGCTTCTCAGCTGTAGTGCACCAGAGAAGATTCCCAGCAGCATCCATAGCATCTGAGATAACCCCAGAGGTCAGAGAGAGAAATTAAGTTTGACCCATGGCTACAATTCCAACCCTCTGGCTCAAACTCCAAGTCTCATTCAAGTTCCAAGTTCAGTATTTTCATCTACTAAAATATATGACATCATCAGGATGTAGGGGAAGAGGAAAGGAACAGGTCTGCAGATCTCCAGCAGTGCAATTCAAACCTCAAGATCGCCTTTGTTAATTTTTAGAGCCTAATAAAGTAGCGGCCAGAAGTACCAAGCAGCTCTAATGAGTATCCCGCTGCTGACCTTCGAGTCACTCAGGTACCCGTACACGGTAACCCTGTCTCCTCCTTGGCCAGGGCCATGGATGTCCATCGGCAGCTGTGGATCCCAGCCCCAGGTTTGGGAGCAGACGGCAGCGTCGGTGCCAACAGAGAGCTCAGCAGGCCAAGGGGAATCCATCCTGCCAGACAGACCACACGGGTGCACCTTTGTCTGCACTTGGACTTTTCTGATATAACTTGGCCTCTACAGAACAGAATCTAGAGGGAGTTTATAGAGACTCCTGTTGCCCATCACTTTCTCTATTGTGGTATATGAAAAGTAGTTTGAAGGCACAAAACTACAAGCAAAATTAGTATTTACTATTTTCCATTAGGGTCAGAGAGAGTCTAATGACTTTTTTTAGTATTTTTTAAAGGCTCCTAATTATGCAGTTCCTTATTGTGTTTATTTAAATGTGCTCTGCCTGGTGGCCCAATTAATGTGATTTATCCACAGGCACTTAAATCACACAAAAGAGACCTGGGGACTCGCTCCGAGCAGAGCAAACATGTACACCCCCCACATAAGGGCATTTAGGCAGATATCTGTTTAACTGTATTTTTCACTGTTAAAGCAAAAAAAAAAGTCCTCATAGGTTAGCTTTGATAGAAATGGCTGTTAGAGCCTGCACTGATTTATCCTACACCAGCTCAGGAGCTACTTTTGCAGGCATGTGCTTCTACTGTGAACACTGACGCTGACTCAAAGATGAGCCCCAGACCATCTCAGAGATGATCTCTTCCCATCTCTTTCTGTGGGACAGGCCAGGGTGAGTACCACCACCCCTGTGAGAGGCTCTGCATGTCAGTCCTTCTGCAGGACACCCTCCCCAACCCCGCAACAGGCTCCCGGGCTCCCCAGGAGGGCTCACCCTTCCAGGAATGCCTGCCATGGGGAACACAAATGGGATGCTCACACCTCAGGGATGGCTGCCACAAGGAGAACACACCAAAATATCACCACCATGGCTTCCCAGCAGAGTCTTACTATGCAGACGCCTGAGGACACATTGGCCACAGCACTGCTGCAGTGGGACAGAGCTGATGTCCACACACGCTCCAGAAAGGCACTTCTCAACTTCCAATTAATAAATAACATCAAGAAACAGAAGCAGCAAATGCTGTCATAGCTCCATCACCTGATGGGACATGATTTCCAAAGAAACACTTGTCTAGAAAAGCCATCCGAGTCCTCTCTACCTGCCAGTTTCTCTGAAGATAAAGTGGGAGTAACCAACCACCACAACAGTTCATGCCATACCTCATAAGTCCACAGTTTGTGGGACTCAAAGCACAGCTCTAATTTTCATTCAAACCTGGTCCTACACTACAGTTTTGGTGTCACATTATTTGTACTTTTTAATCTATTAAAACCACAACACTTTCTTCCACACAAACTTAGTCCTGCAAAATAGTTCTCAAAACTGAGGAAGCAACTGGAAAATAAAACTCCTTGAAAAATACACAGAAATTCCCTCACCCTTTTGTAGAGTGCAACTGGAAATGACATGCTCTTTCACAGGGCAAAATCTGGGAACTGCCGTGCAAGCCCTGCTTCCTTCCTTATCTCTCACCAATAAAAGACGAAATGCTCCAGAAATTAGTCACCTCCAATTTCCACCATCAGCAAGAGCCTTAACAATGAGCGTATTTTCAATTATATTGACACTCCCCCAAAAGCATTTACAGAAACCTAACTTTTTTTTTTTTTAACTTAAACCAGACCAACTCTCTCTGGGGGCTCAGTGACCAGTGCTGGAGGATAACAGCGATTACTCGAACCTCTCTTCTCCTCAGCCCAAGGAAGACCATTTCCACACCTGGCTGCCTGTTCTTTGAGGTTTTCATCCCCTGCTTGCATCCTGGTGCAGTGTCAGATCCCTGCCCGAGAAGCCCCACACACCTCTTCTTGGTCCCCTCTGAGCCCAACATGTCCCTCCTCGGTCCCCTCCAAGCCCTCCAGACCCGTTGCTCCCCAGGAGGAGGACCAGGAACTCTGCATCTTCTCCCAAATGCACAGTCCTTCCGTGGCAGGTGAGCTCCCCTCTTTATGCCCTGGCTTCAAAACACTTTTGTTTCCTCTGATGATCACCTTCCTCCCACCAATATGCTTATTTCTGGACTCTGCTCTATTTCTCCATTAACTTGCTGTGTTTAACACATTCAGGTGTCCCATGTGTCCTGTTTGCTGCCACATCTGTGTCCAGGAGTGCAGGCAGCCCCTTTTTTCACCCCTCCAGCGCTGCCCTCCCGCTGTCACAGAGCCAGCTTTTATGTAAGGTTGGGGAGGAAAAATATAATTATAAGAAAATGTATTTAGGAAGAGCAGATTACCGAAGCAAATGGGAAGAGTGGGAGAGATGAAAGCAGGTTTGTGCTGGCAAAGAGAGTGCAAGCGACGGCCAAGTGCCCAGATGCCAAACTGGGGAGGTCACCCTCGCCTGACCAAGGGATGTCTGGTTTTTGTTGGGTGATTTGAAACCATCCCTCACAAACTGCGTTTCAGATGGAGAGATCTCCCCAGCACGTGGCCGGCCAGCAGCACACCCAGCTCCACCACCACTTCAAAGCAGTCGAGGCGGTCCCCACTGAAACCCAGCTGAACCCTCAAAGACCATCTCCGGTACCCAAAGTGGCATTTTCCAGTCCTTTTTATGGCCCGAGCAAGTGTCCATCTCTGGTCCCGAGAGGCTGGCATCGTCACCGCCGGGAGGCAGGGCTGGGCAGAGAGCTGCTCATCCAGCACTGACCCAACCTTCCAAAAATCACAGCTGGGCTCCCTCCCTCCCCAGGAGTGTTACTGCCTCCATCACCTATAACCACCCTGCATCAAAGGACTGCACCTCAGCAGACGCTCAACTGGCAGCCTCATTAACAGCTGCTGAGATACCAGAAAGTAAATTGTCCCAAATGTTCAGCAGAAGGCTTTGGGCCACCCCACCTGAGCAGCCAGGACGAAGCGTGGGTATAAGGTATGTTAGTGGAGGCTAAAGCCAGAGCATTTCAACTTCCAAGGTCGCAGCTTCATCATTGAACACAGAATTAAAGCACTTACTAACATGCACACATTGATGGACAGCAAATTGCAACAAGAATAACAGGAGGGCAAGGAAAAAAAAAAAATGGCAAATTGACAAAATAAAGCTGATTCTGATGGCATGAAATTCTTGCCACTCCTGGATTAGCCTGTACTCCATTTATCAACCACTCTGAGTTTTAGTTTTGTTTCCCCTTAATCTAGGGAGGTGCTTTGAGAAATGTGGCATTTCTTCCCTCTCTAGAAAAAAAAACTCTCATCTGCACTGCATATTTTTAAGATTAATGATACAAGGTCAACCTCTTGAAAGGAGTTGTAGCGGTGAAATTATTTTTCCAAACCACATTTCAGTGAAGGAAGAATTTCATCTTGACTTGGGATACTTGTTTTTAGCCTAGGTAGGTTCTAAGGCTTTTTTTTTGGCTCCTTAAACACTATCAACCAATTAGGACTCCAAAGCCTGATTAAATCAAGACCCTTCAGATCACTCCTGGTTACCAAAGCGGCAAAGGTGAAGCATTACAGAAAAAAAATAACGATTTCCCGCTGGACAGAAAAGGTGCATAAACATTGCCCTATTCTTGTTCTGCCCAAAAAAAGAAAAAGAAAGCCAAAGCCAGCAGTGCCTGACAGCAGCATACAGTACCTGGGCAAAGTCCTCAAGAGAGAGCTGCATTAGTGAAAGTGACCTCTGCTTGGCCAAGGTATCCCTTCATTTGGGCAGAAGTTGGTACAGGGACCTCATGGACCTCTTTATCACGAGAGGTAATTAAAGCTGAATGGAGCAACCTCTTCTGGCTCCATTGATGTGTGCAGAAGAGGACATTTACACACAGAAGAGGAGATTTACACACAACCAGAGATGGTTTGGCGTTAAGTGAATCTGAGGATCCAACGAGCACTCACCCTGAGGACAGCGCCTGCTCCTCCAGCCCCAAGGCGTCCCCATGGGTGCTCAGTGACATCAGCCCAAGTGACATGGACTGGAGATTACGGCAAACCTACATCAGCCTCCTTGGCTGTGAGGAAGGCAGGGTCTAGCAAAAGTGGGCAAGCAAAAGAAGAAAAAGAAAAAAGGAGAAAAAAAATAATTAGGAAAAAACAGTGTCCTTTAACTAGCAAAAACTCCCTGGGTGATGCAGAGAAACCTTCTGTTCCTAATGTCAGCACGTAGATCAGGACCAGACCCTCGAGATGCAAAAATCCAGAAATCCATCTCCAACCTGTGGCTTGTATTTACTTTTTGCAAAAGAAACCCAACAGAACAAATTCCTCCAGAAACTGCTGATCTCTGCAGGCTTCAAGGACATGTAAAGAAACTTTTACATGCTGAGGTTTAAAGCATAAGAGCAACAGAAGAGGGCTGTTTGTTTTTAAAACCTGTTCTCAGCTGAAACCCTCAACTCCAGAGTGAGACTAACATACACAGAGGTGTTTACAAACCTCTCCAATGAGAATTTTATAAACGGAAGAGGTGACACAAGCTGAACTGTAGCCTTGAGAGTTACAAGCACAACACCACACTCTTCCTGCCTCCAGAGATGACCCATCTCTTACATGTCAGAGCACACAAGCGTTAATTTGGGAATGATGACTCATGATTCCTGTTTTCCAGAACATTCAAACCAATATTGCAAGGAAACCCGTCGTGGTTGGTTTTTTTTTCTCCCCCCTTAGTAGTTGAGCGGCTGGGTAAGAACAGGAAAGGCAGGAAGAAGTAAAAAATGGACCGAAAAATGGATAAACAGTTCTGTTAGCCTTTCCTGAGCCTTCCCAAGTGATGCGCTGCAGAAGGTCCACCCCTGCACAGGACACAGGGTGCTTGGCGTCACAAGGCCAAGTGCTCATTGGAATTGTTAATGATGCCCAGGTGATCTGGAGCAAATTGAAGACAAACAGACCCAAACATTCAAACATCCCAGATGCACCATCACTCGCTCAGCCCCTTCTAGGAGTCGCACCGCGCTGCCTGGCTGCCGTGGGCTCAGGGAAGGAATATTTTACTTTTTCATTAGTTCCAAAAAACAAGTACATAAGACCACCTGGTTCCACATCCACAAACACTGAAACTTTACATACAGGTCGAGAAAAGAAAAAAAAGAAAGAAAAAAGAAAAATAAGGCAGCTGATCTCTTAAATCGGTGGGGGGAATGCCAGAGTGGCTATCTCCAGCAGAAGGAGAGGTCACCCCAGCTTCCAGCACAGTCCCAAGGAGCACGTTGCTGCAGAAGTGAGGACCTGCTGCAGTTATCAAAACGCCTGAAGGCTCCCAGAGCTGCTGTTACAGGAGGCCAGTCTTTGGCTTCGACGCTGTTTGCAGACCGTGGCCAAGGCTGAAAGCTTTTTAACAGTTCTCCCTATTTAAACAGGGCTCCCTAAGCAACAGGGTTTCGCAGGTGGAAACCCGTCCAACAGGTCCATGGGATGGAGCCTGCCGGGTCCATCACCACCCAGACCAGGATTCTCTTAAAGAATAACATAAAAATCCAGATTATGCAAGATTTCTAGTGGAGACAAGATGAAGGCTGCCACGTAAGGTGGAACCACATCATGCCACAGTTTGGACAGGCACTAAAGGACACCTTCCCCTTGCCCCAGGGATCTCACAGCCCCGCGTCCTGCTCCCACAGGTGTAACCTTGGTAAATTAATCCCAGGTGTTGTCTTTGCCATACACCGGTAAACAAACAAAGGGATTAAGTGATAAAATTATCTACTGCCAGCTCTCATGTAACAACTACAGCCAGCCTGCACTGCCGGTGCAGAAGAAAGCATTCAAACATTCAAGGCACCTTCAAGGCCTATCGTCAGCTGCTTTTCCCTTCTGAGGAGAGCCACCTTTTCTGAAGACGTTGCAGAGCCTATAATAATTCCTACCAAAAGTGACATTACTTCATTTCCTCTGGAAAACAACAGCCTCCCCAGCCCCTCCTTCCCCATCTTGCTCTCTCATGAGCAACGCGCTCAGATCTCCAGGAAGGGGGTAAGGTCAGGAGCAAATGCCTGGATTGCTCCCAGATTAGCAGCCCGGAGGGATTAATTCCAACAGAAAGCATTTACAATATTCTTGGTATTAAATGCTTTTGGCCAAGATTAAATTTGTTAAAGTTTGCACTTTGTTGGGTTTTTTTTGTTTGTTTGTTTTTTTTTTTTCAAAGCTCTGAAGTCATTTCTTTCCCCAAAGCTGCCTCCACAGGCTTAATTTGTGGGAAAAGGGAGATTTCGCACACAGAAACCAGCACAGCTAAATAATAAACTGAGGCAGTTGCTCAGATGCTGAAGCCTGATCAATTATTCTCCACAGAAGCAAAGTACCCACATTAGAAAGGCAAATTCTTGTACCTCAACTGATCATAGTGTCACCCTAATTTCCTGAGATTAATCCTGTTTCTGTCAAATCCTTATCTAAATACAAATAGGAAAACTAAACATACAATCAAGCAACCATCTAAAAAAACCTTGACTACAATTTGGCTGGACAAGAGCTTTATGAGGAGCAGCTGGTTTATCCCCAAGATTTCTGAATTATTTTATTAGGATCCTAGAGCTCTTAGAAGAGGCTGACATGACCCTATTAAATCACCAAACATTTAACATTTATTACATTTTCCCTTCCCCCTCTTCCCAAAGCAAATCAATTTTTTCTTATTTTTTTCCCTTTTTCTTTCCCAACTTCACCGATTCTGCACACAACGAATTTCTATCACAATATTGCATGGGGAGCGCCTCATCCATTAAAATGCCATCAGTATCAGCTCCGTAGGTGATGACTTCAGAGAGGAAATAACATTGCTTCCCCCCCCTCCTTTATGGCTTCACATTTTCTTGCAAGGAAAAGGGCACTGTGCTCTCAGACTGGAACTGATAAAAACCACTATGAAGCAAAGAAAGGCCTGAAGGCTGAATGAACCAGTATTAACTCCCGCAGGAAAATATTTTATTTTTTTTTTTAAGACCAAGAAAACAGTACAGGGGGGAAGATACTGGATGAAGATAAAAAAAAAAGATCACAGTTTTGGGTTGCTTTTTTTTGTTTGTTTTGGTTCGGTGCCAGTTGGAATCCAGCCCACTTTCTTCCACCAAGTTTTTATAATCTAATTAATCAAAAAACTCCAAAGAAAACACAGTCGAAAAGCATGCTTAAACCTCAGCAAAGCCTGACTTGACAACGCTTCCAAACAAGCTGGAGCAAACTTGCAGTGCAAGAACATACCTACCCTTCAGATGTGATATATTTGCCCTGAGAGCAAAGGTCCTGCCCTGCACTCTCAGGCACCAGACCCGCATCGCTGGCCCAGCATAAAAGCAGCAACTCCCGTGAACTCAGGCAAAAAGGTTACATTCAAGCTTGCAGACTGGCACATGCCTTATTTGAGAGATTCTTAAATAAAGTAAGAGCCATCAGGTCTTGGACAACTGTTGAGAAGGAAGTGTGGGAGAATGGAAGACATCCATGACATTGGGCTCCCTGATAGTCCTTGGCTGAAAACAGAAATATTCCCACTGCTGTGATTTCACGCAGAAGCACAGCGGTATGATGACTGATGGCCACATAAAACCCACAAAGGCAAAGATATTTTAAATATTTCAGATTATTGTGCTTCAAACAGTTCAGCAGAGTTTCCCATCAGTCAGTAACCGGGAGAGATAGCCTCCCAGCACTACAACACTCCCGCAGTCCCTAATTGAGTCTTGCTTTCTAGGTGGAAACTATGGATCGGGGACAAGCGAACACAAATGGGTAACAAATGACCAAACCCAAGTCTTGGGATTTAGACAGCACCCAGGAAGGAGCTGCAAATAGCGCCTTTTACTACAAATAGCAGTAAAAATGGAGAAAGGAAGAAGGAAACCCTCCTCATTTATCAACGCTCGATGCTCTGATGCTCTGTGTTAAATATCACTGCTGATTGGTAAGAGCATCCCGGCTGGACCAGAAGAGGCACAGGACACTGGGTGGAGCAGTGACAGCAATACCTCCTAATGCGCTCCAGTGAAACCTTCTTCCCAGCTCCAGATTTAATACTGATTTATAGCCTGAAGCATGAAGCCATATCCCATCCAATACTCTTAATTTCAAAGGGTTGGGTTTTGTTTTGGGTGGCTTTTTGCCTCAGTCTCGGCTGCTCCAACAGTTGGTGTATATTTAATTACTGGCATGATCTCAGACGCTGTTGAATTTTGGCCCTCAGCAATACCCTGTGGCAAGGAGCTCTGCAAATTAACAAGGGGGAAACCATTCCCTGTTTCCTTTGGAGTGCAGCGTTAAGGCTGCATAGTTAAATTCCCAGAGGCCAGGAAATGAAAATATTAAATATTCTAATAACATCACTAAAGAAGTCATGTTTTACATATATGTCATTACAATCAAATTTTTTTCCTGTTTAATCATTTAGCTTTCATGCAACTCGTGCTGGTGTTAAAGGCTCATGTGCAAAAAAGAGAAAGGAAGGACTTCACACAGGAATCCCATACAGGATATAATATAACCAGGCAACCACTACTGCAGATACTCAAATTTCACATTTTCTAATTTTGTTGATTCTAATGAGACAAGCTTAATGGCACAGTAATTATATAAATTACCTGGAATACATAACACCGCATTTATACATAATAAATGAACTGTTGCAGAGGAAACACCAATGAAATACCGTAACTAACTTTGTATTCAGTTTCACTCTTCCAAAAAATGAAAACAAAAAAAAACCCAACCCAAACAAAGCAAAGGCCATGTAACCGCAGCAAAGCAATGAGCAAAACCAGCTTCTGTGAGAAGCTTCTTCCTGCAGACTTTTGCTTAAATCTGGCAATTAAGAGATTTCCAGGAGTTTGGGGACTACAAACCAACAGGCACATCTCTCCCAGAACCGTCACGCAAAAAATACAGCTTCCCCACTCCGAAACCTAGCGAAGCCCTAAGCAGCCTTAGCTGAAATTCCCAGACAGGCAGGACCATAACTTTGCAACATTTAAAAAAAAAATAATAATAGTGAAGGAGACAAGGAAATTTCCCATTTAAGAGCTGTCACAGAAATTGAAACCACAACACAGAACCCCTTTATTTTTCCCCCCCCGACACCAGCCAAGCACAGACACAGCAGGGCTGAGACCGTCCGGCAGCAGCAGCCAGTTAGTCCCAAACTGTGATAGTTTATCCAAACATTTTAAACCAAGAATAAAATTTTACAAGCACGACACAGATGCAAGGGCAGTATTCAAGCAGATGCTGGTGTGATGGTCTTGCATTTCTGTGTCTTTTAATTTAAGCGGGGGAGCGGGTGAAGGCCAATGAACATGAAAGGGAGTTGTAGCATCTTGGAAAGAGATGCAAGAGCGAGACTCCCACCTCCTCAGCATTTCTGCCCCGGACCACCAGACACACAGAGACATCCCATCCTCTTCCGCACCATCATGCTGCAGGCAATTTATTTATTTCAATTTATTGAAATAAAACTGAATTTATTTCAATAGTTCAGTTTATTTATTTTCAGTTCGATTTATTTATTTTTCGCCACACTTTTCCATTAGTCCTAAACTCTATACTTTGCAGGCTGCTCCCAAGGCAATCCACAGCAGAGCCCTGCCTCAGCAGGAGGAGGGCTTGGTCTGTTTGAACACAGGTTTCTTGCCTGGGCCAAGCATCCTCCTTAAAAGCAAGGTTTGGAGTGACTGGCATTATACTGGGGCCCCCATGAACAAAAGCTGCTTGTATTTTACATCTATTTGACAGTAAAAAACCCAGTATTGTTGAGTTACTGCCAGACCACTAGAAGAGAGTTGCTTGCTGGAGCAAAAGATACCCCAAACATGCAATTGGGATGAAGTCCCCATGTCACTTAACACCACAGCTCTCCTTCATCCTATTCCTCCCTGTGGGACTTTGAAAGCAACTGGAGTTGAACAGATGCTTCCAATTCATTTTCTTGAAAAAAGGAGAAAAAAAAAAAACTATAAGGCCAGCAAGCCACTTAAGGGAGAGCACAGACTTGAAATACATACACATATTCAAGAAAAATCAAACCATAGGCTTTGATTGCAGCCAGAAGAACAAAGTATCTGACCTCAGTCTTCAAAGACAAGGAAATTCAGAAATAACACTGACTCTCATATTACTCATCCCTACTGTGCTGGGTTGTTACAATCTGCACAGGCCACCCAAAGTTAAAGAGACCTCCAGAAAAATGTTCAACTCAAAGGGATGTGTTAAAAACAAGCCCAAGGCAGGTTATGTGGTTGAAATGAAATGCATAGCATCCATCAAGAGTGTTGTATATGCCATTCCTGAACTGCAACAGTCACACTCATCTGGTTATAATTTACAAATTAGCACTAGGTAAAATAAGAATTTCCTCACACCTTGAAATCTGAAATACCAGCTATTTTTCCCAGCATTAGCTTCACCTTCCCTTACCTTTCAACAGTCGATATGGCTTTTCATTGTGATAGCATATCTTTGGCAAATATTTAAGCTCCCAGTTATGTTCCCCTTCCCTTATGTGGTAATTTCATGTGCATCGAAACCAAAATTATTACTGAGGGGGGGGGAAGCCCATCGCTCCCAGTTTTGCCTGACCCATTCCTATCACTGCTTGTGATATGTCAATTGTTTGTGCAACCACACACAAAATAAAGGAACGGAGCTGGCAGGGAAAATAGCTCAGCAAAAGGGGTTATTTTACAACAGATCTGGCCAGGGCAAACACTGATTTTGGGGGACACAAAGAACAGGATGTAAGAAGACCACACTGTTGAAGGAAAGGGGGTGGGGTGGTGAGTGCTTTCTCAAAGACTAGCACTTTGGACTTATTTTGACAGATGCGTCATCCCCTTTGCATAATGAACACCAGCTAAGCCAGCTGAGATCTAACAAACTCACTGCCCCACCGCGATGCCCTGCTGCAGAGCTTGGGTGTGGGAGGGCTGCACGATGCAGGTATTGATGGACCAGTGGACAACACCACAGGGCACAGCGTATAAGCAATCTGGGAGGTTCCTGGAATGTGCGGATGGAGCAGGAAGGAGTTTTCAGCCACGTAATCTGGGAAATACCAAAAACAAACTAAGCCCTTTAATTGAAGCTTTCCTCCATCACAGCCAGGTCAGGAACTCTGTCTCCACAGAGATCCACGCCCAAATACCCCCTTACACTTGATGCAGTACAGATTAAAGCTACGTTGGGCACAAAACCAGACCAAAACAGCTTCCCACAGGGCTAAAAATTATGTAAAACCCACCAGCTCGCTGAGACAACAATAGGACAAAACATTCCCCAAACTCACCTGCCCCCATCCCCTCTTCACAGACTGGCCTGACCCATTGGCGTGGACAAACACCAGGACACCCTCCCTTTGGCTTCCTTGGGACCTGGTGGCCCATGAGGTGACATCAGCCACTACAGAACTATTCCCTGGTGCACATGCATCCGGTCCTTAGAAGGTGGCCTTTCACATTGTATAATCCCATCTGTGCCGACACCTTGACACCCTTCATTTACCTTCCACAACACAAAGTCCTCATCTACATGGTAACAGCTTCTTATTTAAGCACTTTTGTAGCTGCATTCCCAGTGCTTTCTGCACATCACCCAGGTCATCTGGTGACAACTGCAAACAAAATGGCTAAGTGCTGGCTGGAACTTGCACTGATTTGTAACAGTATGGCTTGGAACCAACATTTTCATCAAAGGTGCTTCTACCTCACCCTTTTGCTAAATACAAAGCGGTTTCCCCTGTTGGGAAAGACAATGAGTACTAGAAATAAGAACAGTTTTGAGCAGAAGTTCCCAACAAAGCAGAAAACCTGGAAATCAACTTTTCTCTGCTATAAAAAAAATCTTCATCCAACAAATCAACTCTAGTTTCTCCTACCTGTTTAATTTTCTCCCTTGTCACAAGGATGGCCACGCTTTGCTCAGCTTCTGCATGCCCAGCGCTGAGCTAAGCATCGCCCCGAGTTGCTACTGGTGATCCCTCAGCATCTCTTGGCATGAGATGCCTCTCAGCTTGGCAAAGTTGGAGACATGACATGTAGATAAGATCATTCATACATACACACACTTTACAACATCAACAGTCCTTCCTGCACACAACAGTGCCCTGCAGCAGAAACAACATGGCTTTGCAACATTACAAGAACATGACTTTCTCCTGGGAAGGAGGCAAAGCCACACCTGCAATTAGGTTTCAATTTTTCAATTTAAAATTCTTAAATTTAAAAAATTGAAATATTTCATATAAAAATTAGACTGAGTATGCCAGCTACTACAAATGATTTTGCAGAGCAGTGGTGTTTACAGGACAGGCCAGCAACTTCAGAGTAAGCCCTGTAAGTCAATTAAATAGCACTCTGCAGCACGAGTGACACGGTGTCATGGATCATCCAGTGCTCAAAGAGTGGAACTGTTGGTTTTAGTCAAAGGCAGCAATCTGGTGGTAAGTACAACATTGTGTCCTGCCTGACAAGTGACTGGCGTCGTCAGAAAGTATGTGTTCCACCAATTACAAAATTAATTATAAAGTCATGTCAGGTCACTCAGTTGGAAAACAATTATTTCACTTTACGACATTATACAAGAGACAGTGCCCCACCTTCATCAGTATGCAAATTGCAATGGATTGCTTGGGACTAACCCAGCTATCTCCAACGCTGGCAGGTACCCAAAACCTAACCCAATATACTCCTAGGGGTGAGATAGATGAATATTCTGTAACAACCCAGTTTGGCAACAAGGAAAATGCAGTGGGTGAAGATGGATGGCCAAGAAAAAAAATGCAGCCCCATTGAACAAATTCCATGGTCTAATTTAGCTGCAGTCAAGTAAATGTAACAAACACAATGCTGTGGGAGCCCCCATGCCTGAGCTGGGGAGGGACCCATGATCTCAACCCTTGCCCTGAGACAGGACAACGTGTGCTGATGGGTACCTGTCCAAATAACCTTTGGAGACCGCTGCATACCTGGAGCCCTGCTGAAAGACCATCACTTTGGTATTTGGAAACAGGCTGATTGACTGCTTTTCTTTCTAAGGAGTTTTTGATAAAGGCACTACGAAACCTTTGGTGAAGCGTTGGTGGTGTCATGACATTATGACTTCAGAAAATCTGCACTAGGTATTTCTGGGGTAAAATTCCCACGTATTTCTGGGGTAAAATTCCCACATGCCCCTGCACAGAAAGGATCTTGCTCCTTCTCTGATTGCCCAAGAGCTGGGCTACTAGACTGCCCCCAGCTCAACAAGCCATTTGTATAAGGTTCAGCTGTACTTGCACACACACAAGACTACAGAGATTTCAGTGGGTGAAGTCATGCACATCCCATCCTATTTCCCACACAACAAAACCAAAGCATGCTGCCATTTACTACTACGTAACCCTGCTCATCCCCCAGATTTACCAGGAATGCAGCTCATGAGGTGCTCAACTCGCATTTGTTACCTAGTTTTCCCCAGGTGACGGGTGACCTCCTCAGGGTAGCCCTCCAGACTATTTAAATTGCAACATGAAAGGACAAACCTAGCTTCTGAAGGAGACACCTTTGTCCTCCTTCAACAGCATGTACTTAGAAAAACATCCCAGATTGACAAGCACAAGCATTAATTTTAAAGAGTGCAACGAAAAAACTGGATTAAAAAAAACCCAAAACAACCCCCAGGTACTCATCTCCCCACCTTCCCCATGAAACACCTGCAGCCCTGAGACATGGTTTATTACATCCAGAGCAGTCATGCACATTGAACGTCCTTTTATTGCTTTGGGGACTCGCATCACTGCTCCCTTCAGTTTGACAAACACTTTCTCATACAGCACAAAACAAAAGTTGGCTCCCAAGGAACAGGAGAGATTTCATATATATATACATATATATATATGTGTATATATATGTGCATGTGTATACAAAAATAAATAATATACACACATTTGCATATGGTACATGCTGCCATTTCCTTATCAATGCAAATAGCCTTGCCCTGACGCTTCCTGAGGCTGTGTGATGATAGGAACAGCGTGAGATGTGGATGTGAGGAGTCTCACACCCAGACCCCCTGGTCACACCGGTACCTTTACCACGCTACAGCAAACGCCATGTTAACTCTTATGCCTCTGCCTCTGGACTTGGCCCAGCTCTGGTGTGCAGGGACCACTGACAAATGCTCCTCCACAATCTGCTGCTGATGTGCCCATCAGGCCCACTTCAGAGAAGACTGATCTTGTTGCAGATACGGAGGGATCAGTTTGCACCTCAAAGCACAGCAGGTTTAGACCTTCTGCCTCAAAAACCATAAAAATAAATAAAAGCTACGCAAATCCCCCTATTTAAAGCTACGTGAGATAATTAAAACTTCAGCTGTTTTGCAATGGTTAATACCCCCCCCTCCTCCCCTCAAACACCGCGCATGCTCACACAATTATAGTTGTTGAATAAATCAGAGTTGCTTCTCCAAGTCATAACAAAGCCCAGAAGTCTGTAGACCCCAAGCAGCCTTAGAGGCAGCGTTATCATTTCTGCACAGTCGCAGGGAGCTCTATCTATATAAACACCCTCATTGTTTCTGCAGCAAGTGCATGGATCAGAGTTATCTCTGTTATCTGGCTCTGTCCTTGAGACACAGCTCCTCTGCTCACTCCACGCCATGCTGTCACACAGCTTTCCTACTCCAGGCAAGGCTGGGGATGGCTGAACTTCACCACAAGCCCCTGGAAATGGCATTTTACAGCCTCGCTCAAGTTTTTTTTCCCCCTCGGTGCATACTTCTGAACTGCTGACACCGCAGGAAAAAGGCAGAAATCAAACCGTCCCTCTTCGCAGCAGCTGGACAGCGTTCCAGAAGGGCTGCTCTGTGCTCCAGGCACCCTTCCACCCAACAGGACCACAAGAAAGAGCCAGGGAAGGACCAGAACCAGCAGGTGGGACTGGTCAGTAAAGAAGACGATGTAACAGCCTAAATTGTCATACTGGTACTTTTCAGTCAAACAGCATATTTGTGGGTTTTTTTGTAGTCCTGAATGTCCATCCCAACCATCCTCTAGCACATTATGCTACGTGGGAGCCAGGGACCCAGGGATGAAGGCTGCTCTCTAATAATCTGGGGTCACGCACACCCCCATGCTCCAGAGCTCACAGCCACCAGTGACCAGAAGCAGCAGACTAATTTTCAAAATCTCATGAAAACATGGGCCACTGCACCAACAGTCACAAGCTGTCTCTTCTAAAAGCAATCTGAATTGTTTTATATATCATTTTTAACAGGTTTAGGGTTTTTCTTTTGTTTTTAAATAAGTTACTTGCTATCTATTTAGTAAGTCTATTTACTATCCACCTGAGGAACCTGAACATACAGAAAGCTATGGGACCTGAGGAGATGCATCCCATAGTCCTGAGGAAATTGGCTGAGGTAGTTGCCAAGCCACTCTCTATGATATTTGAAAAGTCATGGCAGTCAGGTGAAGTCCCCGGTGACTGCAAAAAGGGGGAAACATTGCACTCATTTTTAAAAAGGGTAGAAAGGAGGATCCTGGGAATTACTGATCTGTCAGCCTCCTTTCTGTGCCTGGGAAGATCATAAAACAGATCCTCCTAGAAGCTATACTAATGCACATGGGTGACAGGTGATTTGAGACAGTCAGCACGGCTTCATCAAGGGCAAGTCCTGCCTGACCAACCTAGTGGCCTTCTATGATGAAGTGACAACATCAGTGGACAAGGGAAGAGATACATGTCATCTATCTGGCCTTCTGTAAGGCTTTTGACATGATGTTCGACAACATGCTTCTCTCTAAATTGGAGAGATAAGGATTTGATGGATGGACTCTTCAGTGTATGAGAAATTGATTAGATGGTCTCATCCAGAGGGTAGTGGTCAATGGCTCAACATCCAGATACAGATCAGTGGTGTCCCTCAGGGGTCTGTATTAGGACAAGTACTATTCAATATCTTCATCAATGACAGACAGTGGGATCGAGTGCGCTCTCAGCAAGTTTGTTGAGGACATCAAGTAGGGTGTTACAGTTGACCTGAGGGATGCCTAAGGGATGGAATGCCATCCAGAGGGACCAGGGAAGGCTTGAGAAGTGGGCCCATGTGAACATCACAAGGTTCAACAAGGCTAAGTGCAGGGTCCTGCACCTGGCTCAGAGCAACCCCCAGTATCTCTATATGTTGGGGGATGAAGTGAATGAGACGCAGCCCTGCCGAGAAGGAACTTGTGGATACTGGTGAATAAAAAGCTGGACATGAGCCAACAGCATGTGTCCACAGCCCAGAAAGCCAACTGAACTGAATCCTGGACTGCATCAAAAGAAGCATGGCCAGCAGGTCAAGATAGGTGATTCTGCCCCTCTACTCTGCTCTTGTGAGGCCCCACCTGGAGTACTGCATCCAGATCTGGAGCCCTAGACACAGGAAAGACATGGACCTGTTGGAGCAGGTCCAGAGGAGGCCACAAAAATAATTAGAGGGATGGAGCACCTCTCCTATGAAGACTGAGAGAGTTGGGGTTGTTCAGCCTGGGGAAGAGAAGGCTCCAGGCAGACCTTATAGCCCCTTCCAGTACCTAAAGAAGGCCAACAGGAAAGATGGGGACAAACTTTTTAGTACAGTCTGTTGTGACAGGGTGTAACGGCATTAAACTAAAAGAGAAAAGATTTAGACTAGCTATAAGGAAGAAATTTTTTACACTGAGGGTGGTGAAACACTGGCACAGATTGCCCAGAGAGGTAGGAGATGCCCCATCCCTGGAAACATTCAATGTCAGGTTGGATGGGGCTCTGAGCAACCCGATCTAATTGAAGATGCCCCTGCTCATGGCAGGGGGCTTGGACTTGATGAGCTTTAATGGTCCTTTCCAACCCTAACTATTCTATGATTCTATTTTCCATTTTGATTTGGCTTTCACAGGTCTGTCTTAGCTTATAAGAATTACATTTTATTTAGCTTTTTTATGAAGTTTTAAATTTAAAGCTCTTTCATATTTTTAATCAATTGTCTGTACTCATTTCCTCTGCAATTTAGACAAAGTTTACTTATATGAGTTTCTTGAGCTATATTCCCTCTTGCTGAATAAGTCTCAAACATCCTCATTTCCTCATGATAGATTGTTTTAATTAGATACAGCTCCTTCTGAAGTGCACGTCTTCTCTGGGTGCTTTCCATCTCTTTTGGAGTTTTACCTTTTGCATTGCCTTGCCAGGGCTCAGCGCTGCCCTCCTCACCAACCCAGCCCTCTGCAAGAGCATGCAGCAGCACTTGGAGTATCTTCCTATCAACGAATGTTCAGTTTAGCAAAGCATACTGGTTTATCTGGTTTTGCTGCTGAATCTCTAGCTGCAGTCTAAACTGGTTTTAGATGGTTAATAAAACATTAAAGACCAAATAAAAGAAAGCATTTAAATCCAGAGTGATGCAAAGACATTATTTTTGAGAGTGCCTACCACACACTATGTGCTTTCCAAATCTGATGAGACCCTGCCTAAAAATAAGCCTTAGATACAGGCAACGAGGAGCCACGCGTAGCCCCAGGGCTCAGTAGACTTATGGTGTAGTCTTCACGCCCAACAGTTTGCAGTCATTGAAACATCCATGGAGCAATGTCCATGCAAACCCCCATGATGTGCTCAGCAGTTTTCAAAGAAACATTGAGACATTCATTTCAGTCCCTCATTTGTTATTAATTTCCAAAGGCACTTTGAAACACGCACAACTTTATCCAGAAAACTTTCTGGCAAAGATGCAATATTAGTAAGCGCTTTATTAGCGAGTCCAAGAGTTTGCTCACAAACTTCATAGGAAAAAAGGAGCAAACAACAGTCACCACTCCAAGGAACTGCCTTTGTGAGAAGAGATGGAAATCAAGTGGTGGTTGGGGGGGAAAGATCCTTCCACTGTCTGACATTTCATGGTCATGGTGTAACCAGGCAGACAATTCCCACGAGAAAAGTCTACAAAAAAACACCAACGGGCTAAACCTATATTTAAACATTTCCTAACGTACGGTTGCCACATTTAGCCTAGACAGTACATGAGCACAACTGAGATTTGTAGGATTAAAATCCATTGTGCTAGCCCAGTTTGATGCATCTTAAATCCCTGTGCTTCCAGACAGTAGATATTCAAACCCTTTTTGGAAACCCTTGTTTTTTCTTTGTACCAACAGCCACAGATCTGCGATCCCCAATTCTTTCATCATTTTTTAAATTCCTAACTGTCTGCACTTCCTGAACCCCTAAGCAAATGTTGCCTTTTGATGAACCCATCTGCATGAAACAGTAACATC
Source organism: Gallinago jamesoni (assembly GCA_025769975.1). Taxonomy (NCBI): domain Eukaryota; kingdom Metazoa; phylum Chordata; class Aves; order Charadriiformes; family Scolopacidae; genus Gallinago; species Gallinago jamesoni. The sequence goes on from JAOQGH010000003.1 coordinate 9,040,331, forward strand.
TTTTGTTGACAAACAATGTACTTTGTCAATATAAGGGCAGGGAAAGAATGGACCAAACCAATTTCTGGGCCTTCAGCTAAGATGCAGAAGTAATTCCAGCTGACAAGCATTAATATGCTAAACTTGACCAACTCCTGTTTAATTATGTTTATGAAAAACACCATCATTTTGCACATCTTGAAGAACTGGGTATATTTCTGGGGTACTGAAGGGTCAAGGTATCAGAAATCAAAAAAAATGCTTAAATTAAATGAAATCCATGTGTACAAACTCCACTTCCAAGGCTTTTCCACACAGCATTTTCCCTGTTTCTTCTCAGTTTGATTTTTAGCCATTATCTTATTGCTATAATGAAAATATTAACTTTCCCATTAACCACAAGTAAATATATTTTAACAGTTCAAAACAATGAATCCGTGACACAAATCACTCCAGCCCTGCCAGCCTGGTAGAGTCATTCAGTCTCAGCAACAAAAGATTTCAATCAGATAGCCTAAACTTTTGTCCATCAGATTTAAATTTGTCCTGAAATGCAAGACAGACTTCCCTCCTTCCCCTTCTTGCAGAGCCAAAAAGCACAGAAACTGAGAAAATTAAAACCTGCTGCATTATTCTGCAACATGCTACAAAATGTAATAAAAAGCCAAATGTCTCTTTGCCCTCCTCTCCTCATCAAGTTGAATGATTTTTTTAAACAGTCATGTAGTTGCAACTCAGCCTACATCTCCAAAAGCTAAACAATTATGCCACAATAGAGGTATTTTGTTCCCTCAGAAAAAAAATCATATAATGAAAAACTATGTTGGTGGTTGAATCCGTTTCCTTTAGGAGGAGTTGGCTGTAATCTCAGTGGGACTTGTGGTTTCAGCTATTCATACTGCTCATAGCAGTTTCTGTTTTTTCTCAAAGCAATGTAACCCAGCAACACAGAAAAAGCTGTGATTAACTTCGTCTGAGATACAAGATGTCACGGCAATGCGAGTCACCTCTTTGCAGAAGAGAATCATAAGTCTTTATCGCTCTGTCTTTATCTACACAGCCATCTCACATCCCAGGTGGAGCCTAAAGAGAAAGTTAGAAGCCACCGAAATTGCCTCTTTTACCTGAGAAGAAGTTGGCTGTGGACTCGTAACTCTTAGACCAGAGATTATCCTTCAGAGCTGCAACAAACTGCATCTCTTGGACCCTAATCAATAGCTCTGGTTCCTCGCCAACCACAAGAGAGCTATAAAATTAACAAGCATTAATATTAGCTGACTTTACCTAATGAATAGCTATCAACTGTCTACACACGCAGAAAACATTTCCTTTTATTTGTATGCAAATGTCCGTATGTGGTGGAATGAAACTGGAAGGGAACATCTGTGCATCAAAATTTTGCATAAATTGTATACTTTTTAAAACATGCACTGAAAAGCTGATGTCAATCCTAATACATTAAAAACAATTTTAAAAACAACAACAACAAAAAAAACCAAAAAAGAACCCACAAAAAAACCCCAACCCAAACCAAACAAAAAACAGCTAAGGGAAATAATAAGAATAATGTTAAGGGGAAAAAAATCCCCTCTCTTTCCCCATATATTTCCTATGAGCCTTGCCCTGACATCTGAAATACAACAGCTATACAGTATGGCACCTAGGCTCTGATATCTGAGATGCAGAAAAAAAAATCATTATTAATAGCTTAGAAAAAAATAAAACCCATGTGGCTGACTCACTGACGCATGGATCTTAGGACAAACTCTCGGTTCACACTGGACAGAACAGTTTGGGATCTGGTACGCCACGCAGCCAGGCTGCAGAGACCTTGCCCAAGAGCTGAAGGGCAGCCAGCATCTTGGGACTCCAGCAGATTTTGTACCCAACCGACCCGAGCAGCCGCCGGAGCAGCGCAGAAGCCAGACTCCTGCCCCAGGACGGCCGCTCCATTGCTCTTCTCCAGCCCCGGCAGCCAGGATCTGGACAGCATTCTGGGACAAGCACCAGCCTTCTCTCTATCCAAGCACTTAACTAATGAACACACTGAGGCAGCCACTTCTTTATACTGTAGGAGATATTATTTTATTTTAATGACAGGTTCTATTATCTCCTGCGTATATTAAAATTGGCCTTTCCGTTCTTCCATTAATACCAGATCCCCAAGTCAGAGATGAACTCGGAGTGACACTAAGAAGCCCTACTTGAGATCAGGTCATCTCTCTGACAAGGCGTTTGACGTGGCCTCTTTTCATGTCTCTGGGCAATTTTTTCCCCTCTTGCTGCAGTCCTTGAACTCAGGGTTTCTAAACTGCTCTCCAGCAGCAGTTATTTATTATTGCTCTGTCCTACAATGTCATCTCCCAAGCACCCAGGTGCTGCAGAAGAAAGAAAAAGGCTATTCCGTGCTATCAAGAGCTACGAAATATCCTGAGAAACAGCGGTGAAGGATAAGCAGATGGGCACAAGATGAAAGCAAAGCAATCCTAGGGATGAAAAGCATGACTTCTACGTTTTGTGAAGTTGACCAGGTGTGGGGTTTTTTTTCTGGTTAAAAAAAATAAAAAATAAAAAATCAGAAGACAAGGATAAACTTCATACAACCAAAGTAGCACTGAAGAAAAATCACTACCATCAAAACTTGCCTGCTGCTTGCCCAGACACACGCCGTGGGTCTGGATTTCTGACCGGGAATCACATCATTCGCACCCACAGCTCCCCAGATTTCACCCCTCCCTGCACAGCCACACAACCTGCCCCTGCTGAAACGACACCAGTTGAGCAGAAAAGAGAAAACAAACTCAAACTGGGCACCTCCAAAGACATATGGGAACGGGGCGTCTTTATGCCCCCGCGCTCTTCTGTTTGGGAAGCAATCCTTCAGGAACCAGCTATCAGCTCTTAATGACTAGTTTTGTTACTCACAGGCCCCACAATGAAACAGGGGGTGGCTGAGGTTACCACACTGTGGTAATAATGAAATTTAAGGGGATTATAATCATTATAAGCTAATCAGGGTAGAATTATATATTTTTAATTAGCAGCTGCTGTGCAGTTAAGGCACTAGAATCCCCCAGCTGTTTGCTCGTAAGTGCAACCAACAGTATCCTATTTGAAGTGTAAAATACATACTTTTACATGGAAAATACATTAAGAAAATTTTTAAATTGCCCTTAAAAATACTATATACTGTAAAGCCTCATTATAGATCATTCTTTTTGCTTTCAGCATTGGAAAGATATTTTTTTTAAGCCCCTAAATTCTTGCATTTAATCTTATACTGAACATAAGCCAAATATAAAAAGGGAATCATTTACAATACATTGTGTATATTGTTACTTCAAACCACATAGTAGTTACCCGTAAATCCTCCAGCATTTGGTATAAACACATTGTGTTTGTCTACACATTGTAAGTCTAGAAAAGGACATATTTCTGCAGAGCCTTAAGAGGTATTCACTGCATGAATAATAGAGACTGAATAAAACTTGTCATTTGGATTTTCTTGTAACAACACACTTTAATCCAAGATTCCCAAGTAGAGAAACAGATCTCCGTGGTTTCTGTAACCACCCCTGCTCACACTGTTGTATTTTTGAATTATTCTTCAGCTGCGTTTTAACTGAAAACCTTTCTACGTTATCGCAGAGAGACTCCAACCAACAGCACCCCCCAGAGATCTTGCTTTGTTTAAAAATGAAGCAAACCCAACAGCCAGTTCATGTGGAAAAAAAGCTGGGTTTGTTGAGGAATGTTCAATTATAAGGAAGCTGATCAGAACCTGCAGGTGCTTGCCATGAATAATTGCTCTCCGAGCATCCAAATTTGGAAGAATTCTATAAACAAACCCAAACCTAAACAGTGAAGCAGTTGGTCCAGTCTTCAAACATGTTCTTCAAGTTCCTGGTGCTAGACTGGCCACCTTCTCCACAGCCCAACGGCACCCTGACACTTTGGTCTAACACAGTAACAGAACTGCATCTGAGGTCAGCCAGGCCCCTCCTTCCCACTGTCTCCCACCTCTGTTAACTGGTCCCTTCCACTAAGAAAAACACCAAATAGTAGATGCTGCTTGGGCATCTCCTGCAAACCCTTTCCACTCATCCTAAGGTCACATTTATCAGAAGTCAAATCAACTCAGAAGATGAGAAGACCAAGACGTAGATTAGCAAGATGCTGTTGAGCATCCACAAGTGTTTTTGCCCTCTACATAATTTTATTTTGATCAAAACACATCCACGAAGCAAGCATGGGCTGTCTCATGGACATGCTCCCTGGGACACAGTACAGTGACTTTCTCCAAGGTCACAACAGCTCCTCTGCTCACAGCTAAGGAAAACTAGTCTTAGAGGGGTTAAAACACAGAATTAGGCTCTTCAGTAACTATTTTAGAGTATGCCTACAAGGCGCAGGAGAGGACTAAGTAGCTACCTACAAATTCAGAGCCTTTAGGGGAGGGCTTGGGCCAGGGGAGCAGACAAGCAGGTTGGCCAGACGATGAACGCCTCTCTGAGCGGAGGTAGCCCTGCTCCAGATGGTCTATTTCTGGGTCTAGTGCTTCCCACCCCATGATGGCCAGACCCTGCCAGGGATGCTCTGCCTGGCACAGGCTGTCTGAGACTTGTCCTGCACAAAAAGGGCAGCCAGTGAGCATTCCTACCTCCTCTGATGCATCTCTCATTGCTGACCAGGCAGAGATTTTATTACTGCAGAAGACAAATGTCCTTAGATTCAGCTATTTCTGATAGAACAGTTTCTTCTGAAAGAGCCACAATGCAATCTAGACTGCATACTGGCTGTTAACAGAAACTGCTACTTCTGAGAGTTTTCGAGCACTAAGCAGTCCTGAATAACGTCCTCTGCCATCCCTGAGGACTTTGACTAACAGTCAGCAAAAGACGACTCAGAAAACCCAACAACGATTATTTGACTTAAAGATCAAATACACTTCTGTTGACTCAGACCCAGAGAGCCCTAGGAAAAAAAAAAAAAAAAAAGAAAAAAACAAACAACAAACACAAACGGGGGGAGCTGAAAGGCTGAGAGTTCTTGGATAAATCATCTGGTCTTGCAGATTGGTGCTGCCGTCAAGACTGTCCTCACCAACACCACCCAAAACTCTGTGAGTGTTCTTGATAGAGACAAGGGTTACCAGTGAAGGGAGCTGTACAGGACAAACCCTTCTCTTTCCACTCAGTAACACAACGTACCCTCAGAACAAGTGCAAAATATATCCAGGGGAGGAGGGGGCTTAAAAAGACAGCTGTTACACCCAGAATATTACCATCACACACACAAGCTCTTTCAAGTCACAAGGACAGAGCCATCACTGAAGACATCAACTCTGACAAGAGGAGTGTGCAAGGAAATCAAAGACTTCCACAGAGCTGTGGCACTGAGCTGCACTCAGGCAGGCAAATAATGAACTAAATTAATTGCCTGTAGCATGGCATAGCTGCAAAATCCTAGAGGTTTTGACTGCTTTGCAGCATCTTTCTTTCAACTCTACCCCATGCTGGGACTTTAATCTGCAGGGCTGTAATGGTACTATCAGCAACGTTTGAGGCGAGACTAAAAATAAACACGGGACAAGAAAAATGCAAAGCTCCTCCTCCCCGCGAGGTCTGGAGGGAATTTCCTGAGTCAGTCAGGCTGCTCCATCACTTGTTTACTTGTTACTAAGTATGAATTTTCACAGCAGCGTGTGTGGCTTTCACTGAAGTTTCCAAGTTAAAACCAACAGGGCTGTAATGTCAGAGCAAAACTAAACATCACTAACCTTCTCCTGAGAGATGGGATCCGTGCTGCTTCCTTGCCCGTGCTGCACGCTGCATTTCCAGGGCAAACATTGCATTTCCGAGGCAAATATGAAAGTACTCGGTGCAAAGACGGCCCCTTGGGTGATGGGATGAAGGACACCAGCTCCCATAGCAACCCACAATGAGTCCAGCATCTTACTTGATCCAGTAGATGTATTCACCCCTGGATAAAGAAGCTGTCACACAACGTTCAGAAGAGCTGGAAGGTTTGTCGCTCTGTACAGCGTCTCTGCAAAGGTCAAATGTGCCAAGAGGCATTCTGGGGGAAGGAGAGGTCAGCTTTTCTCCCTGTGGCACCCATGGAGGATGTAGCTCCAGAGGAGCAGCCACAGCAACTGACTTCAGAGCTATATAAAAAGCTGGCACAGAGATTTGTTTATGAAAAGCTAAAAATTAAGTTTGACTTTAAAATAGTGCAGTCACCAGTAACGGCTCAGAGGGTCACATTCTTCTTCCATCTCTGCCTCCTCCCCCTCTGGGACCTCCTCTTTGCCCAGCAGCTTTCCCAAAACGGTCTGCAAACACGGCAGAAATTCCCCCAGAGGGAGGCAGGCAGAAATCTATGTCGGAGGAGTTGAAGGAACGTGCTTATGAAGGGATGCTCAGCACTTCCTACAGCATTAGACATTTTTTTTTCTGGAACAAGACTGCAGCAGAGACCATTCCTATTTGCAGCAACTTGGTACATCAGATGCTACAGTATTTCATGAAAAATTTAGGAGTTGGCTGCAGGTTCACGATGCTGTCAAAGGAAACGCTCACCTTCCCATTTCATGGTACACAACTCTCCACGTAGCTCTCCTTGTTCATTCACCTCCCCTACCCCTTGAGCACACACCAGAGCGAAATATAAGATTTCAGGCTTTGCAAACCTCCAGCCTAAACCAACATCCTGTAAAACTACGAGTTCAAGGCAGGAACACTTCACTTCCAAACCACAAAGGCTGTAATGAGTGTGGGTTTAATTGGCTGGTACAAGAGCTGCACAGCCAGAATCAGCAGCTGGCAATGGAATCAGCCCTTCTGCGCTGCACATGGCTAAACTTTTGCCCTTGTCTGCAATGTGGTCTGTCACAGAAGTAATTCCACACCCATAAAAAGAATTACAAAAGCATCTAAGAAAAATAAAGTGTTAGCCCCAAACTGGCAATACACTAAGTTTCTTCCCCAAAAGTTTCCACCTATACAGGGATCTACCCCTGACCCTGCAGTGATGAATTTCTACGTGCATATATATACAGAAAACATCCTCCATAAGAAACCTGTATGTTTTAGGTATCACTTAAATCTGGCCCTTTAGATTTCCATAGCCTCAGTACATACTTAAAAATCTCATTCTCTAGAATTAGAAATGAAGTTCTTTGAAAAATTGGTCCCAAATGACAGAAGCCTCTACCAAGCAGCTATGGTGCATTTCCTTGCTTCATTTATTTAACACAGTTACTCACACGTATGCCCAACTCCTCCTTCGCAGGTTTACAAAGCACACAGTGAGTTCTGTGGTAGTCTGCATCTAACTTCAGAATACTTGAAGAAAAGCCAGATTGGTACGGAACAGGATTTTACAGCAAAGCCTTCCTTTCATCTGGTGCAAAAAGCTTTGAATCTCATAAAGCCGATGCAGTAAACTTTCAAGCCAAGGCATTTCACAGAGTTAGCAGGGGTGCGTTGCTATCACTGCATGGAGTTAATTAAAGTTTTACAGTTTGCCCTCTTCTTAAAACCACCTTGCTCCTAACTGAAGAAATACACAGGCAGAGTAAAAATAAATAAATAAATACATAAATCTAATACAACCCAAAACCACACCATCGAGAATTTAAGATAATATGTGTATGCATCTTTTCTTTTCCAAAAAAAAAAAAAAAAAAAATGTGCTGCAAGCAGCTGGGGAATTGCTGCTATCAGCCTCTTCCCACCCTGCGCTCAGCCCACATCGGACGGCTTCTGGCTTGGCTAAGGCAAGGCTCAGGCCAGAAACTCGTGTTGCCGTGAGGAGTCAACACTCGAAATGAAATGCAGAGCAGAATTTGAACTCCTCAGTTCGTTTAGTTGCAGACCATGGGTGTACAGTCCATGCCTTTCTGTTTCTACCTGCACAACTTTATTTCAAGTTGTCTTGTCCCCAGGGCTCCATATTAAAGAAGTTGCGCATACAACGAATCAAGAGTCAGAAGCTTTGGACGTGTCGGGGCAAACCCCACCAAATGTAAATTGGTATAATATACAGATTTACGCTTGCTTACATGGCACTAGGAACGGAAAGGCAGTAACTCAAACTGCTGCACAGGCTCCCGACAACAGTGGTGATAAGCATTGCTTTTTTAAGGCTGAAATGAGTTTCTAGGGAAGGGAGATAAATCAAAATGTGGCATCTTTGCAAAGGGAGCAATGCAGGAGCTAAGCCCCGGCGGCTCCACAAACACCCATCTCTCCCCAGGAAAATAGGCTTTGGTGTTTTTCAGTACCTAAGTTTTGCAATAGTTTTTATTCCAGTTAAAACTGCATGAACGTTCATTAATTTTAATGTGGTGTGCTTTGCCACACACTCATACCTAGGAATGCACTGAACCCTGCAAGCAGAGGGACTGGTCCCTGCTCTCACAGCCCTACACCCTCCATCCATCTCCTGCCCCAGAAAGGGGCCATAGCAGGACGCTGCCTTCGCTGTCATTAGACCTGACCTTGCAAACACCCACCAGCAGCCCCAGCACCACCTCCCCAGCACCACTCGCCCCATGAAAGCCATCACTGCCACAGCTCGAGCAGGGACAGCAAGAGAAGCAGGATGTGTCCCCTTCCGAATACCGAGGCCGAGACAGACTGAGTGTCTGCCCTCTCAACCTGTACAACCTCACGCACGTTTTGGGTCTGTAGTCTTTAAAAATCAGAACAATCAGAACCACACCCCTGCCAAAGAAAAAAATCTTGCTGGTATGTCCATTATCACAAATGCTGCTGATCAGGTACCTGCACCCATGTGCTCAACTTGCCTTTTAAAGGCCTTTACTCCTACGTTTTTGTGCATTCTCTTGACCCAAGATATTAAATAAACCAAATGCATCGAGGTCACTTCCCTCCATACAAGTAACAAAGGGTTTTATTAGCACGCCTCCAGTGGATTATTAACTAACTCCAGTGTTTTGCTGGGAAGAGACTGCATTTAATCTGGATTGTTACTGGAGAGCAGGAAAGAAAAAAGATCTTCAGAGTAAACATGGCACCTTTATTAAAGAAACAGGTTAATTATCAACCACAGGCATGAAACTGTGGGAACACGACAGCAACCCAGCCCTTGCTCATGAGGATGCTGGCTGTTGGACAAGCAGAAAGTGATCTGAATACGTTGCAAGAGGAAAGGGACTAAAACCCTCACTTTGTTACAAAAAGAGTAAAGTTGGTTTTGCGATAAGTATCTGCAGGGTATTTGGGGTGCACTGCCTTTTATCCGCCAGAGATGCAACAGCCAGCAAGGCAGGTTTACCATCCATTAAAAAAATATTTTATGCCTGATATCAGGGAGCTCTGCAGGGCTCAGAAACGGATCAGACATTTCTTCACATAACGAGAATAGCCAAAGGCAGCATCTGATGTTCCATAAAAGGCAACAAACGCCACAAACAAGGTATATAAAGTCTCCATGCTCCCAGGCATAAACTGCCTTCTGCCTACAAGAGATCAGGACGCTCGCCCAGGGATGGGTTATTCTCACCAGCAGGTGCCAATTTCTAACACTACCTTCTAAAACAAATTATATTAACCAGTGTTTGCAACAGGAAGGCAACGGAGAGAAAAGATCACCTGAATCTGCAGCGACACATCCCACACCAAAGAAAACAGCATCGTGCTTGCACCAAGTTAATTTCTGAAACCACTCATGAAAATAAAAACAAAGCCAGAATTGGGGAAATTTGTAACTGTTACTTTTTTAAGTACTCTTTTAGAGAGATACAAAAACACATTGTAACAAAATGCTAAGAGACAACAAAGGAATAGCGACAAAAGTCAAGATATCACACAGACCCAGCCTGCCAAAAATGAAGGGATCATAGCAGATAAAAGAAAACAGTGTTACAAGAAAAGTAGGTAAAAATAGAAGTGCCAGGATATGACATGCCTTCAAGTTATAGAAAAAGCATCTGGATTGTCCTCAAATCCCCTCCTGACTGCTGTCTAACTCTGTAATCATCCCTCTTGAGCAACAGGGTTGTCTCAAGCAGAGCAATGGGGCAACACCAACTGCTTTTCATCCGATGCCATCTGGGGCAAAGCACCTTCCAGTCAGAGAGGGAACAATCTGTGCCCTTGCTTTCACAGACCTGGGTGCAGCCCAAGCCCAACTTTTGGCCAAGTTCAGAGGGCACTGGTGGACACACACATGACCCTCTGCTCATGGATGCAGGGAACGTGTCCTCCAGCCGGGGAGCTTCAGCAGGACTACCGAAAGCAGCTCTGCAAATTAACACAATGGTGCAACTCTTTCCAAGTGAAAGGAAGAGCATAGAAAGCCTCACCTCAGTCTGTTATGGCTCCAGAAATTTAATTTCCCCCTTATTTTCAGAGCCTGCCATTTATTGAGCATTGTTAAGGGGACCCACTTCTCTTCTGCATTCTCTTCTTTCACAAGCCCAAGTGCAAAGCTTGGCAATACATCCTCACGGGATACATACCGAGCAGCATGCTGCTCCCTGTGGGGTCCTTCAAGCACAATAACTTGAGATTTATTTTTTATTTTTAAAGAGAAAATAGCCTTTTCACAAGTGAGCAATTTTTATTTTTACAGCAGTCACAGCCAACTGCACGGCTCTGTATCCGGTGCCTGCCCATGTAGGTCCTTCTGCTAAAGTGACAGCTACAAAGTAGTTGAGAACATTTAAGCAAAAGATGTTTTGCCATTTTGTGAAGCATTAACACTGCTCATGCTTTTAAAGGACGTTACAACAACTTGGCTGTGGACACAGACTTTCCAGCTTAAATTATGGATTTTGTAACACCCTGAACATCACTTCTGGAAAGCAAAGACATTGGAGTGTTTCTCCTCCGTTCGCGCCGTGGTCGCCAAAGTCTGAGCTAGGGGGATATTTGACTTTACATGTCTAAGACAGCGGTGGTGGCTGTGGAGGCTGGGGGGAAATCCCCATTCAATAGAAAGTTGAGGAAAACAAACCCGAGCAGCTGAGTGTGAAAATTACATGAAGTTCAAAGCCATCGAGTGTGAGCCTTAGGATAGAGAAACAGTCAGGCAAGTGCGCAAATGCCTTCCACGTGTTCTGGATGGAAAGAAACTGAATTTTTTGAAGACTAACATGGAAACTGCTTTAAGCAATTTGTCATTTTCAATAGAGGTTCTGCAGTAAAAGAGAGATTTCGACAAGTTAAACAACTTCCTACTGGAGAGGCTGCATGCAACGTTCAAACTACCTCTTGCAGTTGTCTTAGAAAAGAAATATTTCTAATTTTGCCATTCAGGAAGACTTTGAAATGTCACTGCCGTTTGATTTGACCAGTCAAGAGGAAATGCGGAGTTGAGAGAAGGGGAAAACAATGCAAATACCATTCTGTATTTTTTAAATTGGTTTCAGGCAGCTCGGTGAGGGGGTGCTAAGCCACGTGAATATGGCTCATTTACCTCCAAGAAGGGGATACTTCAGACGTTTTCTGTAAACATTACAACTTCAAGTTCACCTGGATAGTACAAGGCATGAGCGTAAAGTATCATCTGAAAGGGCTGAGACTGAGAGCACTTGAGCTGGAAACAATGTTTTTATGGCAAAAAGTCCCCTGACTGTGATCCACTACAATGGTCTTTTCTACGTCAGGGATTTTAAGGAAAAATAAATACGCAATAAATATTCCCCACTGCTTCTGCTACTGGCTCAGAGAGCATTCAGCAGTGCTGCTCCTGTGTCCGAATGCAGGAAAGGTCTGTCCTTTTGAGGCCTTGATGAAGTTTGGTTTATCAGTTGGTGGTGCGAACAGGAGGGTTTTGCTCAGCTGGGAGCTCAGGGAGGAGGGGGCTCTGCCTGTCACAGCCCACGGGTTGCTGAGAAGATGCTTGAGGTTCATAAAACCAGAGCAACAGGAAGAGAACAGCAGGAAAAAAAAAAAGTATCAGCTGTACAACTATTGTTTGTAAAATCTGCAATCAATACAGGAAAAGAAGAACTCCAGTTTGGATTAAAGCCTTTCAGATGGCTAAAAACTTTTCTTTAAAAAATTAGGGACTTTTTTTAATCTTCTTGGTGAGCGCACAGCCCTGGACACGGAGGGCAGGAGGTGCTGCAGGCAGCAGAAATGCTCTTTGTCAGAAATCAACTAACAAATTGTATCCAGCACCTCCCGAAACGGGCTCCAGCCGGGCAGCTGATGTAACCTTCCCTGCCAACTCAATTGCACCGTGGAAAAATATGTGTATTCCCAGCCAGGGGCAAGATCCCATCCGGGCAGCTACCGCTACGGCAGACACTGTGCAGAATGAGAGAAGAATGCCCAAAATAAAAGTTAACTGTGATGAGCCGGTTTGGGAGCCAGGGATTCCTTGTTTTCCCCAGCATCCTCAGGATGAGAGCAGGCAGCACTGCTCCAGCAAGATGCAACAATAACTCGCCCGCTCAGACTCAGGGCTCATGCTGGCACAAAGCATGGCAGTCCCAAAGCAGGGCACAGACGACCAGGCTGAGTTACACCCTAGCTCTGCTAAATCAATTTGAAATAGATTTTTTGGTTAATCCCCTGCAACCTTTTAACAGCTATGAGCTCTTCGGGATTGTGACAACTTGCCCGGGCTTTTAGGCAAACAGCAATTTCCACGCTGGTTTAGGCAAGCCTCAGCACCGATTATAGCATCTTTTACACGCAGACAGAAAAAGCCCTCTGCGATGTGTTACGTTAGCACATGCTTAAATTTAAGCACTCTCATTTTTACTGGGGCTTTTCTCATGTCTAACAGCTTCAGCAGATCAGCTGAAGATTTGCACGCTAACTGTTTGCTGGTCTGCAATGTGACCAAGATATCCTATCCCAGATCAGAACTTTTAAAAAAGGCTCTATTTAGCTCCTGGAAAAACTGATATGTGTGTATTTCCAGCATCAACTAATACAACTGGAAAATTGGCAACAGAAAACAAAAATAAATGGAAAATCCACCTTGGACAGTCCTTAGGTCATCTCTTTTGCAGATAAAAATTTCAGTCTTTGACACGTTTTACAAGCACACAGTAAAAAACATATAGGGTATTTTAAATGGAAACACTGTCGTGGCAAACCTGCACCTGAACAGGACAGCCTGGCAATGCAGAAGGGAGCTCCTCCAGCTGAAGCAATTTATCCATTTGGGATAAACTGGGAAGCAGCAGAGCCCCAGAGCACAGCGATTTGTGGGTGAGTGACCTTGCCACAAGCATCCCAAACGACTCACTCAGCCTTTGTGCCTGGCCTCCCCCCTCCAAACATCACTTGGTGTTTTTAGTCCTCACACTCCTTCTCCTGCACAGCATCCCAGCAGGGACAACGCTCTTGGGTACATGCACTGCCTGGCACAAAAAGGGCCCAAATTTCATGAGGCTTAAGAGATTGCCATTGTGCATCCAAGCAGTCACCTCTTTTTTCCACCCTCATAAAGGAATAAACTTCTGTTAAAGAGTAACTCTGGAATGAGGCACCTAAATGCCACTTTATGGCCTTTAAAATGGCGGAGACCTGTGTGCATGGTGAAACTGGGCACCTTTCCGAGATAGCGTTTATAGTCGTGGTCTACTTTTCCCTCCTGTGTTCTTGAAATAACTCACAGGGACCAAAGGTCTCGATACCAGCATTTGTCAGGAAAGGGGAACCTGGATCTGCAGCAGCCGAATCACAAAACCCGCCTAGAAAGCAAGAGAGCTCTCATGAGCAAGTCGACTTTCAAAACCAACACGTTCTGGCAGATGATTTACAGAACAAGTATCGCTGAAACAGTTTCACCACGGGAACACCACAGAAGAGAATTTAAATGTTTTCACAGGATCAGAGGCTGCCCAGGCATCTCATCATGAGGTAATGGGCATGGGAACTGTTCTGGGCCACGATGGTGGTGGTTTTATACTCTTCCTTTTCAGCTTTCAGATACCTGTGCCAACAACAAACATTGCCACTTATGGCAAAACCTGTGGCATTGTCTGTTTAACAGCCTGAGCTGCTGGAGTCATGGGATTAGTTTCTGTTAAAAAGAAAAAAAAAATAAAAGAGATAAGAAGAGGAGATTCTGGAACTCTTCATTGAGGCAGCATTTGACAATATGAATATTAAAAGGCAGAAAATAAAGATACATATATATTCATACCAGTCACATAGAGGTTCTAAGAGTCTCACCTAAGAATTCAAACTATTTTGATAGGTGATACTCAATGCTTTGACAAGCTCCTCCTCTTAGGCTGGGTGCAGGCTGTGTATAGATATAAAAGTTTCCCCTATACATAATGTCCCCGAGCAGTCAACCTTTGGACCAGGACAGCCCTGGTGTCCCCAACACCCCACCTGGATTTTGCCCAGAGTAGTTCTGTGCCTCCCCAGAAAGCCTGAGACAGGCAGTTATTGGAGGTTTAATTGCCCCGCTCCACACATAGTAAATGAAGCTTCCTGCCACACGTAGGATTTATACAGACTATGGTTCAGTTCAGAGAAAAATACCTCCATGTGAGATTAGCTCAACAGTATCAGCCTATCCATACATCTTCATTTAAAAAAAAGAACACAAAGCCAAACACAAACAAAAAACCAACCAAACCCACACAGAAAGAAAAAGAAAATGGGATAATACACCTCTGGTAGACGTAGGAAAAAAATTTGAAAAATATAGAAAAAAACCAAAATTGTCAGCTCAGTTCTCCATTTGGAAACAGTCTGACTAATACCAGCAGGCAGTAGGTGACAAGGAGGAGTCCATAGCACATACAGACTACACAAAAGTTGACAAAACACTCTATACCACTGCTAAGTAAGTTTGGTATTTGCGTATAAAATAAACACAGAAAGTTTTCTGGAGTATGGGCAAAAGACAATCTAAAAATAACAAAAAAAAAAAAGCCATCCCCTCCCCATAAACAAACAGCTTACTGATTTTCTTCAAAACCAACTGAATCTGTGATCCTCCGAGTGCCCCACTGTGAGCCCAGCAGAGCCCTGGCCATGCTCAGCAGACAGGCTGCTGATGTTCCTCTCAACCACAACCAGCGTGCATTAAGAAGATATTCTATATTAGTCACTTCATTGTTTAAGGAAAAATGCATACCAGGGAAAAGAGAAGGACACAATTCTTTGTTTTGCATCAGACTAATCCCTCTTTTGCCTTTAGGACAGGGAGAGAACAAAGCCTGGGCTGGACCGGTGGCTGCCAAAGCCCCATCAGGCATCCTGTCCTGCAGCGCCTTCTCCAAGCGCCAGCCCTGCAATGGGGAGACTCAGCCTGGAAAAGACAGTGTCCCCAAATCCAGCCAAACCACAGGCTTCTCCTCCCCAGGATCACTGGGGATCAGTTACCCCAGGGCTGTGCTGTGCCCCGTGTCCCCCCAGCCGTCCCCATGGTATGCAGGGGAGCCCTGCAGGCTGTCCTCCAGCAAGTTATTTTAGGCACCACATCCTAACAGGATATTCAACAGCAAAGTTACAACCCATATTATACATCGATGTAGGCATTCAGGGTTCCCAGAACAAGAAGATGTTGGTCTAGACCGCTTTGTCATCAGCTGGAAAGAAAGTCACGCTCCTGGCTGGTCCCGCTTTTAGAGACGGCCTCAGCACCAGTAACAAATCCAGCCATGAACAGGGGAATCTTTCCTCAACCTGATGCTTCTTCTGCATGCACATATCTCCTCCAGCCATCCTTGGGCTTCCCGCAAGACTCCTGTGAGCTGTTCCTCTGCAGGTCCAAGGCCCAGGAGCATCCTCCCGTATCCCTGCCCCTCATACTGCTGAATGGGAGTTCTACATGCGCTTTTGGCAAAGGAGGAGGACAGGCAGGTTCCTTGCTATTTTTAAGAAAAGTCTTTTATTCTGCAGCCCAGGTCCTCACCTGTCCAGTTCAGCCTGTTTGGGAGGTAACATTTCCCTCTCTCGTTCATCCAAAAAAAAAACCAAAAAACCCAAACCTGAGACATCTATGTCTGTCATCAGCTTGGACTAACACCCACTTAGCGCAGCATCTGCACCACTGGAATAAGAGAAGCTGAACATCAAAGTTGGTTTGGGGTTGGTTTTTTTCTGAAAGTATACAATATCTGCACAGCTTTGTTTGTGTTGAGGGAGTGGCTGGGTTTTAGGCAGCTTCTTTTTCAAAGGCTTTTTTGTTAATAAATGAAAACCCCAGAGTTGAGGTTTTCCCCTTAAAAAACAAGCCACTGTGATTAAGGACACGAAGAAAGAAAAGTCGGCCTCTTCCCAACCTAATTGTACTGAGGCACTGACTTCAGGGCTCCAAAATTACAGATGTATAATCCAAGACAATGAACTCTTTAGTCAAGGATTAGCAAACCATGCAAAACTGATTCCTTATTCAAATGCCTTGCAATTGTAAGGGCATCTGTTCCACTTTGCAAGCCATCCCAAAGGCTTTTTTTTCCTGTTCCATTATGAAGACAGGGCACTTTGCATTATTTTCACACCGTGTAATAAGCGCTATTGTTTAGTCTAACAGGGGACAGTCAATGAAATCCAATAAATATTTTTACCTTCTTTTTCTTTTAAGTTATGATACAAGGCCTCTCAAATATAAAAACAGGAACTGTTCTCAGTCAAAAGCCAAGTCTGTAGAAACGTAACACAAAACGTCAGGATCTGAAGAAAAAGCTACTTTGTTTCTTCAAGGTCTACTAGGGGCAGTTAAAAAAAATAAAAAAGAATCTATGTAGGTTTAAATAATATTACTAACTAAAAACAGTTCAGCACAAATGATGCCAAAGTCAGGACTGGGGACCAGCAGAGAGCACGGTGCCATCATTCCAGTCTGTAGCAGCAGAATAGCTCTGGAAACCATTTAAAGTGTCACAGGAGGGAGGATGGATGGAGTGTCTGACCTTTGGAAACCGAAGGGTGGATCTCAACAAAAATATCCCAGCTACCCTGAGCCACGCTGCTTCGGCAGGGCCAAGAAGGATGCTGGCCCACCTATTTGGTCTAGAAGGAAAAGCAAAAAAGAAAAGTAAAGAAAAAAAAAAATCCAAACCTGCCAACATACCAGCCCAAGGTAAAAGCTGCCAAACTGCTCTGGAAACAAGCAGCCACAGCTCTCTATCAGATCAGTAGAAAACAAACTCTGGCCAACAGTCCAGGCTTGCATTTGTTTCCCAACACCAGATCCTTGTGGAGAACTCCAAACTTAAACCATGAAATGCACCAAATATGCCTCACCTGCCAAACAGTCACAACAGCAAAGGCAAAGCAAGTTATGCGAGACAAAAACACAAAGTGAGAAAACAAAATATCAAGTGTCAAGAGAGACAGAGAAAATGATGATAGCAGTGAAAATTATATTTCTGCAGGAGCTGGTCTTGCACGCTCAGCAGCGCTGTCACTCAGCGCTGAAAAGCTGCTGTTTGCTCTGTCCTGCAAGCTGTGCCTCTGGTGACAGGGTACCGGGAGCGGATAAGACCCCCACAGATCACAGGGGGGGTGACCCATCCCTGTGCCCTTGGTGCAGAAAGGTCACTGAACACTCAAGTTTCTAGAAGGCAAGATTCATTTTTTTTCCACAGACAAACTAGAGGAAAAACTCTGCAGAAATCTGGAGGGAGAGCATTCTGATTTTTGCTCTTCCAATAGCTGGGATGCAGAGCTGGAAGGAGCTCAGATGGGATGGATGGGTCCAAGCCCCAGCCCTCTGAGTACCACTCATTGCTCATGGTAAGGATCCCTGCCTTCAGCTAATGTTTTCTCCCAAACTCTTTACAGTCCTCCTATAAATTCACAGCACTTGCTCGTACAGAACCAGTCCTCCACGCTTTTCACCAAGAAATTTAAGTCACTTGCAGCACACAAAGATCAAAATCCATATGCCTTGATTTATGCATTCCACTCAAAGTCAGAGGAAGCGTAAAAAAACCCCAAACACCTGAAATAACTAGCAAGCATAGCTTGTGTCTGGACGAAAGTAAGGGAATGTAAATAAAAAACCTGGTCAATTATTTTAAAAAACCTCAATAGAGTTCCCAGGCATCCCACCCTTGCCCACAGCTCAGACCTTGCTAATGCGACAGAAAAAGCCCTTGAGGCAGCAGCATCTTCTCAGTTTCCACTGAAGTTACCTTCAAAATCGAGCAATGCTGAAATCTAACGAATGAGGGATGTCTTGGTCGAAATCATCAGCTCTGCACAGCCACAAAAGTGCTACTCAGAAGATCTTTACACCTTAGTGTAGCTGCCCTCGGGCAAATGTTTTCCCTGTGCAAGCATAGCTCTCAAAGGAGCAGGGGTATTTCTCAGGCATCAGAGAGAGAGAGAGACAAAAAGAGCAGAAAGAGATCCATAAATGATTACAGCTTGGACCAGAGAAAAATGACAATCCCAGACACAATGAGCTATTGATGGTTTGGCTTTCAAACCTGTTAAAAGAAGTTGTTACATTACTAACAAGACACATGCAAGATGAATCTTAAACCTCACAATAAAAGGTCAATAATTCACTCACACAGGAGTTGTAACTTGGTTTTAAAAAATAAACCGAAACAAAACTCAGGATGGTGTTAACATCTTATTTTGCAATGATGCTGAATGACTACTCTAATTAGACTATAATTGTAACTTAATTGCACTGTGATCTGACTGGCCATAAAGAGGGAGCCTGGAGTCCCATCTCAATGGGTGGAAAGATTAACCTTATTGTGGAAAACATAATCCCATTTCATGCCATTGAAAGGATCGTATTAATTCCTGAAAATTTTTATAACTGCAAAGATGTGGCGTTTAGGCTCTAATGTCCATCTCTGGGGTGCTATCTCATGGCTCTGGAGAGGATGGATGACCGTTTTGCCACAAGCAGGATCAACTTCTAAATCCTGCCAAGTACTACACTGTAAATCCAGGCATAGTAAAGATAAGGTCTTCCTCAAAGCAGTATTTTAATGTACAGACATACACATTTCACAACTACGAAATGCGGTGCTACTTGAAAGAAAGGTTACCGATTTGTAGCAAAATATATTAGAAGTGATGTGAAAGAGAGATTCTGCCTTTTTTCATTTTACGTTTCAGCAGTGACTAGCCCTGCACGATGCCCAGGGTCAGTGCTGAAAACAGGCCTTTATAAATCTAAAACGCATGAATGTCTCCCAAGTTTTTGCCTGGCAAATCTTTCTTTCCACTTCAAATCCACTCGGGTCCTAAAAGAATTTGGGTCAAATGGAAAAACAACGTAGAGAATTCACCGCACAAGTGATTGGTGCTCGGCTACACAAAGAGTAAAGGAAAATGCTTTTTGGAGCCCACGGGTGAGGCTGCAGAAGTGAACTCCTAGGAAAAGTAAAGAGCCTGCTCTCCAAACAGCTTCTCCCTTCGCTGGCCCAAGAGAGGCTGCTGCCTGCATGATAAAAGGGAGGGAAACTCCGCTCAGTCTCAGGGAGGGATGGGTCCATCATCCCCCGCCTTCCCCCTCTGCAGCACCAGGCACCGGCATCACCCCTGCAGCATGGGATGCTCAGCGTCACCCACTAACAAAGCCACACTCTGCTTCCCAGCGGTGGCTACACTACTGGGCACACAAAAATTTACAGATGCTTCCCTTTTCTTTTTTTCTTATATCCTACCAAAACAAAACAAAACAAAAATCCAAGACAGCAATTCTCTCACGAGCGCTCTCAAGAAAATAAAAGGAAAAGGTCCAAATACCAGCTCAGGCAAACTTTAGAAAGAAACTGGTTTCCTTCAACTAGTACCTGCAGCTGATTTCAACATTTCATGATCGCCTCATATAGCAAATGCCAGCCTGACATTGAATCCTTGAGTCACTGCACCGTATTGCAGAATTTATCTTCAGGTCAAGTTAATGTTTGAAAAGAAACAAATGCAGCTGATAGTGCTGGGTAAACAGTGACTGTTTCTGTTTGGGATCACGCCTGCTCCTGTCTGCCCTGTGTAGGGCTAAAGAAAAAAAAAAAAAAAACCACAACCAAACCCACCTCACAACTCCTCTGTGCCGTGGGATCCCCCCAGCTGCAAAGTACTAAGAAAATTACTAATTGCATAAACTGACCTCAATACCTTCTGGTTTTAAAGCAATTGGTTATATACAGCTTGGGATCCCGAGGCTTTTTAGGGAAGCAAAACTTAGAGAACTAAACAATTTAAAAACAAGTGTACAAACACAATAGCTTTGACAGTTTCCCACACCAAGCATCTGGCTTGGTATGATTCATCACAGGTCCTCTCAAGGAGCAAAAGAAAAAAATAAAATAAAAGGCTGCAATCTGCAATCTCTCACCTAGGGAGAAAGAAAACCCAGATTATCTTGCCTTAAAACATGGTCAATTTGTTATAGTTACAGTTTTAATTCTTCCCTTGTGAAAAACAGCATGATAAACTTTTGCTCTGTTGTGCCAGACTCTGTTAATCGAGATTTTATTATTGATTCATCCAAGTGAGCTCTTTTGTCAAGTGTATTCAGGGAAGCCACAACATTCTCAATACAGCCGAGAAGTCATTGTGTTACGGCAACACAAGCTTTACACTAGAATACGTGACCATCGCTCCTATAATCCAATCTATTCATTCTATACTCACAGACCAAGTAATAATAAAACTGCATTTATTAACTCCACGGGAGTTAATTGCCAATTTCATCAGAATTTAGGCACAGATGTAAGATGGAAACAGTCAGTCATAAAAGCACTACAAGTTAACTGAGGTTTTTTCACACATTTGACAGTTCTGAAAGTTACTAAGATACATGGCAGCAGATTCTCCCTCTCTCTTCCCAAAAAGCAGGCAACTATAGTGGTATATTTTTCCCCTCAAATGCAATACCAAAAAAAGGGTGCATATGGGGAAAAGAATGGAATAGCTTTGTTAGAGTGAGAAAAGCTAAAGAAACTTTTTCTCAAGGGGTAAGGGAAAGACCAAGAAACCCCATAACCAACAGTTTTAAATAGTGTTATTCCAATTCAGAGAATTCATATAGGTTCCCCTTTTTTGTACTTTGTGGGAACCTACTCAAACTTACAACTCACGAAAGCAAGAAAAAATATCGCATGTGGGCCTGTAAGCCTATAAACCCTGGTTTCATGATAAAGTCCGTGCATAGCCAGTTCCACCTATCTTTCACATCCTCCATCCTTGTCTTCCACCAAGTGCAAGGTCAAAACCGTGATTTTCTCTGTTCATGCTTCCAGCTGACTGACTTATTTATAGTAAATTTCCTGTTTTTCCAGCCTTGTAAATGTCATACAAAATAGAAGAGGCAATAAAACTAATACATTTCCAGGCTAATATTGCCCTAGCACTTCAGCACCAGTCCATTAGGCACTGAGGACTGGGAAGAGGAGGAGAATCATAGTTTAAAATGTGTTTACAATCTTATCTTCACACCCCTTTGCTGTCTGCTCTAGCGCTGAGCACCTCCTGTTAAATGACAGTTGCCATGCCCATAATGAGATTTTTAATCAACACAGAAGTAATGCATTTTAATTAAAACGCTCTCCTTTTCTATGCTTATGAAGCTGATCCACGAGGGAGTTCCCTGGCTCCGCGCAGAGCAGCGCACAGATGCCAGGCTATCATTGACAGGCACAGGGAACTGCCTTCCAGACCACAAAAAAAAAATCAAATTATTTAGAAAAAATATGCTTTTCTATTCTACATTCATCTCTAATAAAGCATTAAAAAGAAAAAGAAAAAAAAAAGGGGGGGGGAGGGGGCACAGAACTACAATCCCCAGCTTAGGGTCTTGGTTTTGGCCTCTGGATGAGGATGGTCCAGCGTTTGAATGGACCTTTTTCTCCCAACTTCCAGGTAAACCCAATCAGTATGCTGGAACTCAGCTCTCTACCCCTTCTTTTGACCGTATCCTGGAGCTGAGACACACTTACCACTAAGTTCTGTCATTTCTGGTCTATTTCAATGACATGTTTTTATTTAGACTGAAGAGTGTTTCCAAAATAACAAAAAGTTTAATCACTTTTTAAGCACCTTCTTCCATCCACCAACACCGATCACATTGCAACATCAGAAGCTCTACTTTAACACTTCTGCTAAAACAATCAGTATGCAAAAAAAAAAAAAAAAAACCCACACCAAATCAACCCTGCCTAGTTTCCTCATACTTTTCTCTGCGCTTTTCTCTGCCTGGGCAGGGAAAGCAGCAGGCCCAGTTTCCCTCCCCACTTCCCACTGAAGCCGAGAAAACACAACAGGGAAAAAAAAGACATTTGTTTAAAGAAAACCGGTTTTGTTGAAAGTTCGACACTGTTTGCTGGAGTATTTGACTGACTCTTGGAAATGACTAGCTGTGCTTCAGTTCTTCAGCTCCGGGGCAGCTTTGAGCTGACATCCCAGAGAAGGGAGCAGGTGGCGGAGGGGGGACCACAGCTCAGCTCCTCTCCGACACCCCATCGCTGCGATCTGCTCCGGAGGTTTGAAGGATGGCTACGAACCAAGAGCCTGCAGCCCTCTGGCTCTGCTCATCAGGGACAAGACTTCAGGTGATGGTCCTGCCAGCTGACCATAAATTTTGTCAGCAACAACCAGCTGCGTTGAACCAAGTGCAAGAAAAAAAAAACCCTCTCGCACCACCAGCCATGGTAAAACCCCCAGCTTAAGGATGCATACATCTCTGGATGACAAATATACTTTCCCCTATGGAATCTCTTGGACGATCCAAAGAAAACTTCCCTTCTTTCCTCCTCTTGAAGCTGACCCCGGGGTGCTTCTCCACCTCAGACACCTCCAGGTGTCCAGCCACAGTCCTGCTCATCCTGCCCTTCCGACCATCCTCAGCCACAACGCTGTCTCCTGGCGCTAAACTCAAGTCCTGCCCTGGAAATCACCAGCCCATTAGCCAGTCCTGTTACATTAACCTGTTGAGCAACTGTTGCGTGTACACGGATGTGAAGTGCCTTTTTTTTTTTTTTTTTAAATCTCACATGGGAGGACTCTTCCTATCCTCTTCTGTGGCCGAACGGGAGAACTACCTGTGCGTGCCTTCCCCTGTGTGCTGCGGGGCTGGTTTGTCCTCCCCGAGGGTGAGCCATGCAGGGGGAGGACAAAAGCAAACCCAAGCTGACTTTCAGCCAGGGATGGGAACTGCCCTGGCAGGAGGGTCACACAGCTTTTCCCATCCCAGGACGGGCAGTCGGCGATCACATGCTGCACTTTTTGAACAAGACTCCAGTCATCACCCAGCAGCGCTCCAAAGGATGCTCAGCTGCTGGAGGAGGGGATCTCTCCCACATTCCCCCAGCTGCGGGTCTGTCTTAGGTGCCCCAGGGGACAGCCCCGGACACAGGGCTCCCCCCACGGCACCCGTGGGTGCCCACGCAGGGACAGCTGGAGGCTCCACGGTGCCTTCGGGACAGTGCCTCGCTCAATTGCTCTCTGTGCTTAACGCGGGCCAGAAAACTGCGGGGAGAGTCCAGGCTGAGCCAGGACGAGAAGGTAAAGGTGGGTTTGCACACACGAGTGTGTGCCAACGTGGGCGCACTGCCACACGCAGCGTGCGACTGCCTTTGGGGTCCTGTGCTGCCCCGACGGGCTAATACTCCTCTCTCCCGTACCGCACTCGCCCTCGGCCACCCAGCACCACGGGAGGGATTCTCCACCTCCCCCGTGGGCAGCGCGGAGTGGGTGTCGTCCCTCCCCGCCGTCCCGTCCCTCCGCGGCCCCCCTCGCACCTTGTCGGACGGCTTTCACCACGATGGGGTCCTTGCAGCTCCGGATCACCTCCAGCACGTCGTAGCGCGGCAGCCCGGAGACTCGGACCCCTTGCACCTCCAGCAGCAGTTCCCCCTCGCTCAGCGCCGCCTCGCCGTCCCCCACCACCGCGCCCGCGTAAGGGAACTCGCCGTGCTCCGCGCCGCCGAGCAGGGTGAAGCCCAGCTGCCCGCCGGGCCCGCGGGTGAGGGAGCACTGCCGCACCCGGCTGGCCCAGTGGTTCTTCTTCTGGACGACCCGCGACATGGTGCCCCGCGGCCCTCCGCGCCCGCGGGAGCGCGGTAAGCAGGTGCGCAGGGGGTGCCGACCCGCCGCCTCATAGACCGCGCCACCGCCGGCCCCTCAGGCCATCCCCGCGCGCAGCCCGCGTGGCTCCGCGCCCGCGGAGGGCACGCGCCCGCCCTTCGCCGTCCCTCTCCCGTCTTATTTAAAAAAAAAAAAAAAAATTAAAAAAAAATAAAAAAAAAAGAAAGCCCCAGCGCTGAAAAAGCACACCCGGCTCTTCCGCGCCTTCCCGCGC
>JAOQGH010000003.1:9066008-9155850 GCA_025769975.1 Gallinago jamesoni
GATCTGCCCTAGATGAAGTAGGGGAGCCCGTCCCTCCCCACACCCTGCATCCCCATCACGCCTTTCCCCCAGCTGAGATCTCTCATATGGCTATTTCGCAAAATCCCCATCGCTGTGGGCGCTGCTCGGCATGCCACAGTCTCCGGCCCGAGTGGCATGGTCACCCCCAGGCAAGGGGATGGGAACGCTTTGTCCAGTGCCAAGCAGCACAGCAGTGAGTCAGCTCCATCTCCTGTGCCCCAGGCACCTCTGCCCTGGGAAGCAGATGGGATTGCCAGTGCTGAGGAAGTTGGAATAAGTACCTGAGCCCACTTCCAAGGAGTGGGGCAGAGCCTGCCTTCCCAGGTGTGAAGGGCAAACGGACTCATGAAATTCAGGTTACTTGCTGTGTCTAGCCCTTGTTTTCTTCCACCTCTCCAAGGGGTTTTTCTCCATTTGGAACTTTAATAATTTTTGTGCTTAAGGCTGTGCTCACCCCTATGATTGAGCGGCAGTAACTGCCTCACATGTTCTTTCACTGGCTCTGTAACCGGCTGCCCAATTTGTCACTTTTAGGACCACGGCATGCTTCTTACTGTACCTTGACCAGTAAAACCTGGATCAGTGATCAGAGGAGTAAGTGCTCAGGAGGCCTGTGAACCCCGAGGAGCGATGGCATGGCTAGCAGGGAAGGGTTCCTCTCTCATCTGCGTGCCAGCTGGTAGTTGTGTCACAGGCGTGAGCTCACAGTGCAGGGAGGCTCTTGTTCACAGCTGAGAGCTGGGTGTGACGTATTTTCATCACCATCGTTTTGCGGGATGTGTTATGTGACAGCTCTGCCAAGCTAGAATTCATCTGGGATCCATGTGAGTATCACATGAGCTGTGGCTACCCTGAATAGATCTTACAGAACTACTCATGCCTCATGGAAAAATCTTTGAAAAACACCATTTAGAAAAACAGTTTTGCTGGTAAGATTTATGAGATGACAGATTTCCAAGGGCCATTTTCTGTTTGCTTACAAATACTAATGCAAGTGTGAGCTGTTCCGGTCGTAATCCTAATGCTGTACTCATGTCTGGGCCACTGTGTTCCCAAAAATTGTTCTTGCTGGTCGTTAACAAAACCCTCACACCTCAGCCAAAACTTTCTCTTGACTTTAAGACTTTCTCTTCAGTTTTTCTCCATGACCAGCTTCCTTCCATTTTATCTCCTAGTTGCATCCGGTAAGGAATGGTTGATGAAGCAGTTGGTGAAGCATCAGGACAGCTCTAGATGCTAGAAGCTGGCTTCGCTCGTGGCAGGTCAAGTATAGCCAAGATTTTTCATCATGTCCATTCCTGACCCTGCGACTGCCCAGGAGCTCCCTGCTACAACGAGATGATTTCAGGACATCACTGCTCCAGCCACCTCTATTAAAGGAAGCCCTCAGTCAGCAATTAACAGTGTGGAGCCCGTGACAGGGCTGCTCCGACCCAGGAGAGTCTCAGACACCAGCCCAGTAGATAATCAGATCATTACACCGTACAAAAACCTGCATTTCAGCAGCACGGCGTGGCCTTTCTCCCAGGGGACAGGTGGCCCTGCCTTTGCAGGGAACTGATTTAATGATTAACAGACCATTTTCATCTCTAACTGCAGTTCTAATAACAATACCCTCCTTTTTGCAAGGGTCTCTGAGCACTTTATGAACATTCATTAATGAAGTTTCACAGGGCGCCTGGGGAACAGCTGAACATTAACATGGGGCAGGGAGAAGCTCAGGGACATACTTCGCCTGAGCACATCTGGCTGCAGCTGTCCTGCCTCACCTGCGGCGGCTGGTCCAGCATAATCTCACGTGGACAGCACAATCTTAACATCTCACAGCCCACAACAGCATGGATAAAACCTGATTCAGGCCAGCTCAGAGCTTTAAGCAGAGCTCAATTCCTTTGTTGTCTCCCATCATCGTGGTTTGGTGGCCCATCTGTCAGCAGCCTCTAATCTGTTGGGATGAGTGTGTTGATGTTTTTTTCCTCCTTCAGGAGGTACCCCTCACGCTTTGGGTCCCGCTGCAAACACACACCAGCAGCTAAAATGCTTCTTTCAAATAGGATATCGACCCGCAGTCTTGGTCTCATAAGCATCTCTGAAATTTCATGCTGTGCCCTGGATTTTAAAATGGGTCAAAGCTCCCCCAATGCTTCAAATCATTCTCTCAGATTTCATACTAAAACTAGAGAAAACCACAGTTTTACTGGTTTGGGGATAAAAAACTATGTCTAGTGTCTGAGAATGTTGTGGGTTTATGGCAGCACTGAGCCATGTGCTCCCACCAGAGGGCATAAAAAAAAATGATGACAATGATTAAGGCTACAAACAGAAGTACAGATTATTTAATACAGGAGAATTTATTCTTAATTTCCAACTGCAACTAAACCCTCAATACTCTGATAGCACAGGCCTCAAGGCTTTGAAAAGCCTTTTTGAAAGCCTGAATATGTGGATCTTGGGAAAAAAGGAGACTTTAAACAAGGTCCAGCCATTCAGACGTTGAGGTTTCCTGTTGGTACACTCATCCTACCAGTATCAGTAGGAAAACCACATACTGCTGTATTTCCCAAACAGGAATTGTTGTTCATAGTTATCCCACCTAACTTTTATCAGAGAATTTTTTTGTATGGCATTCAGCATTTCTGGAGAAGCTGGCACTGCTCTCTGGAAGCAAGGAGGAGCTGGGATGTTGCTGCTTTGAGTCCTGGCTCTGGCAAACACTTCAACTGATGACCCTGCTGCATATACTGATTAACCACTTTATTTGTGGAAAACCTCCCAAGGAGTTCTGGTTAGAGCCACGGAGCAGCCAGCATGGACAGATACTGCCTAAATTCATTTGCAGAGTTGGGCCAGCGAGCTCCATCCCCAAAGGATGGACATGTCCAGCCTCTCACAGCAGGGTGGCTGCATCACATCCCATGGCTCACTCCCCGGAGTAAATCCGTGACCATGGGATCCTAGGAAGAAAGATGCAATTCACCCCTTGCTGGGATCCCCTGTGTCACGTTCCTCTACAATTTATTTCAATAATATCACACACAGTGGAATATAAAGCTGAAGATCAATCTCATAACCATATTAAGACACTCTGGGGTGTATTTTATAGGGCCATTAATATACTTCTTGGGTGGTTAAAGTCACCCACAGCATAAATTAATGGCTCCATAAAACATACTCTGTCATATCCTATGGCTTAAATAACACACAACAGGCCGGGTATATTGGGATGTTGTTGAGCTCATTGGGTGGAAGCACAAGGGCACAGAGTGACCGCCTGGCAGCAGGTACACCCTCACAGGGATGCTGGCCTCAGGCTGTCTTACAGGTAGTGTGAAACCAACAGTCATTATAAAAAGCAAGATTCTAAAAAAAAAAAAAATCCTACACAATTAAAAATTGTAAATCTCATTAGCTTTCATTAGCATTTGTGCTCACTGAGTTTATTAGTCTTTTTCAGGCGTATCTTCCCTGCAGAAGCTGTTGCTGTTCCAGGATATGATTGCTGTGGGTGCGGCTGTTTGGCAGGGAGGAGTCAGGCTGCTCCCAGCCTTGGAAAGTGCCCGAAAAGTCCGGAGCAGAGGGGAGAGGGCACAGCCTGTTGGCTACAGTAAGGATCCGACGGGCCTTGTGAAGGAAACGGAGCTTGCCACATATTTCAACTTCTATGAATTTCAGACAGATTTTATGGGAGTGGAGGTCTGGTTCACACAGGAGCATTTCCAAACACTATTTCCAAAAAGGAGCAAAAAAACTTGAAAAAGAAAAAAAGACTTTTCTAGTCTTTCTTGACTATGATCTTGTCACAGAAGGAGCAAGTTCCTGCCCCTAGTCTGGTAGATATTAAGTCACATTCTTCCCTAGGAATTTTTCTTGTGCTATTTTAATGGTTCCACATGAGTTACCAGAGACTTTTCAGCAGACAATAGCTCTGCCCTGCTAAGATAAGCTATCCCAATTCATCTGTCTCAGCTGATAAACCTCCCCCCTTTCTGCTTCTGCTGCACAAAAAGGAAAAGGACTCACATTTGTGCTCAACTGTCCAAGGCACCAACACTCACTTAAACTCACTTCAGACCCCGAGAGTCTCATTTTCTCCTCCTTTGTTACCCTCCTCCTTCCCTCTGCAGATGCATGGAGAGTCACTTCACATCCTCAAACTCCACCACCAGCTCTTCTGAGACTAATGGAGATGCCTTTCCCTGTCCTTCCCCTGCTTTCTACAAAGTACCACTTCTCTATCACACACTCTGTATCTTCTCTCTATTTTCTCTATGTATCTTCAAGGCATAAAACTTGCTATTCATTCCCCCTAAAAGATCCTGAAAACTAGCAAGAGACAGCTAAATCAGGAAAGACTTCTTCTCTAAGTCTTTATGGCGCCATAAAGAAAAGGCAAAGTCTGAACCTTTCAAAGATGCTGCGTGTTGAGTAAGTTGATAGTCCCTCGTGATGGATGTGTATTCGAGTCGGATGGCTTAAATATAGAAAAAAAGGAGGAAGAAAAAGCTTGGAAAAAACTCACTTCTCTCTCATAGCACAGCCTGGTTCAAATAGCTTTTGTGGAGCTAATTAAAGGTGTCAATCTCATGATTTGGTTTGAAAATAAAACTAGCCACAAAGGCTCAGCTTCCCAAAGCTGAGGCACAAGGGACTGAGTCAGTGCAGTATCTTGTCCACCAGCTCCACTATGCAGGGTTGTGTTTTTTTTTTCTCAAAAATGAAGAACTGAAGCACAGAATCATAATAGCAATTCTGTACAAAGAATAAACTGCAGAAATCCCTTCCCACCAAGTAAAAACTCTAAGTGGAGAAAAGATTTCTACAATAGAGAATTGATTTCATCCTTTTCAAAAAACTGCCCAAGTAGCCTCAATATGATTAAAAAAATATATTAGTAAGTAGCAATAAAGCAGGATGATGGGACAAGCTGAGGTTTTGGGAAGGAGTTCCTCTGGAGCAGTATCGATGCGCTCTTCCTTCAACAGCGGGGAATAGCTGGGAGGTCCCTCTCTGGATCATAATTATTATTCTGGCAAAAGCCACGACAGACAAGGCAGCAACACACAGCACGGCCCTGATCCTGCAGCCATCTGGGGACTGGCTTTACTTTGCTCATGAGAATAATTTACAGGCATCAGACAAGCCACATGTGTAAGACTGAGCACACACATAAATGTTCTCAGAAGCAGAGCCAATTAACACACCACAAGATATCTCTCAGTGATTTAGAAGATATACAAACCCCGTCTTGCTTTTTGAAGCACTGAAGCAGAAGAATTCATGGTGGTGTCTGATGCTGTACCTTCACAGAGACATCCCTGATCCACTTGCTACTTGCTGGTCCCACAAGAGCATCTTTACACTGAAACAGCATCTACTGAATGTACAGGCTTCGTCCAACAAAAGCAGCATCTTGGATAAGAGGCGCTACCCCTGCGGTGCCATACCCCCTATGGAAAGATTACGATCATCATTACTATTTATATGTAATAACAGCCAGAAGCCTTGGCTGGGATAAACAGCTCCCAGAGTTAACGCGGCCAAACATCAAGGGAGATGCTCCGTTTCTCCAAGCAGCTCCAAAGAGGAATCCAGGGCCTGGGAGCAGGTCAGTGGTAGCTGGGATTAGGATTCCTGACTCCCTGCCTGGCGTCCTAATATTAGCTCGCATTGTCTCCCAGACCCTCTCGTCATTCCTTCGCATGAACCGTGGGCCCAAATTAGCACGTCTCGCTGCATAATCTGCCAGCCCGTCCTGCGCTGTGCTAAATTAGTCGGGGACTGAGCAATCATGGGGACAGCTCTTGTACAGCCTACATGGGCTAAGTTGTTCCTACAGTGTTGTTCGCTCCTTATTTTCCCAGCATCATCGCAGAAGTATGACGGGCTGGATCCTGGAGCTGCGGGCCATCCCCTTGTTCGTGCTCCAGCCTGGTGTCGCTCTCCAGAGACGAAAAGCCAGCTCAGCAGTGGCTTTGCCGGGAGCCAGCTTTGGGAAGAAGTGTTAACAAATAAACTCCAGTTGGGTGGCAGATGAGCAGACCGAGAAGCGAGCGGCAGTGCTCGGGCTTGTTCGACTGCCAGCCCGTCCCCACGGCACACATCAGCCTCCTTGGTGCGGTTTTAACGAGCCTCCTTCCTCGTTTCGTGTTCAGCGAGGGGCCGATCGGTTTGTCGCCATCCACGTGGGCTTCTTATCTCGTCGTGTCCTCCAGCTGTGAGCTCAGGGCTGCCCATAAAAATACACAGCACCCAGCACGACGGGGCTGTGGGCTGGTGGTGTTTCGAGCCAGTGCCCACAGCGAGTTTCGGTTGGCTTCGAGTCAAGCTCCTCCTACTACCAGGGGAGCACTAATGGCATTAATTTCCACCACATTCATTATCCTTGCATGGAGCAACCCCCGCCTCTGTGAAGCGGGGCTTTAATTTGAAGCAGAGAAATATGGGGAAATTGCAACAAATCCCCTCTTGACTCCAGGTCACTCAGTAAATACCCACCCTCTCCTCCCCAGGTAGGGGAGCGCTCGCAAGGCACAGAGGGTTGAGCAGAGCAGCAGGTAAAGTGAGAAGGGGAGGGCGTGGGAGAACCTGGACCTCCAGGACCGGTCACAGGACTGGTTTTATAAGGTGCATGCGGGGTCTTGGCCAGCAGCAACTGAAAGACAAGCGACTCATTGAATATTATCCCTTTCTGGCAGCAAGATCAGTGCAGTCAATTAGCTGTAAAATCTGAATCATGTCTCTGGCAGGCACGCTCGAAGAGGAAGCGGCTCCACCTTCCTGCTCTGCCCAACGGAGGTCAAAGCATCCACTGCAAAGCGTCCTGCCGACAGCAGCTTGCCAGACCCGTCACCAGCAGCCACCGCAGCAGGGATAAATCAGAATATTGCTCCTGTCACGCAGCAGGAACAGCTCAACTCCCAGCCCTCGGCATGAGGTCATGGAGGCTTTCCACAATCCTAGGACCACTTAGAAAAACCCTGAGCAAGATTATCCATCCACACAGCTCCATGTATGGATGGACATCATATCTCCCACACATCCTTCAACACCATTTTACTGCTAGGCTCATTTCTTTTTTTTATTGCTGTAGAATTAAAACTTAACACTCCTGGACTTGCATCAAATGATCTTTCAGTCGATGATCTGGATCCATGGAAACAGAATTGCGTTGTACAATGACAGACGCAGTCCACTGCCCAGCAGAGGACCAAAGCTGGGAGAAGGGACCCCGTCAGAGGATGGCCCGCAGTGAATTACGCATGCCTGCTCTTGGGAGCTGTTGCTCACCAACGACTCTTTAGAGACAACATGTGAAGCAACGGAACAGTCTTTGCATTTCTCATACGCCGGCTGTAACGCTGCTCCCGACACACACCTTCCCGGTTTCCATCTCCTCCGTGTGTCACCAGGCCTCGCCACTGGAAACGAGTTGCCTTCGTCCTCCACGACACAGCGGGGATTAGGCTCCAAGCGTTATTAGCAAAGCTGAGGGCTTGCTTCGGGCAGGGGCCAATTTCAGCATGTCAATAATTGATCAAATCCCATTGCTCTCCTGCCAAGTGAGTTTCAGTTCCTAGATGATTCAGCAGCAGCGCTGCGAGGATATATGGATGTGAAGAGTCCCCGGAGGGATTCCTGTGAAATTCTGCATTAAAATAAGATGCCCCGAGCCCAGCAGTAGGATGGAAATGGGGAATTGAGGATCACTCCCTCTGTGTCTGCAGGGACTCCTAAAACCTGGGAAATTTTTAGTGGAGTTTCAGGGCGGGGAGAGGAGAAAGAGCAAAGGCAGAAGAGCAGAGAGGGGGAAAGCCCTGGGGCGGAGGAGGAAGGGAAATAAAGCGCCAGGTTTTGTTTTGGCCACTTTGCAAGGGCTGCAACTCTGTTGTCATTGAAAACAGGAAAACCCTCTGTGAAGGTAAGGGGAAAATCAGAGTGAGAAACCTCTATCAACAGGTTTCCAGAAGGTAGGCTGAGAAATGAGAAGTATAAAGAGCCAAGGACAGCTCCAAAGCCCATGTGAGCACTTCGGGTTTTGGATGTGATCCACGTCTATTTTAAAAAAGGATGAGAAAAGGAAATATAAAAGGAAGAGTACCTCAAAACTGCCCAATGCAAATTAATTTCTGAAAGGGCATGGCAAGCCAAAGATGAAATATTCATCCCTTCACATCTTCTGACCTCTTCCAATTCATTATCCTAATGTGAGCTCCAGTACCACAGTTAGCTTTTGCCAGCATGCTAAGTCAGCAGAGACCAGATGGCACTCACACAAGGTGTAACAGCTCTTCTGAACAGATTTCAAAGGGAGAAGTGAAGGGGACTAAGAGCTATAAAACCACTGCAATGGCCCTAAGTTACTTCAAACGTGGTTACTGAATAAATTTCTATTTGCTCAGAAACACTTTCCAATAGAGAGAACATCCCCAGTTCCCTGCTTTTATCATTTGACTCCAACACCCACTCGCCCTGCAATGCCCAGGAGCACTTTGCAAGGTCGAGCGGCTGTTTCTGAGCAACCTGAACCCCATTGAAGCAGCCTCTTCCCCTTAAGTGGGGTTTTCCAGCCTGCTCCTGGCAGAGACCCCACCTGTGTGCAATTTGGCAGCTACCCCACAGCGTGAGGCACTCAGCATCCTGCAGCAGGCAACCAACGCTGCCCCCCCAACCTGCCGGCTGCCTGCCTTTACTGCTGTCAGTTGTCTACACAAGCAGCATTTTCATCCTTCCTTTCATAAAGAAAATCCTTTTACATTTCACGGTGCAGCACAGACCTGATCCTCTATTCTTACAGCCATGGGAATCCTACCATGGGCTCCCCGGCAGCCAGGGCTGGCTGCTGCACTCAGCCTATTGAAATTCCCTGTATTTTAAGTCTTCCTGGTTTTAATTGCTGCTCAGCACTGACATTTCAAAACGATGCTTCTTTGCTCCTTCTTTTGTGTGGAGCCTGTTTGTGTTTGTTTGGGGTTTTTTTTGTTTTGTTTTTTTACTCACTGCTGTCTCTTCCCTGGAGCCCTTGCTAATGAATGCAGCATGCTGATGACCTCTCCATTATAAATAGTTTAATACTTTTAAATAAATATGGGACCGTGCCATGATTGTGTGGGTATTTCATCTAGCCTGCAGCATAAGGAGCCAGAGCTGACAAAGGCAACCACGGCTTTATTTGTCATTCTCTTGCTTGTTTGTCATAGAAAGCAAGAAGAAGGGGCCAGGACCCTGTACTGCAATGTACAGCAGCAGATTTGTTATTCTAAACGTATCACAAGAAGCTGCTCCTCACCCTTGTGCAGCAGATGGATGCAATAAAGAGAAAACTTTTGGGTTGTTATTTGGTTACTTGCAGTCTATAGCGCTGCAAAACTCTGAGCTGAGCCACAGAGTGAATCAGAGGAAGGTACATGGCGGGGGGGATGGGGGCAGTTCTGTTGTTTTTTCCACTGCACTGCAACAGAATTAACACATTAGCCTGACATTTAGCTGATATAATTTATTCCTAATTTGGGAGCAAAATTAATTCTCAGCAGTAATATTAGAACACCAAAACCCAAACCAAACCAAAAGTGACAAAGGAGAAGAGAAAGGGGATGAGCCTGAGTTTGGGTCAAATTTGGCAACATGTTAATTAAGTTTTCAGCCCATCAACTTCTGTGTTCCTGATTTCCCTTCTTTCCTTCTGGGTGTATCCAGATTTCCGCTCTACGCAGGTCACATGGGGTAGGTCAAAATTTGCTTGTCCCTCACAAGAAGCTTCTCAGACAGTAATAAACTCCTAGAAAGTTCACCCAAGTAGTACCCGAGGATTGCCTTCCCCCACAGGCAACTCCCCGGTGGCACGAAGCCAGGATTGATGCTCCACATCTTCCATTCCCAGCCTCTGATTTTACCGAGGCACGGGGTGTGAACAGGGACGGCTGCCAGCGCGGTAATTTACAGCAATGCAATCCATCCCCATGGACAAGGAGGAGCAACGATAGCTGATGCCAGCTGTTCCCCAAATGTTTCCACTGACAAGCCTGCTTCTGGGCTTAAAAACCCAGCTTCCAGATTTGAGAAACCCGCTTTTGCGGTTGCAACTTTCCTCCTGCAGCCAAGCATCCCTCAGGCTCGTCACCCTGCTGCCTCCTCGCCGGGTTACTCTCCCTTAGACCCACTTTCTTCAGGCAAGAGGGTGCAGAGCCATCCCTGATGATGTGCCCTCCTGCCTCTTGCAAGCCACCAAACTCAGATAAGCACCTTTCTTCCCCTCTGAGTAGTCATCTGAACTCCCAAGTGCCACGGCTAACCCCCATCAGGTTTTTTCCCTTTGAGCCTGGAGAACCACTCGGCTCGTGCACGCTGTAGTCCTTCTCCACGGAACAGCAACAATTAAACAGCCTCATGCAAATGGATGGGGAATGAAGGTCACGGTTATTTTTAAGTGACTTTACTCCGAGATTAATGAGGAGGCAGTCTGAAGCTGTACACAGCCTCTTGCTTGCTATTTCTGATCTCATTCCTCCCCGTGCAGCTTCCTCTGATGGCGTTGTACCACAGGAGCAGTGTAAGGGGGGATGTCCCTTCACACTCACTGAGCCTCACCATCACACGGGCATTTACCCCCAAAATGGGGAGCGCTGTGCTTTAAAACACCATACTTGCCTCCACGGGCTCCAACTGTTGGTAGAGTAAACGAGTGCCCTTGGGAGGAACAAAAGGAAACCAGCAGGTCTCCTGCCCCTGGAGAGTAAAGAGAGGCAAAAACATACAGTGAAAGAGATGCTTTTGAAAAAAGATAACTTTGCAAAAGGCAATGTGACACCACCTGCCTCAGCCCCAGAGATTGGAGCGTGAACTGAACTCAGGGGTACAGCAGAAAGGTATAATTACCTAATTGCCTCTAAATCATGTCATTTAATAAATGCTCTGCATGGTGCCATGGCCTCTGGAGGTGGTCCCTGCCCTGGGCAGTTCCCCCAACACCACCCTGCCCATCAGACCAGGTCCCATGTGCCGGTAGGGTGACAGTCCCCAGGGAGTCCATGGCCCCTGCACTGCCTGCCTTTCCTTCACCCTCTCCTCTGCTCCCCAACAGCCAAACACTCACGTTAGTTGTGGTTAGCCAACTGCCTGAATTTATATATATTTAAAAAAAAGAAATAATCAGAAGTGCCCTGTAGATTTAAGATTCCCTTGGGAGACAGGGTGGACATAAGTGCCATGTTATTAACCACTGGAAAACAAGTGTGAGAGCACTGATTAAGAAAGTGGAAGGTGGGAAATAAAGCATTTTCCCAATAGTTTCTGAACTGCAGTTCACAAAACATTACATTTCTAATTATAAGCCCAGGAAGTTTTAATGTAAAAAGTGACTTGTGTGACAGTATAGGTTTTTCTGCTCATTAAAATACCCCTTGAGTTTAATTTCCTTGCCCTTAATCCTGAACCTTAAGGCTTGCACAGGTAAGTAGGTAATTAACACAAATTTCTCTCAATTATACAGCTCCTGCAGTATTGCAGAGCTGGCTGTACTGGAGCTGGATGCTGTTAGATGCTGTGCTCCCCAAATCCCTTTGGGAAACAAGGCAGCGGGTCCTGGGTACCCTGCTGTGTCCCTGGGTCACAAACTGCAGTGTGCTGGAAAGCTGCATCCTTGCTCAGCTACATTTGAGAGAAAGGATTTCTAACCAAAATACGTGGGCAACCCTCGAGGGTGATACAGGGGAACAGAGGGTCAAATCTTAGAGGACAGCTCTTCTCCAGGGAGAAGCTGCTGCAGATCTACCCCAAACATCATCATTTCTCCAAGCAGCCAAGCGATACCAACTGCTCTGCATCATTGCAGATACCAGTGCTGTAGAAAGCCTTCCTGGCAAGCTGGGGCTGGTGATAATGAGAAGATATTCAGCTCTCAGTTGGCTTGAAGCAATTCTCCTCTACTCTGCGGTGAGCATCAAGGATGAGTTTCGTGAAGCCAGCTACCCGGTGGGGAGGAATAAGGTTGTTGAATGGGTTTGAATCCACAGAGGGAACAAGTCCCCTTGTTGTTGGCCCCTCAAGTGAGATGTCTTTGCTTCTGCAATGCAGGGGTTTGACCAGTCCCTCTCAAACATTGGGAATCTCAGTCCTGGAAACAAGCCAGCCAACCTCCAAGCTGCCTCAGAAGAGGAGGTATAGGTCCATTACATCAACATAAGTCCCATTTACAGCATTTCGTGCTCAGAGGTGCAGCTCAAGGCATGCTTCATTTAACAAGTAAAGACTTTACACGAGTTACTTCCAGTTTAGGTGATAAGGAACGGGGTTATTTGCCCAGATTTATACACCTCACCAAGACCAAGCAAGGCTTGAAACCCAGGTCATCTGCCTTCCAGCCCTGCTTGGCTGACTGACAGCCTCCTTTCCCTCTGCATTTGAAGTGTGAATACATTAAGTCCAGGGTTTTTTGTATTTATCACAACAAACGTGGTCTTATCTACAAATGTAAGTAGTGTGAGGCAGGTGAGGCTAGAAGTAGCTTTCTCATCATGTGGGAAGCTAATTTCCCCTGGTGCCCTACAGCCTCCTGAGCCTCAGGCACCACAACCAGCACAGCAGGTGAATCCTCCTTCTCCAGCCCTAACCCAGAGCCCAAATCTCAGCTTCAGAGGAGCTGAGCCCTTTTCTCCAACACCCAAGGAAGAGATAAACATCACCTTGCAAAGCCAGCTTCCACCTCCACCACCCAGTCCATGACACAGCTCCAACAGCAGGAGGAACATCCCCACAGGACAGAGAGGGCTACAGCACCCACAGCCACACACCACCACTGCCTGCCCCAGCAGAGGGACCCCAGCTCACGCCTAGAGACTGCTCAAATGCTCAAATCCCCCTTCTCATCCCAGCCAGAGCTGGGCACCTTTCTCAGGGAAATTCATGATGTTTGCTCCAACCCACGTCAAGGGGAGATAAGTCCCCAGGAGAAACTCCATCACACCAAGCTGCGTGTGAGCAATCACCAAGTACATCACAGCAGCTTTCCTACACGCCACTGCCAGTAACCAACTCATTTCCCTCTGAAGTTGAGGATGAAAAATAAGACGCAAAACCAAATTATACTCTGTTTATGTACATAATTCCCTGCGCATCTGGATAAGAGCATGCCCGTGGCCTATATTACGCTGCATCTGATTCTCATTAGGTGCTTGCGATTCCTTCTTGATAGGGTTTTATTGCTCTCGGTGACACAGAGACAGAGTTATGGCCAGGCCGTTTACTCTCTGCGACTGCCCTGGTGTGGCCACGGACTGCAGGGCCCGCCGCAGCCCGCTCCCAGCCGATCCACAAGGCAGTTTCTCAAATGACAGCCCCGCCAGTTAATAGCTAGAAACAAAGCCAGAGCTCTCCAAAGTGAATTCTGTAAATTGGCTGCCAGGGCTTTATTTACAGTAACCAAGACAAGAGGAACCAAAGGCAGAGCCCGCACGTGGCCCCAGGCAGGCAAGAGCCAAGCAGCATCCCCTTGCGCCGGCCAGGGCTCTGGACCCAGCCAGTACTTGGAGTTTTTCTTTAAGAGTTAAAGTTTGTATGACTATGAATATATCGTTCGACTCTGTGGCCAACTTCCCAAGAGAAGATGTTTTGCAAATATACTTTTCTTTTTGTGAATTACCCCAGTCCCTGCTCTTCCCCACCTTGTAGCCTCATCCACAAGCCAAAGCAGATGACAGCCTGTTGCTGGGTGAGCAGGTAAGAAGGCACAGAGGGAATCTGGCTCATCAGTTAAGGGTGTTAAGCCTCATCTTAAGCAGTTTTAGTATTTTGTTCCACAGGATCTTGATTTAACCATATAAATTAGTGTTCTGGGATGTGCAGAGAAGCATACCAAGTTCTTTCCTACGCTCATTGTCACCTTCAATTGAGGAGAACATTATCAGATATAGCCTATGATGCATATCAGAATACTATCTACCTAGATAGTATTGCTTGTAAAATGCAGATTTGCCTTGCAGTAAAAATCCCTGCAGTAATCCACAACAAAAAAATTAATATACTTAGAGGTTATTTTTTTTTTTTTACTGGCAAAGTAACAGGAGAGCTACAGATTACCCTAAATCAGAACTTGTTTAACTCTTCAGAGAGCAACAGTTATTCTCATACAGAATCAAAGCCTTAACTTCCCAGCATTATTGCAGCAACAAAATACATAAGTGGGGAAAAAAAAAACAAACCACAACAACCTCAACAGTTTTTGATGCACAACTGAGATCTCTTAGGAGCCTCCAAATAATCAGCTCTCCTGAACAGAAGGGTAGGCCAAAAAAAAAAAAGCCATTTCTTACCACCTTTATGGCCTGTAAGAGTGGAAAGGCCCTGCAGGAACACCACAGCACCTACCAAACCCCATAGACTCTCCAGGGATACAGAAATTTCTGGGAACATCATCTGGGCTGCTAACTTCCTGAACAGGAGTCTGAAATCCCACTTGCATGAGATTTACTATCCTGCTCTTTATTTTCCTCCTTAGCACTATCCCTGTGCCAAGAGATGAGTCTCTGAGACCCTGGGCTGCCGTTATATCCCTTATCTGCAACCAGCCCAGCACCCAGTGGCCAGCATTAACTTCATTAAATTTATAAAGCAATTAGAGCTGGGTGAGCAATGCCAAAAAATCTCAGTGAAAGTCCTGTCAGCTTTTTAAACAAATTCATTCCAGCTGGGTTCGTGCTCCCGGTGCTTTGGCTTCCCACCCAGATCCCAGCATGGGAGGTCAGAGGTAAAAACAGCTTTGGAAGGGGTGAATTTTAAGTGAGAATCAGAAGCTATATGCAAATGCTGAGCTGAAGTGAGGGTCCATGCGAACAGGAAACACTCACAGGGCGTGGGAGTTTAATGGCTAATTAAATCAGCACAAGCATTGGGTCTATGAACGAGCTATGGGTCAGGGATTGTGGAAAAAAAGCATTCATGGAACTGATTAATTGAAGGGAGTTGTGATCTGTCTACAAATAAATCAATTGAGTAATTAGAGCTGGGCAAGGAAATGTTTTTGCACGTGGAAGATTTTGAAATATTTCTTTGTTTTAACTCGGGACAAAAGAAATGCAAACTGAAAAGGGAAAGAAAATTCAGACAAGGTCCATCCTGACTCTGCTTAGGTCAGTTTGAAACGTGCCGTTTCCTCTCTGGCCTTACAATAATTCTGTTTTATAATTATTTTACCTTTCAATATGAAGAACAAGGTTCAGACTGGATATCTGGAAAGCAGTTTCATTTTGAACATTGAAGACATTTCATAGCATTGAAAAAGCTTCATTGAAATCTGTCTTTTCAAGGTGAAAAAGACATTTTCAGCTAATCAGCATTAATTTTTGGGAAAAAAAAATCTATCAGTTAAAAAACCATGACCCTTTCAGTCGTTTATCCATTGCATATTCCTGAGTTCTAAAGGCAAGAGCCTTGGAAAAGATCAAGTTTTCTTAGTTACCTTAAATGAGACAATCCATCAAACAGCATTTATTAATTATCCAGACATTGGAAACAGAATAGGACCAAGTGAAGTGGGACGGGAGGGTCGCAGTCCATATCTCCCACATCTCCTCAGTCCACTGCTTTTCTTCTTTTAATTATCTTAGCTATCTCTCATGAGATATCAGTCAAAAGCCAAGAATTTCTCCAAAGGCAAGACCGGGGAGATAAGATTTCAGTTGACTCTCAAATTCATGGTGGGGTGGCTCAGTTTCCCGTGACAAAAGGTTGTAACACAAGCAGGGCACAAAGGCAATAAGGTTCCCCACTCTCTGAGGACTAAAAGTGAACTAATGTGCACTTAGCCCTGGAGGAAACATCATGTGAGTAAGGATCTAGTCTGACCTCAAAGTTCCCTTTAACTCTAAGGGAGGGCCTTACAGGGTCACTTTTATGCGTAAGTATGAAGTAGGCATTGATTTAGGTCTATTACGATAACTTCGGCATACAAAGGCAAGAAGAGTGAATTTGTCAGTTTTGATAATTTTGAAAGTTTCTCTGCCACACCTGCATGATGTTTAATCAAATCTTCCCTGGGAACTCTTTGATTTGGTTGATTGAGTCTGAAGAAATGAAGTTATAAATTTTATCTGAATGGTGATGCAGTTCACAGCAACTGACTGTTCGAAGTAGCTGTCTCAGGAGCAGGATGCGAGACATCCTGTCAAATACCACCTCTTAATTATCTGGGTATTGGAAGAAAAAATGACCAGAGGGAGAGAGACATGAAGGTTGCAGCCCAG
Organism: Gallinago jamesoni; assembly: GCA_025769975.1. Taxonomy (NCBI): domain Eukaryota; kingdom Metazoa; phylum Chordata; class Aves; order Charadriiformes; family Scolopacidae; genus Gallinago; species Gallinago jamesoni. Next base: position 9,082,262 of record JAOQGH010000003.1, read on the forward strand.
GGCTCCCACATCTCCTTGGTCCAACACTTTTATTCTTTTTGGACTAGTATTATTTGCTTCCTGACCGTGTATATGATTGCCACATTTCACCTTGACATAAGTGCTTTCATAAAGGTGATTAGCAATTTTTGATTGCTTCTTTGATTAAGGTGAAGGACAAAAACCTTCAGCAAACATCTTCATAGCCTGAGAAAGGATTACTCATCCTTCATTTCTGGATGGTAAAATTAGTGTAACACAAAAGGTTGCTGGGGCAAAAAATCCCAACTTTTTAATAAATGATTGCTCTTAAAAGGCCTTCCACCCCAGGATCTCAAATCAATTTAATCAGAAACTGTAAACTTAATTAGACCTCAGAACAACCCTGCCAGTGGGGCAAATCTCTGAATAATGGAGAAGTGTCTATCAGGGGCCAAATTCAGTCCTGGCCAGGCTGGCAAAGCCATTAGAAAGGCAGACAGAGCAGCTGAAAAAAGGCAAAAGCAGAAACTCTCCTGAAAAAACACCTGATAGACACAGGTTCCACCACAGACCAAACTGTTTTGGAAAGTGTCCTTTGGAGGAAGAAGCCCAAAATGGCACCTTGGACATCCCATGCTGCTGCCAGGCATCCTGGGTCGCTTGTGGCAGGATGAGGTGGAGCCTGGGGCATTCCTGGGTCGAGGAGGAGAGGAACAAGCAAACCAAGGTGTCCTCAAGCTCAAGGCCTTCTCCAGGTCCCCTGCAGAGAACAGGCGATTTTTAGAGCAGTCTCACGCGCAGGTTACATGGTTCATCTCCAAGGTCTAGTCCCAACAGCCCAGCCACACGTCACCTGGGCAAAGGAAATGACATTGCAGATAACACTGAAATAGCAACATGCCTCAACAGTTGGCAAACTGTTAGAAAGGTGACTTTATTTTGCTCTATGCCCAGGGACAAAGGACTGGCAACGTAATGACAGGGAACTGTTTGATTCCTGACTGGCAATAGAGAAACTGGCAGAAGCACCACCTGGCTTTTTGCAGCAAAGAAACAAGGTCAAGGACTCAGCTCATCCCATCTGTGATATTTTTATGCTGCGATTTATATTATGGTGGGAGAAAGAGGCCTTGTCAGAAATCAAGTCCCCCAGCGTCCAGGAAAAACACAAGAGGAAAGGCAGAGCGTATCTCAAAGCCTTTCTGCTCCAGCTGCCCAGAGTCCTCTTCAGAGAAGACCACTCAATCAGTGGGATGTCAGGGAGATGATGGACTTCAGATGGACCTGGTACTGCGGCCACCTGCAAAGACCTCATGGCTCTGCTGCGGAACCACCAGTGAGGCTGGAGCTCACTGGAAAGGGACTGGGGGAGAAGGGGTCCAGCCCACAGGGTAGGAAACAAGATGCAGCTCTGCCACTGGTCAGTGTGCTGGTATTTTTCAGGAATTTACTCCCTTTTCCCCAGACACCTTTGTACTTCACTGACAGTATCGTAAAACTAACCTAAAGCCCTTTGGATGCTATAAGCATCCTCCTGCATGAATTATGCCTTCAGTAAAAAAACAATTTCCCCTCCCAGCTACATCAATATAAGTCTTCAAATGATGATTTCGGCTTTGCCTCGGTGCCTTTGACAGACACGGGCCCCTTGGGTCCGCTTTGGCTGCGGCTCACACATTTTCAGTGGAGCTGCACTGGGAACACGGGGTCCTCCCACCCTTCAGTCTCCTACAACCTCAGGTGGTCTGGGGAGAAGTTGGTGCTGAAGATGTAAATAGTGGGGTTTGCAGCGGGAGGGAGGCGCGATGCCCTGCAGCATCCCGGTGCTGGCTGTCCTCGGGGAGGAGGGCTGGGATCCCTGCAGGGAAGAGATGGGCTCAAAGAAGGAACAGAGCTCGTTTTCAGCTGAAACCTCATTCCCGACCTCCATAACTCCACTGATCCCTTCACTTCCTTCACTCTCCTGCCTACGCCACTGTCCTCTGCTGCTCTAAGGAGGCTTGGGTAGAATTTAGGTTCCTTAATGGAAATTTAATTGCATCCTGAATAGGAAAAAAAAAAAGAAAAGAAAAAGAAAAACGTTGGGTAAGTAAAGGGTACAACAGCAGAATGAAGGGAGATCTTTGCTTATTGTTTTCCCAGGCTGGTTTATGAAGCCCAGTCACTCCGAGATGGATCGTTAAAGAGATGCGTGTTAATAACGAGATGTTTGATGTCGGCAGCTTACTGATGCCAAAAATCCCTCTGAAATGAAAAGGAGATTTGCCTGGGCCACAAAGGTGTTCAACGTAGCCCCAAAACCTCAGAATATTTGTGATGGATAGTTAAAAATAAAAAGGAAAAGAAAAATAAAATGAAAAGGAAAACCCCCTCTGGATTTAGTCTACAGTCGTTAACAAGGTATCCCACAGGTAGAACATGATTTATTGAAAACTAAAGAGACTGTCCTGGTTTTGCTAGAATGGAGGTTTTTGTTCTACTCGGGGCACTTTATATGAAACAGATGCACAGTCGATAAATCAGGCTGTCCGGCAGGAAGGACAGACTGCGTTTTTTGTATAAATTATCATGCTTTTTGTAGGTAAATGTTATAGATGAAACCAGGGGAATTCTTGCTTCTTAAAAAACATTGATTATTATTATTGGAGAAAAGAAATCCTTTGGCCTGTAGGGTGTAGCAGTGGAGAGAACAGCCAAGGCAAAACTCCCTACTGGAATCGCTTCCAGAATAAGAATTTGATTAAAAGATGAGGCAATGGGAATACTTGAAATTTATGATCAGCAGGACGTTCTGCTTTCTCAAGTTTCCCTTGGATTTTTTCAAATGGCTGCCCCAAAAGAGCAAACACATTCAAGAACTTCTTCAAATGGATAGGAGCAGCAAATGCGGTTGCAAGTTCCCCCCCCCTTTTATTTTTTTTTTTTTTTGGCAAGGGCATCCTGCACCACGCCGTGGGATTCCCAGTGATGCTGTGAGGAGATGCAGCAGAGCAAGCAGCAGGACTCAGCAGTCAAAGGAGGAATGGTCTTTGTTTGAGAACTGCTAAAATATGTATACAGAAAGCCGTAACGTGGGTGGCTCTCAGACAGAATTTAGAGTGCAAAATGATATTACAGTTTTTCAATAAAACTGGTGAGGAGTGATGCCACTGGAGAGGATGTCCTGGAGTTTGGTGGTTACGAGTGATAAATACATGAGACACAAAGCAGAAGTTCACCGACTGCCATTCCTATGTGGCTGGATTTTTAAATGCAGCATCTCCTTGCCTTGCTCCCCACGCCATTAGACGGCTTGCTGGAAATGGGTGGTGTTTTACTGAAAATGTCAACCTCCAAACCCAAGACTCGGGCAAAGGCAGCATTTTCCTGCAAGGAGGCACTGAGGAATTCTCTGAATGGAGCGGAGCTGAGGACGCATCCCCCCCCCCTCGCTCTGTCCTGGCTCTTCCTTTTCTTTTCTGTGTTTAAACTGCATAAGCTGCAGATGAGAAAAATACATAAATAGTAATTCTATATATAGTCCCGGGATAAAACTGCAGTTCGTTTATGACAGCTGACAAATCTAAAATGGGCAATGTAAGTGCATTACAAAATGATTAAACCTTAAGTTCTCTGCCCCCTGGCTACAAGGCCGCATTAACATTACATTACCCACTGAATAATGCAATCTGCCGCAGTTTTGTGCCAATTCAAAAATATAGCTGAAATAGCCCTTTCCCTTCTGTTTACAGATTGTGCCTCAAAAGCCATCTTCCTTGTGGCGGGTACAGCTTCCGCTCACTTGGGTTTGCTCAGAGTCAATAAAATGCAAATCCTACGGAGTTAAAGTTGGTTGGAAGCATGTTCTTGGGTTTAAGCCACGCAAACGGCATGTACGGCGGGCTCAGGCCCCTGCTCATGGCATTTCAGAGGTATCAGACGACATATCCCTGGGGTCGAGACCGAAATAAACAGCGGGTGCTTGCGAGAGATGTAATGGATTCAATCTGACCAAAACTTTAATTACATTTTTTCATTACGGAACTGAACTGACTTTTCTATCTCTGGATCTCCTTGCGCTTAGAAAGAGTCTTTCAGAGCATTACATAAGGGGTTGTGGAATATTCCCACCGATTTGTCTCTCGTTAAGGAAGCCGTTCCCTGCAGCAGGCAGGTCGCAGGCGGGGGGTGGGGGGGGCAGATGGAAATCAGGTGCCTTGAGCGACCACTGTGTCCACCCCCCTGCCCACCCAGTCCAAGCTGTGGAGTCACGTTGTGATTTACTGTCATGCTGTGATTTCAGGACTCATCGATAGCAGCTCTTTCCTCACTGCAGTCTCGCTGGGGGATGACATGAATGGCAGGATGAGGGGAAAAAAAAAAAAAAAAAAGTGTGTGATCAAGAAAAAGGAGCCTGGCAGAGAAATTTAGGGCTGTCAATTTGTTTTCTCCCAGCATAAACAATTTCCTCTGTCCAGGGGACAGCAAACTGGGGTTTAGGAAATTCATTTTGAGAGGCCTGGAAAGGGGAATGGTCTCTTTGGTGTTGCCATGTGAAGGGCTGCTTCATCACTTTGCAGGTCAAATCTGCATTATGGCACTGACACCACTTAATACCCCATGGTCCCCTTCAGCTCAGGAGAATAGTTAATGAGGAACACATTAAAAATGCAGCGACTTTAATCTTTTATTGCCTGGGACCCCTGGGATTTAGCCAGGACCTGCCCAGGGCGTACATTTCAGCCAGACTCCCAGAGAAGGCACCTGAGCAGTAACTCCAAGGGGAATCCCCCTGAAATAACGTGCCCTCAGATCCTATAACTCATACCTATTTTTCCAGAAAACTCAAAGCCATGACTGTAATGAAAGCCAGCTATCAGGCTTTCTTTTTAAGCAGCCTTAGTTCAGAAGGAAAAGAAACAGCACCATCCCATTATACATGGAGTCTATTTCCTCTGGGGAGAAAAAAACCACTATTTTTCTTTCAAAAAGTACCGTTCTGTCAATACTGCTCCTGTTCACAAAGAGGAGCTGTCAGACAATTCAAGCTAAAATTGGCATCGTACTAAATTTCAGTATCAGGACTTGAATGAAACCGAGCTGGAAGCACTCACAATATTACACCTTCACCCCAAAGTTTTCCAACTGCTGGTTTTATCTGCATGGCATCGATCCCTGCTCCCTCCGAGAGCCTTGATGGCTTTTTCCGCTGCAGCAGCACGCGTAGAAATGAAGAGCAAATGAAGAGCAGGGAGGTTTCTGGGCTCCCCGAACCTCTCTCCCCAGGCAGTCTCTCGGAGTCGGTGCCAGCAGGGGAGCCAGCACCACATCTCAGCGGGTGCCAGGACTCAGCCCCTCTGCAAATCATCTCCAACCATTAGCCCCCGGTGGAGAGGGAACAGAGATGCCTGAATTGCCTAAATAAAGCAGCTGCTCTGGGAGAGAGGGATTCAGGAGGGGAATTTTCCTTCTGTTTGAAGTTACCTGACTTCATGGAGGAATTGAGGGGTTTTTTATTTTCTATATTGGATCTTAATTTTAAAGCTCCATTGAAAACTGCATATCTGCACTGCCTTTATAGGGTGTTATCAGCAGCAAGTTGCCAAACCATTTTGCTCCTTGCTGCTGGTGGCCAGGGGTTGCTTCCATGGGAGCTGCACACACTACACAGCGTTTGCCCATATGGATGCTGCTCCCAATGTAACTCCTCCCGTGTGATCAAACCAGGAGTGAAATGTAACCCACCCCTACTCTTGTCACATTCAGACTTCTCCTGGATGCTCCTCTTCCCTCTGCTCTCGCCAGCATGTCTCCGTGGATCACCGCTCCCCTTCCACACTGCCATGGGTCCCCTCGTTCCCCCCATCCCACTGTGGTCCCTTGTGGGCGGTGGAGCCTGAGGATGTGCAGCTACACAAAATATACTGCCATCATTAGCATCCCACAGTCACTTCAGGGACACACGGGTTTTTTGATGCCTGCTCTATCATGTGCTCACGAAACTTAGCTGCTGCATTGTGGCAAAGTTAATTAAGCTGTGATCTCCCCTCCCCAAATCCCTCATTACCTGCCTTTTGCAATATGTGATTTGTTTGCTAGCAGCTCAGGGTGTTATTGCTATCATTAACACCATTCACTGGTATGTAAAAGCAACTGTTTGTTTATCAAGTACAAGTAACAGCTTTAAGATTCAAATAAATCCTGGGGTTTTCTCTAATCCCAGCCAGGCTGTGTGCTGTGGGATTGCCCCATTTCACATAGATCAGGGCTGGGCTGCAAATGTGTTGTCATGCGTTGCTGCTGTTCCTTTTCTAGGTGGTTTGAGGGTTTCTTGTTGCTGCTCTTTTTCACTTGCAAATGGAAAGGAAGAAATACAGCCAGTGAGAGAGCTTTTAAAGGCAGAGGGAGCAAGGCTTGATAGCCCCATTCAAATAATTCCCCCCTCAGAATCCTGTTTTCTGCCTCAGACATAGTCAATGTCCAGTCCATCAGATGCAGGTGAATATCCCACAGCATCGAGGATGATTGTGTAATAGTGTGTTTCTTGGAAAGGGGAGAAAATTCCTCCCAGAACTGTGTCAACACTGGTTATACCCAGTTTGAGTGGTTATACCACGTTTGAGTACCCTGCATTTTAGTACAGGCTTCAGTTCTAGAGATATACAACGACACGCCAGCAGGCTCCTTCTAAATACGACTTTTAGAAAAGATTTACAGTAAATCTATCAGGACAAACTGAGCAGTGTTAGTTATGTCAGTTCTGTAATCCAGCTAAGGTGACCAATTCAAGAAAAACCTCCTTTAAATACCACTGCCTGCAGCCGGGGTGATGCACAGCTCTGATCAGGAGAGCGGGACGGACAGACTAATGCAGCCAGACAGGGTGCAGCGTGGTGCCAGTGCAATTTAATGTGCATAAACATTCAAAATAGGTGCATAGATGGATGAGAAAGAGTAAATCACCAGGATTCAAAGCATGTTTAAAGAAACAGGATTTGTAGGCATCTCCTATCTGAAGGACTGCATTTAAGTGTGTGATAAGCCATGTAATAAAGCCCCCAACAGCAGAGAAGGCTTACTTCACCATTGCAGGAAAGGAGATTGGGAGAAATGAGTCCAATCTAGATTTCCCTTCACCTTTCCTCGAAGAATAATAATAATTTATAAAAGCCAATTTGCTCAGCTATTACCAATAACCCCGTGCTCTGCCCCTTCTGTGTGCTGTGACCGTGTGAGCGTGCTCTCCAGGTGGGCACCCATTAGAGGCTCACCCCTCCCAGGCTGCTCTCATCACCCGGACCCATTCTGTGCTGCTGAGTCTTCGCCCCTGGAGGGGCTGCGTGGAAGCACCTGAGAGTGTCTTCTGACTTGTGGAGGACCCTTATATATTCAGCCCTGCTCAGTGGTTTAATGCAGTGGTACTATACTGTCTGGAAAATTAATATGCCAGCGTGTGTGCCCAGCTAGGAGTCTCTTCAGGGAGACTTCTCGCCTTTAGCGTGATAATGATGTTAAGTATAATCTGACATACAGCTGCAGAAAAGGTCTCCAAGAAAGCTCAGATGCACAAGTGCTGGGAAAACAAACAAACAAACCAACCCCCTCAATATGGTACTAGCTGCCTGGTGATTTTTATATCCGAGGGCAGCGGTGTATTTGCCATACCTTATTCTAAGAAATCACATCTCTCCTGAGCTCTCGTTCAGCGTAAGGAGGCTGCCCGCTCTCCTGTTGCCTTTTATTATATTTGTATTGACTATAATAACAGTACCTTGTGGGCAACTCCACCGCGCTGAACTTTGAGAGAGGTTCTCTGAGAATAAGAAGAATGACAGGTAATAGATACAGGACCTGCTCGAACCCAGACAGCCACTGAAACAGCACTGTAAAGCTAATCAATTTAGCGGAAAGCAGAAATCCATCAATGTGAGCGCTGCCCAGAGAGCCCAGCGTGGATTAAGGGCTCAATTCCCCACCACCTCACACCGAGGGGGTTGGTGGAGTTTTGTCCCTCGCCTCCTTTCAGCTCCACTCTCACACAAATGACTATACGAGGGGTCTGGCGGCGAAGCATCTATCCTGGTATTGACCCAGGATTTTGGCTTTCGGGCTGCAATCTGTTTTTTTCCCCTGCAAAGGCAGGCACGCAGCCTTGGTCTCCGAAGGGTGGGGGTGGAAAGGCAAAGAAAAAGAAGTTGGGAAAGCATTTAACTGCTTTTTACTGCTCCAACACACGTTAGTAGGTGCGCGGCGACAGATGCTGCATGCACCCCTGAACATGCTTGTCCAGCGGTGAGGGCACAAGCGGCCTTGTTATCTGCGGGGTTCTGCCACTTAGCAAAATATATTACCTGCAATAATGTGTCTCGTATATACAACTGCCTTTCTGGAGGTATTTTGAAATGTTTAATGATGTGTGGCTGAAATGTAATCATATCTTCCCAATGGAATGCAATGGAAGGAGAGCTCGTGCACATTAAGCCATCTTATCTGTATTGGCAATTAATAACCAAGGAATTAAAACAAAGTATAAAACCAAAGAGTTTTAGCTAAAGCCATGGATATGAGCATGCAATTGCAATCCAGTCAGGTTTCCATAATGCTTCGCTGTAGTGAAATCCAGATGTCAGGGGAACTCCAACTATTCATTTCTTGTAGCCTGTGGACTTCTCAGTGTTCTTTGTGTCCCTCAGCTGTCTTGAAGTTCATATATTCATATAATTATATTGCTACAGATTTTTCTCACAAGTCTATGGTCCTGTTTTAAATTAAAATAGTCAAGGGCCAATTGCTTGAGTTACCATATGTTATGGTGAAGACTAGTCTGGACGCAGGACAAACATTTGTCCCAGGACCCTAACCTTAGCAGTCCACCTATGTTGTGACTCACATCTTCATGGGGCATTTAAATCAAATTCACTAATGCTTATAATCAATTTGACAACCAATTAAGGAGTTAAACCACTATCACCAATGCTTTTCTATAAAGAAATCCATTGCTTTAGGTGACAAATGACAAAAGGCTGCACATTCTCTAAAAGTCCAAACCTAACTTGGCTGGTCACAATAAGTTTGCTTTGAGCAAAAGAAATCAGAAGAAAACACAGATTGGATTAGATTATCCCACCTGCAAGACATGAACAATATTGAAAATGCTGCTCTTTGATTTTGCAAAATTACTTTAGTGGATTCCCCTCATTGTAGAGAAAAAAAAAAAAAAGGCCAAAAGTGATTTAGTCTCTTTGGTTAGTTTTTAAACATAGAGATCTTCTCCTGATAACCCTTGGCATACTGCTTTTACTTGGTTGTAGTAAGTGAAAAGAGAGACTTCCAGCTTCTATCAAAGTTAAACCTCTTGAATGCAATGATAAATGGCTTTTCAATAAGAAGTTCATAGTGTGCCTTCACTAGGCAGAAATATTATTTGCATTCTTCCATAAAGAACTTTAAATTAAAATCATTAGCCACCTTACATAATTTAAGGCACAAAGAAACCAATATATGATTAAAAGTAGGTCACAGGAAAGTGAGTGTAAAATTGAAATATAAATGAGTGATTTCAGAAGACTATCTTCATCTCACCAGGTCTTGCGGTATGTATTTCACCCTCCCTAAAGTTTTAATAAAAGTATTACACTGTCAGCACTTAGTAAATATTAAAATAATAATATATGCCATAATTACTTTCCAGACATTACTAACGTGTTCCGATCTGCATAGAGCTTGACTCTCAAATTACACCAAAACTTTAAAGAGGAGGAAAATGGTTTCCTGTTCCTCCACCGTTTACAGGAGGAGCCGAGTTAGCAAAAAGGTTTCATAGTGATGTGGGTCCTTGTCCTCATCCCGGGAGGCAGATCGAGACATGAACCGAGCGGTTGGTGCACACCTTTTTTCAGCTGGTTTCTGCTTCCCAGGCCCGGAGGGTTTCCCATCCCAGCCAGGAACAAGCAGCTGCACGTATAGATCCATAAGCGGTTTGATTGCTTAGGCATAAAAATGCTCAGGGCAGCATGAGAATGGCCCATTGTCTTAGAGAGGGACCTCTGGAGAGAAACTCAAGGCTGTGTCCTTGAGCTGGCCGCCGCAATGCCGTGCTGGGGAGGAGAGGGGCTGAGCTGTCAGAGGGGGGATTTTGGAAGAGATAAGCAGTCGGAAGGGGAAGGGGCAGTGGCGCTGCTGTTTATCAGCGCCCATCACCACAGGCACATGGCCCAGTGATTAATTGGCCAACTGGGGCGTATCAAGCGGTTTCCTGATTTCCCATTTGTGTCCTGTTATCAGGCAGAAGCTTTCGGAGAAGGAAACTAAAGGTAAGAGAAAAGATGATGAAACCCTTCGTCAACAGGAAAAGGTTTCAGCGACGTGGCTGCTGCAGATTCCCGGGTCAGCATCCTCTTGGCGAGGGAACGCCGTGCTGCTGCCCACACCTGGACCGACGGCACGGCTGTGTTCAGTCCAGCCCGTGGCTGCTCCTCTGATAAATCCCAAGCACCTGGTACACACCTCGGGAACAGCACCAAAAAAAACCCCTGCCTGCACAACTTCTGCGGGAAGGTGCGAGCAGAAAAATGTTCTGTAATACCCAAGAGGTCAAGAAAAGTATTTCTTCTCATTTCTTTTTTAAGCTACATATTATTTCCACACTATTGCCTTGGACGTTTGCAATAGAAATTGAAGCCCATTTAGATTAGGTATTTTATTCTGGAAGCAGAGGTAAGTGGAAACAGTTTGCTCTTACGCAGCTCAGCTGCATTGCGCATCTCCACCGGGGCTGCCTGGGCAGGGGAAGGAGAGCGAGGTGTTTCCTGGCCCCACCAAACAGCTTGCCAGGCTGTGGGAGACAGGAATCAAGCTGGACCAGAATCACAAACTTATACAAAGATGAGAAAGCAACCCAAAGGCTGTCAGACAGCATAAAACCACAAGCTCTGATATCCCTTTGCAGCCAGGATCCTTGACTGGAGACAGTGAGCTCTCACGGTGATTTGTTTGTGGGCCTGATCTGCAGATCCCCCCCCTAGACAGCTATGTGCTAATGATGGATTGGCACCCTGGTGACAGTTTGAGGTGGGATGAGGAGAAGGGTCAGCATACAGGACAGTTTGAGCTGTCTCTCCTAGGCAGAATTACCCCTCTAGGTAGTCCTAGAAGTACGGAGGTGTTCTCCTTTAGTGCCTCCCTCTTGCTCATGCCCCAGCAGAACACTCATGCAGCCAAAGGAAGGAATTGCCATTCCTGCCCACCTTTGCAAACCTGTCTGAGAAGTCTGCTCTTTAATTCTGCTGACTTTAGCTTGTGTTCGGTACCCAAGGCAGGACGGTTTTCTTGTCAAAAAGATTTTAAAAATAACGTGTGCATGCACATATGACAATTGTAATAGAACAATAGTTCTAATGGGGAGAAAAGCCAACACATTTGCAATTTCCTTTCCCATAATACGCAGTAATTCAGCAATCCCATCATGAGATAAGAATTACTTTGAGAATAATTTTCTTTTAATAGCTCTGTCTAAAACACAGACAGAGCAAATTTCTTTCCTAGGCATTACATCTTTGGCCCACAGTAAACGCCTGGAGCCTGAGTAAGAATTTGAAGGCAGCAGCCTGCCATCACCCCCACAAACAACACACACCACAGCCAGCGCTTCAGCAGAGTTAAAAAAAGCATTTCACATCCTTAGCTAGGACGCTACTCATGCACTGCCTATTTAAACAAAGTCATTAAAAGACTTGGAAGCATTAGTGCACTCAAAGAATCATTAATTAATTTTGCTGATTTATCCCTTACACTGAGCACGGGAGCACAGGGTTGAGGAAAATGCTGCACGTTGATAGTGATTCTGAAAACATTTTCTTGCAGGAGGCACACAGACAAAAAAACCCTGCCAATAGAACTAAGGATTTACAACTGTGTGGCCAGAAGGGTTAAACTGGGTATCTGGTGTGACATCTGATGCATATCTTAATATGAATTAATGCTAGAAAAGCATCACAGAAAATCCCAACCAAAGCCAATCCCATATTAATATTTGGGGCTGCAACGAGGAACCTCTGCTGATGGCAGGAACCATCTGAAGCATCCAGCGAGGCTCTAAGTAACAACTACTTGTTCGAAACGCAGATCCTGAATGAGATGTGAGATCTCACTAGCTGTGTTTGACCTTAGGGCTTCCAGCAGCAGCTTCTTCAGTTTTGAGTTTCTGTACCTGTCACACCTAATATAAGCTTTCATTCTTTAAGTGTCTATAGCTCCTTAGTCCTTTCCAGCGCAAGAGATTGCTTTGGAAATGTGTATCAAGCTGCTGGGTGGGAAGTTTGGCTCAGCAGCTTTTCCAAAATCCAGGATTTATTTAGTCCTTATCCACACTGCTAGCTAGCATCGTTGTCCTCGGGCATGTCCCAGCTAACCACGCACGCCGTGGCTCTCTGCCCTCCCCGTGGCCACCCAGCCTCCCCCAACAAGTTTCTAACTGCATCTTCAGCACGGGATGTCCAACACCCCCCAGCTGCCAGCTCCTGACTCCCCTCTCTCAGCACACCCTCAATGCATGCAAATCACATGCAAAGGATGACAGCGAGGCAGCAAATCTGTACAGCTCTAAAGGTCGCTGGCAGTGGAGGCACATTAAATCAAAAAATGTCTGGAAGTGTTTTAGCCCCACAGAATATGACGCATGGATTTTGCAGTCCCGGTTCCGTAAAGAAAAGGCTGCAAAATCGAGCTAACAGCAAAAGTTCACTATGTTACCCCCAGGTTTCTCCATCTCTGTGATCACACACAGATCCTGCTGCACACCTAGGTATGGGGCTGGTTAAAATGGCAATTTACACTGGCAATTAATTGTGCTTAATGTTTAGCAGAAACAGCACAGAAGTCTCAGCAGACATCTTACTCGATTGTTACTTATCAAGTTCCTCTCTTTCTTCTGCTCCTAAGTGAAAATTTGTTTCACTACATCATCTAAATGTGATGGATATTTTTAGACCTATAATTTGTCATATGGAGCTTGTATTTAAAGATTTTATTCTACCCAAAACAACATAACAATAAGAGCATCAAACTTTCCCAGGCACCACTGGGACAACAGGCGAGACTACAGGACTCCTTCCCTGTGGAAATGACTAATTTTAAGTCAGTTCTTTTTGCTTCGTGCAAGGATTTACAGCTTTTACTTTGGCATTCGACAGGCATTCACAATCCAGTTTTCAGACATGATCTCCAAATAGACTGGATTAAAGCCTGAAACTGTTGCTCCCGTTCGAAGACAGAAGGAGAGCCATCCTTCTACTTTAAGTACTTTTGATCCTAATCTTTGAAAACATCAAGCAAAAAACCCCACGTTGTCATATGAGCCAAGACATAGAAGGGAGCTAAACATTTACAACAGAAAAAATAACGTAAATAATAAATGAATCTTGATGAAGACCACCCAACTTCCTCAGTGCTTGTGATAAAAGGAAAAAAAAAAAAAGAGAGCATGTAAAATTGCCTCTAATTTAGGAGCCCTGGTTAGTTCCAGCTCTGCAGGACGCTGCTCTCGAGGAGACACAAATGTAACCAGCTTGTTTTCAGGGCACTGGGTTTGGCAGCAAGGGGACCGCACAGCCCAAATGATGGCTTCTTTATTCAGAATGTTAAAGCAGATTATCATGTCTTTTGTAGTCTAATAAGGAAGAATAAAACAGGCATTTTCAAAGTGAAGCTGATGCCCTCGCTGGCAGAAAGCAGTTTATTAACCACCAGCAGCCTTTAGAAGCAAAAATCCTTCCAGCAGACAAACCACCTGCAATGTCACAAGTTTGGCTGAGACCCAGAAAATGAAGGGAGCTCTCAAAAAAGGCTCAGGGTTTTTTGGAGGAAGTATAATGTCTTTCCAATGCCTAATGTTTCACTCCAGACCAGAACCCAGACCATAATGTGTCAATCTTGGGAGTTCCATCACATCCAAAATGGGTCCCAGCTCTGCAAGTCCTCTGGAACTGGACCAAAGGCTTATGAACCTAGTCTGACCTCTATGGGAGGGCAGGGAACAACACCTGAAAGGAGAAATATGCCCCTTGGCCTCCTCTGGCTGGGCTGGGGGCTCTCAGCCACCCCCAGCCCCGCAGCCCACTGCCCAGGGCTCTCACAGCCCCTCCAGCTGCATCTTGCCTGGGGAGCAGGGATGGCCACCCCGGTAGTGTTTCTGAGGCTGATGGCAGCCCCAGCGGCCTCCAAGAGCTCCTTGTCTCTCCCCAGAGCTCAGACTAAGGCTGAGGCAAAAGGAGAAGCACCAAGAGGGTGCCCTGAAACCAGTCCAGCCACTCTGCTCTCAGAGCTGGGCTAGGAGCAGCTGGGTTATACTGGAGAACTTGACCCATCACGTTTAACCACACAATCCCACATAGGATGAGAAAGCAGCAAGCTCTGTTTGCACCCACAGAAGAGAGAAAAAAGGACACAGCTTAACCCCTTCAAGACTTAATTTGCCATCACCCATCTGTTGTGAACAAACAGTCTGGGAAAGCACAGAGCTTCTTGAAATGACAAAGCAAGGCAGGCACACAGCAAGGAGATGCTACGGGAGAAGGAAACAAGCATCCTGAGGTTCAGAAAGAGGAGCCACACTCAGCCAAGCCCATCATGGGCTGAGCAGTGACAGAGTGGCATATGCTAACAAGCAAGGTGGTTGTTCTCATGGTGGCAAGTGGCCGATGGCATGTGTTTGTCTCCACCACACCCCCAAGCCCATTCCATGCACACCAGAGAGCGTTCATCGTTCACAGCCAAAGCAACGCAATCCATTAAAAAACCAAAGCAGCCCAACCCCTGTACGAATGTGTTAGCCATGATAGCCAAGACACTCCTGGGCAGGTATTTCATTGATGCAAGAATTTAAGGATCAATGGATTAATATACTGATGAGTCAATAAAACGAAACCATATGATATTTCAGAAAACAGAAGACTCTCTTCATTTAAATTAGGCCCATTCATTTTCCTGAGGACCATGGGAAGGATATTTTTGAAGTGCAGAACACCCACAACATCTGTTATCTCTAACTAGGACTGCGGTTACTCAGCAGTCCTACGGTCCAGAGCCTATATTTCTTTCTCGCTTTAATTGCTCCTTAGTTTCTGCATTATTAATGATCAACATAAAGTGTCCAAATATGCCTCCAGAAAAAATACTACCTTTAGCTGAAGAACTGAGAAGTTAGTGTTCGTGTGAGCAATGATTTATGTCTGCCAAGTAATGTGCTGGATTAGCAGCTTCGATAACACAGCGTTCAACCTGCCCGTTCAGAACAGTGTTTGTAACATTTAAAGGGTACCATTGATTATTATCTTAGTTGAAATACACATTTTTATGGCTAAACTTGAACTGACATCCTTGTCTACTAAAACTTCCTGACAATCAATAGCAATTAGCAGAATTTTCAGCTGTCACAACGGATATAATACAAATTCTCTCTTGATCTCTTAACCCCCCTCCTTGTCCAGACGGCTTCCTCGTGGCAAAACGTGCAACGAGATTCACACCGTTTGGGGACTGAGTGTGACTTAAATGGTCCATCTGCTTTGCTGACAGTAAATGACCATCCCCTCTTCACCACAGGGGTGCTCTGGCTCCGGGTTCACACGGTGCTGAGAGGGGGGGCTCAGGAGGCTCATTCTGCACCCCATCCTTGCAGAGGGGTGCCGCAGTGGGTCTCCACCGGGATCACATCCCAGAGCTCCTCCTGCTCCCATATTTCTGGCCTGTCCAAGGCTCCAGCCTCCGGAGGGGCTGCTGCAGATCTCCAAACTAGTGGGCAGTAAAACACTTCCCCGGGGCATAATCCATGAATATAAGAAGAGCCATTACTTTTCTGATCCCCGTTTCTTTTGAAAAACTTCATCTCCGATTCAGACCAATGCAGTAAACAACCCCAAGCGCACTAAACAAAAGATCCAACCTGTTTTCTGGCTAAAACTCTGGATGCATCTCTCACACCGAAGGCTAGGACCAGTAGCCAAGAGCCGGAGGAGGACATGTGGGCAGGCAGCGCACAGTCACTCAGCTCTTTGCTAAAGGGTTTTTGCTTTTTTGAGGAGAACAAAGGCCCCACAGATCCAAGCTGCAATCTCTCCCGTGGGCTCTGGTGGATATTTCAAGTGGTATCTGAAGGATATCTAATAAAATGACCGAACTCTGAAACAATGCAAACAAACATCAGCCGCGAATTGATCAGAAACCTCTGCGCGTTCTCTGATCTGTTACTGACACAAACCTTCTTTCTAAAGCAGGAAAGAAGAAATGGAGGTTATTAATTTGCTCCTGACAGAAAGCAGAACCCGACTTCTTAAAGATTGTTTGATAAATAAAGTAAAACGTTTCTTAGATGAAAGATTTGGATTATCCTACACCATTTATCTGGTTTTCATATCTAGCGCACACTTTCATTTTCAGAGGAGTGCTGTCAGAGACAGACAATGGGGAGAAAACTTTGCAAATTTTTTTTACCTGTTGTTTACCCAAAGGCTCTAATTCGGTCAGTGGATGACTACTTTTATTCCGTTCATGCTCAGAGAACTCACTTTCTGAAAAGGATGCAGAGTCGTGTGCACTGACACATCCATCCACACACACGGAAAGGAAATTAAGAGTGGTTATGCTCTTTTACATCCCATTAAGCTGTACAACAGCAGCAGCAGATCCCACACTGCAGTGATTATTTTATGACACGTCACACCAAGGCTTGTGAGAAGCTTCCTTGAAGTTGGCGTCATGGCAAACTACCCCGCTTCAGGATAAATGTAAGAGCATTTAGCTCTCTATGGAGATGGAACAGGAACCAGTGCCCAAATGATGGGGCAGCTGTGTGAGCAGAGGAGATCTGCCAGGTATTGCCTGTCTGCATGTGAGAGAGGACACAGGTGATGTCACAGTGGGGAAAAAAATGAAAAGAAGGCGGGTTTGGGCAATATCTGTGCTAGAAAGAGGCCTACAACTACTGGCAGACAATGTCTTCTAGTGTTTGAAATGTGGGAGTTTCGGGAGGTGTAAGTTTGCATTAGTTCTTTTTTCTTTTTTTTACATAAGCAGGATATTTTGGCATCTGCTGGAAGAGATAGATACCCACATTTTCCTCATCCAGACAGCGCGATTCCTGCAGACTCTGTACTGCCCATGATCCCAAGAGCAGATCAGGATGGGACCCTTCGGCCATGAGCCCCCTCCATCTCGTTGCTCCCACTTGGAAACCGGGGGGCAGAGGAACAGCAGCTTTGGGGAGGGGGCTTTGTACCTGACATTATTACTCAGTCCTCGGGCCCGAGGGAAAGAACTGCCTTACTTGGCATGTAATAGTAATGGAAACAAGGAGTCAAGTCTGTCTAATGAGAAGAAAAACACCCCACAATTTATTAATTTAGGCTTCTGAAAATTAGTTTGCTGAACATACTTAAGGACTAAATACAGGTGTTAAACCCAGCCATTCCCACACTAAATTACATGCTCTCACTTACATACATAATCACTGTCTATTTAAGGTTTTCCCATACTGCCTGCTGTTATGGTATCTAGGCAATGATTCCCATACTAGTAATTTGATACTTATTTTTACAGTACTGTTAAAGTACTAAGTGGTACTGCTGTAGTCTGTCCTAAAATCAATTCCTAATGTTACTGTAGGAGCAAATGTAAAACTTGATGTATTTTTCCCCAAAGGTTAATATCATATGTTTCTGATTGAGCAAGAAAAAAAAAATCATTTCCTTACAGGATGGATTTTGTTATGTCTCTTGTCCAGGCATGGAGGAGGGGAAACCCCTTAGAGGATTAATAACAGGACCAAGACCCCACGTTACTGTGTAAAACCCAGCTAGGGGAGTCGTTTCAGAAAGCTGCTCAAGAAACTGAGGCAATTTGGTCTCTTCTTTCCATAATCCAGTGGGCGGGTGTCTACATTGCAGGTGACAGCATGGCTGGCACCAGTGGAGAGGTGACGTGAGATGACAACAGATAGCAGATCACCCAGAGGGACAACCCATCCCTTGGAGATCACCAAAGTGGATGACTGAAGTTTTCCTTACTTTTTTTCCTTCTGCTTGGAGAGAAGAGATATTTTCAGTCTGGAGGGAGGTAGATACATCCAGCAGAAGCACTTTTCCAGCTTTGCAACCAACTCCATCCAATCTCCTGGATATTTCACTGTGAACAAGCAGGCAAATGTGCCGTGCTCTGATATTGTTACATGAATCAGCCAGTACTTCTTTTCCTTAGGCTCTAAATTGCATGATTGAGCATGGGTCTTAATAGCTAAGTGATGATTCATTTATGATGGCACCAGGACAATCCAAGTGAGTTTTTACCTTTTATCCCAAATGTAATGCACTCCATCTATTACAATTTCAGCAAGGTCTGAGCAAATTCAATAATCAGACCAGTATTCAGCACTTTTTATGCACGGATCTAAAACCAACCGCTACTAAAAGTTTAACGAGACCAGCCTTTTGCATTAACTTTATAACAAGAAACACAAGGTTGCCTGAGTTCTGGGGGTGTTTTCTCTCTCTCTGCTGGATGTAAAGGGCCTTAGTCTTGGGTTATGGAGCCTCGCATAAGTCAGTGAGCTTTAGCAGCTGCAAGAGGAGGTGAAGGGATTCAGAGGGTCTCCAGTTGTGGCTGGCAAAGCCGCTGCCAGCAGTGGGCTGGAGATGAGCAAACTGCAACGCCCTTCTCATCTCCAGCTGCTCAGCCCCATTAAAACAAAACTCGGATGCATTAAGTACATTCCTGATATTGCTTTTCTGTGTAAGCAAAACCAAGCGGGGAAAGGGGTTACGGGATGGAGAGCGGGACATGAGGCAATCTTTTAGCGAAGATGTTGTCCACGATACGAAAAAAAGTTAGGGAATGCTTGAGTTATACAAACATTCCTGAAATAACAGGAAAACTTTAGCAGATGTTTCCTCCGTCTAATTTTCCCTCCTTCTCTTTTTGTGTGTGGCTTCGCAGATCTCTCTGCTTTCTAAAACTCTTTTTGTATGAAGGGCCCGCATTAAAATGTCAGGTTTGATTTTTCCAAAAGGCAACTGCCAGAAATGAAAGCCTAAATGCTTGTTTCATAGCCAGGCAAGGATCTCTTGGGAACCGCTGGGAATCCCGCCCCTATTTCTGATTAGATTTTTGTCAGCAGCGTAGGAGCCAAATTCTTAGTTGCCTGAAGGCTTTAATCTCGATGAGAATCAGACTTGGAGGAGCTCTAAGGTATCAAATCGTATTTACTGTCTCTGTTAGTTATTGGCAAGGAGTCTGGAAATACCTTGGGGTTAGTGTTTTGATTAGAATTTGATCATAACTTTACAAAACATAGATAGAAATGATCTTGTGTTTGAGCCAAGAACTCAGCAGATTTAAGGAAGGAATAACTTTTAGCAACAGTTTATACAAAGAGCTTTGGAAAGGATCAAAATCTTCTGCTGTGCAGAGCAAGGCGATCCCTGACAATTTAAGACCAGGACAAGGCCTTTTATAGGCTAATTACTCAGCACACTCCTAGCACAATTTGCTTGAGCATCCTCTAATGCTCTTGGCCATTGCTGGAGCTGGCATACCCAGGCAGATGGATTGTAGCCCAAATTCTACACTTTTTGGCAAGCAGGACGTCATTTGCCTCTGCTGATCTCAAGTGCAGCAGTAGGTCAGCCTGGCCCCGGGAAGTTTCACCCTGAAAACTCCCCTTTCCATGGGCAAACACAGTGATTGTCAGCTGTTCATGTACAGGAACATATGGAGGGTGGCTGGGGTGGGAGGGTAAGCAGCAGAGCTGTAAAATGAGGGGTAGTGTAAGGTGGTAGATTATGGCAGAGGGGCTAAAGGACGCTGCTCCTCCTTGAGTGGACCTTTGGCCATGCTCTTCCCCACGCTTTCCCCCCTTTACCTGCTCTACTCATAGTTCCTGCTCTTCCCAGCCAGAACCATCTCTGTTTCCTGCTGTCATGGTGGAAAAGGACCTTAATCTCACACTTTATGAATACATCACACAGAGAAAAAGCTAATAAATGACAGAAGATGAAGACACCCTGCCCAGCTACCAAGAATCCTGGCCCATCCCATGTGCAGGGACACATCTACAGAGGGGATTGTTTTCCAAACTGTATTTTCCATTTGCCATCCTTGTGGTCTGGGGATGTTTTTAAGGAAACCAGGGAGGTGAAACCTGGCAGGGGCTTCCAGAGAGCCTGGGCAGCCAGCGGGTGGCTTTGCCCTCTGCTGGATAAAGCCAGACCTGCTGAAATCTTTCTGCTGGTGGGTAGTCGGGAGCCATCAGATAGTTTTGCCCAGGGGAACATTACATTTAGGAAACAGTTCCAGCCAAACAAGTATTTTCAAGCCTACTATCTTACTCTGTAAGGTAGCTGCAAATTTGCATTCGGGATCTGAATCTGCTGGGAGCAAAGGGGGCTAGTAACACTGGTGGAATCTAAAAGAGTGGGAGATAGACACTGCATTGCACAATAAAAATAAAAAAAAAGGCAAGAGAAAAGCGTCAGGTTGTGTCTGGTGTCCTTTACTGTGACTGTCCTTGCTTTTTTGCAGCCTAATATACTCACACCAATTTCAAGAGAGCGTACTGAGATGGTAAATCCAAAGTACATTTGAGAGTTATTGATTTAAATAAAGCAAATCAAATACATCTTACTTTGAAACCTATTTGCAGTAACAGGATATGCCATCTGCTCCTTGCAAGGGTAAAGGCCATAGACTTCAGTTTCAGAGACATGTGGAAAACGTGAGGGTTTTTACCCATTTCTCTCAATCGTGAATCTTCAGAAGCAGAGAGCATTGCCTTCAAGAATGCCATGGAGGATGAGATGCTGGGAGCTCCTGTGTGACAGCCCTTATGGGCTGGCTCTGGCTGGCCACCAGAGAGTGTCCTGCTGGGAGAGTGCCCAGGCTGCCCAAAACCACCCAGCAGTTTGGCACAGTGGCAGGAGACCATATGCAAAGGCAATAGCCACTTGTGGTTGTGCTGATGTTTTGGGACATCATTGGATGACCCAGTGGCTGGGGGCTTAGGGAGAAGTTTTGGATGGGAAAGAAGGAGAGCAGGAGGCAGAAGTGTTGTCCTTCTCCTCTAACATATCGATCAAGCTCAGCATGTGTTTTTGGTTGGATTCAGAGAGAAGGGCTGATTCCCCTGGTCATAGCAATCACCCCCGTGTCCTCCCCTCAGAAAAAGGCTCAGGTTGGCCAATGTCACTCTCTACCACAGTTCCACTGGATGAAAGAGAAATACTCTGACTCACCACCTGGCAGTTTCCATCCCATCATAAGACCAGTTTTCTGCTTCAAATAACATCAAGGACTAATTACAATATATCCGTAAACAATTTTTTCCCCCTTTCATTTATAGTTTAAATGCCAGTCCTTAATTTTGGGTTCAATCCAAGAAGTTCCTGAAGTGTAAACAAAGTCCTAAGAGGGTAAATGATTTATCTAAGGTCGCCCATAGCAGCACTCTCGGAGTGAGAGATGAAACAAAGCGGTTCAGACCACCCATGTGCCCCCACCGAAAGAAAACTGCAGTTACTGTGTTTTCTTATCATTCATCAACAAAAAAAAAAAAAGATATAAACACAAATTCATCCAGGGTATCATCTCCTTTTGACTGATTCCAGCCCAGTGCCATTGCAGATAGCTGCAGCGTGAAATCCAGTTATTGGCTATGCTGCACTTGGGAAGACAATAACATTAATTTTCATTGTAACAAACAGCCTTAATTAAACTTGCAAAATAAATACATAGTCGTGCAGCCTTTTTCTGTGTTGGAGCTTAGCATTAATCTTTATTATTGTTATTAACTGTTAGGAGATGAGAACATTTTGATGAATAATAACAGTGCCGACCCGATCAATGCATATTTAAAATGTATGTTTACAAAAGGCAGTGGCATGAACATATGACTTGAGAGCTCTGAGGCTGTTATGGCCAGATAGATTAATGTCAGTAATTCATCATGTGCCGTGGGGATTAGGGAGACGAGTAAGAACACTTTCCATGGTGCTCTGGCAAGCAGGCAGCAGTGATGTGCCTGGTCCATGTCCCAGCCCCTCGGCTCTCACACTTCATCCTCAGAGTTGTGAGGTGAAGTTCAAAGATAAAATAAGCCTGAAACTTTGCTGTCTGTTTATGGTCACCCTGTGCAATAATTGTTTCATAGCGAATAAAACCAGGAATAAATTCTACATTCTTTTGCCTGGTTCTCAAAAGAGACAAATTCTTAGAAAGTTTTGGCTTTCTTTCCTTTTTCAGTGATTTACAATAGGAAGAATGGGAGTTTGTATCCATTTAGTTTAAGTTCCTCTTAGCACCAGCCCTGAACTGAAGTCAAAGACCTTTAAAATGGAAGTTCAAACAGCCCCTGGTCAGGGGTCTTGTTCAGGACTCAAAAGATCCCCCAGGTTCATACATCTGGAGGCGGTGAGGTACCATCACTGTCACCCAGCTCAAGCTCTCGTGTAATAAAGGCCTCTGAAGTGTACCCAGTGCTTTCCAGCTTTAATCCAGCAATTTGTGGCTGATGAAGAACGTGTCTAAGAGAAAGAAATCCAACCTTAACTCAGAGACTACAATGAGCACAGAAGTTACCACATCCCTTCATAAACTGTTCCAGAGCTTAATTAACTGTTAATTTACCACATCCGTTGAAAATTGTTCCAATGATTCACTAACTTTGCAGTAAAAAATGATACTCTTATTTTAGGCTACGTTTTGCTCAGTTGAACAGCCTTGCTGTCCTTAAAATCTGGTTTCAGTCCCCAGCTCTGTCACAGACCCCTTCTGTCACCCTGGGCAAGCAACTCCCTTCCTCCTTATCTCAATTCCCATCTGACCCAAAAATGTGTCTTTGTCCGTCTTGTCTAGTTTGATTACAGCCCTCTTCCAGCCAGGGATTTTCCTGTAGATACACAGCACTAACATGCTGGCAATTTGCTCTCAACTATGGTTTCTAGTTGCTATACAAATATTTAACATAAATTAAAATGCTGGACTTGATGCTGAACTTAATCTCCTCAATAGACTGGATCAAATCTACCCAGCTGTGAGATAATTCAAATCTGATATGTTAGTTCAGACTCACTTCTTTAGCTTTTACAAATAAAAATAATATATCAATTACAATGTATTTGCATTCAAAATTATTCTCATTTCAGTTAACTAATTCAAGAGTCAACGCTCTGAGTTTTATTACACACCATCTGAAAGGGCTGGGAGATGGCTGTATGCCCTATTAGCTCTACAAAAATATTCACCAGCACTTCCCCAGTAGGCAACGGTAAGAGCGGGGATCACATGGGGACTTTAACTGTGCACACCCAGCACTTCTAAATTTCCATGCTGCCCATGGCTTACACCAAATTTACACAACCATGGGAAGGTAAATATCTCCCATGCATCCTCTCAATGTATTTAATGCATATGTGCTTGCCAGCACCCAGAATTCCGATGAGGGCTTCACCTACCCTGGCACTGCTGCTGGGCTCTCACACAACTCCAGTTTCAAAGCACTGGCAGGAAGCACCCGTGGCCTGTGGTGTGTGGTGGCATGGAGAGCAGGTGACCTGCAGGCCTTTCCATTGCACAGCTGCTCCCATGTATACGGAGAATTTCCCTTTATTACACAGGGCTTGCTTTGAGTTCTGTACACGTATGTCACAGCTGGAGATGAGGAGCCAGTCCCAGGAGTACAGGCTGCAGAGATGCCCCCATGCCTCAACCCTCATGCACAACTGCAAGATGCTGGCTGATGAGAGCATCTCTTTTTTCAGCTCTCTGCCCTTCCTGCTCTGCAGTGAACTTTCTCCACGCATGTAGCTGTACTGAAGGTACAAATTGGATGTTATCCTTTTTCCCCTCTGCCCTCTATCATAGCCTATTTGACTTTGCAGTATTATCATTCAAGCATTGGTGTAGCTGGGTCGAGCTACGAGTCTACACGTCAACCCAAGAAACCCCCCTGCAGCTGTAGCATATGGAAGTCAAACTGTTGCCTGCCCTTTTTCAAAGGGACTAAATCCCCTCACATTGGGATAGCCTGACCTGGCCAACAAGGGTCCTAAATGAATGGCTAGATGTACTCCTAGTGCAGAATGCATCTCTCGGTGAGAAGCCCCACTGCCTGAAAACAGTGATTCATAGTGAAGTTAAAGTCACTGTGCATTTTATCCTCCCTCGTACCAGTTAATATGAAGCGGTTACACTGATGAATCTCACAAAGAATCTCCTAGCAGTGATATAAATCAGTGTAGCTCCACTGAAGTGATGGAACTGCACTTATTTATATCAGCTGTGGAGCCTACCCTATATATTTTCCAGAGAAACAGCAGGACTTAAGACAATGAAGCAGGATCGAAATGACTGAACCAGAACCAAACCCCAGAATGTAGAGGATGCAGAAAGCATGAACCGAAAAAAAATGCAGGTGCTTCTGATACCTGATCATACCTTTTGACATGGACAGGTCATATTTTATAACAGCACTCTACACTCACTGACATGTACAGGGATTTTGCCACAGATATCACTGTGGTCAACTCAGTATGATTGAGTCTCAGCAGGAAATAACAAATCCAACTAAATCACACCTACAATTCTCTTATGGGATCTCTGTATGTATTTTACCCACCACAAGCATCCTCCCCCAGAAATACACAGTTTACAGGCCTTTAGTATTTTTCATGGTTCATTACTCAAGGTAATTTACGACAAGTTTATGCTGCTACAGTACATCATTTTGTGATTTTCTGCAATAAAACCATTGCACTGACTAGCCTTGGTTCTTTATTACATTTGAGGTCACTTGAAAGGGTAATTTCATCTACTGAACATTAAATCCTGCAATAATTCAATACTTTCAAGATACTTGAAAGCAGTACTTTCCTTCCCTAGTGCAGGACCATGTGGCTAGCGCTGAGCGTAGCCATGGCCAGGTCTGGCACACATTTGGGGTTGAAGACACTACTATCACGGTTGCAAAACACACCTTGGTGGCCATCTCTGGAATGCTAAACATGGTTGAAGTAGTTTGTATGGATAAGTTGAATGCCTAGTTTTTTATTAACTGATATACATGCACAAGGCACCACAGTGGACAGACTTACATTAATAGAAGGGGCTCTGGGACTGACGGGCCAGACCTTGGTCCAATCTCAATGGAATTTGCTTCCCAACTTCAGTGGGAGCTAACCGGGCTTTTAAGCATTTTCTCCATCACTGTTTGCACTGTTTACACAGCCAAACCATTGGGTTCCCTTGAGATTCTCTAAACCTGATGAATTTGCCACTGAAATGCTCAAGGAATTGCAGCTGCACAGGAACTGGTTAA
Source organism: Gallinago jamesoni (assembly GCA_025769975.1). Lineage (NCBI taxonomy): Eukaryota > Metazoa > Chordata > Aves > Charadriiformes > Scolopacidae > Gallinago > Gallinago jamesoni. Next base: position 9,107,559 of record JAOQGH010000003.1, read on the forward strand.
GTAATAACACTTAAATGGCTTTAATATTGCACCACATCCTACAGCCTTACCTCAGACCTCCAAGGACTCCAGGTTTTGCCCACATGAAGTGAAGAACAACACTTTGCGTTCAGGGTGGTCAGTGTGAAGTAATAACCACTGTGGTGAAGGAAGTGATCTTGAAAGCTCAGCTCACCAATATTTTTTCTCTGAAGAAGCTGGAAGCAACTCTCCCATCCCTGCCAAGAGATCAGAGCCTCCAATGCCATTTTTAAATTGCATCACCATACACCTTTAAAAACCACATTTAAATCACTGCCCTCCTTGGGAGGACTTGAGAAAGAAGGGGATGGGAAAAAAAAAAAAGTAAATCAATAATCTCTAAGAGGTCTGAGCTACAGAAAAGTCAAGGGATAAAAGGGAATGTCCTGAACAACCCAGACTCAATGGCAGTGATGCTGACTGCTAGAACCACTGTTGAGGAACGTCCCATCAAAGTGAGGCCATGCAAGCCACTTCCACCAAGCACATCACTCCGGTAACATCAGGGCTGCTCAGGAAATGAGAGCGCTGTGTTACTGCTGCCAAGGACTGCCATGCTCTGGGTCCTGAAAATACTCCCCAGGAGCAGGCAACAGATCAACACGCAGAGTTGACCATCGGTGGATATGGAGGTTGAAATGCCAACTGGAGAGAAAAAGATTGTGACCACAGCTGTAAGAGAGAGAAGGCAGGGACACGCAGGGGCTGCCTGATCCAGGGAGGATTGATGAGATGTAGGAAAACATGAACTACCCAACTGAAATATGCAGACTTCCAGATAATATCTCTCTCCTTCTAAGGCAAAGTATAACTTAGAAGACTTAACTACCAGTCTGTCATCTTCAAAGGGGTCTCCTGTAAATGAGACCCTGCATTAATAGTCCAGTTCTGCATTGCCTTACTACAGCCATTGGTCCTCAGGGACTTTCTAGGATGCAGGGCTCTTCCTACATCTTCAGCTGTCACCTGTCCTACCCAGACCTCTCCTGTTCTCTTCCACATAGGTGGTATGTGGAACCACACCTGAAGGACAAGGAGGTTCAGTGCTACTACTGACAGAATAATCTTAGCTTGTGTGTGCATTGGTGCCACAGCTGAGAGGGGTCTAGAAAGAAGGAAAATCTCTTCCATCCCTCTGCTTTTCAGGTCCATTGCTTCATCAAGCTTCTCTGTATCAGAAAACTTCATCCCCTTAAAGAAATGCAGTAAAAACTGGTATCAGCCTTGGTTAAAGCAAAGTGAATCTGGTCCAAATATCACATTAAGTGCCTTCCTTCCTGACAGCCTTTGTTTTAGGGGTGATCTTAAGAGCAGCGAGGCATGGAGCAGCAGTGAGGAAACCACTGTCAGATCCTTTTTCATTAGAAGAGTGCAAGAGCTGTAGCTGTCCCACTTTTTTTTTCTCGCTGGATAAAAATTCTCCTTTAGCAGATATTGCAAAGACAGGCCACCTTCACAGCACCTCCTAAAATCAGTGGGGCCAAGCCTGGCCTGAGGTGGATGGTGGAGGCAATGCCACAGGCTGGTATGCAGCTAGAAAGTGGAGAAACTCCCTGTCCTTGACTGTGCATGTCCTAAACAAGAGCCAGAGAGACATTTCTGCCCCCTCTACCTGTTGGCACGTTATTTCACCACCCTTTGCTGAGAAGCCCAGGCTACCGTATTTCAGAGTTCAATCACATCCAGTTCAGAGAGGAAAATGATAATGAGCAGCAAGATGAAACATCTCCAGTGACTTGAAGAAGACACCGTAACACACAGAAATGCAGTAATTGCGAGGTTTGATGCTTGGGACTTGCTGAGGATGGAAGCCGTGTGCCTCTGCCTTATTAAGGAGATATTTTTTCCTAGTTAGACCCCAGAAGCAGTCTCTCCTCATGCCCTCCTCCACTTCTGCCCTCTGGGATTTTCCACTACCTGCATTTCTCCATCACGTCTCTTCTTTCTCTACAGCTATTTTGCTTTCCTACTAACACCTGTATTTCACTGTAACCGCTCTCCAGCCTTTCTTTAGCTCAGGAGGGGAGGAGAGACGGTAGGGTTGTTTTGAATATTTTGGTATCTCACCTTCGCCCTCTCGCTCCCTGGCTACTTGACTGCAGGGCTGTTTACAAGGCATAGGGGTAATTGCAGGAGTACTTGGACAGCAAAGAGGTTGGAATAAGCGGATAGCTCGGATGCTCTGGAAAACTATCAGGCATGACCTCTACTCTTTGGTTTTACCAGCCCAGAGCTCTGCTATTTCATCCCTTCATTTGCCCTGATTATAAGTCTGTGGCTGAAGAAGCTGTGAGAAGCACAGGAGAACTCGGATGTGAGATTTCACGGGGGATCTTCACTTCTCACCAATCCCCTACAGCTCCTCACTGAAGGAGGAAAAAATAGCCTTGAACACGGACTTTTGATTCATGAAAGAAAGAATCCAAATGCACTCTGCTTGTTTCAGCCGAGTTGTTAGTCATCAAAATAATTTGTGCTCGGTCTCCAGTGATTCCCAGCTTTTGCTGTAAAAGCCTGCATTGCTGGTTCCTTCTGAATTTCAATCAGGTGTCATTACCGTGTGTTGCCCGCCTTTTGCTCAGGATAGATGCTTCTCATAACATACCAGAATTGCTCAATGCAGTGAACTTATTCTGTTTAAGAACCTGAATCACACTAAGTGGCTTTACTTACCATCTGCTTTTTTGATTTGCTTACTCTTCTGCTCATACTGTCTGCAATAGCCATTTGTTTCCTTGCCTATAAATTAGTGGTCCAAAAGAAACTGCAGTGTTGTCAACAGATTACTGAAAAACAGTTCTGAGAATGGACCTACAAAAGAGGTTGGAAGCAAAACTTAGCACAGAGCCAAAATGTCTGTAATTGGATTTTGAGACCAAAACTTTATAACGAACAGTGTGAAAGAAATAAACAGGATCGTTTATTTCACTTGATCATTAGCAGAACTCCTCAGTTACATGTGATAATTACTGGCAAAGATTTACATGCAGAAAGTGTGCCTGAAAATGTTTAAGCCCGTTTCTTTCCAAGAGATCCACTACCAGCATACCAATTACATGACATAAATGCATGGAGCTTGGAGAAATCCCACAAGGCTTTCAACAGCATAACCTGCTAGCCTTTCCCTGCTCCATGCTTGGGGTTGCTTGCCGGATGTACTGATTTAAGCAATGAATACACATTCTCAGCAATCTGTCATGTGTGTTTACAAAATTATCTCTAGAGAAGCTTATATGTTAGCCTGGAAATGAGAAGTGACTCAAGATCAAGATCTTCCGTCCTCACTCTGGTAACATCCTAATGGATCATAATGGGTGATTTTGTGTAAGCAAGGTATGTGGGTACATCATTAAGAACTTTTCTTATCACCCTGTGTTTTAAAAAAGCAAAGTTTACCAATTTCCTAGAGTTTATGTTTGTTAAAATAAAGAACAAAGATCCAACTTGTTTCTCTAAGACCGTACCATAATAGGGGCTGATTCAAAGGTCACTGATAGAAAGAAATTTATGGATTTCATAACTGGGCTTCAGTGGGTGAGGAGCCAAAATGCATTAAGGCAGACGTAGGAAGGGAAGGCCATGACGGTATAGAGATTCACCTTGAGAGTAAGGATCTGCAAACAAGAAAGGTGTTTGGTGGTTCATTTTGTGGGCTGGGTTTTGATATAGAGGGGGCTAGAAATAGGAAAACACACATACTTTGCACTGCCCCCGCCTGTTTCTAGGCTGGCCTGCCCACCTTGTGAAGGAAAAAGTAGCAGGACTTTGGCTGTGCATCCTTTGCCAAAAAATCTCTTCTACATTTGAACACCCCTGGTTCTCCTGCAGGGCAGGGAAATGGAGCGGCAAGAGGAAGATGGACATGACAGATGTCCAGACTTGAGCCAGTCAACTCAGCTTTTGCACAAAGTATCTGGGTTAGAGAGCCTGTTGCCCAGTTCGCAGCTCTGGATGTCACTCCAGCTCCTGAGGCAGTCTCCAGTGACCCAGAAAGGGAACATGTTAAGGACACCCGTGCATCTCCTTTCCTCCAGACAGGCACGGTGGGAGCAGACCCCAGCCAGCAGTACTTTGAATGCCAATGAGGCAAGGCTGGGGCTGGGTAGAGACAGGGTGGGCAATGCTGCAGCTTAAGGGTAGCTGGGATGTAGCTCTTCCTGGAGTGGTAGACGGCAACACAAACCATAAATCGCCCACTATTTGCAATTCAACAGATAGGAAAGTAGATGGCCAGATGATCAAATCAAAGCAAAATCTTGTTCAATATTTCTAGTGTTTCCCCACTGAACTCAGTGGACTTGCACCAGCTGAGGAGGCAGCACAAGGCAGAAAGCAGTAGAGGAGCAGGATCAACAGCCACTGTCCCCAGAGCTGGAGGTCTTTTCTCTAGGGCTAAAGATCCCAACCCAATCAGTCACAGAAGAACATCTGGGCTGAATTTGTATCTGATGCTGTAGTTTAGTGCTGCCCACACGTGAATTTCTCAACCACACTTCTCTCGAGCTCAGATAACTGCAATTGTATGTTGCAATGCAATGGCATTCTCGTCTGTTATAAAGGTTGTTTTTTTCTCTACAAATATAGCGTAATGATCTATTATTTGACAGTGGCGTTGTTCTCTAATTACTGCTTATAAAAGCAGCAGGAGTGAGACATGGATACTGAAGTGTGACTTACTGAATGGGCAGGAAGACTCAGAGAAAAGTGAGTCTTTTACTGTTAGGGTGTTAGAGTCCATACCTTAACTCTTCCTGCACCTCAGGAGGGGGACCTAAGATCTCTTGGATCACAGATCTTTTGGTATGAGCCCTAAGGCTTAAAAAACCTTCTTCTTCAAAAGTTTACAGTCCCCCTGTTTTTTAGAATCAACACTTTATGAATTTAGAGGAATGATTTAGAAGAAGTGACCTGTGAGATCAGGAAGGCGAGAAGAGCTGGGTACCATCAGGAAGGTAACGTGACAGGCCGGTAACAGCCCCATGACAATTTATAGCCCCGAGACTCTTTGCCGCAGACTTCTCAGGGAGAGGCCGCGCTGACAGCAGGGGACCTGCCCTGCTCTGCCCGAGCCTGACCCCAGCCCCTGCCGACAGACGGTCCCCTCAACACGTGTCTTACCTTTCTGGAGGAGGCATGAAGGCAGATGGACGTGACGACTGCCGAGGATGTACCATGGTTTTCGTCCACTTCATCCACGTGCCTCGGGCGTAGCGTGTTGGTGTAGCACCTCACCAGAGCTGCTGGCTGCAACGCTTCTTGTGTTGCAAAGACACAACAGTTTCACACCGTGCTCTCTTGTCTTATGATACCCTGGAAGACAGGAAACACAGATAACCTTGCTAAAAGCGGCACAGAAGGTCCCAGGTGGAAAGGGAGAAGAAAGGACGCAATCTGTAGTCATACATCTTTCCAACCCTGCCACGAGGCATTTTACAGCCGTGCTAGATCCTCCAGCCCCATTAAGTCACAGGCACACTGGCTCAGACATATTAACCTGGACCTATTCGCAGCATTTACATCACAGTTGCACCTTGGGCACAGCCTGGGTTGGCACCCCATCGTGCTGGACACGGTATAAGAACCACAGAGCTGAGACTCCAAACAATGGACCCAAATGGCAGGGCTACAGGTGAACACAGCATGGGATGGATCACTTGGATTTCACCTCCCAGCCAAACTTTGCCACATTTTGAGTCGTTTCATTCCCTCGAGCTGTTATATTTGTCTGTTGGAGAGGCACATCTTGTGCCGTTTCCCCTGTTCCATTTTAGTCCTAATATTGCCAGTGGAATGAATTAATGGCACGCTATTTTCTAGTCTAGTAATCTTTGTCACAAAAGTGAGTGAGAGCATACAGTGCAAATGAAGATCTATCAGCACTGCCGCCTGACTGATGGCTCACTCTGAGAGCTAGTGCTAAGATGAGAACAGAAGATGAAAAAAAAAATTAAAAAAAAAAATCCCTTTCTTATTTTAATACCAAGAACAGTACACAGCACCTGTATCCATCTTTTTGACAAAGCCTGTAATGAAAATGGTAGCATGCTGGAATGTCATCCTACCTCCATGATGGGCTGTAATTTCACAGCCCTCTGTGGGTACTTGGCTACAGGTACTTGGGCTAAAAATGCCTGTCACTCACTCAATGTATTGTATCTTGGCATCACCTAGATGGTATTTCAAGCCCCTAATGCCACACATTCTATGTTCTACTAGCTAATTGGGCAGGGACACAAAGTGCAGCATGCACGATGTTTTCTCAGAGTCAATAACTAGCCACAGTTGATGCATATATATTTTTATACCCAACATCAGCTAGAAAACAATGTATTGAAATGAAATTCACTGCACGCACCTTCAGCCTTCATGCCGCAGGCATGTTCTTCACTGACATTTCCCTGTGTTCTGCCTTTTAGGCACACCACAAACCTCCCTGAACCTTCACAAGAGCAAAAAGAAAAGCATACTTGTTTTCCATATCCCCTGGCAAATCTCGTCAGTAACTATTTCCTTCCTTCAAGCCAAAGGCACAGCTAGATACTGCGCGGTTAAGATGTTGGTATCCTAGGAATGACGTAGGAAAACTTGGTTTAGACTATAGCTCTGCTGGTTCAATTTTCTGTGAATCTTGAAGACATTGCTTCTGTCCAGATCCATCCTGGGAGCAGGAACAGCATTCATCTGTAAGAGGAACTGTGTGAATAATGCAATACAGGAACAAAAAAGGCTGCGTGATCCTGGAGTGAAGGATACAGTGTTCATCTGCCCCCTTCCCTCCAGTAAAACAGCTTTGCTTTCCAGTGGGAGCCCTTCCCTTGATGAATTTCAGGCCAAGCTTTGGGAGCTGAGCACTTTTTTTTGTTTCCACCAGTATGTGGAGGAATACCATATTCTCTTTCTTTCCAGGGGAATGCAAATTACTCCTTGGAGAGTACCTTACCGAGCGTTTGGTTACAGGCAGAAGAAGAGGAGGTGGGTAGTCTGGGGATTGCCCTCCTGACTTCTGAATTCAGCAGTTTCAGCAAGGGACAGGGCTGGCCCAGGACACCTTCTCCTCCAGTTTTGGCAAAGGCAGTATGAGCCCATCAAGAGTCTGGCACTGATGGGCAGTGACAGGTATGCAGGACTCACTCTTTCCAGAAGGATGGGGCATTTGGCAGCAATTCAAGTCCCTATGTAAGGAATCTGTCCTAACCTTTCAAAAGCCTTAGGCTTACTAATCCTCACTTGATTGTTTCCTGCTTCAAGCAATTTACATAGTTATTAGGCCCAGCTCTCATTCCCTTCTCTAAGACATGCAGAGGACAGGGCTGAATTAGAAGGAGAATTTGATTGCTTAGTGTTTCCCTGTTACTATCAGTAGGGAGCAGCTACACAGCCTGGCAACAGTCTGCAGAGAGCCTGAAATACTCCAAAATTAAAGACACCCAGATTCACACTTCTCCCAACTCCTCATTCTCACAGATTGAAAGAAAAAAAGGAAAGAGGGAAAGAAAGAGAGAGAGAAAGAGAGAAAGAGAGAGAGAAAGAGAGAAAGAGAGAGAGAAAAAGAGAGAAAGAAAGAGAGAAAGAAAGAAAGAGAGAAAGAAAGAAAGAAAGAAAGAAAGAAAGAAAGAAAGAAAGAAAGAAAGAAAGAAAGAAAGAAAGAAAGAAAGAAAATAGATTGTTTGCCGAATATTTCTGTATGTGTATATTTTGCAGAAGGTTAATTGGAAAGGGTGTTTCTATGCCAACAAGGGCTGAGAACAGACGGCTGAACTTGGAGAAGCATCCACCCCCGAGCAGACGCTTTGGATGCACGGATGATGTGGCCCAGTGGCTAGTACATGGAGCAAGCTGGCAGGAGATGGACCTTCTGGACCACAAGTGTCCCTGCCTGTGAGGCTGGAGGAGTTATTTGACTTGTCCCCTGCCTTAAGTCAGTCTGGCAGATCCAGTGGGATCCAACCCTCTCCACTCAGACATATCATATTTAAAGAGTGGGGATGAGCAAAAGCAGCCTTTTAAACAGAAATTATTTTAACCAACTGGGGAATAAACCAGGCCAACCAGAGTAGTGACAAACGTTCTTTAGCTGCCTCCCAAGACATGAAACAGAAAACCATCCACCTCAGGTGTGTGTATACCAATGCACACAGCCTGGGCAAAAAACAGGAGGAACTGGAGCTCAGTACCCAGTCAGTAATTTATGATATTATAGGAATAATTGAAACATGGTAGGGCAACTCACATGACTGGAGGATCGTGATGGAGGGCTATAGGCTCTTTTGTAAAGACAGGCAGGGAAGAAGAGGAGGACCTTGAATGAGGTCAACTATAGTGATTGTAGAAGCCTTATTTAATGCCTCTGGGTCAAGACCAGAAGGGTCATCTCCAAGGGGGATCTTACAGTAGGCATCTGGTACCAACCTCCAAACGAAGACCATATGGCCAGCAATATTTGGGTCAACAGAACCTAGTTCTTGTGGGTGACTTCAACTACCCAGGTGAGTTACATAATCATAGTGGTAGATGGGTCTCTAGGACTCTCAGACCATTCTCTCTTGGCTAAGTTCAGCACATAGGACCTTTGTACAGGTCTTCAAAGCAAGAAAAGAAATGCCCTGTAAGGCCAGCTGAGCTCTTTCAGCTGGACTGACCAACATCCCTTGGATCTACACACATCTCTGAACTGTAAGGTGGGAAAAAGATGACCTTCCTCAAAACAGCTTTGAAACCTGCATCAAGTGTGTTGTATTATAACACCAGAAAGAAAATCAAACCTTTAGAACAGCAGAGTGACACATACCCCAGCTAACTAACTACAACCTCACTGCAGTACTGCATCTTGCTGGTTCACAGCTGAATTCCCTTGAGTCATCAGATGAACAGATTTTCATCTGGTTTGCTCACCCAGGCTTTCCCACGTGGCCAGGCTGTGCCTCCAGAGCCCGCTGGGAAGGAGGGATTATAGCGAGAATATATGTGCCAGCCAGGCACCCTGTGTACGAGCTGCCACAGGTCTATGGGCAAGGGACACTTGGCACCAGAGCAACACAGGCACATACAATGCAGAAACGATAAGCTGTCTTGGTGATAACATCTCAGACACCTTCATCTCATCGAAAACCATGGGAATATTTCCCCTGAACAGAGTGGGTAGGATCAGGCCATCACACACCTGCAGCCAGCCCCTGCCCTATATCCATACTCCTCAGGCAGCTTTTGGAGTTTGACAACACCATGCCTTTGCTCAAAGACATTTCTATCTTAGCTCACATTTGCAGGATTACATCAATTTTTTATTTTCCCCAAGTTAATATCAAAAGAACAAATGTCACTTCAATAAGCTATCTCTTGAAAGCAGCCTTGGAAATTACTGCCGAGAGACAGAAGAACTGCAAATCTGTACCCTTTTAATGGCTGTGCCACGTTCCATATGGGGCAATGCAACCCTTTGCTGCTTGCCATGGTCAGTAGTGAAAGCCACTGAAGAAATCTGTTCCTTCCTTTGATCTGCAGCATCTGCTGAGGTACCTGCAGGGTCAGTGCACTTCACACTTGCCAGCGGAGAGTTAATCAGCGTCCTTAGCGTTCATCACAAAAATACCTCTCTAATGCTCATGTTGTGTGCCCGTGTATCTGTTCTTAATCAACACATCGGTCCCATCTGCACCAAAAAGCTTTGCCAAGGTAGCTCTGAAATGATGGCTTAGTTTATTCAAAGCAATGACATAAGCTACACCAGCAAAAGTACACTGACTTTAGTCACAGTCACAAATTATCTCCGGGATTGAGTTATAGTTAAAAGTTTTGCCAGCACAGCAATGCTCCTTAGGGAGGCCATTTTTTTCATGACATTTCTACGCCAGCAGAAGTCATGTGAATGCAGCTATGCCAGCATAAAATTCCTGTTGCCAGCAAAGAAATGTTGGCCAAAAAATGTAAACTCCTAACTCTTATTGCTTTCCCAGGAAAAGTTTCTAGAGTAGGCTCAGCTGTAATTTGAGCAATGGGGACAGAGTAATCTACTACATTTGAAATCGCTTCTCTCAGCCAGGCAGAAGAGTCACCTCCAAGAGTTTTCATTCTGTGCAAGTCGGTGCTATTTACAGTGCCCCGGCATCCCGTAATTTTCCTGTTTGCTTATATAGTTAGAGCCTCTCCACCGCAGCTCTGCACCAAAGAAAATGTTCCAAACAAATAATTTAGGAGATGAGCAACTTAATTTGTGCAGGAGGAAACAACTTGTCAGAGAGTTGTGAACCAGCTAATGCCACCAGCCTCCTCCAGAGCCTCGCCAGACTTGTCCCCCACAGTGGGACAGTGCTCGGTGCAGGTTCACATGTGACTTTACACCCAAACCCAGCAGCTGCAGTAGCTACAGCTGATTCTGCTACAGCAGAGAGGAATATGACAGACAACCTGCCCTGTTGCCATAACCTGGACCCTAAGCAAGTGCCATAGAAATTTCCAAAAAATACCCAAACTATGGGGTCACACTGCCCAAGGTGACTGATTCTTCATCACTGTTTAACTCCAAGTTAGCTCTGCCAGGTATGTCCTGCTCACCTCCATCAGCTCTAGAGCAGCCACCTGGGGTGGGAGGGAGGAGGCAGCGCTCGTGTCCTGCTTGAAATTCCTCAGGAACACACTTGGATGCGGTGTCTGTGCTGTTGGCTGTGCTATCTGGACTGTAATGTTTGTGTTTCTGCTATCCTCTAGATGCAGGGCAATAAAATTAGCATTCACATTCAGATTTATAACCCAGTAAAGGCAAGTTCCCTCTAATAAAAACAAGCTCATTTATGAGACCAGATTTCAGGCATGACTTGCAAGAGGGAAAATAACATCCTGTGTAATTCTATGGCTCACACCTCAGTGGGCAGACATGGCAGATATTTTTCTGCAGCTCTATTTCTGCTTTCAGCCTCCCCTCCTCTGGCCAGTGTCTGTGGATCCTTCCCATCCCACATCAATAAACACCCTGGGCTAAGCTTTCTGGCCGAGGTGCCAAGTGATGGCCACAGAGGCTGGGCAGGAAGAAAGGTCCATATGTTGCTGGATTGCTGTTAGTGACCTCACGGTCACTTAACATTAGCAGGCGACACCCCTGGGACTGCGTGTGATGCACATTTTCTGTGGTACACTGTGCCTGCGTACATCCCCATGAAACGAGGCACCTTCTCATCTCCCGTGGGTAAATGCCGTGGAAAGACAGAGCCCCTGAAGCAAAACGGAGCAAGAAGATGTGAGTTTAAGCTGTTGTGTGGCATGTGCCCTCTCTAGAGGCGCTCAGGAAAGGATCACCTCTGCCTGTTACTGCGGCATTTCTCCTGCTCCCTCTGGCTCCCGCCTATCAGATCGCTGGGCGACACTTCACCGCTTTCATGTGCTTCACAGTTTCCACCGCAGCCCTTCTGCTCCCACAACCCTTCCCCAGTCCCTCAGCCACCTGCCCAGAAGCAGGAGACCCGGGATGCAGGTGGGAGGGAAGCACCTAAAGCTGGTTTGGGTCTGGCCAAGTGCGGGGGAACAAGGGGACACCTGAGAGCATACACCGGGATGAGTTTAGCCTCTGACACAAAGGGTTATGAGTTATGGGGCAGGAAAGTGCAAGAAACCAGAAGACTAAAAGCCACCATTTCTCTTTCTGTATTTAACAATAAAATATCCTCGTAGCAGCTGGCTGTAATGTAAATCCTCTTTAAGGACTAATGGCTGTGCAGGGGACCATTAAAAAACCAGCCCCATCATTAAGGCTTTTGGTTGGGAGGCTGCCTGTCCTGTCACTGTGCAGGGAGGACCGCTCTGCGAGGCTGCACGGAGCTGCTCAGAGACTGCTTTGCTCAGGGCTTCACCACTGCACAGCAAACTGGCTCCCTGGACCACGCAGCAGATTAAGGTTGGATTTCAGGGGGGATTTTCAGTTTCCAAATCAATGCTACTCACTAGAAAACAGCTAAATCAGCCCTGCTCGCCTGTAAGTAGTCCACAAACTGCTTGCTGGCCGTGGAGTTGGTGATCTGTCACTAAATACAACCCCACCGCAGACTGGGATGAAGCTCAGGGCACGCAGATGGGGCTGAGCATCATTCCAAGCCCAAAGCTGTTCTTGTGCTGCAGCACAAGTGCCCTGCTGCATTTCTGTGCAGTGGTTGTGACACCCCCATTCACCAGCAACCCCCTCCTTGGGCAGCCTTGAACCCTGGAGATATTTTCAGGGCCTTTGCAATGTAACACTTTCATGGGTACATTAAAAGAAATAATAAAAATCAGCTATCACCTGAAAAACAGGTAATCAGTTGCAGAATCAGCTCCTTTTGAAGTAGTAATATAATCGTTCGCCTCTCTCTTTGTTCCTGGGCCATCTGCCTTTAATCTAACATCTTGCAGGATTTCCAAGCAGTGCCTGGCTCTGTGCTCTTAAGTTCCTGGGATGCTGCACCTGGAGGATGCTCTTCCACACCGTCAGAAACAGAGAGGCCCTTGTCCATCCCACCGGATCCCGGGGTACGACTCAACTTCCTAGTGCCGTATGTGTGGAAAGCCGGGAAGGGGAAAGCACAGGTCCTGCCGAGGAGCACGACACAAATGATCAGAGCAAAGAGCCAAACAGTGAGGCTGCTCTGTCTGATGGCCTCTGTCCAATTTCACCCGCGTAGGAGGGTATCGGGAGAAAAAACGATGAAACCAAATTACACAGCTGAGACAAGAGCCTGGGGCATTGCTCTGATCAAACAGCAATTGCCTCTCTTTTTTTTCTTTTTTTCTTTTTTTTTTTTTTTTCCAGCGCAGCATCCTTCCTCAGCTCTTACTCCGAGCAAAGAGTTTCGGCACTACCTTACTGCGGCACGGTGGTACGGACGGACCTCACCCAAGCCCTGGGGTGCATCAGTGGGACCGATACAGCCTCTGTCCTCCACCCCTGCACCGTGGTAACCCTCATCTCCCCCCATCTTTTAACCTTCCGTGGGTCAGGCTGGGGATGTCACCAGCTGTGATGTGCTCCCTGCCTGGCCAACAGCCCGTACTCCTTTGCTTGTGCCCAAGCCAAATTAAGCAGATAATTGCTGGCCTCCTGCTGTGGTGGCTCCTGTTGCAGTAATCTGGATAGCTCTGCTCTGCCCAAGACCTAAATTCTGTAACATCTCTGAGATGTCCTCATTGTTCTTCAACTTGGCTGATGCTGGCCAGTAGGTTCAGCAGGTACTGGGGTGGGACATACAGACTGTGCAATCCCCTCAGTCTTGATTTTTGGCCTTCACTGGCCACAGCTGGTGCGCCTACCTTAAGGTTATGGATGTTGTGGAGCCCTGGGCTACCATCCTTTTGCAATACCATGGGCTGTGCTACAACAGTGTGCTATTTTTCGGGTGATGGCACAGGTGGTGAGCCCAGCACCCCATGACTGCAACCTCTCCCAGCGGCTGGAGCCGAACCCCATGAAATGGGCTGAATCTATCACAGAGCTGTGAGTTCAGATTTATGCTTCGCAATCTGCTTTCAAGCAGAGAAGTTGGCACGAGGAGCATCCTCTTGCAGGATTCTGGCTGGTGGCTGCCTGGCAGCATTTAATCAGCTTTGTTCCCAAAATCTGACCCAACCTGTGCCTGCTGACCTTGGACCCAAGACTTGCAAGATGTCAAATGAATGCAAGCTCACAAACCCATCACAATCTTTTTCTGAGAGCTGGTATATCATCCATCCAGTGCATCTTGATGATTTTCACATACTCAGCACACAGATTCCCATTTGTGTTTTTCAGATATTTGTAGAGAAAGAGCATCCTGCGTTAAAAAACAAACAAAACACAAACATCATCCATGGAGAGGCAAATGAAAAATAGCTGCATCTTTGCACAAAAGCTCTCCACCGCACCTTGTCTGGCCACGCATATGGGCAATTACTGCATAGTTTATATCTCCCTGTTCCTCCATAGGTGTAATGGAGAAGATGAAAGCCTGGCTTGCTCATTTTGAACCAATAAGCCCTGGTCCCTTCATCTGAAGCCTTGGTGACCTCCCTCCATCATGGCCAACTTGTCTCAGTGACCGCCTCAAAGGAAGGAACTGTAATGATGAGATCAGCCTCGGTGAGAAGACACAGAGAGAGCAACTGTTTTGAAATGGAGCTCTCTGTAAAAAACCACGTCTTCTTCTGAATTGGCACAGGTGACAAGAGGAATATCCTTTAGGAGGAAAAGTAAAGAAAACATTGCTTTTGAAGACTTTTAAATTGGGAGCATGAAGGTAGCCACCCAAAGAGGGTGAGGAGTTTGATGAGCTCATATTATTCTGTTATTGAGATATCTGAGATAAATAAAATAAGCCTACAAAGGCTGGCTAGTCACATAAAGGACCTGCTCCAAATGAAAGTCCATTTACTCATGTGTATACAGATTAGCAGAAAGCACATGGCAGGCTCCAGTGCTCTGCAGGGTTATTCAGAGGACAGTTTTCACACTAACATAGGGGATTCTCCCTTCCTTTCCAGAAGTCATCAAATCTTCACGACAGAGCTTGATGCATCCACAAATAATAACATCTCCTGTCTGACCTTGGCTATCAGGTGCCCAGGTTTGTTCATGATATGGCTCATTCCAGAGTATATTATCTCATGTTGACTATGCTTAAAGAGTTTACTGCAAGGAGAGTAGATGTAGTAATTGTCTATTTTTACAGCCTACCAAAGTTTTCACCTTGGTCATTAGAAACCACAGTGCACAACAGATGGCTGATTGACACCATATAATTTGCCTCTATCACAGTATTTCTTCTGACTTTCCTTTTTGGGGGGAGGGAGATATGCATGAATCTTTTAGCATTTCAAATATAAACTTCATTATAAATCATGTAGTAATTTTTCAACTGAAAATCCACAATCACATCATCAGGAACTGACCTTGCAATGAAATGTTTTCTTCCAAAGTTCTGACTTGATAAAACGTTCCTGCATTTCCGTGCTTGGTGAAACTCATTGTGTGAGTAGGCAGCCGTGAGTTTTTCTGGGTCTACTTTCCAAGCTTGGTTAATCACACAATTTTAATAGCAATAAATCATTGTTTCTATAAAGAGCTGTCTCTTCAGTAGAGACGTGCAACTTTTACTCACAAAGGTATGGATTTATCATGTTTATTAATAGACGTGCTCTACAGCTTTGTCTTGCTTTTGTGTACTGCAGGCAGTGACTCAGCCCCATGCCATGGGCATGCAAACATTATTAATAAAACCTTATTCTGCCACATTTAGACAGATTATGGACAAACGATAAGGAGGGATTTGCATACAAGCATCCCCATCAGAAGTATGTGACAGAGAATCATAGTTTCTGGTAAATTAGATATGGCATTTCCTCTGGGGAAAAAAATGTAAAATTCAGGTGGTCTATCAGAAAGTGTATTATACCCTTAAATGTGGTAAACACGAGCTGCCAGTATTCACCACGGTACTTCGTTTTGTCAATAACTGGGGCATGTCAAGGGACTTCCAGAGAAGGACTTGCAGGGTTCTGCCTGCTGGAGGGGATGTGCTGGGTTACACGATGGGGCCATCCCTGGCAGGAGCTGTGCTCCGTCTGCTCCCAGTACCCACTGCAGAATTAAGAAAGCAGGGATTTTTCTCACCAGTTTTGTGCTGAAAACACATGCAACTGCAGCTATTAATTACAGGCAGCAGATTACTCGCAACCAAATCGCTATCATTCATGAATATTCCCCAAGCTCCTATGGGATCAAATCTTTCTTGGAGACCCACTGCCACCCTTCCCAGGGAGCTGCTCTAAGAGTGGTGGTGAGGATGATTCATTTCACTTTGAAGCTTTCGTCTGTGATTCGTGGCAACAGGACTTCCCTGATCAATCCCCAATCTCGCTGCCGGCGTGGGAACCCCGTGTGAAGACATCTGGCTCCACTGATATTTCTGTATTGCAGGGCTCTGCTGCAACAGGGAAACCAGCCAGCACCGCGGATGGTTGTCAGGTCCCCAAAAAAATCTCCATACAGGGGTGCTCGCAGTATCCATCTCTTTGCAAGCCTGATAAGCACTACCGGCATCAGAAAACCTACAAAATACTAGTAAACAAGGGTTCCTGGGAGGGAGATAGACTCTCCTCCTTTTCCCTCCTACTCTCTCCCTGTGTGCAGGCAAATTTAGCAGTGAGCCAAGATTTACAGCTTTAATTATGAACTTCAGCCCAAGCAGTCATTCTGGAAATATCCTTGCTGGGGAAATGGAGAGTGGGACCTGGGCGTGCGCAGCGAGGTGTACAGCTGTGCCTCTGGTTAATTGTACTGATTCTGGACCTTCATTAAGATGATTTCATCTGAAGGGCTTTTATCTCCCCACCTAATGCTCGTGACAAGGAAAACGGGGAAAAGAGGAGTCTCAATCTGTCTGCTACTGTATTATGTAATAAACCAGCAAAAATAGCCTCAGCAGCAAAGATTAGCCATCTTCAAGCTTACACACCTTAATTAAACATGCTGAGCTCCGGCTGGCAGCAAGCTCAAAATGTTTTACACTGTTAAAAACTGTTCATTTGTTTTATCATCCAGTCACCCTAAATTTTACACCCAAACCAGATCAGGATTCCAAGAAAGAACCAGACCACAAAACCTCCTTGCTTGTTTCAGAGAGAAGATTTCAGTTAAGAAGGTAGGGAGATTTTTTTAAAGAGATCATCTGTGAACCATTTTGCAGAGAAGCAGTGCAGACCGCTGCCACAGTGGCCGGTGGTCTTTGTATTGAAATATAATCTGTTTTGGATATGCATCTCCAATAAACAGCGTAGCTAATGCAGGTTCATCAGTGCAGTGGTAAATTAGCTCTGACTCCATACTGAAAGTATAGCTCCATCACGACGTGTCCCCTTGCTGCTGAGCCTATAACTCAGCCGTGGTCAGGGATGTACAGAAACTGTGGTTCTGCAAAAGAGCCAAAGTGAGAACTCAAGCCATGTAGAAGATCTTTGTGGCATTGCCCATGTGGGTTTTTTAATGAAATAAGCTCTCTGTGTAAGACTAATACGATTCCATAATGGCATTATGGTACCAGGAGCTTTGTATGAATTCAGACAAATTAATGGCAAGACGCTCTAATTCCCTTTTGCAAAAGCTTCAAGATATCTTGAAAAGTCCAAGTAAAGGGAAAGAGGAGCAGCTCAGAGGCACAAAACTGAGCCGCAGCATCCCACCTGCCCGAGGATGCCGCCTTGCTGGCAGGCAAACAAACAGGTAAAACAGCTGAACCCGACCTCCGGGCTGGGCACCCCGAAGTGCAGAGCATGGTCACGATCAATTTTTGAAACACGTTTTTCATCATATCTATTATTAATGAGACACTACGGGAAGTTCCCTGCGGAGTGGAGATTGGCCGACACCGTCTCCGAATACATTACAGGAGCACCGTCCCCGCCAGGGACACCACCGCCTGTCTCCTCCCCGGCACAGAAGCAGAAAGAAGCATTATGGCTGCAAAAAGATGACATGCTGGGAGGTTTCATTATGTCACATTTGACCTTCCCAGCTTCCCTAATAGATTGTTCTTGTCATCAGGCCCTAACAAAATGCATTACCTTGCTGGCATTTGCTGCTCAGCAGCAAGTACAAATCTTAGTTCCACTAGCTTCATTTGGAGGTCCAGCATTCTGATTTAGAAAGTAACTTCGGAGGCTAAAAGCTTAATTTTTTTTCCTCCAAAAAGATTAAATTTTAAATCTCTTTGTAAGAAGACCTTTGCAGCTGAGCAGCCCTTTTAAACCGCGTTTCTTTCTTGATAGGAAAGAAATTGAAGTGCATTAGAAAATGTTCAACCAAATCAGTATCTTAAATATTGGTGTGCAGGAGACAGAAAAGGGCCTTTTCTTCTCTGTGGAGTCCAAGAAAGGCCCTCCAAGGACTTTTGAATCCCTTGCTTCACACCTACTGTGCACTTGTGCATCCCAAATGTCCTCTTCATTATTCTTTGAAGACTTTAAGTTTTATGTTTTAATTTCCAATTCTATACCATAGCTATGTTTGTGGCGTGTCTCACCAAAGTTCAGTAGTCAGCAAGAGAGGTCATTTTTTCAACAACATACTTTAAGTATCATATCACTTCTTGATGTGCTTTTGATTGCAGTTCAATTACACTGAAAATAGCTGTGAATAAAATTACTAATCTTAAACTAATTCTGTTTTCTGAAGGTCACACAACCCTTTCCTTCTCTCAGCCTCTCCTAAGCTCTGTTAGACATAAGATCACCCTCATGGTTTCACCCTGGGGTGGTTACATTGCAGAAAAGAGCATACGAGCACCACTGCCACTGACATTGACGGAGAATTATCTTCAGCCCAATTATACATCCATGGTCTTTAATACACTGGTCCTTGACCACGTGCAAGAAGAGGCAGTGCTGGGGGAAGGCTTCTAAACACTCTGCAAATATTCACCTTCACCTTCTTCATAGATAAATATATACTTTCACTCTCAGGCCCTCTTTCAAGAGCAGGCATGAAATTGCGTACAAATGCTGTATTTCCTTTACTAGGAAAATTATCTGGAAGAAATATTATATCAACTGGAGTTCACTAATGCACAGCCAAAAGCTGTCATTAAGTGATACATCATGCATTTAAGATAAAGTTATGGGCTCTAAAACAGATTTGGTAAAGGAAAATTTAACTTACACTAAATTACCTATGGAAATAACTCACCTAAACACTGACTTAATTCACTATGATCAGTGCTATTATAATAAATATCAGATATATTCATAATTGCATAGCATTTATCTTTAGTTAATGACCTGTAGGAAGGTTATTATGTAGGTTTCACCCTTTGGTTACTGTAAATGGAAGCATTCACTGAGCTGGCTTGCAACCTCGCTCTTCATCCTGAAGAACTGGTATTGCTGAGTCTTCCGTGACTAAGGTGTGGACCAGCCAGTAGCTCAGCATTCACTGGGTGCTGACATATCCTGCCCGAGGGAAGAAGCAGCTCATTTTTGGTTGCTCTGGCCAGAAGCTAAAAGGAAAAGCTAAGACTCTACTCCACCCACTTTGTACTGCTGATATTGGTCCCTTCAGCATGGTCTAGTTGTGAAGAGCAGGTCAGCAGCAAGCTTTATCTCAGGTTCAGTCATCATACAGCCCAGAACTTCAGTGGTATCTGTGGAAAACACGGGACAAACATGTCCTACCCTTAATTAATTGTTGGATATAAGGCTACTGATGCTTCCAGAAATTGGAATTAATGCTGACCCTGGTGGTAAATGGGTCCATGCAGGGTCAGAGCAGTGAATAATCAGCAATTCTCCTTGTTTCTGGGCTCAGCAAAATAATAATAAATTAGTGGATGATGACAGCAGTGCATCCATTGCCCTTGTGACCATTAGGTTTGACATGAAAGTTGTTAATCTGGTCTCCTTAGCCATGTTGCTTGTACTAGAAGCAGCTGCACTGCCAAATCCTAGAAGAGAAGTGTGAGCTTACCTCACAGCCAGGTTTTGGAAATGGTGATCCAAGAAGATAATTGTCTGAGTGCTGTGCAAAACAATTTATCTTCCATGGCCGTGTCTTTAATCTTAAGTGTCCTTGGTTTTTCTAAGCCTCATCAAAGCAGTAGGTGACCCAGTAGGCCGAAGGACCTTTTGTTGCTATTAATTCACTTCCATGTCTTTTGGCCCTCCTGGGAACTCAGTTCAAGGATGGTGGTTCACATCATCTCTGGTACCCTTAATCCAGCTCTTCCTGCCTCTAACCACAGCTAATGCTTGCAGTGCAGAGAAAGCAGCTGCCTGTCCTGGCAATTAACGGCTTCTCCTTGGCTGGTGTTTTATCCATCAGTCATTCCTCTCTGGACTAATTTTAGAAGCTGGATTCAGTGCCAGCTTCACAGATGATCTTTTAATTTCGTAAAGGTGTTTGGCTTTGTTCACCAATAACTTAATTAGAGATACTCTCCAAGTTCCCTCCCTGCTTACACAGCCCTCCTGCTTCTTTTCCTTGTTTTCTCTTTCCGTCAGACAGGTACATCAGAGCTCAGAGGACTCAGGGTGATGAAACTTAGGAACACTGATGAGTCCATGGGAGGAACAAGGATTGCAGCACCTGAGAAATGGTTTGCTGAAAGCCTCTTCCAGTCAGTCACATTAAGGATGAATCTCCTTGATGAAAAATGAGGGTGTTTTGGTCGCTGGGAGCTCAAGGGAGCTTAAGTTTCACAGACAATACAAAACTGGGATGGCCACACCAGATGGCTGTACTGCCCTTCAGAGAGATCTCAGCAGGGTGGAGAAATGGGCCAGCAAATGCAAAGTCCTGTGCCTGGGGAGGAATAACCCCAGGCACTAGGACAGGCTGAGTGCTGACTGGCTGGAAAGCAGCTCTGCAGAGAAGGTCCCAGGGGTCCTGGTGGACACCGAGCTGAACAAGAGCCAGCAGTGTGCCCCTTGGGGCAAAGAAGGCCTCAGGTCTCCTAGACTGCTTTAGGCAGAGCATTGCCAGCAGGTCAAGGGAGGTGCTCCTGCCCCTCTGTTCACACGGGTGAGACACATACGGAGGGCTGGGTCCACCGCTGGGCTTCCCATGGACATGCTGCAGTGAGGCCAGTGAAGGGCCACAAAGAAGATGAAGGGACTGGAGCATCTGATATATGGGGAGAGGCTGAGAGGTTGGGACTACTCAGCCTGGGGAAGGCTTAGGAATTATCAGCATGTATAAATACCTGATGGAGGAAGTAAAGTTGACACAACCAGACTCTTCTCAGTGGTGCCCAGTGAAAGAACAAGAGGCAATAGGCACAAACGGAAATACAGGAAATTCCACTTAAACATAAGAAACAACTTTCTTGCTGTGAGGGTGGTTGAACACTAAAACAGATTGCCCAGAGAGGTTGTGGTGTCTCCATCCTTGCAGATGTTCAAAGCCTAATAGCACATGGTCCTGGTCAACATGCTGTAGGTGACCTTGCTTTGAGCAGGGACTAGGAGATCTCCAGAGCTGCCTCTCAGCCTCAGCCCCTCTCTCATTCTGTGATTCTTGCTATCTCTAAGCTAAAACTTCTATTACTTTCAGCAGGGTAAATTTTGTGTGCAAATTATTTCTGACATTATCTGAATTGCTACCAGAAACTGGTGTTCTTTCTTTTTAGGAGCAACAGCCATCTGTCCTGATTCCCTGAACGAAAGCTTTTGCCTCCTATCAGCAGGCATGGTAGGAAAGAAACAGAAAAAACTGAAAGCAGCTTATTGTTTATTAAAGTTTGACTGAGTTTATATCCTTTCTAGAAGTCTGCAGTCCAGCGTATGCTGACTATTCTCCTGGATATCCTTCCTATGGGTATAAATGTCTCTTTTTTTAAACTCCTTAATAAATTCTTGGCCTCAGCGAGAATTCCTGGGGGCAAGAAGTCCCTGAAAACGTGTTATGTTAATACAAAGTATATTCCTTAGAAAAAGCCTGAGTCCAGGTGTGATGGATTGTGCAAAGATTTGCCTGGATTTTTCCAAAAATGTGACCCGAGGCCTTGGGATGGAGGAGGGTTATGATTTGACCGGCACGGTTACCTGACCCTTGACAGAAGAGTGCGATCCAGGGAGACTGACAGCAGCAGCCCTTCGTTCCAGCGTCGCTGTTGTTCTGGTTTTATTTAAATTGGAAAGGCGAGAGGGCTTGGGAAGCTGCCAACGTTAATGCTATAGTCACTGACAAGGTAAAATGTGCCTCGAAAAGATACACAGCTCTCCTTTCACAGACACATTTGCTTTAAAGTTGGAGCTAAACCTCTCCGCAGAGCAGATACGGGGAGTGTGGACTGCACTGATTCCTGGCCCTAGGAGGCTGGGAAGAGATTTGGCATCTATCCCCAGGCCTGGCCCTGCTGCAGGAGGGGGTGGCGAAGGGATTGACTGCTTTGCATGGCTTAATTGCCCTCAGCATTACAATCTGCAGCACTTTGCTAAATTATGGCTAATGTTCAGCTTTATTTCTTTGTGAGAAATGGCAGCAGGTAATGAAGTAGAGCGTTTAGTCAATGGTAATAAATAAAAATAATTCCTTTCTTAAAGCAGCAAAAAGGCAGCCATAGCTGAGTGATCAGGCTCTTCTTCTTTTCTTCTTAGATAACATCACCAACAAAAGCCCCAGGAGCTTTAAGGAGTCAAATGCCCACTCAGAGATTTATTGGTGTGACAGTTTATTGGTGTGTTTCTTTCCTGACTTGGCTCTGCCACTTTATGCTTAAACTTTAAGCCTATTCTCTATGAGCCATGCATTATAAAACAGATTTTAGTTCTCTGCCCACATAACACTTTCTTCCCTCTTGCTTGAGCCTCCTGCTCTTGGCAAGAGCAGAGTCTCCTACAGAAACAGATGTTTCCCTCTTGCCTATCAAGGACACACTGCTCTTGGGCTGAGGCTTTCCTCTTACCGGTATCTCCAAGCCCAAGGGGTAACCCCTGCTCCCTCCTAGAGCTCCCTTCTTTCCCTCAGGAACCCCCTGCCCCTCCTGAGCAGCCCTGGGAGAAGAGGCTGAAGTGAGCAGAAGTTTCCCAGAGTATGTCAAGGCTTTTGCTGTCTGTCTGCTCTCAAAAGCAAGTGGGGTGTCCTGGGATGGGTTAATCTCCCTGTATCAATGACTGATTTGTGTCCCTGTGAATGCTTTGGCCATTTACACAGTCCTTAATATTTCCACAAACAAAGGGACCTGCTGGCACCCCTTGGTAGGGCCAAGAAAAGGTTGAGAAGAAAAGGGCTTGGGCTGATAGCAGAAACCTGTTCACGGCCCCACCAGCAGCTCTTCTGGGGATTGGGGACACTCAAGGTCGAGTCTTTCAGTGTTCATAAACCCCTAAATTTTATGTAAAAATTAAAAGAGGTGACTGAGATGCCATGTAAGCTCTTACTGACCGCACAACAGCAATTTGCAGGGTCTGCTAAGAATCAACCAAATGTCTAGGGATGCTGCTGGCTCTGCCTGGTTCCTGTGTATTTACTCATTAGCTCTTTGTGTGCTCTTCCCTGCAATCTCTGTTTGGAAAGATGGTATGTACCAGTTACTCCACTTGGCCTCCTCTGTTCTGTGCCTCATTAGTTGTAGCTCTTGGCATGTTGATAAAATGTTATCTCCCAGATAAGCCAAACACACTGTGAGGTTGCCTTGACTCGTGCAGTAACACTCGGCCTCTGTTTCTATGGGAAACAGCGGAGTAGAAAGGGTACCTTCTGAGGCACGATTAAATTACCTCCTCGGAGGTATCGCCTGTGTATTACCACCACAAGCAACAGTGTCTGAGAGATCTGAAGACCAGCACCTGGCAGGTGTCCCCTTCCAGGCTGGGCACTGTCGGCACATGGCCACCTGAAGCAGGAGCACGGTTGCCGTGCCCCGGAGTGAGAGCTGTGCAATGGCAGGGGCAGCAGGAGACCTCATTTAATAACCAGGTGTGCTGCGTTAGGACTGGGAAAGGCAAGGACCAGCTGGGCAGGGTCATGATGCTAGGGGTTGTAACAGACTGGCTTGAAAGGATCACCCCACAGCAGAGACACGCTTTATATTCTTGTGACTTGAGGGAATTTGGTGCTCTTTGGGGTGTCCCCAACCGCTCTCCCTTTCTGCAGCACTTGCATTAAGGAGGATGCCCAGGACTACACTTGGGCTTGTCCATGTATCTGAGTTGTGGGAGCACCCGGGGTTTCGGTGAGGTCCAGAGCACATCATGGGCTAAGCTGAGGGTCAGCACTGAGCTTTGCAACTGCGTTCCTGGCATCTGTGTGCATTTCTGTGCTAGTAGAGCTGCACAAACCATTGCCCGTGGGCTCTTCGTGTGCTTTCTCTGCTGTTCCTGCCCTGGCTCCCCAGTGCAAACGCACAACACGAGGGATCTTTTCTGCAAGTCTCTCGGTGATACACGGCTGTCAGCATTAATACAGCAGGAGAAGCAGCATAACCATCTGCAGCGCTGACGGGAACCAGGCTTGATCCATGAGAGCGCTCTGTATTTTCAGCAAGGATCAGAAAACCAGCTTAGCAAGGAGTAAAACAAAAAAAAAGCTCATCATTTAATACCTTTCCTCCACAGGATACGAATCCGGGCCCTGTGATGTTCTGGCTTTCATTTTATTCAGCTCTCTAGAGGATGAGATGACTGAGCTCCCCACTCCAACGAGATAAATGTGGCTAATACACAGGTAGTGTCACCGCCAGCTCTCAGGCCTTCAAGCGATCTGTGTTTGGTGATCTCTGCAGATGTGTAGAGTGGCTCATCTCCTCTCTAGCACAAGTGTTTTATATTCTCCATAGGGGGAAAAGAAGGAGAATAACTGCATAAATTACCAGTGGAAGCAATCTCTTCCCTGACAGTCTTCCCTGTCTGCTCTGCTCCTAAAGGACCAGTACATACTGACTCTAATCAGGCTTGTCTGCTCGTGTCGGGAATTTCAACAAGAGGAGGGAGAGGAGATACTCTGCTTTCCAACCAGCAGAAAAATCTCCTGCAGCAGAGAGTGCTCCTGGGGGGCTCCAGCCCTTTGCCCTCATTGATCAGAGGAAAAAAAATCGCTCCCAGGCATTACCTAGTTACCTCAGCCTTCGTTTTCAGGAGTAGCAACCACAACTGCCTCCCGCCGAGCCTCCAGCTTACATTTTAACAAGGCTGGTTTTCAACTGGGAGGCGCCTGGATATCCCTCCAGCTTTTCCCACTGCCCAGGCAGGGCTGAGCGCCACCGTCTTCGTGTCACACAGGGCACTGCAACCCCAGCAAAGCGGCAAAAGCTTCACTTTCTGTTTTCAATGCAGGGAAACGGGATCGTGAAAAGTGCCCTTCGCAGGTTTCCTGTCCTAATCCAGGGAAAAACAGCTCTCATTGTTCAGCGACGTTAAGGAATCGCAGGGGTTTGTACTTTCCTTTAAAGAGCTCACGAGCCCTGCAGAGGCAGTGCCTGTGTTCTGTGTTTTAGCACCTGCAAAAAGCACTCAGATCAGCAACTTGCCAGAGCTACAGAATACATAAACCTGGTATTTTTGCATCTGCTTAGTATGTGCTGTTCCTGGGAACCAGCTGAGTAGGTTCACGTCTTTTTTGCTGGAGAAAGCGGATGACACAAAATCCCTTTCCTTGTATTTTTTTAAAAGGAGGCCAAGAGAAGCCACTTCTCTCTCTCCTGCATAAAACATTCAACAGGGCCCAAGCTCATTATTTTCTACATTTTTGGTATATATCTCTAGAAGCACTGTTCACAGCTGGGAAAATCTGCAGCCTACCAACCGTGAGACACTCATGTGGACTGATTTGTCCCCTCCTGCAGTTTCCACTGAGGTGGGACCAAACGGCCCCTTTGGACTGGGTGGGCATGTTAAGCTGTTTTCCTTGGTATCAACCGGTATTTCCCAGCCCTCTCACAAGCCATGAGGATTTGGGGGCTGCCTGTGGAGACAGGATGAGGCAGAAAAGAAAAAAAAACCACCAACATTGAGTTGCTAAACATTGGCTGAACGGCTGGAGCACGAAACCGCACTCGCAACTGCACATCGGGTGAGAGAACTGTATTAAATGGTTTCCTTTTTCTACTTGGGCACCACCTGCTGGCATGTAATTAAATTAGCATCATCAGGCAGATATTAAACTCTGCAGAACCTGAGAACATGCCAGGCTTTTTCCAGATTATTAAGCAAGGTAGAGATGAGAATTTTTTAAATCACCTTGCGCACTCCCTGTACCGGTGCTTAGTCACTATAAATACATCTCCTTGTACATCCCTCCTGCTTTTAAGACTGTGGTGGAGAGCACTTATGGAGAACGTTTTTCTGGGCATTAGTTGTTCCTGGTGTCAGGCGAAGCCTGGTGTCTGCGTGGCAGGGGCACCCGGCCATGGTGCTCAGCCCTTCCCGTCCTGCCTGTGGAGCACCCCCAGGTCTGCCAGAACACAATCAGGACAAACATGGGACTGGAAGGACACTCCTTGGAGCCAAGGCTAGGCAACTTGCTATAAGCCCAAAATATAAAGCCACGTGGCTAAGAAATACTGGCCCAGCTCACCCAAGGCATCCCAGAAGGGACTGCAGTGAACGTACAGCCCAGAGCTGGTCCCAGCAGGGAGGGCTGCAAGGGGGACACCAGGAGATGCCATCCTAAGAGCTGCAAATAGGTTTCTGGGAGTATGACTTCACGTCTGACATGGATTCAGCTTTCTTTGCAATGTTTCATGCAGGAAGAGGAGTAATCTCTATGCTCAGCAGTGTAAGCTCATCTAAGCCGGTGCCACAGAGCTCATCTGCTGTCTTCAGCCATGGTTTGCCTCTGGTCCTCCCTCCTCTGCCCTTGGCAAAACAGCCCCTGCAGCCAGGGCTGGTTTTGCTTCTTCCAGCTGCAAAATACATAGCAGGAGGGAAAGGAGAAGGGGAGAAAGGAAGGGCAAGGGGTAATACTCTTAAGGAGCAAAACAGTAAAGAACCACGCAGAGGTTTCACATCTACAGCTACAAAGTCACTGCACTGGAGGGGACAGAGGGCTAGTCCACGCATGAAGACAGGGACATACTCAGACTATGGGGGCCAGGCCAGATCCAGGAAGCCTTCCTCTTGAGGAAGAGTTTGCTGGCTGGTGGCTCTTCCCCAGGAGTGCAACAAAAAGGGAAAGGGCAGCTAACGCAGCTGACTTCTTTTTCCCAAGGACCCAAAATCATCTGCTGGGGCATATGGTGTGGTAAGAAATGGCACATAATACCCAGTGTTCATCCCAAGATATTTTCTACTTGGCTTTTTGGCTGAGAGCTTCACAGCTGGTCCCAAATATGCTGTTCTGTTTCTCCACATTGAGGGGAAAAAGGATAACTGGGACTTGGATCGGGAAGGCTGAGGGGAAATGAGAAGTGACATCCAAATTCCTCATTGCTAGCAAGATATGTGTACACCACAGGAGGAAACAAGCCAAAAAGAAATCAAATTAAAAGCTATGCTTGAAAGAAATTGAGCTGAAAGCAAAAAACCTCCTATCATTTTTGCTGCAATCTCCTATTGGAGGCTGTGGCCTTGCTGGACACCCGGTGCTGTGGGAGAGCTGTGTCAGGTGGCTCAGCAAAGGGTTGGGAAAGCCCTGTGAGACATATGGGAGCATTTATATAATATCTGTCTTTAGCTGGCTGCAGAAGAGCATGACTTTTATAAACAGGGGTGCTTTTGGGAGCCCTAATCTTTCTGCAGGGTAGATCTCTGCCCATTTTCATAGATACAACACCAGGAGGACACAAGAACAACTCCCTGAACCCAACATGAGTATGAAGGCCCCCAAGACCCAGAGGACAGGCTTCCACAGGCTAGGGCAAACTCAGGACCTCACCAAGGTAAAAGCTAGCCTGCCTGACCTACTGGCTCCTGTGTCCTCTACACAGGATGCATATACAGAGCATAAACCCCCAAAAATGCTGAGAAAAGGCTGTATGGCCAACCATACCCCTGCCACATGCCAACCCTGTGGCATGCAAACCATCTGAAAGGTCCCTGGGCTAAACACAGCCCCTTCCCCAGGGAGCTGGAAGCACCTGGGAGAGCCAGAATGGGTGGAAAAGCAGCTTTTGGGACCCAGGTCACTGGTGTCACATCTGCTGAGGTGGCCACAGAAAGAAAGGCCATACTGGATCTGAACTTTTCAACCCCAATGCTCCAGCTGGCTTACTGGGGATGCAGGGCTTTCAGCAGGGCTTACAGGGCTTTACTCATTAGCTCATTTGCTCAATTAGCTCACTGATAAAGAGCTTGAACAAAAGCCCTTCTTTCAGATACCACCACAGTGATTAGCAGCCTCCAAGCCGGGCACTAGAGCACGTTCACAGCTCACCCATGTTACCCATTTCAGCAGAATCCTTCCCACGAGCCTTCTGAGAAAGCAGAGAATGTGGTCCAAAGTCTCTAGAAAAGCAATGAAGATGCTCAGCTGTGATAGAATTTCTGTTATTAAAGAATAAAATTCTTTATTCAGAAAATTCTTTATTATCAGAAGGTAACTTTACAAAATATACTCTTTCCTAGAGAATTCTTCGCAAGAAGTGGAAGCTTTAGATAATTAAGAGTAGAAATGTTTCCTCCTTATCAGGCATGGGAAGAGAGAAACCAGGCATTTAGAAAGCAACTTCTGGGAAGACCTCTGAAATGTGCAAGATGTGTGGAGGTATATTTGGGGCAGGTGGGATTTGTGCAGAAGGGACAGAGAGTGAACTGAAGTTGATGAAAAGATTTCCTGATGGCTGTGCATCTCTCTCATGCACCGCGACAGGGCTTTTATTCGGCAGCCCTATGCCTGCTCTCTGTCATTCAAGGCTGTTTCAGCTCCCCATCTAGGTAGGAGAAAAGTTCTCCAAATGGTCAGAAAAGGGGATTGTTTCAAACACAAACCTGAAAGATTTCCTAGACTTCTTCAGAAATACATGTCTTCATGTCCTCCCTGCAGTAACAACAGTCCTCCAGCTCTTACAGAAACCAAACGCTACCCCCCAAATGGAGCTGTACCAGCAATTGCATTTAGGAGGAAAACTGCACTCACCCTCTGCTGGATTCAGCCAAGGGGGAGCATCTCAGCCCCCAGTGGGCACTGGGCAGAACATGGCACCCATGGACCTCAGAAGGGAGCAAGCCCTCTGCCAGCCCTCCTTGCTTTGCCTGTAGTGACCAGAGCTGGCAGGATCTGACCATGCCTTCAAGCCAAGCACATGAAAAAAAAAAATAGTGAAAAGGATTTGAAACATGGTTAGTAAGCAATAAGGCTTTCCCCATGTTGGCTCAGTCTGACTATCTCCCCTCATACAAATTTCAAAGAGGGCTTTGCCCTAGTAAAAATACAGTGAAAGGCTCTTTTTTTAATGTATTTTAAAGCCTATGCAATCAGAAAGCTCTTTGAAGCTCCAGGAGCCCTAGACATTGTCTAAAAACATCTGCTTCTATTTTTCTGCTGTATTTTTCCTCGATGGGAAATGAAACCAATCAAACCCTCGTTAGGGAGGACAGCCCTGTGCCGACAGCCTGGGTGCCTGGCTGGGACCCAGCTCTGCCAAGAGGGACTGGTGGCACCTGCACAAACGAGCAGCACAGGATTTCCAAAAGCTGGGCCCTGCTTCCCCTGTTGTGATGAAGTATGATCCACCGCCCTCAGGATGACCTTGGCTACAGACAGTTTTTTGCTGTACCCAGCCCTAAAGCTCAGCTTCTCAGGAGCTGGTGGCGTTTGCCACTCACCTTCTGGATGAGGACATCTCTCTGGAGACTCTGGAAGACACTTTTGTTCTCTCCTTCCCAAAGCTCAGTCTCAGGAAGGTTTTCCCTTGGTTCAGCCCCACCTGTGATGGAAAGGAGAACTCAATGGGTGGCAACACCAGCCTCAGAGATGCCCCACGGAGCTGCCCGCACTGCCCCCATCCCCCTAGCAAGGGAGGAACGTGCTTGCCAGCCCACAGCCATCAATTTGAGTTTACAGTGTTCAAGCAAGCTGGTGAGAACATCTGTGGATTTGTCATTTAAAAGCATTTTAATGAGAGGAAGCTCATTTTTCAGTGCAAAAGCAGAAGCTCAAAGAAATATTACAAACTGTGAGCATTACTTTCTGCTTCTTTCACAGCAGGTCTGAACCATCTCATCTGGTGCATTATGAAGAAATTATTTTAGATTTCTTAAAAAAAAAAAAAAAGCCTCTCAAAACGCAGGAGTAATAGCACAGCTACCTTGCTGCCTCTCCCAGGAGGTAATTGCTTAATAGGAACATCTCACTGCCTTCAAAGAAAAATAAAATCACCAGGCCTGTAGGCTTTCCTCCCCAGCTGTTCTCTGTAAGTGCCTACAGCCACTGCTGGTAATTTGTAGCACCCTGGCTGCTTATATGTCACAGCTACAACAATATCATCATTGTGAACAACCTCATTGTGTAAGAAAATAGTATTGACTAAGCTGGAATGGATCCACAATGACTGCCAGGGTAGCAAGTTCTGTGTCTCGGGACAGTCAGAGTTGATCCAACCTCAACAGTGGCGAGGGCTGGCACCTATCTGTCACCTGGGGGTGACGGGGTTCCTTCTGTGCAGGTACCACTTGGCTGAAAAACCCAGCAAGCAAAACATGCTGGGCTCAAATGTGCAAGGGGAAAGAGCACAGGGATCCTTGGGCTGATGTTTCTCTTCCCATTCCCTTAGGGCAAGCAGAAGGCAAAGTGGAAGGAATGAGCATCCAGACAGAGAGAGCATGGAGAAGCAGCAAAGAACATCCTCAAGAAGAAAACCATGTTTAAGTAGAGGATAATAGGGAATATTTTATGTAATTTTGGAGAACTTGTCCAGAAGCAGGGCAGGTAAGGGACATCACCTCCCTCATCACAGTCCCCATGTTCCCACAGAAATCAGTGAAGGCAAAGCTGGCACTTCACAGTCTTGGCCAACCTTTCACCAGCACTGCTACCCCTGCACCATGCATGAATCCTGAGGTTAGAAGCTATTGGAAGGCAAGAGACCACCGCAGCTTTGCCTCTTCAGTTCCTCAGCCCTTTTGCCTTTCTGCCATCCAGCCCTAGCTTTCAGCAATTCTGATTTTTACAATGGCAGCCTGATTTCTTCTCTCCTCCAGCTCTTCTCAGACAACTTCAAAACAGCCTTGAATCATGGTTCCATCTGCTGCAGCTGCTGGCTGTGGTCTCCCTGTTTCTCCGAGATCCCTTGCTCTCATACTGCTGTGTTAGGCAAGGTGGGACTTAAAACCAGAACTCTTAGTCCTTCCCTGTCCCCATTGCATCCTCCAGGGCCCTACACTGAGGTTTCCCCTCTCACTGGAGGTGGGAGCTGGGGGCTCCTTCCCCGGACATCTATCAACTAAGAGGCAGCATTGACATGCAACACCTGCAACATAAAAACTATTTGGGGAAATGGAATTGCATGGAGTGGAAAGCTCAGTGTAAAATTTTGTGCTCAGCTTGAGGCTGAAAAAAAAATATCATTGTGTTCCCCATTCACTCACCTGATTTCTTCCCTCCCCATTAGCTCCAAGAGGGCCATCAAAGCATCACAGCTGAATATATTTCCATATGGAGACAGGAGGAGTGATGTTTTGGCCTTCAAAATGGATACAGCTTATGCAGCAGGGAAGAAATTTGGGGGAGAGAGACTTGGCAGTAAAACAGGAAGGTTATAAGATAAAGATTCAACCCCCCTAAACACACACACACACCCAAAACCACAAGGGAAATCATTTTAACAGCAAGGCCAAGCAAAAAAGCAGAATGATGCCAAACCAGACTGCAATGCAGCATGAGCTGCATCTAGTGGCCAAGGAAAGCAGTGATTTTCTGTGGAGGAGCAGTTCAGCTTGGTAGGAAAAGTAACAACCAAGTCCAGGAGTGCAACTAGCACTTCCCTCCTTGCTGCTCAAGGTTGGACCCAAACTGCAACCATTCTGCCTTCAGAAAAACAGCAGCTCCAAGAAAAATAAAATCACAAACCTCAGCATTTCAATCAGCACTCCTTTGGGAGGTGCCACGGGTGCCCCTCCTGACTCAGGTTTGCAGCAACACTCATTGCCCACAGGCTACTGCAACCGCCCCTCTGGGGACAGTCACAATAATAATAATAATAATAAAAAGGTAGCTGCTGCATGCACTGCTTGCAAGCAAGGGGGCATGGGCAAAGGGACTGGGGCAGAAAGGCAGCAAATGCACAGCAAGGCTGTTGCATACAGTAGCCAAGATGCCCAGAAGGCCGACAGCACCGACTAAACGAGCCTCTGCAGCTTCGTATTCTGCTCAGGGCTACATAACCCCTGGCTGCACGTTATTACGATCCTCAGCATTTCCTCCCCTAAATCTTGACAGTATACTGACAACTCAATTTGAAAGCCAAGGTGTTTCCTTGATGCAGGACTTCTTTTTTTCTTTTTTTTTTTCTAAACAGGAGGCAGAGTATATCAACCCACAGCACAATTCATTACCCTCAATTCAGAATACACAGCATGTCAGGGATAAAGCCATGAAGTTTTGATTTATTCAGGCTAATCAAGGAGAAAGCTATTAACCGAGGGGCAATGGATTATTAAATAAAATGACAGAAGAAACATAATGTCAAAACACCTTGTTCTGACTCTTGGAACGTATAATTTCTCTTATCTCTCTCAAGTCTTTGCTATAAAAGTTAAAGCAATCCTTCCAGCTCGGATACAATTTTAAACATGTTGAGGATGTGATCCAGCTTCCATTTAAGGATTTAGAGTGTGGCAAAGTACTTCAAACTCTGAATAACGCCACTGAAAGGCTTTCTTAGCAGTGGTCAGTAATAGCGAGCTCAAAGATCAAGGCCTGTGCGCTACTAGCTGCAAAACTTTCAGTAAACTGCCCTTGACTGACAGCAGGGCTAGTTTTGGGGGACACAATCCGGAGGGATGTGCCACAGCATGTTGCTAGAGTGGCAATAGAGAGCAAGAGCAATATCCATAGCCGTAAATATTATACTTCTGGCATCTCCATCCAATCAAAACTAGTCTATCTGCAAGCTGTGTGTCATTGTGAAGAGAGAGAAGACCGGGGGGATGAAACTGAAGAGCAAAAGAGAAATTCATATCAGCATTGAAAGCCATCAAGTGCCTTATATATCTCTCTAGATCCGATATGACAACTATATCCCTGTTACAGTGCAGATGGAGCAAATGCAGAAGAATCCCACCCCATGGACAACTTCCATCCCCATGCACCATATCAGGGCTAGCTTTAATGTCCCCTTTTCTCCAACGCTACCTAATGCCTTGCACTACCTCCTGGCTTACTCTCTGCCATCAGCTCTGATAGAAAGGTGTCCTTCCCATCCCACTTCTGAACTCCCTTCCCATCCAGCACCAGTAAAGCCTCTACGTCTCCTCCTGTGGTGTGTGGCCAGTTCCTTCCCACCATGATCAAGACAGTGTGTGCTGCTACTGATCTTCCCAGCCTGCTACTCTCACAGTAGGAACATTCTGAGCAGGGCCACGAGCTGCCTGAATAAGCCCTGTTATTCAGCAGGGATCCACTTAAAGGAGCCAGAGGATGGGGATTAAAGCAGAGTTCAGTGTTCTCCTATAACAGTTTTTAGCATTGGTACATGACAGATCCTCTATCAGTCCTCATTAACATGGCTGGCTATAGCTATTTGTCCAGTGCTTTTTTTCCCCTCCTTCCCTGGTTTTGTGCTTGGCTTACTTGTTTTGCTTTTACATATCTGTTCCTCCTACGTGAGGCAGGCAGAACGCAGAGCCCAAGAGGGCAGAGAGCACTCACCACTAAAGCAGAAAATGTGAAGGCAGTCCAGAGATGCACACGGAGCTTCAACCATAACACCAGCCCTCCAGCTGCAAATTCACAGAAAGGCATTTCTGAATCCCACCCAGCAGCTTTAAGACAATAACTCACAAGTCAATCAACACAGGTGGCTTGTTCTGAGCCATATTTGCAGTGTGGTGAGCAACTGTACATAGAGCAGAAATAGCAACATCATCCTGCCTACCCTTCCCAGCACCTTGGGTTTATCTGCTCATGCAGCATATGAGCACTGAAGCCATGGATGCTGGGCTGTCCTGAGCCCAGTCCACAGGTGCCTGTCCTGGCCTTCATTTTCTGGGATTATCTCAGGTTGAAGTAGTAGTTCCTGGGGCTCTGCTAGAGACCTGTGCCTCTGAACTCTCCACACCACCAGTAACCTATTTTTTTGGAGAAGATGCAAGCCATATTACAGCACCTCCTCTTAGTTCTGCTAATGGTTGGTTAAGTGGTCACATATGAAGAGCTCTGATAAAGTTCAAACAGATGGACTGCAGCACTGTTATAGTGTCTAGACTGGGTACTAACTTAACAGAAACAACATGTCTCAATGCACCCTACTGCCAGCTCACCTTCACTTAAAGGGATTCAAGTCAGACCATGCCCTATAACATTTTTAAATGACACATAAGAAATTCAATAATAAAGCAAAAAAGGGAGCTCACAATGAAAAGAAAAATAAAATCTTTGCACCTTACTATTTTATCTCTTCAACCTATTTTTTCTTAAGGTTCTCCTGAACTTTCCCATCTACCTGAATTCTACTGCTTTTCTAACTCTGTATCTATTTCCTAGTAATCAGCTGACTTCTAAACTACCTCCTTCTTTCCTACTCTATCCCTCTCTCAGAAAAGGAAAAAGCACAGCCCTTCCTCTACAATGCTTTCTTACCTGCCTTTTTAAAGGATTGTCTCTCCTAGCCAAGTCAGTGGTTGACTTTGGTTCCTAGATGATTGGGATCAGCTGAGGAAGGGAGGGACCAATGATCCATCACAGATAAATCTCAGCCTGGTTACCTAAGGAAGCTTTGGAACCCTGAGCTGCAGCAATTTTTGTTCCGGACCTAAAGCTTCCTGAGGAGCTAGTGCTGCAGTATGCTGTGCTTGGAGTACAGCAATGGAATAGGCTGGAAACAGGTAGACATTTACTTTATTTTTGTTCTTTGAGCTCAAGACATGGCAAAGCTCTCTTTCTTGCAGTGATTAGCTTTTAGGATGAAGGAGCTGGGCACTGTTCTGCTCACAGCATTGATTTTTCTTCTTGCCTAGTAAATTGATCGTAAGCTTTTTCTGAGTGTATTTTTTAGTTGAAAGGTTGCCTACGTTCTAGTAGGCTACTAACACCAGGCCTGCAATTTAAGTTCTAGCCTGTGCTTGGTTGCTCATGTAAGACAACCTTGTTTCCCAGTCTTCATGGATTACTAAACACAAAGATGAACACAAGGTCTGGTACTAGTGACTTTAGATTTATGCTGAAACATGAACATTGGTCATTCTAGCTTTCATGTAGGGTGTTTGAGGCTCTGAAAAAAATCCTCTTTACCACATATGTCTACATGTAGGAAAGCAGCTTCCACTTCATATAGCAAATGCACACTTGACCTCTTTTTCACAGAGGGGTTCTGCTGTCATAGGTGGATTAGCATTCTTTCCTCTTCGTATCAATTTTCTTAAATTATCAGCCTGAGACCTCCTGTTGGTTTTAAGCCCTGATGTAATGTCCTGGCATGCCTATGAGCAGCTGTGTGTCTTCTGGGGGCCCTAGGAACCGCAGGAGTGGGGCCTTGGTTGGGTCTGTCAAACAAGGGCACTACTGGGTGGAAGGAAGGGGAGAGAAAGGACAAGAAAAAAATGCTGCTGATACCAACCCCAGGCTGGTGGAAATAGTCTGGGAATGGCCTCTCGTATTCCTCTGACTGCTGGATATCTCTGGCAAGGAAAAATGTTGGTGACAAATCTGTCAAATAAGTTTTTCTCTTTAATCAATAAAACCACTTTCTTTTTAAAGGGCTTTTTTGGCTGTTCCCCTACAGCTAGTATTGAGAGAGAAAAGAGCCATCAGGTTTAGATGTCAACACTGCCAGTTTAATTTAGAAGGAATGACTTGCCTATGTGTCAGTCCTGAGCCATTTCTCCCTGTTGTCACATCTCTGTCTGGCCCAGAAGTGAAAGGGGGCCATTGCTTCTGCTTCTCTTTGCTTTGAAAAGTCTCTTCAGTATTGGCTGGCTGGAGAGTTTTACTGCTCTCTGACACTGTGGTCT
This sequence comes from Gallinago jamesoni, assembly GCA_025769975.1. NCBI lineage: Eukaryota > Metazoa > Chordata > Aves > Charadriiformes > Scolopacidae > Gallinago > Gallinago jamesoni. The sequence goes on from JAOQGH010000003.1 coordinate 9,143,106, forward strand.
TGGCTGGTAACTGGCTTCCTCAGGCTAATTCCTGCCTGTGTGCCAGTCCTGGTTCCAGCATGGGGAGCAGGCAAGGACCATGAAGGTGATCAGAGGGATGGAGCACCTCTCCTATGAAGACAGGCTGAGAGAGTGGGGGTTGTTCAGCCTGAAGAAGAGAAATCTCCAGGGAGACCTTATTGTGGCCTTGCAATACCTGAAGGAGGCCTACAGGAAGAATGGGGAGGAACTCTTGATCAGGCAGCGTAGCGATACAATGAGGGCAATGGTTTTAAATGGAAGGAGGGGAAACAGATTAGGTATCAGGAAGAAATTTTTCACTGTGAAGGTGGTGAGGCACTGGAACAGGTTGCCCAGAGAAGCTGTGGCTGCCCCATCCCTGGAGGGGTTCAAGGCCAGGCTGGATGGGTCTTTGAGCAACCTGGTCTGGTGGGAGGTGTCCCTGCCCATGGCAGGGGGTTGGAAGTAGACGTTCTTTAAAGTCTCTTCCAACCTAAACCTTTCTATGATTTCTATTGGGAATGATCTCTGTCCTCTCTCTCTCTTTGCAAAAGAGCAGAGGCCTCTGCAATCCAGTGACCTGACCCTTCGCTCTGCCCCTTGCATCTTCATGGCAGGAATGGTTCAGCTCTTGTCCAGGAGTAGCAAAATTCGCTTTGGCCCATATTACTGAGTAGCTTTAATTTTCAAATGGCTTTATCAGTCTGAGAAGGATGATGAGGTGTGCTGAGGATTACAGCTTGGATGTCTGAGGAGAAGGAGAAATTTGAGATTTGTTCGGAGTCCATTGGAGAGCATACTTTACGTATGCTGAAAATGAAAGGCAAGCACTATAAAAAGGGTTCAGGAGCATTGATACCTTCAGTCTGAGAGTGTCCAGACCACTTACAACATTGTGAAATTGTGTAAATAATTTGAAGAAATAAGACACCATTATGGCCTCAGTATCAAAAGCAAGGTAATGGCTCTTCTTTGCTGTCAGCAGGTTAAAGGCTTTCTCTGAACTACGGTGTTTTCAGTGGAAGACGTATATAATGAGCCTGGCATGGTGCAGTCTGTCACAGCTCATTCAATACCTGCAATAAAGCAGAGCTGTCTCAACAGTCCCTGATGTAATATTTTTCTAGTTGAAAATGCTGTTACAGCACATTGAGACTGTAAATGGGGGAATGGGAGAATTTTAAGGCAGCTTGTCTGGGAAAGGCATGAGAGTTTTCGTAGGTCAAAAGGGAAATTTCATTGTGTATGTTTTTGGGTTTTTTTTGTTTTGAAATTATTTTGGAAAGTATAACAGCAAGTGAATGGGAATTCAATAAAAATAAAAAGGTGAAAAGGCCATTTTTTTTTTAAAAGCATTCAGTGTTTCAGTGGCTTCCACTGCATTTTCCAGTTTCCCCTGAAGCAACCTGGCCAGAACAGAGTTCTCTTCCCCTTCAGGCAGCATTGTAGGGCTTGCGGATCACTTGATAGCTCTTTGGACTCGATTTTCAAGGGTGGACACCACAGGCAAAGACCGTTACTTAATTAGCTTAATATTGCTTATGCTGCTGCTCCTTGCTGAAGCAACCAGGGCAGCTGAGTAGTGGGTCTGAGGCTCAAAGATGGCTCTTGATTTGGGAGACTCATTTTTGGGGAAAACTAATTCTTCTGGCATCCTGGAGATGTTCTAAATGCGCTCATCACCCCCACACCAGGAAGTGTGTCTTGAAGTGTGACTGGTCCAGCAGAGCTGTGTCATGATCTTCCCTGAAGACAGCTGAAGAGGCTCCCAAGACAGCAAGAGATGCCCTGTGAAGCCCTGAAATTCCACACTTGATCTGTGCCAGTTCTGTTGAATATCTTATGTGTGCTAATAAGAGCATTGACATGTTATCCATTTTAGTTGCCTTTGGAAGAAAAATATGGAAACCAAACATATCACTTAGGCTTCCTGCGAGAACTACTATTAAACCAGCTCAGTGCTTTTTTTCCAAGATCATAAGCCTAGTTGACTTTTCTATTCTCATTCATGTGGGAAAGCAAGATGGAATGGTGTGGCCTTCAGTCTCTCTCCTATTTTCACATGTCTCAGGAGATGAATTATTTATGATAATGTAATTATAGAAGTGAACAAACTTGTGCATTGTAGTGGTTTGGGCTTTTTTTCCCCTAAAGAAGCCGCAGTCTGTCATCAGGACACTAGATGGTAGTCTCAGTCCAGAAACATTTCAGTGGATGTTTGACATGGCAGTGACAGTAAATCGTGACTGTTTCAGAAGGGCTTGCTCTTTGCAACATAAGTTTTGAGGTGAATCAGTTGTGACATGGAAATGTTACTCAAAGCTGAACTCTCTGCAGTTAGGTTCAGTAGCTGGTAACCAATTCCCAGCTGATTTCCAGAAAAAGGAGATCCTGGGTCTGGTAATTTTGCAACTAACTGCTACAGATCGACCTAAATACTAGTGAAATACCTATTTCTGATGGTGTGAGCACAAATTCTGATCAAAAGAGAAACCCAGTCCCTAGTTACCTCAATGACTGCTGTCAATGAGATGTGGAAAACATGTTAGCTTCTTTTTTTTCCCCTTAGTTTGGAGTAGATGTACAAGCAAATGTCACCTCAGACCATGGAAATGTCCTAGCTTGTAGGATATCATTTGAAGCTGTCTTATTTCACATTTGGAATGGACAAACTGTGACCCATGAAGCTGTGGTAATTTTGGCGTATGTGATTAAGTTGGTATCTTCTACTTTGCGTAAATAATGAAGTACTTGCTGACTTGTGTTCTTTGTTAGGGCTCCAATATGCTTTCAGTTCAAGTTTAGTCTTCAAAGGAGATGGGCTAGAAACTTCAGTTTGTATCTTTCATGGCCAACCCCAACAGCCTGGAAAAAATTCCCTTTCAGGTGCTTGTCTTCCCCTGAAAAGTCAGAATTATTAAGGCTTATTTTACAGTTACTGCAGGTATGTGAATTTTATTTTTTATAAATATATGCCATTAGACTTTCAAGAACAGAAGAATACAGAATTCATTAGCACCATGGAACCAAAAGAGAATTAGTTGGCTTCATTCCCCACTGACCAATATTCAGGCTATTTCAGATGCGCTGGCTAGGGATGGAACTTCTTCCAGCTTTCCCTAAATCAAAGAAAATATTCCCTTTCACACCAGGGATGTTAAAGAAGACTCACAACCATGTTCCTGCTTGCTTTGTTCAGTTATGTTTCAGTGTGAGGTTAATAAAAAATGCATGTGGGATGTGGAAATAACTGGTTTTAATTATTAGATATCATACATTGACTGAGAAATTAATCCAATTCTCCATCTGCTGAGGGACTGGGAATAGATTGCAAGGAGAAATCAGGCATATGTTACTCCTAACATGACCATTTTGGTTTCAACAAATGGCAAACTAGTATTGATTTCTATACATAAGCTATGAACAAAAAAGAATTACAAAACTTCTCAGCAGCCTGAAAAGCCAATATCGACCAAACTAGAATGGCATTTAGGAGAGCGATGCTTAGCTGATGAAAATAAATAGCAGTAAAATAGCTTCTCACTTGTAATTTTTATCTAATATTGTATCAGGTCTGTAATCCCTTGCAAGTGTCATCTAATGCATCACTGGTGACTGCAGAAATGTGCAGAATTAACAAAGAGGGTGCCTGGATGTGGAATACCTACCCACCTCCAATCTTCCTGAAAGGTTTCAGCTTGATGTATGATATTCCTTTGATGGACATATAAAATCTATTAGTTCACAAAGTGAGTCTTATTCTTGAGTTCGAGCAAAAGAAGCCCTTTGCTCAAGGCCCCGGTTTGATACCATCAATTTATCTTTATCCCAACATGCATCTTCAACTGTGAAACTGTGTGGTCATGCTATAGCACATCTAACAGGAGTGGGTACAGGGTTGCAAACATGTGGATTAGAATAAAATTTGGTTTAATACTTCACTACCTTTAAATACCTGAAGCAGAGAAAAGGAGTAAGGGATAGTAGATGGGTGTGAATTGGCAGGCTGCATGTGAAGGGAACTCCAGCAGGAAGGGGAACAGAGCATGGATATTAGTGACTTGGGATGCTGTGAAATAAATGGGCATGTCAAAAAGCCAAAAATATGACAAACCTTCCCCAGAAGAGTGTTGGAGTGGTTCCACTGGAGATCCCTTTCCCTTGTTGTTGTGCCCCTACAATGTTACTGTCCCAGCATGAGACAAGCTTCAGTAGTTTTTAAGGAACAGAAGGAGAAAATCTTCCTTGCTAACACAGGCCAATCATCATTTTGCATTCAACAGCCTTCCTTGAGTATGTTTTGATTTATCCTCTGTTTTAGAGCAGGGGAGTCAGGGTGGGTGGATACCAGCAGAACACAGCATATGGGATCAGTCCGTTCAAACAGACAGCTTTACATGATCATCCCAGTGCCAGAAGAAAAAAGCCTGTGGAGTGGGTATCGAGTCTCTGAATGCGCTTGTCCAGTGCTGAACACCTCTAATGTTCTGGTTTAAACTGGGGCTTCTAGTCACTCCTCCCTTCATCAGATACCAGGTCTCCCCCAAGTTCAGCAGAAAGTGAGAGCCATGAGGGTGTTCCTTGCCTCCCCAGAGCATGCTGGCCTCCTTTTCATGGGAATTTAGACCAACAATCTGTAGTTCCTTCAGTAACCTACCGAGATGAAAACCACTACTAGGCAAGTGCCACTTTTTTTTAAGGCTCAACAGGTATAAAACAGTTTGTTGTACTGATTCTTAGCAAGGATGTAAGCTCTTGCTAAGCATGGGAGGTTGGCGCCTGCAGTAGGATATTGGTGTTTCAAGTTCAACATGCGTTTCACCAGCCTGGAGCTCAAATCTTTATCGACTTGTGGCCAACTGCAAGCAAGAGTGGCTCCATCCGTTGGGTTACAAATATTACTGTTTGACTGATATTATAGTTTGAAAAGAAATTAAACTGAGAAGCAGGTGTTGTGTACAGCCAGACAAAGAAAAAGTTTAGGAAGTTTCTATCTTCAGATCAAGATGCACTTCGATCAACTTGGTTATTAAAAAAACAAGCAACATTTTTCTTCCTATTCTGACTTGTAAATTAAGCTAAACTTGTGTTATCAAATCTGATTGGAAATTATTTTCAGCTGAAGATTTCACTACAGACTTAAAAGACTAAAGCCAAGATCATAATTGCATATTCTGGAATGGCCCTGCTGCAAAAGTTTTCCTGATTTCAGAGCAAAAATCTACTTAGTGAAAGAGGGTTTTGTACTAAATGAGCAGTTAGAAATGCAGAAATTGTTGTTCTCATTCAAATGCAGAAAGGATTTTGATTCAGGTCCCTCCTCCATCCCTTTGAAATGCTATTTACCTACATCAGACTCTAATAAGGTTAATGGGTTAGATGTTCCCCTAGTGTAAATTATATCAGTGGGAAGAATACTGCCTGAATAGAGTCCTCCAGCTCTATTCATTTGCTTTCAACGTGTCAAATTAATTTTGCCACATGGGTAATAAAATCTGTGCTTCTGTGTATTTCTGTAAACATTGTACGATTTAGAAAGTGTTTACGATTTCTTTCAACAATGAAACTTAAACTGTGCACAGTCCAATATCAGTGAGTAATTTCAGAAGTGACTGAGGCATGTAATTGAGTTTGTCAGTGTAATTGTATTTTGGAATAGATAGTGGTATGGTTTTTTTTAAGTCGTTAGTGAGTCTCATATTTAGTGTGCTGATTAATTCTATTAGAGGAGTTAATTAGACTGAGAAGGTGGGGGTGAGAATGGATACAAATCACTTTAAAGCACTGCATTTAACTCAGAGTTGATTATTCTGTGCAGAGAGAAATGCCGCCTCTCCCTGTTTTGGATTCACGGGTGTGATTAGAGCTCATCAGTGCAGCCCCGCGTCTGCCGACAAGGACGGATGATGAGCATGGATGCAATTCTCTCTCCTTTCAAGTGTGAACTTCCAAATTAAGGCACTGCAGGGCACAGGGCTGACCCAACTTGAAAATGATAGGCTCCTGTGCATATTCTGTAATAATAAAAATAATAATTACAATATCTGTATTTCTGGCACAGCCTCCCCATATTGTTTCCTGTGAAGAATGAAAATCAATAAGGAATAAACAGACACCACTTAAGGGCATTCTCTGGCTTTGCGGACTTCAGAAGAGCTTGGGCTCGAGTCTTAGCATGGGAGATTCAGATCTTCCCCTGCAAAAAGAAAAGAGACTTGGGTGCTGGAGGTCTGGCAGTTGCATCTGCCCTGGAGGTACTTCAGTCGGGAGCTGAATGCAGAGCTCTGTTGGCATCTACAAGCAGAAGCTGGCACATTTTGCCCACAGGGAGCTGCATGGGCCCTGCCTGCACTAGAAAGGTTGGTGCTCTGCAGAGGAGTTAATTTGTTGGTTGTCTAGAAGAGGGAGTTGAACTTGCAGCTGCATTAAAAAAGAATCATAGATCTGATCCAGAGCCTGGTGGTAGACATCTACCATTTTTAGAGAGCATCACTAGCCCTGGGATGAGAAAGGGAAGAAGATGGACAGACATTAATTCTCCCTACCTATTGACTGGGTGCTGTGCACAATGAAGTACAGCCTTAGGAGTGGCCATGGAGGAGCTGATGTGGCTCTTAGTCTTCTGCATCTGACCTAGCATGGACCAAGCCAGCTCAAAGTGTGGGCAAGCTGAGCCCAAGCCCTTCAACACCTCTCCATCCCTACAGCATGACCCAAAGCACTTCTGGGTGTGAGATGGGAAGGGTCGAGAATTGAAACAGCCTCCTCTAAAGCCCAAATATGTGAAATAAATACGTACAGAATAGATCTTTAAGCAGTGGTGTGTAATTTTTTAATCACTTGGAATGTTTCCAACTAGACAAACACAAGACACTGTCAGAAGAGGATAAAAACATGCCTTGAAGTATCATCTCAGCTGGAAGAAAGTTGGGTCCCTTTATAAACCAAACATAAATAAATACTGGGAGCTGGTGTAATTTTCTGTAATACAGTTTGTCTGAATAGATGTGAAAGAAGGACACTGTCAAACGAAGCAGCGGTCAGGACTACACAAAACCTAGGTCAACAGCTTGTACATTTTCAAGAAATTGTGGTGCCGTGTCAGGGAATTGCTCCCAGGCTGCCTGGTCATTACAGCGCTGTCAGTAAAAATGCCTCTTATCTTCTGACTCCTTCCATGTACAGATAAAGCAGCTGTGGTCAGTGCAGGGCATATTTTAATAAAATTCAGAGTGGTAACATCTGGCAAATTCACATGTCATATGCTACTCCTTCCCCATAAAAAAACCAGCCTCTGTTCCCATGCTTTTGTGTTTCCCTTAGATAACGGCTTTTCTGCAAGAGAATATGGATGATAGGTTATCAGCTGGGAATGGCAATGTGCCTCATGATGGCATGATATGAAGAAACGATCAGAAACTTTCACCGTTGGGAAACTTCATGTCGGAAGCCAGTTCCGATAATCCTATTGAGAGGAGGAGAGCTGGCAAGTCTCTCTTGCTGCAAAACAGAAGGAAAAGGAAGAGGGCTCTGGAAAGTCACAGGAGGGTGAACAAGTATTTCTTGTCATCAGCTCCTTCCGCTGTTCCTGGGAAGGACCTCTCTGCTGCCTCTCACCAAAGGGTTGTGCTCTACAATATCAAAGAAAACACAGGACATGTCTCGCAGGCAGGACTGAGACAAGACTGAAGCACCTCAGGAAAGATTCAGAGGTGCACAGAGGGAGAAGGCAGTGGGAGCCTCAGGCAGAAGAGCTGCAGTGTGGCTGTCCAGGGACACTGTGGATCAAAAGGATTGCTTTTGGCGATGGCAAATCACATCCTGACTATTGGGCTTGGACTTGGCTGCTGGATTCAGTTAGAGCAATGGTCCAGGACTCGGGGGGTACCCAGAGATTAGTCTAAAATGACCAAGAAGATTAAGTCTCTGCAGTTGACAAGACTTACAAATCTGAAAATTTTTAGGCAATACTGAGACTCCCGAGATCCTGGTTTAATGCACTTTTGTATCACTGTAATCCCAGCTTTGGTTGATTATTAACACTTTATACCAACATCTAGGCCCACAAATGTTTTAGTCACCTCTTGTGCCTGATTATAATCCAAAAATCAAGCGTAGTGTACAGATGGTCTTTCAACTTGTCCAGGTTGACGTGTAATTTGTGCTGGACTAGGACTTCAGGTGAACATCCAACAGCAGCACAGGGCACTCAGTCCCTCAACACGTTTATGCAGAGCTTTCCAACCCCTTTCAGTGCAGCTTTACCATGTCTTGCGTTTTTAAACCTGCTATCCACAACCCTGTTTGTTTCTCCTCACAGACCACTGAAATGCTGGTGCTGCTGCCTGAAAACCTTACACAACCACAGCCCTGCAAAACACCCAGTCCCTGAGTAACATGGCTACTTTTGTCCCTTTGTCAGCAACAGCAGTGTGTTGACGGTGAAGGTGACGAGCCACAGCACAGCAGCGAGGAGGAGAACTGGGTCTGCAGGGTGCTGATAGCTTGGCTGGGCAACTCTGGCCAATGGGTCCTCAGTTGGTAGAAGAGCTACACCTGTCCCCTCAGAGACCTTGGCTTACGGGAGACACGGTGAGTCTTCTAGAAAGAGCTAGTGGAGCCACCAAGCTGTCAAAGCCACTCATCCATAGAAATAATGCCGTGTAGTTTGGGCTTTGTGAGCAGACTGTATGGACAGCCTATCAAATGGAGCTGGGTGCGGACAAAGCCCCATTCCCAGCTCTTCTGGAGCTGCTGTTTCGCTTCCCTCCAGGGCATCGCTGTGGGTTTGACTTGCAATGGGTGGCTCAGTTACTAGAAAATGGAAAAGGAAGGCTGAGGTTAGGCAGCCTTCCTCCCTCACTGCTGATGTCCTCCTTAGGGACAGGGCAGCTCACACACCCTGTTTTTGTTTTGGATTTAGGGATGGGACTCTCCACCTCCATCCACTCCACTGCTGTCCGTGAACATGGAGAAGGGGAAAATGAAGCAGGACTTCATGTGGTCTTACAAGACAGGTGGCACTGCGGAGTGGTGGCAAAAAGGGATGTGCAGGAGTTTTAGGGCAGGCAACATGCCCCAGCAGCAGGTCCTTCTGAAACCCTTCAGCCCTCTCCTCCCTGTGAAGTGGCACACTATGTACTTTTGTTTCTTTGTCCTTCTCTGAGTAGACAAAACAGACTGAGAGAGACTTTTCCTTGAATTAAATGATACTAAAAATGAATTGTTTCAAGCACACACCACCAAGCACACAGCACATTTTTTTAAAATCAAACTTTATTTTTACAGTTTACGTTTAAAAAATAGCTGTAGTTTACATGCCAAAGTTTAGCTGTTCAAATAAACCCTTAAGCTCCTTTCTTCAGCGGCATCTCCCAATAGGTGGATCATTTCGGCCGCAGTGGCTGCTCTATATGTCATTGCAAGCACTTCCCATCAGCCATGCTCCCAGGGAGCCGGTGAAGGAATTCAGCAGACAAAAACTCTGAGCTGAGCAAACAGCTGGCAATGAACTAATTTTCTAAAATACTGCTCCTTGTCTGTACAGAAATAATTGCAATTTACTTCTGCCAGGAGGCTGAAAGAGGTGAGGGTTAGCCAAAGCCACCCACCTCTCCCAGGAGCCCAGGGCAAAGGCCACGGCATTGGGATGGAGGATTTATCCATCCCCATGGTACAGGGAGGGGTCAGTGGCCAGCTCTCCAAAAACATAAAATTCAAGGAAATCCAATTTTAATTCAGTCTTTCCTTACAAAGGTGTAGTAAAATAGCCTGAGGGGTCATGCTGGGCCTCCACCAGGATGGCCTTGGTCTCCTGCTGGTCCATACTGGTTGGAAGGGGAGGGCCAGTGGGTCCAGCAATAATGTTATACCCACTCCTCCTAGGAGTGGACAACCCACCCTCTGTTTCATTAACATTGGTACAGCCTTTTGAAGAGGTTAGTTAATCCTCTTTTTTTTTTTTTTTTCCAAACAGAGGAAGGCATTAACTCACGGGAGAACGCCTGAAGCAATTCAGTGGCCAAAGGAACCTTCGTGTCACAGTTCCAGCTGCTCTGCGGGAATGTTAGGGATGCTCCTCTGGGAGCTTTTGGTAATGCACAACTGTCTGGGCAGCTTAGGGCCATCTCACTGCAAACTTTTTCTTAACTCTGCTTCCTGAGTCAACTAAGTCATTGCATCAGCCCACAAAATGAGCTGAGAACAGATGCGAGTGACTCCAGCGTCGGGGGGTTGGACTATAACCACAAATGCAGGCATAATTAAGATTTTCCTCCATTTCTCGTATGTGCTAAATGGAAATATTAGATTAACTCAGCTGTGCTGTAAGACTAACTGCATGGAGTCTCTGGAAGACTTGTTCACATGGAAAAGGTCGTTACATTGCCATTGGATCGTTATTTCGCATACTTTACCCAGTAGTTAAAATGCATGTTTTCTGTCTTTCCTAGACCATTCATCTTCAATTGTCCAGGCAGCCAATAAGGCAGAATAAATGAGCATCATCAGAAAGTTTTAGAGTTTAAGATTTTCTATCATTATGCAAAATCTACATCTTCATTAATCACTTTTTTCCTTAATGAATTTGGGGACTAGTGTTTCTGTTGCTAAGTACTCAAAGGGGTTATTAAATCTCTGGCTGTCTGGTTCCTCCATCTGTTTCCATTAAAACTTACTGCAATTAGTATTTCAGCAAAATTTCTAAAACCTGCCAGATTTCTTAAGAACAGGGACCGCTACTGTAAGCGTGAAGGGGAGCTTATGGTATCTGAGTGGCAAAAAAATATCTAAAATCCACATTAAACCAGCCCTCCCTGTAGTTTGCAGGGAGGTTAAGGCAGCAAAAGGGAGACTGTCAAAATGAGGAGAGGCTGGAAAAACTGCTGCCCATCCAGGTCCAGCTGTCTGCTGCTGGTTAGGTGTTAGAATAATATTAAATTAATTTTCATTTTTCTGAAGGAGGCAGCTCCAGAAGCACAGCCAGGGAAGTGGGTAGAGGTCTGCAGCACGGCTACTGGGTGTGTAGAGGGGTAATGGAGTGGCTCCTGGGGGTAAGTACCAGTCCTGGGGGTAAGTAGAATCATAGAATTGTTTGGGTTGGAAGAGACCTTAAAGATCATAGAGTCCCAGCCTCCACTGTCATGGGTAGGGACACCTCCCACCAGACCAGGTTGCTCAAAGCCCCATCCAGCCTGGCCTTGAACACCTCCAGGGATGGGGCATCCATGACCTCCCTGGGCACAGTACTGGGCACAGGACTTTACTTCCTTGCGCAAGAGCCACTTGGTGTCATGCACCCCCTAGGATTGTGGACAAGAGCACAAGTAGGGCAGGACAAGTCCTACCCCTGGCAGAAATAAAGTGCAGAATATAACCCCACACTTCTGCAGCAGTATGGCAGGAGCCTTGGTGTGTGCTCATCAGGTGTTTAAGGTGGCTAGTGACAACAGCGTGCACTGACATGGTCTCAAGGAAGGCCCTTTGTTCCACATTACAAATGGCTGCAGAACTGTGAAATTAATAAAATGGGAGAAACAAGTTTTTGATGGCCAAAGGGTTACGTTTTCTTCCTAATCTCTTAATTAACAGGCCTTCTTCACCACCCTGTGGTGCATCTTAGGTGCTGTATGTGGCCATATCATTGAAATTCCCCCTCCAGGTGTCCTTCCTGGCCCCATTAGGTACCTGCTTAGTATCAAATTCAAGGAATCCCTGAGTCTTTATTTTCACTATATTTATGCCAGGATAAATTTCCATCTGCTTTTAAGAACAGTGGGACGGGCCCAGTTTCTCAGGAAGGAAGGGTTGCAGGGTGTTGTCTGAGCTGAACCAAAACCGATGATCCAAGAAGGGCTGACTGACTGGAAGGGCTTGGCTCCGATGCGCCTGAATTGCCCAGGAGGAAGATAATAAACAGAATGAGGAGAGCAATTGCTTTAATAAATAAACTGGAACACGTGTGCGACTGATACCGCCAGGGGCTGATATATGCCAAGAAATCTGTTTTTAACATCTGCTCTTCAGCAGCCTTAATACGTTATGACCAGATCAATATATCTTCTGCTGCTGGTGTCAGACGTCCTATAGGAGCTAGAGGCTGGAGAGGGAAATACACACGACCAAACATATAGAAATGCATACATAGACCCATACAGGCATTTCTGTACATGTCCATTGTTGTACCAGGGGAAGGATTAATAATGTGAAATAGATTCAAAATGGTGCTTAAGTATCTCTGGAATACTGTGTTCAGTTTTGGTCTCCGCAACACAAAAAAGCTGTGGACAGGCTGGAGAGGGTCCAGAGAAGGGTCACAAAGATGATCAAAAGACCAGGAAACTTGCCGTTTGAGGAAAGGCTGAGAGAATTGGGTTTTGTCAGCTTTGAGAAAAGAAGGCTTAGGGGAGACCTTATCACCATGTTCTGGTACTTAAAGGGTGGCTACAAAGAAGATGGAGAGTCATATGGAAAAGACAAGTGGTAATGGGTACAAGTTACTCCTGGGAAGTTTCCGATGGGACACAAGAGGAAAATGTTTCACAACAAGAACAATCAGCCATTGGAATAATCTCCCCAGGGAAGTGGTGGATTCCTCATCGTTGGACACTTTTAAGGTTCAGCCGGACAGGGTGCTGGGCCATCTTGTCTAGACCGTGCTTTTGCCAGGAAAGGTTGGGCCAGATGATCCTTAAGGTCCCTTCCAACCTGGTATTCTACAATTCTATGACAAAGAAAACTCAGCAGC
>JAOQGH010000003.1:9159065-9199525 GCA_025769975.1 Gallinago jamesoni
AGTAGTTTTAGACTGGACATTAGGAAGAAATTCTTCACAGAAAGGGTGGTCAGACACTGGAATAGGCTCCCCAAGGAGACGGTTGAGTCACCATCCTTGGATGAGTTTAAGAGTCATTTAGATGTGGTGTTGGGGGATAAGATTCACGGATTTGACAGAGTTGGAAGGGACCTAGAGAAGGTCATCTAGATCTCTAGAGATCATCTAATCCAACTCCCCTGCTAAAGCAGGCCTGCCCTGAGCACATCACTCAGGACCGCATCCAGGTGGGTCTTGAAAATCTCCAAAGAATGGGACTTCACGACCTCTCTTGGTTGTTCCAGCCTGTTCCAGTACTCTGTCACCCTCACTGGAAAGAAGTTTTTTTCTCAGATTCGAGCGGAACTTCCTATGTTCCAGCTTGTGCCCGTTGCCCCTTGTCCTGTCATTGGAAACCACTGAAAAGAGTCTGGCTCCATCCTCCTTCAACCCACCCTTTAGGAACTTATAAACATAGATAAGTTCTAGGGGTGTAGGGAAGAACTTTGTAGAGTAGGGCAGATGGTTGGACTCGATGATCCCAGGGGTCTTTTCCAACCTAGATGACTCTATGATTCCGATGAGCACCACTAATGCTCCCCCACGATGCTGAGGGCCCCCTGCGGGCCGAGGGAAGGGCGGGGCCCGGGGCCGTGGCGAGGCCGCCCCCGTGCGCATGCGCGGCAGCCTGGCGCAGGCGCAGCGAGGACGCGCTCCCGCCTGACCGCGGGTCAGGGGCACCAACATGGCTGCGCCCATGTGCACGCCGGGGACACGGCTAGAGTGGGGGGTCTAGTCCTGTACGGTGGTGCGGGGAGCCGGGCTACGCCGTGTCGTGTAGCTTCCTCGTATCGCCACCCCTGCATGGAGCCTCGGGAGTCCTGGGCGGCCTTGGCGGTGAGTGAGCGGGGCCGAGCCTGCCCGTTGCCAAGGCGACGCGGCGGCCTCGTCTTGCCGGCCCCGCAGGCCCCAAGCCGGCGCCGCGCTGAGGGGCGGCGGGAGGGCGCTTCGGTTCGTCTCCCTTTGGCTTCCACAGCCGCCCCCGGGCGGGGGTGTCGGTGCCGCCGAGAGGCGTCCTGGGTCTCCCCAGGCCCGGCCGTCGCTGCTGGGTGTGCACACTGCGAAGCCTGTGCTTTGCGCTGCATTTCTTGCCCTAAAAAGTGCTTTTCAACGTGTACCCCCACGAGTGGGTAAAGCCCCCATTTTCCATAGCTGGGCACCACGTTGGAAATACCTGGGACTCCTCAGTTCCGTCTGGAAAATCATGGGCTCGCTGCCCCGGGGTAGAGTGAGGAGAGCTGCAGGCCCGTGCTGGCTGTAGAGTTCAGCTCCCTCTACAGCTCCCAAATACTCCAGGGGCACTTGGCTGCCAGCCGCGAGATCATGGTTCAATATGTTTGAATTAAATCCTGGTTTTCTGTAATCATTTTGATGGAGTTAAGCTTAACGGGTATATCCATCTCCTGGTAAAGGTTTTTCAGCCGTTAGACTTCTCATAAGGCTGCTGTTACTGAAAGGTGGGGGGAAAGGTGCATTTTAGTTGTCTTATTATTGAAAAATCATTGCTGTTTTCTGGAGATGGCGTAAGCGCACAGGTATTGTCACTGTCTGGCAGGTGCTCTATTAGCTGTTTCATGAATTTAAATGACATTTAATATACAGAACTTTGAAAACTAAAGAAGCAATTAGTAACTTTTGATTCACATTTTAACAGATGGGTAGATTAAATCTGATTAAATCTGATCAATGTTATTTTCAGCAGATAAGGATTTTGATGAAAAAGAGTGAAGAAAAATCAATACATGCAAAATAGCCAAATAGATTAAAAGAGTAATTAACTTATTGATTAAAACTTTAGTAGTAGCTAGTGAACACCTCTCTGAATCCTCTGTTGGCCCTGAAAAAAAACTGAGTAACACGTGATTTGTTTTCAGGCAAAGTTAAAAATCTCTGCAGCTGTTTCTTGTGTGATAGACTTCAAACTATTTTCTACTGCTCTGAAAAACAGTGCATCTGAATAATGTTTCATAATGGATTAACGCTAACTATTGATATTTGTTTCTTTTTCTTTTGTTTTGAAATGAGTTTTTCCTATTTGTTTCGGTCTCTTCCTCCTGACAAGTAATTAATTTCTACAGATCAGTCATGTCTTGGGGAAACTTTTTTTTAAAAAATTAAGTCATCTGGAAGCACAGACACTGGAAAAAGATTGCACTTCAGTTGAAATGACTTTCAACTAAAACTTCCATTTTCTTTATGACTTTGAAAACATCTTTCTTTAATGTGATTTTTTTTTCCCTATAGGATTTTCTCAGCAAAAGAAAATAAAGCAGTTTTATTTTCAGCTTTGTTCAACAAAACAAATGGAGGGCTAACACTTTAAATGAAGACATTTACTAGGAAAATGTGAATGTGCTTTCTGGAGATGCTTACAGGAGAAGCAGAATTGCTTCTGTCTTTTCCTGATCTTATCACACAACTTCCCAGAGGTGTCGGTCATTCTGTGCTGTGTCACCTTGATAAGTAGCATTCACTGTCTTGCTTTTATATGTAGTGGGTAATTGTAGAATTGCTTTGCTTATACTATTCAAAACACTGAGGTTGTTTTGAAAATACCATAAAAGTGGTTTAAAAGTGGTAATATCTATTATTTTCTTCCTTTTATTTGAAGCTTCCTTGTTAAAGCTGTAGAAGCTATTGGGGTCTGTGCAGCTGTCAATTTATAGAGAAAGGATATGGTCAGTAGTGCTTTCTTTTAGGCATGTGCCTCAATTACTCACGTAAGCACCACAGCTTCACCTCTATGAATAATAATGCACTTTACTCCATGGTTTTGTCTTGAAGGCTGGTGGAGTTGCTGGCGTCTGTGTTGATTTGATCCTTTTTCCACTGGATACTGTAAAAACAAGACTGCAGAGTCCCCAAGGATTTAGGAAGGCTGGTGGTTTTCGTGGCATCTATGCTGGTGTTCCTTCCACTGCTATAGGATCCTTTCCAAATGGTAAACTTTCTTTGGATTGTGCTTTGTCTTCTTTAAGTGGGAACTTGTGTGGTATAGGACACTCGTGTCTGTGGCGTCCTCTTCTCTAGGTGACTGGATTCTGTGAGTCCACGTCCAACTGTGAAGAGCAGTTTCTAGAATTGTACCATATTAAACAAACTCTTTGAGCAAGGCTGGAATGAAAGCTGCTGTATGTTTACTCTGAAAAGCAACCTTTACTCATTGGAAGCGTTCCTGGATCTGCCCTTTACTTACAGGGGCACCCTAAAGCATTTCCAAGTCCCAAAGAGGGCTCGAGTCTTCCTTGCCCTGGACGCTTTTGTCATGACCCACTCTTTCATGGTGTTGGAAATGAATCAAAATTCAAAGTGCTTGAGCACTGGAGCTAGTTACCTTTGGGATGCTATGCCCGTCTTTTTCTCCCTGAAAACAATATCACTTAAAATGAGAAGACATCAGGAATACTTTTGAAACTGAAACTTTAAAAAAGTAAATGCTTGTAGTCCCTGCAGAGAAAAGGCATCTAAAATTCCTAATGCCTTTATCCATCTTGGCTTTGTTGGGAGGGATAAGAAAGTAGCAAGCTATGCTGTCAGTAGTAAATGTTAGGATAACTTTGCTGACAAATCCACTGACACCTTCAGATGTTTGATGTCCTTCATAAGATGATATATAAAAAAATTCAGTTCTTTATCTTGTCTGCTCTGTTATCTCCTTTTGAGGTGATAAGCATCTTTTGATTAGCAGAAGGCAATTCACATAGCCCTTCTTTACAATTAAAATCTGTTCCCCCGCAAGACATGTCAGTTTTTTTCAGGATTTACATCTTCAAAATCTGAACTGTGGCTTTATCTTTCCAACGTATGACTGAGAACTGAAATTATCTTTTGGAGAAGGAGTAACCCTTAAGGTGCAAGTGCCTTTGTAGTTGACTGTTGTAGTGAATAAACACAGCCATGTTGCTATACTCAGCTTAGGCTTGTATGTTTCTTGTTCACTGGATGGGACTATTGTAAGTTCTTCACAAGCTTGGAATATTCTTTTTAATGAGCTAAAATGCAAAATATTAAACTGCTGACAGCTAGGAAGAAGTTACTAATAACTGCAATTGAAGCAGTTTTGCACATTGCAGAGTAGCAGACATATCAAATACATTGATGATTTTGGGATGTCGGTTGTTGTTTTGTTTGTTTGCTTGTTGGGTTTTTTTTTCTTTACAATTAATCAATTGTTTTGGGGTGTGGTGTGTTTTGTCTGGACTTTTTTTTTCCTCGCCCTAAAACAGACCATCCATACAATTCAACCAGTCAATCTCCTCTCTACCCTTCCTGGCAATGAATAGGGAAGATACCATTTTTTCAAAAGCTGCTGGACATTCATGACTAATTAACACATCTTTCCTTATCTCAATATTAAAAATGGCCTTAAATCCTGACACTTTGATATTAATGGGAGATTTGCCAGTGACAGCCAAGAACATGAATTTCTGAAGGAATTATCTCACAGATTGTGTCGATACTGTTTTGGGGCAAAAAATACCCTGTTTTCAACTACAGTTGTCGAAAAAATAGATGACAAAAATCCACCTTTAAATGTTTTTGTGCTAGTTCTGTGATGGAGGAACAGTTAAATGACTGCATGTATTCTTGAATTTCAGCTGCTGCATTTTTTATCACCTACGAGAATGTGAAATCCCTGTTGCACCATAGCTCTACATCTTACTTGACTCCAGCAGCACACATGGTGGCTGCCTCCCTCGGGGAAGTGGTAAGAAAGAAGTTCATATATAGTGTGTTTGTGGGGGAAGAGGAAACCATTAAATTGTGAAAACTGGGTTTGGTGTCATATCTTACTTTTTTTATTGTTGACCGTCTTTGTACTTGTGAACGGTTGTTACAAAAATATTACTTATTTTTAATGAAGTGTTGGCACTTGTAAGGATTGTTTCAAAGCGAGTGAGTTGTTAACAATTCTTATTGGGCCTATTGGCTGCCCTTGCTAAGTCAGTAGGTAATAGAAGTGTGCATTGTTCCAAAACGTGAATACTCCTTCATATTGTAGTAGTTTTACATTAAGAAAGGCTTTTACAGCCTTTCAGCTTCATGTGGGGTGGCTGTGGCAAGGTTCTTTTTATTTTAAAAATAGCCCTGAGACAATGATGTTATACGTAAAGTGGGTAGGTGCCATCATCTGAACCACGTGAACCTTGACATGTAAGAACTAGTATTAACTAATTAATATTTATCTCTCTCTCCTTCCCTCCTTACATTCACATTCAGCCAACGCCATTTACCAAAACATCTTAGTGGATGCACAAAATGAGGGGACAGCATAGGGCAGCTGTGTAACTTCACTTACCAAACGATGTGTAATGCTTTCCTGGTGAAGCCTGTCTCAGTGGAAATTGTCATGGGAATCTTTTTCCTGTGAGATGGATATTATATAGTGACAGCTTTTTGCATGGTCTGTCTGATAGCTATAGTCCTTAGTTTAATATATTGGTTGGGTTATTATGGGATAAAGATATATGTGAATAATAAAAATAATTTCTCTATACAAGCTTTTTGAAAACTCTCCCCCCCATTTTTTGGAAAAGTTGCTGTATTTCTTATCCATTAAATCCATTATTTTGTTTATAGCAGGTTCTGGTGCTGCACATAATGGCTTGTTTCGCCTAGGTTCATGCCACACTCAGAATAATTGGGACCAAATTCTGTTGAACGCTTTAGATAATCATTAAGGAAGGTCACAACCGAAGAGTCTCTTGTTTTGATGCCTAGTTTGCCCTTGCCTTGTTAGCAGCGTGGACTTTGAACCTATTGAATTTAAGTAACAAAATACCTCTTGCCCTCATGACTTTCCAGTCTGGTGTATGTATATATATGTATAGTGAGAGAGGTCTGTTTCCCAGCTTCTATTGACCACTCCTGAAAAATCTTTTTCTTTTTTTGAGAGAAGGAAAAGTTTTTAGTACTAAGGAAATGTCAAGGCTGTATTTGAAAGTGACTTTATATTCCAGTTTAAGATTGTAAATTAATTTCTTTGCTGATGTGGGATACCAGGATGACTGGGAAACCAGCAAATCCACAGAGTTGAAAGTTTAGCTCTGGCAAGAGCTAGTACGTGACAGTCTGTAACAGGAACTTCCTGTGCAAATAGTCTGTAGCAAGTGTTGAAATTCGAGAACACTTCTTGATGTGGTCAATGATGACATATTTGTCTATAGGTAAATACTGTAGACGTTTTATCCACACACTTTATATTAGAAATTTGAATATTGTGGTTTTAAACACTCTTTATTTGCAAAGAAAAAGAGCAAGGTTGCTTTGGATTAGCTGAATCAAATAAATTCTAGGTTTAGCAAAATCCTTCTTTCCCCAGATACTCCTCTTGTTTTTAATGTAGAGTTGGCACAATGTCTTGGCAGTTTTGGGGGCTGAATGTTCAGCTTTAAACATCCCATTGCTGTTCTGCTAGTGTTGTCCACCTCCTTTCTCCCGCTTTTGTCACAGAGGGTGTTTTCTGGCACTGCAGTGATGATACAAGGGAGTGAATTGCTGTGCCTCCACAAGTTTGGGGGAAGTAAATGTGCTGCATAAAACTAGCTTTTCGGGCTCTTTTGCAACTTAAACTTAGCCCATGATGTGGGCAGAAAAGTGTATTGTGTCTGTGGTTCCATATTCTTCTTTTATTAAACGAATTTTTTCACCTCTTGTGACACTGGCTTCTTTCTTTCCGTTATGGATAGCTGTGTATTTGTACTCAGCCGTGGTGGCTTAGTTTACTTGTAGGTTGATCCCAAGCCACCAGGGATGCAGAAGGATCTATGCTGTTTTAGCTTAGCACCAGGTGCCTTGCTATGACAGCATCATGCCTAGCTACTTCCCACGGGAAGCAGTTCAGCTCTCCCTGCTCTCTATGGCTTCAGCTTTGATTCCCAAGTATTTTTTTCTTCTGTGTGGAGATGATACTGATTAGATGGAATGGGACTTAGCCAGGGAACTTAATTTAACATACCAAGCACGTGAAGATAGGTGAACACAGCACCTCATAACCACTCTGATAGTGGTTATAGGCAGGAGTAGATAGGTGATAGATTTAGGGCTGGGTAGGATACATTTGTGTTGCTGCCCCAGGTGGATTCTCTTTCATCTTGATTAGAGCCTGTGCTCTCAGGTTATGACTTCTAACTTAAGGCAATATGCAGAACTTATTTTCATGGAAGTTCCATAAAGGCTGTTAGAAATCAGCAAGAGGTTCTTCACTATGACAGTGCATAGTCCTTAAATTCCTTGTTTGTCTGATATCTCATGGAATATGGACACGTTGGAGGGAAGGGATGCCATCCAGAGGGACCTTGACACGTTGAGAGGTGGGCCCGGGCAAACCTCATGAAGTTCAACCAGGCCAAGTGCAAGGTCCTGCACATGAGTCAGGGCAATCCCAAGCACAAATACAGGTTGGGTGGAGAATGGATTGAGAGCAGCCCTGAGGAGAAGGACTTGGGGGTGTTGGTTGATGAGAAGCTCAACTGAGCTGGCAATGTGTGCTTGCAGCCCAGAAAGCCTGGACTGCATCAAAAGAAGTGTGGCTAGCAGGTCGAAGAAGAGAGGTGCCAGTGCTCTGCAATAAAATCCACTGACAAAAGGTCTTTTCTTTTGTGAGTGGGTTATTGATATTATACTTTCTCTGCCTGTGAGGATTCTGTAAGAAAACTGTAACTGGGTAATTTAATTAGCAGCAGCCAAAGAACAGTTGGCTACAGATGATTCCTTGCATGATTATAGAACCTGTTGCCTGTATTTTCCAAGGTGGTCTGTAGTCTCATGACCCTTACAATTCAGGCACTTTAATGCTTTCATTTTCAAGCTGACAGATGGAGATGCAGCAGAGTTAAATGAGTTGCACAGGGCTGTCTCATGCTTGGCTCTTGCTGCTCTCAAGCCAGAGAAATACAGTGATAGCCATTGGAATGGCAACCTGACTTGATGGTGTGGAAACTGCAATATAACAGCCATTTTTCAGCTAATAAGATTCTGCTTTTTGCTGGCTTTTCTTCTCCTCTTGGTGTGATGGGAGAACTAAGCTGTAAAATAATTGAGATGGGGATTTAGAGATTTGCTACAACAAATTTGCAATAAAAATAGCACAAAGCAAGATCTCACATTTGTTTTATAGAAAGTCTTAGCCGATCAATAGAAATATATAAACTATTCCAAATTGCATCAGGGTGAAAGTTATAATTATAGTTTTATTGATTAGTCATTAAGTTTTAATCAGGGCATAACCACTGGGACTATTATTTTGTCAGTAGTATTTTTTAATACATATTTTTACTCTTTTGTACACTTCAATAATTACTGTGATATAAATTGCTTTTAAATTTGAAATAATAAGCAAGAGACTCTGTCGTGTTAGGGTTCCCAAGGCATCTCTTTGCATTTCCAAACTGTCCTTTTACAAAACGGAGAAATTAAGATTTACAGCAAGAAACTGATGTTGGATTTCTAGGTTTGCTGCTCCTTTACTGGTGAGCATAAATGAGTCAGCTACATTCTTGTGCATCAATAAAATGTATTTGCTATGCTTAAAGGTACGTTAATGCTGACTAATCTGTGTTTTGAATCTGACCCAGTAAAAATAATCAAATAGGTAAAAAGGAACAAAATGCAAAGGCTGCATCAAGAAACGTATGGGAGAAATTCGTCAGATGAGACTCTTGCTTTTTATAACAGCCACTCTTTTGTGTTGTTCACAGCCTGTGTAAATTCATGGGAAACGCAGTCCAATGCAACTGGTTTGGTCCAATTTCCCAGTTCTAGGCTAGGAGAAACAAAACCAAGCAGTAAAAAGGCAGTGGCTGTAGTATGTTTGGTTTGGTTGTGGTTTGTTTTTTTTTTCCCCTTTGAGGCAGGAGGAATATAGAAGGCTAATCTCATCTCCCAGAGTGAGATAAAGAAAAGTACATACAAAATCTGACCCTGTTAAACATAATTATTTTTTCCTATAACTGAATCTTGCTGTACAGGGACTCCGAATATCCCATAATACATGAAAAATTACTTATAAAGACACAGCCAAAACTCTAGAGGGCAGATATATGGTATCTCATCAAGGAAGATGAAGGTTTAAGAATACATGAGTTACGAAGGGGGAAAAACCCTTATTATACCACTTGTGTAACTGAAATTTAGAGATAGGAAACACACTTACTTCTTCCAGGGCTTTGGAATTTTTCATCTTGACTCTACATTGCCCTGTATGTTTAGTCTGCCTGTATCTTTACAGTGAGCTGCCAAAAGTGCTTGGAAAGCATGATATCATAGGGAGTGGAAAGGAAAACCAGATGTTCTAAAATTTTACTTTTAATATTCTAAGGCGGTGTAAGTAACTAGGAGAAGAAGCAGTATTTTTAACCCCCTAGTGCCCACTTTAAATGTGGGCAGAGTTAATTTTGGACATCCAGAGTTAATTTTACAGCTCCAGATTGATTTGCATAGAATATTTTTGTCAGTTATTTAAGTATACTATTAATTACAAGAAGCTCTGATAAAAAGAAGTCCCCCTCTGGACCTCTCCCACCAGCCTTCTGCAAACATGCTTTTATGAGACAAGTTTAAGATTGTCCCAGTTTGACCGATAAGCTTTCCTCCATGGGTGCCAAAGTGGTTGGATTCAGCACAGTTAATTTTGCATCCTGCTGGCTTTTCCATGGAGGTGAGAATAAAGTTGTTTGGATCCCATTCTAGAGAAGCTAGCTGACAACAGCCTTCTCCATCTAATATCTGGATATTGTTATGGTTACGATCTGAGCTTTGCAAGATATTTTGTGTAAGTTTTGAGCTGTTGCTTGCAAATATCGGTTCACTCATAATATTTCTGACCTTTTATTTTTTGATTGTGTTTTTTCAGTGAAGTGGTCTTCCCCTCTCCCTCCTTGTAGGAAAGCTAAACCATGGAAATGCAGTTGGACATTCATTTCACTGCCTCATTTTGACTTAAATAAGTAGGTGGGTGGTGTGACATTGTCACCTCATATGGCTCCACAGGGCAAGGTGAGGACAAGCATTCCAAGGTGAAATTCCAAGCTCGCTTGTGTATTCCAGTGTGTTGCCACTTATGATAATTTTTTGATAAGAGCAAAGTGTGTGGTTCATCTGTGATTAGCATCTGACCCTCAGTATTAATAACTTGGGAATTTTTTTATCTGCTGTTGGGATGTGTGAAATAGAAAAGCTTCTTAATGCAGGAATTATCTTTCTGGGGAATTCAGATATCTTTCTCTCCTCGTCCTAACTTGTTTCTTAGAAGAAGCAAGCCCAAATACAAATAAGTTCACAGTTTACAAATCACGATTCTGTAGAATGACGGTTTGAGTGTGCTTGTAATTCAAATAAAGAAAGGATGTGCATGTTTTATATTAGTTTAGACTTTTTTTTTTCTGGGATTAAAAAAACAAAAAGGCATTTTAGACATGAATGTACATGTCTTTGTCCAGGAATCAGCCCCTTCTTCCCTCTGCCCTGGCAGTAGCTTTTTTGAAACAGTTAAGTAGTTTCAGCTTAATAGAAGAAATGGAATCTCCAAAAGTATAATGGTATGAATTCCATGAGAGTAACTGGGTAGGTCAGAGAAGAAAGTTGCTATTAATGCACATTCTGAGGAGAAGGCAAAAGCGTGAGTCAGACATATCCACAGAGTAATGTCATGAAAGAATCTCCAGCAGGATAATTGGTCAAAGCTTTTCGGCATTGTAAGCCCCAGAAGATCAGTTTACAGGAGTCCAGTCTAACAGATGAAACAGCTACTCACATCAAACATGGAGTTAAGATTTTAGCTATTTGAAACTCCAAAGCTTGCACGTTGGAAGACGTGGCTTGAAAGTTCAGCAGGCAAGTTCGATGCTCTAGAGAGAAGTCCTTCTAAATCAACAATTGCCTGCTGCAACAAAGAGTTGATTTAGCACTTATGTCTAGATTTTAGGCTAATGGATTTGAATTTTTAACTCTCCCTTTTCTAAGAACTGAGCAAAGAAATAGACAAAACTGTTTCAAAACAAAAAGCTGCATTTTGTGCTTAGCATCCTGTCTCCTGTCAACCAGTGTGGTATGGGCTGGCAGCTCATAGTATTCAAAGTATTATCCAAAGTCTGACAACAGTCAAAGTCTGATGGGACCCGTCCCATGGTACTTAGGCTTTTTTTGCTATTTCCATTGATCTGTGCCTGTCGTTTTGGGTGTGACTCTCTCTTGTGCTATGGATTTGACTCTCTCTTGTGCTTATGCTTATCTGATTGCATAAAGGCATTGAGAAGGGGAACGTGCTGACCCTGGCAAGATGAGCAATGGTGGGGAGTGCAGCAACGTAGGTGGTCTTTTGAATTAATCGTGGTGGATTTTGAAATATTCATAAATTAATCTAAGTGAGGTCAGGTCTGCAATACAGGTGCTGCAGTACTTTTGCCAAATCCTTCTGCAGAAGCGTAGCTGAGCAGTGGTTGGAAGAAGGTTGTAAAGGTGAGGCTGCTGCCATTAAGAGCTAGTGGAGAAGGAGAGTAGTAAGAGAGGATAGAAACTCAAATTAGAGCTGCAGCTGGAAATTGCTTGTAAATAAAGATGAATGGAAGCATGAATGTGCAAATGCTGCCAACAAATTCATCATACAATTAAAGGCTGAAACAGCAAATTAAGAACTGTCAAGCACCTAACCAGCCACCCACGCTGATTCTCTTGTACGCTCCATGTTAACTGTATGTATTACTGCTTCGTCATCAGCTGACCTTCCGAGATTGCTTTGTGTTACCTGTTCAGTTCAGGGCTTATAGGACATACTACTTTGCCCTATAGAGTAGAAGCTTGATGGTTGTCACCTTTTCTTTCAATCCTAGGGCTGATATTCATCTGATTTAGAAATATTTGTAGCTCAAAGTGTCTACAGAAGAAAGCTAATTTGGGTTAAAGAGTACAAGTGATAAATAATTTTAAAGTATTTCCCAATGCATGTCCTGGCTTGCAGTGTATTCTACTGGAGTCAGCTTTGGAAATGTCTGAGATAGTTTAAGGTAAACTTAGTCCAAAATAGGTTCTGTACAGGGTTTTGTCAGGAATAGCTGTTTTTGAATAGCTCCATATGTGGACAAGCCCATAATTCTTTAAGTGAAAGGGCTGTAAGAAAGAGTAAGAGATCAATTAAAGGAAAATACTTGATAAAATAGAATGTAGTTGAAATTTCCGTATTCTGGGCCAATGTAACCCCAAGAGACTGAACAAATTGTAAAACACTAGTCATCTTTCAACAGGAGATTTAATGTGTTTTCAGAAAATATTGCCTATGTTCTCTTGCCTGAAATCTCATTAACATTTGTCCTCCTGTAACACAGCCTGACCCCACTTGGCTCCTTAGAAACAATTCTATGCTGGAAGGGATGCACTGTGCTACTTTTGCTGAAAGAACGGTTTGGCTGGTGGATGTAATTAGTTTCTTAAGCCTTTTAAAATAGGTTTAACAGACTCTCAGTGGTCGAAGAGTTGCTGGGATAGACTGGATCATACAGACAATTCTGTAGGTTGAATTAGGGTTCTACTCTTCTTGGGCTTTAAGGCTTTCTGTATTTAAATGTGGTAATAATTCATGATTTGAGCATCAACTAGGATATTTTTTTTTTAATCTATGCAGTTGTCTGATTTTTGCCATTCAAGTTTAAACTAATTGCTTACGACTGTACTGAGGAACTTCAAAATCTGTGGGACACTTAATCTGTGCTGGAGTACGCAAGAGGTGCGTAATAGCAGGCTGCTTTTCCTAAGTTTTAGATTTAGCTTTAAAAAAGGAAACAAAACTCTACACTGATTAAACTTTGAAAGCCCAATGTAGTTATGCAAAGCACACAAACTTTCAAAATATTTGCAGTGAGAGCTACTTCTGTAAAGAAGTGGTTAGTGTGAGCTTTGTCAGCTTCACAGACTTTCCCTGTTCTTTGCCCATTAACTGATACAACTGGGGTAACAATTTCTCTTCCCTGTGAAGACAGCTCATCACTAATTTCCACTATTTGAGGACAAGTGTTCCAAGGCTGATGGAGAGGTAGGCAGAGTTGTAGGGCATGTAGCTGGGCAATTGAAGAGCCACACATGGGGAAGGAAAACCAAGAGAAGGACAGAAGTCCATGTTGAGAGGGCTTCTGAAGTGAAGGACAAGGAGCCAGCTGAGGACTTCAGGCAGCTGGGGTGAAAAGGCCATTGTTGGCCATTGTGAAGGCAGAAGTTATATGGTGGTGCAGATGATGCTCTGGAGCAGGATGAAGGGAGCTCTGGAAAGCAATAACAAGGAGCTGACTTATGTTTGACAATGACAGGGTGAAATAACACTCTGCAAAACAACTCTGCAGGTTTCCAGGTGGAATCATCTAAGGTGGAAACTTAGAGGAAGTTGAAAACATTTGTGCAGAGGCTTCAGTTTTCCAAATACTTGTGACGTTCGGTCCCTGTGAATGGTCTCATCTCTGAAATAGTATGTTTTTGAGCTCTTGCATGTGCTGAGATCTGAGGGATCTAGCTGGGTGAGGTTGCTCTTTGAAGAAATATTTCCTGCCAGCATACAGGGGAGCTGCAGTTAAATTAATGAAGGCCCTATTGTGTCAGTCAGAGGGAAAGATGGGACAAAGAGCTTGGCATTGTCTAAACTTTCCCATCCAGAGCCCATTAGTCAAAACTTGTTCTCTCCATGGGGTTTAAATTAGGAGTGGAGTCACCTGTTCATGACCCCAGCAGCTTTGCACAGGACTGAATTTAACTATGCTGGAAAGACCCATCCGTGCTGTGCTTGAGTGTGGGAGGAGAAAATAAGATTAGCATATTCTGAGGTTTTATTTTGAAGATGAACATTTTTTCACTGTGGCTGGCACTTAAAGCAGAAACGAATAGTGTACAGTATATATAATGGGTAGATCCTGTCATCTCTGGAAACAATTTCCTTGTTAAAATAGGTGTTAATTCAATTCTCTACTTCAATTGTGCTTTAGCAGGTAGCACAGCCTGCTGGCAAGCACATCTGGAAGGACTTGTTCACAACTTGAGTTGTGATCCACAGCAAATTACAGACCACAGAGACTTAATTTTTGTTCCGTCTTGGTCAAAAGGGCAGCAATTATTTAGATGAAGGTTTATTGGTGTTTGAGCTAGTAATGGGTCTCTGCACCAGTTCAGGCTTCTCTGTTGAGATAAAATATGAAACCAAATGACAAATGTGTATTTCATGTTTCTCTGCTTTTCTGTTAATTTTCTTGGTGGTGGAAAGGGTTGGGTAGTCATCTTCAGTCTACATTACATCTCATGCCCCCTCTCCCCCACTATCCAACATTCCCAATCCAAAAGTTGTGACTAGGGTATAGAAACAATTATTTGGAAGATGACACACTTTGCTAATCTCATAATGTTGCGTTGAAAAAGGTCATTTTTTCTCTTCTACTGGAGAGGGGAATCCTAGTGATACCTGAAGAATCAAACATAAACTAACAGAATTTGGAGAGGTGTGGGAAGCTGCAGTGCCGAATTCAAGGTTTGTTGACTTGAACCAAGAGGGAAATTTCACCTTTTTCAGAATCCAAAGGAAATCAGTGCAACTTAAGACCTCTGAATTTTAGACTCATTCAGTTATCTGAGGAATGGAAAAAGACATTTTTCATGTTTCAGATTAAAAACAGTAACTTTCCACTTACAAGGGAGCATCTCAAATAGAAATTGAGGTGCTCAGATTATGTCAACTGTATTAACCTATTTTGAGAACCAGTATTGATTTAATATATACTAAAAAAAATCCAAACAAAAGCTAATGCAGAGTGCAATTTAAAAAAACAAAACAAAACCAAACAACCGAAACCAAACACCCCACAGCACCAAACCCACCTTTATTGCTGCTTCTCTTTGAATAGGGTTTTAGGGTTGCTCTCTTTTTTCTTGCTCTTTCTAGGCTGTGTTGGAGCAGGCAATCTTGCTGACGTTCAAGCACAGGGTGAGAAATTAGGATTTTGTTGCCAGATTGACTGCAGCCTGAACATATGTCCTTTCATAAGTCATAGCCTCTTTGTTGTCATTTTTATGCATCATCTTTTTTTCCCTGAATGGGTTAGTGATTATCTTGCACAGGTATTGTGAGGTTTAGTTTAAAGTCTCTGCTCTCTGGATACAAAGTTGTATAGTGTCATAAATTAAATTCTTATTTGATTAAGAATAAACTTATGCAAATGACACTTAAGAGTAACTCTCCCCAGGTATGTTCCTTTAGTTCTGTATTAAGTATCAAATTATATTTATATGGTGAACATCAATTAAAGCTTCCCAGCCTAGTCAAAGTCATTAAATCTAACCTCCTGCTCAGGAAATTTTAAATTAAAATCTCTTAGACAGTGTTCTAAAGGGTATAAAGCTGCAACAGATAAATGTTTCCTGGAGCTCCCTGCGTGTTTCTGTACCCAGTTTCAAAGCAGGCTTAGATGTGCAAGCCAGAGACTTGCTTGGAGTCACCGAGTGCAGGTTCCTAAATCACCAGCCACTTACGTATTCCAGAAAAGTTCTATGTCAGACTACTCATCTCCTGCCTTGTAGCAGAATGGCTGGCTAATTACTAAGTGGAAAAAATTTGGTCTTGGTCCTCACCCAGTCCCGGGTTAGTGCAGTCAGCTCATTAGCCAGGAACAGATCAGGTGCCAGCATTTTAATAGAATGGGCTTTTAGTCTTTGTCCTTCAGAAGCCTGTCTTAAGAGCAGGGATAATATCTGTCTATCATTAAAGATAAGAAGTGCTCAGACCGATTGTTGTGGGAGCTTTCAGGAGTGTGAGTCAGATCATCAGCTGTGCAAGGTGCGTGCCAGGCTGCACAAGGTAATGCTTTCTCAAGCTGCTCTCCTTAGAGGTACAAAGCCGCTAATGGTGTTGTACCAGCTGTGTCCCTGGTTCGGAGAAAAACCTGCCATGAGTTAACCCAATTTAAATACCCAGCATAAACCCTTAGCAGCAACTCTTAACACCTGCTCTGCCCTCTTTCAAGTATTTCTGGATACATCTCATGCCCAGATCATGCCTGTAAGGTTAGTGGTCAAACTGTAGTATAAAAGCCTAGAAACAAATGTGTTATCTTTGGTTTTCTGCTAAATCTTACAAAGCCAGTCATGTAGAAAATGGTTAGCCTGAAGCACAAAGGATGGAAGCAAAAGGCCGTTAATCTAAATGGGATATTTTAATATTTGAATAATAATATAGCTTTGGAGACCAGGAGGAGTTGTGCTCTTTTCTAAAGGTGTTGTTATTGTCTTCTGTTCTGCTTTACCTGAAGAATAGAACATACTAGCTGGAGGAGCAAGGACCTGCTAGTGAACTAAAAGTGGTGTCGTGGTGGTTTGCAGATAAGTGCTTATTCCAGAATCTGCAGTGGCAATGCTACCAGCTACTTCAGATTCTTTGTCATGTCGACCACAACATCATTTAAATGAAATAATCTCCTTTTGGTTGGGAGTTTTCTTCAGCCATTTTCACAGCAGGCTGTTTGCTGCTGGTTTACCTGGATGACTCGTAGCAAATCTCCTTTTAAGCTGGGCTGTCCCTTCTTTGTTGTTGTTTTTTTTTTTTAATTACATGTCTTGTGTTATTGTCTGGAGATAAATGCTTGGTAGCCTCGTGCTGATGAATTAGATGTGCACTGCCTAGTTCTGAGCAGCTGCTCCGGCTTCAAGACTGGCCCCTATGGAGAAGTTAGTGGCTTAAGATAAGGTGTTTCCAATAAACTTGGGTGAGACCACGCAAAAGGCTTTGTGCAGGTTCCTGGTCCTGTTTGCAGGAGATCTTATTTTCTGTTAGCTACAGCCACGTAGGAACAGGTTTCAGCTGTACTGAAACAAACTGTTTAAATCGGTATATAAAAAGAAGCTTTGTGTTGACTTTAAGGCACTTTTGTGACTTGAACGCACTGCACTGATCATTCTTCAGGATTAGTTGAGACGTCGGTCAGAACAACCAGGAAAGTCTGGTTCCAACATGAAGCTGACCAGGAGATGGCAGCATAGATGCATACAAGGAGCATCCTAAAGTTAAAACGCTTTTCCATAAACTGTCAGAAAAAGTTATCTTCATTTATTTGGAAGATATACTGTCTTATCGATACATAGATAAATGTTAACAAAATAATCCTATTTTTAGGTACTGTCCCTAAGTGGCTAATGCAAGTCCATAAATTAAAAATGCATGTAGATTTGCATCTAAATACTGGAATCACCCTTTGACCTGGCAATGATTTAAGACAAGGATTTTGAAATTCAGTACTCTTTTGTCCAGAAGTGGTTATAGTATTAAAAGACTAGAAAGATACTAATATTGTCATTTCTGCATACCTGCTCTGTGAACTAATAATAGCTTTGCTTGTAGCTGTAAAATTGGGTTTTGTTAAAGCTTAAATCTAGAAATCCTTGAGCCTTTTGTTGCAGGGTTATTGTCCTCCTGTCCTTATGGTATGTATACATGTACATTGACATGGGTGACAGAGTCTGAAAACTGGGGAATTGTGTTACTGCTTGTAGGGCAGCACTCATTTTTCCCTTGGACTTGGTCTGTAGGGTCTTGATTCTGTCTTTCTGTTCCCATCAAAAGAAGGGAATAACTGCTGGCTCCAGAGCTTGCTTGGAAAAATGAGCATGGCCCCTCTCAACAGGGTGCTGTTGTCTGATGCCTTAATTTTGGCCAAGGTAGCTTTCCATGGCTGGCTATGCAGATGTTTGACAGAACTAATTTGTCACAGTGTCATCTCCAAAACCAGTAGGATGCACCAGGAATAGCCTGAGTTTGGCAGGCTGTATTGTGCTCTTCTGTGGCAAGCAACAGGCTACATCTATGTGAACAGCCCAGCGATTAAAAAGCAATTTCTTCCTAGGATCTTGGTGATTAGGGAGGTGAATGGGCTCCCACTGTGCAAGGTCATGTTATTGTCTGTCTTCTGTGTCTATTTATCTAGTAGGTGATGCAGGTAAAAGCATATATGTAGACGGTTACTGCGGAGCAGCCACTCAATTGTATCTTTCACCCTTGCTCATGCAATTTCCTTACACCTTTCAGATGTCTGAATATTTAAGTATGAATTCTCTTGGTGCAGTGTTATCATACCAGTGCTGCTCAAACAGATTTAGCTAAGAAAGCAAATGGTGGAGATGTGTGTTGTGTTCTTTTAACTTTGGCAGCATTACGTGGAAGGCGCTGCAGTGATTGAGATCTGAGCATAACAGATCAGAGATTTTTTATTTTTTTTTTTTCCACCCATCTGTCCCAGGTAGTTAGTTTCTTTTTTTTTTTTTTTTTTAACCTTGTGGGCTAATAATACACGTGTGAACTTAATCTTGCAAATTTCCCTTTGGAGACCCGTGTTTGACTGACATCAAAAGACTGCTGGGATTGTTATTGATAGAAAGGTACGCGTATAGGAACAAATAAGGTAACACCTTGTAAGTTCAGGTGCACAGTGAAAATGTCACCGTTCAGTCTGATGTTGGCAGTTGCAGCTCATGGCTTTTTTAGTACCAGAAGTGCCCTGTGGAGCCAATGTGACAGCGCAGCCCGGGTGAGACGAGCCTGTATTTCCTTTCATAACAGCACAATGTAATCACTGTTTTTGTTCTTGTGCAGCCACAGATTCCCTTGTAAGCGCAAATTCAAATGGGAGAAACATCAAAGTTAATTTGAAATGAAATGCACCCCAAGTAGTCGGGAGGGGGAGGGGGGAAAATGGAGACTTTACTTTGTAGCCACCCTTCTCCTGCCAAAACTGCAGCACCCCAGATGTCAGGAAGCCACGCTGCGCTTTGTCTGGTCTTGATTGACTAGATTGTTTTCATCCGAGCCTTTTTAAAGCTTTCCTCCTGCCTCCATATTTTTAAGGAATAAAAAGCTAATATAAGGACATGGAGTGTTATGAAGCATGAAGTTCTATAAATATTTATGCTGAACTATCAAAAAACTTGACAGTTCTTATTTTCTTGACAGATTGGGGTCACTTGTTATTTTTGACCCTGAGAATTGAAGAGCACATGGAGTTAGATCTGTTTGTAATGACTTTTGGATATTGTTGTCTGGTAAACTTGTAGGAATGTAACAGGATAACAGACTTTTTTTTTTTTTGTCTCTTTGTGAAAATGGAACTTAAACCCTATACTGTGTTACCCGCAAATGACCACTCACGTTACTGTCTCTGTTCAATCTGGCAGTGAATTCCTGAACTTTCTTTGGCACATGTGGGTTTCTGAGTTAACAGCTTGGTTTCTTGCTTCAGATGGACAGCTTCCACTTGCTATTGACTTGAAGTACTTGGTAATCACCTTTACGTCTAGGAACCACAGTGTGTTCCTGAGCCCAGCACAGGGTGGGATTGAGGAAGGCTAAAAATCTGACAAAAGCCCTTGGTGTCTCCAGTCTACAACCTTAGCACCGCTGTAATTATCCCTGGGGCTAACTGGAGACAAACTCTTCTTAAAAGTTTAAGTGCCAATAAACAGGCATTTTCTAGAGAGATGGGAGAGTTGTAGTTCTCCAACACTTCAGGATCCTCATTCCTCAAGATTACATGCACACAAGCTTAACTCTTACCTGAAGCTGAAGTGGCAGGTGAACATTTAAAGCCAGATCTGGCTTTTTCAGAAAAGTTGGAGCTTAGTGGTGGTAGCCACCTTATTACATCCAGCTGCAGGGGCCTTTCTTGCCTAGTAAATTCATTGTGTAGGAAAGAATCAATCTGATGCTTCACCTTGAATGAAATCCAGTGTGGTTTAAGGTAAACCTTGAATATATTGTATGCATGTAAAGCTAACTGGAGTGTCTCTTGCTGTCAGTCGCTAGAGGGCACAAAGGAACTACCTAGGAGAGGTTTGTTGTTCTTCAAGTCCTGAATCTCCAGTTTAGACTTGTGAAAATGGGGGGAAGAATTCCTGTGGCTGCCAAAAGACAGGATGGCTTCAAAATCTTGGTTTCATTGGTGATTTTCCCCACCCAAATCTATTTCTGGTTTAGAAGTTATAAGATTCAAGGGTACTTCTGTTTTTCTGCTAGTACAATTATGTGTTCATAAAGTACATAGCTCTCAGAACAAATATGTGAGCTGCTCATAAGCACCTTTTAAGGTCAACTCATACAATTACAAAAATTATTTCCTCATTTCTCAGGTTTCTGTACTTGGAACAATCTCCAAATGTGTCCGCTGTATGAAGAATAAGGCAGCAAAAGGAACTGGTCTCTGACCATACGGTTCTTTTGCAGGTGGCGTGTCTCATACGGGTTCCATCTGAGGTTGTCAAGCAAAGGGCCCAGGTTTCTCCTTCGTCGAGCACCCTCCGGATTCTCTCCCACACCTTGTATCATGAGGTGAGTTCAGAGAAAAATTTCAAAGAAGTCGGGTCGCTTTTCCCACTCAGTGCCACGTCCAGAGCCATTCCTACAACTTTATTCCAGTTCTGGAATATTCAGTGCTATCCCAACACTTTCCCATCTATTCTTCTGTTGTTAAAAGCGCTTGTCATGTTATGTTTAAGGAGACCAAACCCCCACCTCTCCCTTGTGCATGCACTTACATGCACACTCTAAACGACTCTTTTTTCTTCCTCTTTATATGGGGTATCTACATTTAAAAAAAATAAAAAAATTAGCTTTCCCGTTTCCAAAGCTCTGCTTATATTTATGCAAACAGTCCTTGTCTGGGACAGCAGAACATCGAGTCTCTGTATCTAGAGTTTGCTGAATGGCTTCCAGATTTTAAGCAGGCTTTGGAGGGCATGTCCTAAAGGCACCATTTCAGAGAAGCTTAGTACGAGCTCTGAAAATGAATGCTTATCCAGTATTGGTAACTTTTGAAAAATAAGGGCTTTTGTCATCTTTTCAGTAGTTAACTTTTCCTTCCTGGAAAAACCTGTTCACCACTGTTTTTACTGAGTCTCACAAGAGGCGTTTTTCAAGTTGCATTCCATAAGCAAAAGTGGCTTCTGAAAACACTGCAGGGAAAAATATTATACACGTTTCCCTATGTAAAAGCCAGGAAAAGGAAGACATAAATATGACCTTTAAATGAACCGCTTGATTTTTGTTTGCTTGTAAATGAAAACTATTGTGATAACCCTGCACAAGACGGTTGCTGGAACTTCCTCCTGTGAATTGGTCGTTCTGCTCTAAGACCTGGCGCTCTCAAAACCGTATGTTTTTCCCCTTCTTTGTAGATGGCCAGAGAACCGTAGGACTTGCCAAGCCCTGGAGTAAACTGTCCTATAAGATATTAAGCATAATTTTATATACACTTATAAAATAAAATTTTAATTGTTTGAATGTTATCAGCAGGTTAAAAATACAAAATGTATGTCCTGATAAAAGCTTTGAATCAAGGCTAAGAGGCTGGATGTAGGAACCTGTCATCCTATGGGTTCATTTTGCATCGTTTATTTAAACATAAGAGTAATAGTTTAAAAATATTTATGGGGAAGTGGATAATTCTAGAGAAAAATATAGGGCAAGTAGAATGTGAAGTAATGTGTTTCTGTGCCTTCTGGCCCTTTTAATTTTAACTGTAAGGAATATTTTCTTCTCTATAACTGATTATTCTGAAGAGTGCTTAAATGATCTTTGAAATGAACATAAAACCCTCTGGCACTGTAAATCATGGAATACAGTATACAGTGTTATAATCAATATAGTCAATTTGCAAGAAATTCAGGTCTGATGCTCGGTAAGGCTGTAGTGCTTGCCTCGTAATCACCGATAAATTGTGGTCTTTGGCAAACTAATTCTCCATAGCTGATACTTTCTTTTGTTGGTTTACAGGGTATTCAAGGACTTTATCGGGGTTATAAGAGCACAGTATTAAGAGAGGTAAAACACTTGTCTTTCTCTTTTTTTTTTTTTTTTTTTAAATTCATTCCTTTGCCTCACTTTGTTTTCTAACAACAGAAGATAGTACAATTGAGATCAATTGCTTTAACCATAAGCTCTAAATCCTAGTGCATTTCATTCTAGATAAGTTACTAGTCTGTAATTTAAATAGAATACTGATAATGTGTGCTAAGAAAACCTGTGGTACGTGCAAAATGTCATCTACCATCCTGGCTCTCAGTTCTGTTGCTGCTAAACAGTAAAAGGATGGAAACGTATATGTTAACATGATGAAAACCATAAAATAAAGTACTGGAAACTTCCTTGAGTCTTGTGATTGCATCATGTGAAGTATTTACGCCAACAATGGTGAACTGGTGGCATCTGGCCAAGTTTGGCACAGACAGATTTAGGCTTTCTTTAAATATATTTGTCAGCAGATGCCAGGATATTATCTGTCATCTGTATATAGGGAAGATTGTGCTCTTTTTTTTTTTTTTTTTTTTAATGTATGAAAGAAATGCATTTAGTCACCCACTCTGTAGATGTGATATGGCATTACTTAACTCTAAATCAGACGTATTTCACTGTTTGGAAAAAAACGGAGCTAAAAATATTTGGCCTGCTTGGCAGAAAATAGTTCCTATATTGAAATCTCTTCATAAACATACAGTGAATTACAGGATTAGTGTTGTGGAAGTGTTTGATATGCTGTGTGAATTGAAGGCAGATTATAAAAAAAGTAGAAAAACATACTGGTGAACTCCCAGTCTAAAACTGTTTCAGAATTGGATTCAGGGAGGTCATCTTTTGACAAAGCAGAAGTTGCACCACAGGTACCTCAAATAAAGAAACGAGACTCAATTCCTATGAAAACATAACAGCTATTGTCCATAAAGGGTTCTTTACTTCCTGTGTTCGATGTGGTATGTGTGGGTTTGTCCTCTTTGTATATAACTCAACTGAACAAACTAGCTTTGGATCTTTGTCTCTTTTGTTTTTTTAAACGCAGATTAGACCTGTTGGCTGTGTTGCCATCGATAATAAAGCCAGTTGCAGAGGCTTTTTAAGCCTTCATTCAATAGCTCTGCTTTTAAAGTCCTTCTTCATGCTGAAAACTGTTTTTAGGACAGTTATGTTAGCCAGCTCTTGTTACAATTACGGAATAAAGATGGATATTACCTAAAATAAGAAATACCAAATTTAGTGTTCCTTAAAGTGCTGACAAATAATAATGCGCTGCAGTCTATTTTAGCAGTTTTGAGTGCTAAAAAAAATTAGTTATTTGTGCAGAGATGACACCTGCTTTTCTGAACCACAGCTTTGTCCTGTACTTATTTTCTGGCTCACTAAACACGTGTTATTCACTCAGATTTCATTTGGAGACGGGCAAAAAAGGCCAACGAATCATTTTGATTTCTCTGAGGGGTTCTGAATAAATGAATAAATTTAGATTCCATTGAATACAGATTTTGCATACTAACAGGTAGATAAAACACATGGTTACTACTGGCTGCTATTCTCCTTAAAATTTGTTTTGACATATGTCAGGGTGGTAATTAATTTGCAGACCATATTCATGGCATAGTGTGTGACCCTGCTGAGATAACTTTGTTTACTCAAAATGGCAGCACTTTGTTGGAAATTTAATGGGGGTCCTCTCCATTATGTATACTCATAAAAGATCCTTCAGAACTGATTTCAGTTGAAGTATTGCTTTTTGGGAGAATCTGTCCAATAGAATGAGAAATAAATGATTACCAAATGAAAGGCGCTTTCTCTTCAAAATGAAACAAATCAGAGGTGATGTTTAAAAAAAAAAAAAAAAATCTTTGAATTTAACACTGTTAAGACCATTGCATTTTTCTGACACTAAATATTGTAAAGCAATATCCACTTGAATAAGAACAGAATATTGAACCTTTGGCTGGAACTGTTGTAAGCCTGATGCTTAATCTTGGTGTTTTCCCTTCTCTTTAAGTACACTTTAGGGAAAGTCTTTATTTTCAGATAAAAATCTATATTAATTCGTTACTGGACACATCCAGGTAGCTGCAGAGCATATATAGACTGATATTTAATTCCAGTTGACTTCTATATTTACACATTTGTTTACATGCTTTGGTTCATTACTTATACAAAATCCTTTTTTTAGTTACAGTGGAGTGGGATTTTTGGATAGAGGACTTCAATGGATGATTTTTCATTGAAAAAAATAATAATTGGAAGAAGCTGGGAATACTGATGCTTTTCAGATGAGGATATTCTTGCACTGGCAAAATTCTTGAGCCAGAATTTGTGAGGTTAATTTTAGTTGTTGCCTCAGGATAAGATTTTGTGTTACATAAAGCAGATATTTTGTGGATTGCATAAAGCAGATTTCAGTGCCTGGACAGAGATCTGCTTGCCAATTGCTCGGACTTGAATGAAAATTACTCTGATTTTTTTAATATGTTTAAACCTGAATGTTTTACTATAGCATAGCAGATCTTTCCAAGACAGCCTTATTCTGCTCCGTGTAATTTGCATGAGCTGCTGTTCTGCTTCTGTTCTGGTGCAAGGTAGTTGTTTCATCCTTACTTTTTGATGCTCATTCTTTTACTTATCCCCTTTATCTTCTCATCAGAATATTTTCTGTACAGATGGATATTAGAAGAGAAAGAAGATGGCTAAATATGTAATGCATTGAGAAAGAACTTTGTTTGAGTGAACCTCAATGCTTGGAAGTTTTGGCTTTGACTCTTTCACCTACCTCCTTTTTGGTGCCTCTTCTCTCACATCTCAATTACATTTTGGTCTTACATCTTCCTTTGATGTAGTTACACTGAACTAATCCTAAAATCGAAAGGGAAGTGAGGTACAGTGCATCATTTTTGTCAATCGTAGCCTGAAAGAGACATCTGTACTCCAAGAGTAAAGCTCTTCTGATAAAAAGCACAATGTGGGAGTACGGTTTTTGGTTGCTGAATGAAACATTGAGTAAATGGCAGAAGTCGGAGGCTGTGAAATGATGCAGAATTCCCATGATGTCATTTCCAAAGCAAATCCAAGTGAGAATTGTCCTTTCCTATGGTTGTGGTGTACCAGTGCGCATCGGGGTGGAAACTGGATCATGCTACTAAGAACAGTCAATGAACAGGTAAATTTATTCATGTTTTCCACAACAGAGGCAAGTTCATTTGTAAAATCTCCAGCCATCTTACAACAAGGCAGGAGCAGACTATAAATCCACTGTAAATCCTCTAGAATTTCTTAATGGGAATATAGTTCTGCTGCTGAGATCTTACATAAGCAAATGGAGCCAGATTTTTAATTCCTCCATAATTCATTTTATTAACTATGACCAAGTAGAACATCTGTTAAAATTCCATAATGTTCAGTTCATGGGAAAAGAGAGAAACCCCTGAGTTCCTGTTGGAGCTTTTCCATTTCCATTAATGTTACAGGACTCTAGCAGATGTCTTAAAAGACGTTATTATGAATGAGGGGGCAACACAAAAGAAAAGGAAGTGCCTCGTCCAGTCTCCCTGTGTAAAATAACTCGCTGTACAGTGAGTTACTTCACTTTCTGTATGTCTCTCTGCAAGTTGCAGCTTCCCACAAGCAGTGCCACATTTTACTGTAGTGTCCCTTCTGTCCTGAGTTACCGTAGTTTGGAAGAACTGAGTGAGTCCTGAGTGGGTGTTCTGTGTGGTTTTAATCTAATTAGTCACTTTAAAGAACATTGCAGATGGACTGGGCCCTAGCCCAGAAGTAGATTGAAAAGGAGCTAAAATTAATATTAAACTCTTCCTTAAAGACAAAGGGGATGGAGGATGACTGGCTCTTTATAAGTCACAGATGACTTGAAAGGAGACCAAGAATCACGTTCAAATGTCTGGTTTTGCTGTGCAGGTAGCCCTGAGTAAGCTTGTCCTCTCTGCAGCCTCTTTTGCCTCTGCTGTAGACTTTTCTGAGACAATTCAAGCTCTCTGCTTGTGGTGGCCTCCATTCAGGAAGATGTGGCAGCAATGCTTTACTTGCCAGGGTTGTTTCAGAGCTCTGAATTTGATAGAAAAATACTGGAACCCGCTCTTACACCGCATGCTATTGAGCTTACTCTCAGTGTGATAGCCCAGTCATCACTCTTGGGAGTCCTAGTTTAAGTAGGCTAGTTTGGTCGGGTGTCTTGGGGTTTGGTTTTGGTTGGTTTTGTTCTTTTTTTTTTCCCCTTCAGTGTATGCAAGTTGGAGCCCTAACCTGATAAAGGCAGCTACTGCTGTCTTGGGAGGGAAAGAGCACCCCATACTGTATTAATTTTGGAGAGGAGAAGGACAGCTAGTGCAGAGTATGCTGTTGCATTAGTGAATGGCAGCAGTGTGACAAACAGGCAACAATTACAGGCTCTTCTCAATCTCAGAAAGCAAAGAAGAAAGTCTCCTGAGCAGGAAGTACTGTTTGTTGTACGTATGCCACAGAACTAGTGTCCTGTTATAATGTGTGTATCAAAAGGGTTATGGAGGATACGCAGTGCAGCCGAAGAAGGAGCTAGCAGAAAAAAGACCAACAAAAAAACCCTTCTTACTACCTGGGAGAGGGAATCTAAACCAGGTAGCAGCAAAATGGGCCTTAAAGGCACACCTGCTGCATTTTCCTAAATTTAAAGGGTCAGTGGACAAAGGATGATGAGAAGGGTTTGTATAAAAATGTGAAGCCCAGCTGAGATATGTTGACCCTGTTGACTGAGGGAGGGAGGGGATCTCCGAGGACTGAGCTTGATAGGGAACAGTCTGCAAACAGAGAGCCAGTTTGTTTATCCACTAGAGGTAGTTTTGCATGCTTTTCTTTTGTTAGGACATCTTTATATAAATATCCTGTTCCCCTAGCTGTTGGAAGTTTTTTTACGTTTATCTCTGTTGCTGTAGGACAGAAAGAATGTTATTAATACATTCTTTTACTTGCACAATTAAAACTTTGATCTTCTATCATTCTTTGTGTATTACAGGGCAGATGTCGATAGAAATAGGCAAACAGGACACTATCTTAATACAATATTTGGAAAAATAAACATCCTCCTTAATGAAATATGTGCAGTATCTGTCTTTTGTTACCTTCTGGAAAACTGAGCTGGATTTGTTTTATTTTGTGATTCTAGATAGGTTTAACCAGGAACTTGCCAGGCAGGATCTGTAACTGTTTGGTTTGGTTGGTTTTTTTTTTTAGTTTTACTGAGCAACCAACATTTCTTTGGCTTGGGTGTTTCTATATAGAACAACAACAGTCTCATGAAAGGGATGGGAACTGTGAAATGGATTAAGTAGCTAGTCCCTGCCATGTGGAAAATTGTGCAGAAGTTATGTGACATGATTAATGGGAGGAAAGTTGAAAAATAAATCTCTGCTTTCCCCCTTCCCCCTTAGCACTACTCTCTTGGAAAGCCTGGAGTTGTATCAACTCTTGTATCACTTGTACACTTCTATCCTTCTAGATATCTATATTCAAGGGGTTTTCATTTTGAAAGGTATATAAGGGTTAAAGGTAATTCTTGTGGGGTAAGAGCAGGAGACAGAATGAGGGCTCAGGCGCATCCTGGCTCCTCACCTGGAACACTGATAAATGGACAAATGGAATAACTGTCCTTCGCTGTTGTAGGTTATGCTCATTACTGTTTCCCTGCAAATGCTGGAATAGTACTTGGAAATGAAAATGGAGATTTCAAAAAGCACCTATAAATTACTTCT
The DNA here is from genome assembly GCA_025769975.1 of Gallinago jamesoni. NCBI lineage: Eukaryota > Metazoa > Chordata > Aves > Charadriiformes > Scolopacidae > Gallinago > Gallinago jamesoni. The sequence goes on from JAOQGH010000003.1 coordinate 9,186,687, forward strand.
ACAGACCACAAAATAACCCTGCTGTTTGTAATTTACCAGTTGTGGGAAATAGGTTTTGTGACACGCCTGAATGTTAAATAAACTGGCCAGGGTGGACAGGGACCTAAAGCAAATTCCTTGTTGAGGTTTGGGAGGGGGTGTCAGGTGTTTTTTGTTGTTTTTTTTTTTTTTCTTTAAAGCATGTGCAGTAATCTCAGATTTTCCAGTTGGACACTCTCCCTTTCCCAGGCTTGGTGCGGGATCCATATATACGGGTTGGAAGTAGAATGTAGCCATCCTTGCTGCCATCAATTTGTAGTTTACCAGTGGAGCACACAATTACTGCATTGGATAATCAGTGGATGTCTTCAGATGAAAAGAATTTCATGTGTGCAAAATGTTTACTGTATTCTGAAAACTAGAGCCTTGTATCTAGGTTCTTTGAACAGAAAAACCACTTTGAAAACTACGTGCACTAAAAACGGCTTATGTGATTTGATAATGCAGATTCTTTCTAAGTTAATGTGTGTGCAAGCAGAGTCTTGCAGGAAGCGTATTCTACTGCATGCTTGAAATAGAGATACTATTTCCATACATGCACTAAGCAGATTACTAAAGCATTTTTGCCAGTGATGTATTCTGCAGCATTCATGGTGTAGGAATGTGTTTTGTGGGTCAGTAGCAACACTGGGTGAGAACAAAGTTGAGAAAAAGAAAATGCCGAAGTGTTTTTTATGGTTTTCTTCATGCTGTGATATGTTTTTGTTTCTTTGCTATGTTTTTGGGTTTTTTTTTTATTTATTTTATTTTATATAACCTAGGAACTGTATTCTTTGCGTTGATTGCTGTTGATTTTTACATGTTTCACAATGGTTTGAAGAGTACACTCCACATGCTATCTCCAGTGGAGAATGTGAATTTCTCCACTGTTTCCCCACCTAAATAAAATTACCTGTGGCAAAGGATTAGGACATGGTTGCAAATCCCTCATGAAGGAGAACACACAAAAAGATCCCTTTCCCCGATGAGAAGGTGGGACTGTAACAAGAGGGAGGACAGGCACCAAGAGGTAGAGTTCTCATTGTAAAAGAGGAGAAAAGGGTTAGAATAGAAGTACTAAGTAGCAAAGAAGAGTGATTATAAGAAGTATTAAAAAAAAAAAAAAAGCAGCTATCTGATAGTGTCATTGGGTGAGTAACATCTTTAAAGCTTTCCAGGGCAAACTAAGTATATTAGATTTAATGGAATAACCTTGAATCTTCAGTCATTGTAGCCTGACAGCATGATGCTGAAGTCAGGAGAAGCCTCTACATGTCTAATGGGATTAGATAGTTGTGTCTACTTCTGTAAAATTTGGCTGGTCTTAACTCTTGGGACTGTTTAAAAGCAAAAAATAGAAAGAATCAAACAAATATTTGTGGAATATTTGGCTGAGTGATTACTTTTAATTACACAGCTACATATGGACAACTGTGTTTTGTCCATCTAAATTCTTTCTGTAGTTCTTAGTAGGAAACAAGGTTTCCTTTTTCACCAAGTTTTACAGTAATCCTGCTGATGGCTGTAGGGCTATATCTGGTGAAGACCACGTTTTATTTGTGGGTGCAGTGATTTCTATATGTCTGTGCTGAAACAGGTGTTCTCTAACCCTAAAAAGATATGTGTATGTGGTGTATCTGTTTATATAAAATCTGTACAAATAGATATATGGATGCACACACATGTAAAATGTGGTATTTTTTTTTAATAATACCTTGTCAAGGGTCTTGCACTCTCTGAAGCAACGAGTCCTATAAATGTGTGTGATCGGTCTGGAACAGCAAGCAATTTAGCAATTTTCTAAAAGTACAGGACTGTCTTTCAAGGATGAAATTCTTGCATGAAGTAGATCAAAACACGATTTTTACAGTGGAAGACTTCCACTGGCAGAATCACACAGCTGTCAGTATTAATAGCAATTACCTGGTTTTCATACTTGGGCTGCTATAATCTAGTTTCTCTACATCTGCTAAAAACCAGAAGCACAGTTAAAAGAATCAGCAACGCAAGATCAAAAGTTTTTTCCCAAAATTCCTTGTATGATGTTATCTCAACCAGCAGTTCTGCTTTAACACAAAGACCAGAGTGTCTGCTCTGGTCAAGAGAAGCAGTACTGGAGGACCCTGGGGCAGAGTGGGAGTTCTGGGGAGCAGGGCTGGCAGGGGACCAGCACCCCGGGGTGTCTGCTCTCTGCTTGCCCTTGAGCTTGGCAGTGACTGAGAGCCTTTAGCATTTGCCACTCCCCATCCTCAAATTGAGTGGTGGCTGTCATCTCTCTTTTATCAGAAAGATGAAGTTTTCAGAAGGTTGATGCTTTCTTATTCTGTTAACTTGTTGAAATTGCTCAGCAAGGAGGTCTGAGGGCATTGACACATGAAGTCCAGGGATTTGTTTGGGAGTGTCCCCTCCTTTTTGTTGCGGGGTTAGCACCTCTGCAGCTCAAAGTAGCAGGGAGAAGTGGTCTTTGAGCTGGAGCTCAAAGTAGGGCCTGACTTATCCTAGCTTGTTCTGGTAGAGGGTAAGGAACCTCTAGCAGCTGAGTGAGGCAGGCAGCTGGGGAAAGTCTCTTAAATCATCCTAGCATTGTTTGTAAGAATCTGTCATCCATATCTTCAATATGAAAATTCAGGTCTGCATGTATCCATAATGCCATGCCTGTCAGTAGTGCTGCTGATGGTTGGGAGCCTTAGTCCTTGAATTACCATTTGTGCAGATTTTTCAAAGATGATAGTGATCAAGATCTTTCATCTGTAGGTACAACAGCAGTTTGAGGGATGTAGTTAAAGCATGTAGAAGAGAGAAAACTGATTTTAATCTAGACTGCTGCTACTGAAATCATGCCTTCATTTGACCATAAGTAATTCCAGCCCACCCTGACATGTCACTAGATTTTATATATATATACACACACGCATATAATACTTCCTCTGTTACTTGTTTACGTACAATATGTATATATAGATAAGTATTAGGCATCTAATGAGAAATATGGAACTGAAAAGTTGAATCTGAAACCCAAAGTTTGTGGTGAAGATGTGCAAAAGAATCCAAATCTGCAGCAGAGAGCTTCTGTAATTTATCACTGTTTTAATAGTGTTTGGAAGCGTGGCCAGAGAGGCACCTGTCAGAGACTGCTACAAGAACAGTTCTTCCAAATGCTTAATACAGATCATACTTCGATTTCTTTGAAAGACTGACTTACTATTATCTTGTAGGAAATAAGAATTGATTCCACTGTTTTGAGTGTAGGAGAAGTGACCCCCAAAAAAGAAAATAACGGAAGTCATGCATACCTTCAGAATATTACCAGGGCCAGATTTGACTGACTTTAGCTAATGGAATAGATAAAACAATTTACCTAGCAGCTTAAAGGGGAATCTTGGGAGTACGCTACCAATCCTGATAGTAAACAGCCATAACCAGTTTCAGCTGTTTAAGAGAAAATAAGTTAATTTTGAACATGGGAACTTTTGCTTCTATTTAAATAAAGAAATAAACAAATTGGGGCACAATGACCTTCTGTTTCTTCCTTTCTATGGGCATGCTGACTTCAGTGCTACAAGCTGTCATACACTAGAGGGCACACAATGCCTGCGATTGATGCAGGAAATGCCTATCATAAGGGATCTAATTTTAGGATGACCTGTGGATCTTGGAATTGACTTTGCTTTAATCCTGCCTCTCAACCCAGTTGCAAAGGAAAAGTAAAATTTGAAACGTTATTAATTTTATTTGACTCTGGGGACTAGCCCCATTGAATTTCTTGGGACAAACTTGGGTGAGTATGTTGAGATTTAGTTTGGGAAAGATTTTATGGATTTATACTTTTTAACTTTGACTAGGTTTTCATTTTATATGAATTGATTAAATAAGGTCTGTAGCATTCCCCGTGTATTCTTGCCCAGTGGAATAATGCCTATGTGATCATAAAGAAGAGAAAGAGGTTATATGATCGTGACACATTACAGCATCCATGCTGAGACTTCATAGGTTATGTAGTAAGATACTTTAAATTTTATTTTGCATCATTTTTCCCCAAGATTTTGTATTTCTTTAGGTTATCTGTTTTTAAGAAAAATACAATAAGATTTATGACCTTTGGGATAATCCCTATGTGGTCTGCACCTTAATTTGAGAATCCCATGTCGCTTTGTCTGTAGTTGGAAATGTATGTGGGGGTTGGAACAGGAGAGACGGATGGTAACATGATTTTCATTAATTTTATAGAAATGAAGGCAAAGCAGGCCTGGTGTGTATACTGCAGATGGAAATAGTGTTATTAAACCAGGCTCTTATCTCGCTTTTATTTTTCTGTTAATTTTATAGAAGCCAATAAAGTGTAAGCGCTGCAAATTTTCTTTTTTATACTGGTTGAATATGTGAAAATTGCGTTCTTGCTTTTCAAAGCCAGCAGGTCTAGCTACAATAAAGTAGAGCTCTGCCTGAACATTTTGGCATCATGCTGCAGATACAAGAAATCCCTTGCCAGATCTGGTATTCCAGGCTTGAATCTTTCCCAGTTAAAGGCTGCTAGTGATGCACAATATATGACATGGATGGATTTCTGTCATGAGTAAACTGAGGCCTCTCAGTGCTCTTTCAGACAGAACAAACCCCCAAAAGAGAGAGAAACATAAGGCAGGATAGTACTCCTTCTTTCCCATGGGAGAACAGCTAGTACATTGTATTCTGTGTTTGCATTTGACATTGTACGGTCTCTTAACTTAGAAGAACAAATAAAGAAGTATCCATATATATTGGAATAAGTAAGATGCTCATATCTCAGCGGGAGGTTATCTGGTCCATTCTTGCTTTTGCTGATATGAAATCCTAAAATGCAAGAAAACATTTTAGGAGTCTCATGAAATATAAGATGATGAGGCACTGAGCAGAATCTTGTCTTGCTGACTTTAAATGAACTGAATGCCAATTACAGCAAAATTTGGCCCAGTATAATTTTGCCACTGGCTAACATACCTCACAAGTTTTGGGTGGATTTTTTTCCCCTTTTTCTCCAACCCTCCCAGCATTTTGCCTTCTGGCCTGTACAGCTGCACTGCTAGTATACTTTCTATTTCTGGAAATGACCCATGCAGTTAGGTCAGTTTGTTTTAACCTTGCTCCTTGTTGCTGAAGTAGAATAGCACATTTCCCCTAACTGCATGAAAGCCAGGATAGACAATCTTGATAAATATGATTAATGAGCCCCTTTGCTCTGCAGCTGAAGGCTTCCCTGAGGTTCTGTGTCAGCTGGGCTACAGCTTCCCAAATCAACCCTTACATAGAAAGTTTGCCTTAGGTTCAGTTACGTTGTAAAGATATTTTTTATTTGCTATAAAAATATCATTTGCTATAGGAAAGTCTTTGCAATTGAAATACGGTAATAAGAGTCTGAAGAGGTGGTATTGACAGAAAAATCAATTCATAAATATGGGTGAGTTTGGATTTTTTTCTCTGTCTTGTTACCGAGAAGTTTGTACGTTACGTTTCCTGTCGCTGAAGTTAATTCTGGGGTTACTGGGATGCCCTGACCAGCACGATAGTAACTATTATAGGAGATAGTAGGAAGTGATGGTAGCTTTGAGTCGATTATAACTTGTCAGTACATGGAATATATTTGTAGAGTACTGTTATGTTTATTTCCAGTAATGTGACTTAAATATGGTATTCATAGAACTTGACAACACAAAAGATGTTTTCTGTCACTTTGGTCAGAAAGAAAACCAAATGAAGTGTTACATTATCTTGATGACAAATGCTATCCAGAGACTCCAAAAGTTATGTGGCTGCTCCTTCAGAACGAGTATTAAAGAATCTAGGAGAAAAAAATCCCCTCGTTGGTATGAGTGATAATAAAATAAAATGTGTGATTGGCATCAAGGAATATTAATATTCAGCTTGCACCTCTCTATTAACTAGCAAACGCTCACGTTTGTGAGGGAACTCTGCAAATTGTCCTTCCAGTTCAGAGGCCAGACTTCTGCCCAGCGTGTGGGAATGGCTGGCTGCAGCACAGGCTGAACCAATCTGCCTTTCCTGGTGACTGCTATGCAATTGTAATTGCAGGAGCACATCAGCATTCTCAACAATTGAGTACAAGTCTTAATAGCAAATAATCCTCTTGAAGTTGTTTCCCCCTCTGCTGCAATCAAAGGAGAGCTTTGTTAAGCCATTAACTAACAAATTAGCCGCTAAATACTGGTAATAACCTATTTCCCATAGATTGCTTTTTAATTATAGTTTAAGCTGTGTGATTCCTGGAGTCACTTCTTTGGCAAAGTAATGTTTGTGGTCATTTCCAGCCACTGTAACTAATTGCAAAAAAAGTAATTTTTAAAGTCTTTACTGATATCAGAACACACTTTACTTCTATATTCCTGCCTCCAGAAATGTTTTCTCAGTGTTTATTTTCACTGTTATTAGTATTTTGATTTAAATGTATTAGGCTGTGCTGTGAAATTGTTTTAGTTTTATTTCCATGTACAATCTATGTCTTCATTATATTTTTAGATACCATAGATATTTTTCCACTTAACTGCTACAAGAAACTTTTGCTGTAGGAAAAGAGGAATTAGCCACTTTGTTTTTATATGTGTTGGTTAATGCAAACTATTTATTTTGCTAATCTGTGTCACAGCAACCATTTGGAAAATGAACTGATGTTTGGTTTCTGGGGGGAGGGGGTATTTTTTATATATTCATTGCTTTTCGTCTGCAGATTAAAATAAAGGCTGCACGTCTTCCAATATATCATTCTGTTTCCCTTCAAACCTGACTTTTTTATAAGGGAGCACAGCCATCAAAATTGGCAAGCGTTAAGCTTGATAATTAGTTCAGTATAGTGACCAATTCCGTGAATTACGAGTTCAAAGCAACATATGGACATGGATGAAATCAGATTTTGGCATTTCTCACTTCGATTGTTTCAGGACACTGCTGGAGCTTCTTTGATCTGTAAATAACAACTGCAGTTCAGTGCCTTACTTAAAATACATCAAACGCATTCATGACTTCTGCTTTTACATATAGACCTCACTTCTAGTTACAGTTTTGAATTGGATTAATAAAGCTATTCATGTTTTGAGATTTCATAATGAAAGCTACCAAAGATAGCTCTTTTCATACTTCATGTTTTAAGAGAAGCAGCACATATATCTCTGTCTTTATGTGCACCCCAGACTGCACCAGCAGATGCTTTATGACATCAAAAGCAACCATATTCTGTATTGCAGAGCCTCTACAACCTGCTGGCAACCAGTGTCTTCCTTTACGCTTTCAGCAGTATAAAACAAGTGAACCAAAGGTTTATTGTCACTGCACCATCCAGTAACCTAGTTGAGGAACTCCTTTCCCTGCTGTAGCTTGCACACAGCAGCCTTTTCACTTGTTCTCAACTTTGTGGTGGTTTGGACAGTGATGTGCCACCTAACAGACAGTAGCTGGAAATAACCAGCTCTATTTGTTACTCCTTAAAGATATACACAGGTGTTGACCAAGTTCAATAAGCAACCTTGCCTTTCAATAGTTCATTAAAGGCACTATCTCTGGGCTACTACTATCAGCTAGTTATGAAAGTGCTGCATGATTTCTTTGTAGAAAAGGACTGTGGGGAATTATGGCTTCGCAGTGTTTTACCATCAGCTTTCCAGCTGGGTAATGGAATTGCTTGTAATTTAACTCCCAGTGTTTTACTTAGAGAAGTTCAGCATTCAGAGCTAGTGCAATGTTGGTTTGGTTTTTTTCTCTGCTGCAGGGTTAGTGCAATTACCTGAACTCAACACAAATGCTTAAGAGTTGTTTTTGCAGTGCTTTGGGGTCTATTGAGATAAAGTTCTTGTCTTATACAGCCCCTAATACACAACTTTGTACTCGGTGGCAGTTCACTGCAATGCAACCCCCCAAAAAACCCATAAGCTTGAAACTTAGCGGAAAGACAAGCTGCTTTTCTAAGCAACCCTGTCCCTTTTCTGTCTATAGTTCCTTGATAAGGTGTCAGATACCTTACGCTTGGAGCATTTATTTCTGTGTTTGGCAGATGAGAAAACCTGAGTAGGCAAATTAGACTTTGCCTGATGGGATCAGGCCATGTTCTGTCCAGTCCAGGATCATGTCTCTCCTTGGGGCCAGATGTGAAGCCCTCAGGGAGGTCAGAAGGATGGGAAGGTGCTCTGCTACGTTTCAGGCTCACAGCTGGCAGCTGTTAAAAGGCAAGCATTCAACCTCCCATCAGTGGGTCCTTGTTCCTACCAGCACCCCCAATGAAAATGACTGTAGAAGTAGGTACTACAAATCCCAGACACTTACATTAACCCTTTTAAATGGATGCAGCTGGTTCAGACGTTTCTTACACCAATGATTGATATTTGGCAGGGGGGCAGCTTATGTTTATTATCTGGGAAAACAAATGATCCTTCCTACATATTCCCCATCTATCTTTCCCTTCAAGACTCTCCTCCAGAACACCCATATTTATTTCTGCATCCTGCCTTGCAAAACATCATCTTACAAAGATAAACTCCTAATCTTTGTGGGCCAAATTGTGCTCCAATCAAAGTTTTCTTGCTGACTTCCCTCTCAGCAGAATGGTGGGCCAACAAGTTGGGGCACCACCCAAGCCCACGTGTCTCCCAGGCCTGTGTGGCAGAGGCTTCTCCAGTGTGGCTGCATGGTGGTCCCTCAGCTTTGTCCCAAAGTCTGTTTGTTGTCTGAAGAGTAATAAACAGAAGAACAGCTAACAAAGATAAGGGTAGAGAAGGTGTTTCAGAAAGAGAAATTCTTACCATGAGAATTCTCGGCAGCTTTGGAACAACTTCATCTCACACCTGCCATCCTTGGCAGAGGGTTTAACATGTGTCAGTGCGGGGAAGGGGGGAGGAAAGTTGTACACATCCAAAGAACCCTGACGTATGTAGATATAGTGTGATATGAGAGAAAGAGATGACATCAAAATTCAGCTGGAGCTGTGACAAAAAGGAAAACAGTAGAGGACAAAGAACGCCTGAGTTGCAACAGGGAGAACATTGAGGTGTAGAACGGGTGCTCTTAGTGTTGTATGAGGTCTTGTATTTTGATTCCAGGCTTGGTCAAAACCTGACAATGAGAGGAAGAGTTTCCAACTGATTTTGTGCTTTCTTATCTCCCTTGATTTCCCTTTGGGGGCAATGTACTCACTCATGGAAACTTGAGGGTTCTTGTCATGTGCTCTGGGTGGGTGTAGAGCCTTGTGTTTTGCAAAGGGAACACTCTGCAGAAAGGAAATGGGTTGTGCATGTAATTTTCAATGTGAGAAATGTTTTTGGAAGCTTTCAGTGGGGTGGTTTTTTTCCTTTCCAGTTCAAAAGGACTTTGGTTTCTGTACTGGTTTTTAAAAATAACGAGAGAATGCCACTGCAGCAACCATCTGTCTTTGCATTTTTGAATTCTTTCAGAAGTTGATAGACTATGCTTTCTAAGAGAAATGATTCAGTGAAATCTTATGCTTTAGCTTGAGTAGTTCATGTAATTGAGTTACTTAATTTTTATTTTGCTCAGCTCTTGTTCAAGCTGAAGATTTTGGCTTGACCAGTTGGGAAGAAATGGGCTCAGTGGGCTTGGAATTGACTAAGAGGGTATGGTAAAGAGCAAGAGGCCAATGAGGGCTGCTCTGCAAAGGTAAAAGTGGTGCCTCTGTGAGGGCTTTGGGCTTGAATCTCAGCAGGATTTGTTTTATAAATTGATACCTGAACCTTCTGGGATTTGGTAGAATTAGATTCTGAAGAACATTATTCCTCTTTTGATTGTCTCTGGTATCAAAACTGTATCCCACAAGATTATATTTAATGCTTTTTTTAGTTATTTTTTTCCCCTCAATTTATTTACCCTTTTTGGTGCTCTGAAATATATGCATGTTTTCTATGTGTGCTAGCACTTTATCTTAAATAATGAGTAGGAATTTTGTTTGGATTCACAGCTCTGTCACCAATGCTTTCTATTGTTTTTCACTGTGGTTGTAAGTCTAGATGCGTGCTTAATCTGTTCTTTTTTAATTTTAAATAGTTGAGAGATACTTATACTGAATATTTAATGGTACTAACTGTTATTTTCAGAACATGTAGTTTCTGAAAGAATGCAATTAGAAACTAAGCCCAGGAATTTCTGTGGCAGGTCAGGCACTTCTGGCCTCAACTGTCATTGACTGGAAAAAGAATAAAGCTCATGGTGCCTTTACAAATCACTGGAGCATTCCCTTCCCTGATGTTATGATACATGTCATACACTCTGTTGAGAGACGATATGAATGTGGATAAATGTTCTCTGGATAAATTTGGATGTTATTATGTCTTCTCACTGTGCCTTTTATGATGTGCATCTCTCAGACTGATGTGAATATATAAAATATGGGCTGTTTTTAAAAAACATAACCGTGATACATCTAATGGCCATGGAAAATATGTTCAAGAAGTGTGGTGAAGTTTCAAACACCAGCCAGCAAAAGAGCCCTGATACATTTGTTTTCATTCCTATACTTTATAGAGCCTATTTCATGATTGTTGATACTTGATTCAGAATTTTAGGAGGGTGTTTGAAGAAGGCAGTGTAGTTGTGAGATATGAGAGGCTGGAGAACTCCTGTGGCCTCTGTGCATGGTGGCTGAGAGTAAACTCACCTTGCCTAGTTATTCCAGATGCCAGTGAGAGAAAATAGATGAAAGAAAACAAAAACAATTTGAATGAGGAAGAAATACTTAAAAATAAATGTTTGGGGTTGTCAAACCATGGGGAGAGAATTCTGCATGAGATCTTACAGGGCTGTGGCCTTTAGAGCAATAAAGGGAAGATGCAAGAGATCTTTAGTCCTTTGTTTTACTCTCATATCTGAGTCCATATGTTGCACAGATCCACGGGTCAGGTGAACATAAATTGTGCTGTTGGAATTTATCCGGCCAGTAACTTAACCTCTGACTCACCCCGGCAATGATACAGCGTTACAAATGTAGTCTTCAAGGAAGGATGAACAAATTTCTTAAGTCATTGGGCACAAACAAAACCTGCAAAATCAGTCAAGAATACCTCCTTGTTCCCCTGCTCCCTCACCCCTCATGCCCTGGGATGTATTTATTGCGGCCAGTGCTAGGAAAATTCAATATGCTGCTCTTTGCTCAGAGTGACTAAAAGTACCTTTCCTCGTTTTGTCCAGCTCGTGTTTAGTTCTGGGTCCTTTTAAAAATTTCCAGACCACCAAGTGTGATGACTCTCAGGTAACTGTGTGAATATCGGTGGTTTGACAAACTAACTTCTTTTGTTAACAGTAGGGAATGTAAACAGATGGTTTTCTTGACAGTTGGAGCAGTTTAGGAATTAACTAATTCAGGCCACAGGAATCCTATGTATTACTAAGGGACCTAAAAAGAATAAGACTGTCTTAAGTTGGAAGGGACCCATAATGATCATCAGTTCCAACTCCCTGCTCCTTGCAGGAATACCTAAAACATAAGCAAATGACTAAGAGCATTGTCCAGAGTCTCCTTGAACTCTCAGAGACTCGGTGCCATGATCACTTCCCTGGTCCAGTGTCCTCTCACCTGTGATTTCATTTTACCTTCATGAGCTCCCAAAACCCACCAGGCATGCGGAGCTTCCACTAATAGTGGGGAAGGAACTTAGTATTTCCAGAAACAAATAAGGCTGCTTAAGTGCTTAAATCTGGTTTAGCTCTTCAACTGTTAAGTGTATGAGTTGGAAATTTCTCTTGTGTGTGTAAGAGAACCATTCCCATTGCTAAATTTCCTTCTCTGGAATTTCCCCCCATTTTTAATTAGAAAAGGGAGTACAGCTGGGTAATATAGGGTAGGAAGAAGCCAGCTCAAGGATCCAACCTGAATTTTGTGCTAAGAAGGTAGCTGGAAGATCCTGCCTGGGTTATGGGGCAGACACTGAAACATGGGACCACTTGTTAAGGTTAGTGTTGATGGGATGGCCTTGAACAACTTAAACTAACTATTTTCCCAAGGTCACTGAATTGCCAGCACAGAGAGTACTTTTACTGTAACAAAACACTGTGTATTTAAAGAAAATTCCTTCTTTCTCAGGACAAATGTGACCTTGATTAAATTCTTTCTATTTTTAATAAACTTTAAGGTCCCTGGAACTTCTGAAGTTCTTAGCAGCTGTTCCTCAGATGTCTGCTGGGCTTTTGGCTTCACAGATTTCCCCATCTTCTTGGGAGGACTAAGGACTCTGAACACATCCTAAACAGCCAGAGATAACATTCTGTGGCCAAGAAAGACTAAGTGCCCTGAGCTCGGGAAAGGGCTCTGTAAATCATCTCAAGAGCTTCCCCACAGAGGCTGTACGTTGGAGAACCCCATTAAATGGCACTTCACCTTTAATAGTTGTACACTGATCCCCAAACACTGGATCGTCTTTCTCCTGCCAGTCTTTCTTTTGTGCATTATGTGCTTTTTGAGAGCAGAATACAGGCAAAATCTCATAGGCTATTGCTTTGCTCTTTAATCCAGCACCACAAACCAGAAATCCTTGGGGTTTAAGTAGCTTCACCATTTATTTACACAGATCTGCAGTGGCTTTTTGTTTTCTTTGTTGTTTCATCTGTGGTTTCCCTTCCTCCCCGTCTTTTGGATGGTTCTGTTTTCTGTAGGAAATCCTGAAAGGCTGTTTAGCTGCATGCATACTGCCTTCCCCGTCCATTCACCTAGTCATCTCTGCATATGGGATGATACGTGTGGTGATGAGGTATTCTATAAGTGACTGGCTGCAGTCTCTCAAACGCCAGCCCTTGTTCTAATTGGGGACTTCAACTTACCAGACATCTGCTGGAAATAT
>JAOQGH010000003.1:9199625-9346060 GCA_025769975.1 Gallinago jamesoni
TTTTTTTTTTTTAATGTGGTTGGACTCGATGATCTCAAAGGTCCCTTCCAACCACTAAGATTCTGTGATTCTGTGTTAGGGCCATGGTACCTTCACTGAGGTAGTTCTATAAACAGCAAAACCACAGTTTCCTATGGAACTGTAGTCAACAATGTCCCCACTTTCCCTATTTTGCTGATTCCAGCTCTGCTTTCACAGCCTCCAGGCTCCCTCCCACACCCTGACCTTTGCCTGAGCAGGTGATAACAGATGCTGGGTCTCTTCCCCTGGCTGGGAACCACACAGGTAAATATTGACCTCCTACTGCAGCCTTTCCTGCAAAGTGGAGTTGCCAACTTGAGCCTCTCAACTCAATTGAGATGCTTACAGATGTGTCTGAATTGTTTGTTTGATGTTCACAGAAGTTTTAGGAGCTTTGTGCCTACCTCTGTCTTATTTGCCTAAAATCAGATGGTGAATTCAAAAGCTAAGGAGAGGGAAAAAGAGGTAAACTTCATGTAACTCTTCAACAGCAAACCAGTCTAAAGCTGCACCTCAGTACAGTCAGAGACAAGATCTCAGTAAATAACCTATTAAATGGCTCATGTTGCATTATTTACTGGTATGGCAGTGAAAGAATTTTTTGGAGCCAGATTGTAAGCATATGGTTGAGATGGAAACCTTAGTACTAATTAAGTATTAATATCCAAGTGATTAATTAAAATTTTACTATCCAGACATCGTGTAGTTAGAGCTGGTGAAAGGCAAACTCCAACAATGCCAGTGAAATTTGGATCAGGGCCGTGTTATGGTATTAATAGTTGGCAAAGGCACTGAGTTTTACTGTACTAACCAAATATTGTCATTTATTGTGTGTCAGGTACCCATTGAAAATACATGGGCTGCAGTCCAAATACCTGTGGAGATTAGCAAGTTGAAGGTTTAGTTCAGGGCACTCCTGAAACCACTCAGGTATTAAAAACGAGGAAGACTTCTTGGTACAAAGTGTCCTCAAACTTCATCAGCGCAGATGTCCTTTCAGTAGTTGTTATGAATAGTCTGCGAGTAACCAAACCATGACACAGGTCTGAGGTACCACTTGCTGTTTCTTGGTAGATGAGAAACCAATTAATTGAAGATTTAGTTATGGAATTTTCTCTCTATAAGCAGAATTCCAGAGTTTATTATAGTGAAATTCCTGAAATAGCAAAAAAAAAAAGAAAAAGCCTGTAAGGGAGGATGATGCAGGTTAAAGCCAAGATAATAGAATTGCATGGTGTTGTATGTGCATTGGGTTATAATGGCTCTTACCCATCATGAATCAGACTTGCAAATGCTGTATATTTGCAGAGGTGGAATTTCACTGGTTTTGGTTTATTTTCAATTAATTTTAACTGCACCAGATCACTGTTACAGATACTTGAATGGGCTTAGAAATCTTTTTCTTTTGAGGTGTCTACTACTTTGCTTCTTTTAAGGCTTAGCGGGGGTAGTCAGGTTTTGTGTAAATCTATTGATGTTATTTCTGCCATTGGTGATCTTATTTCTGACTATGAGCACTACTATTTAATTCTGTCAAAGGCGTTTCCGTAATTAAATTTAAAGCGCAGCTTAATATCAGTTCAGAGAGCGTAAAGCTCCCAATGTGTTTTAGTTCTATTTGAAAATGGATACTCAGGCTACAGTTTGGATCAGAGACAGTAAAATTGGATAGCATTTTGTGACCCTAGAGCTTTTCGATTCAGTCACATCTTAACATTCCACATTAGTGGAATGGAAAAGATTTTCATACAGGTGTGTTTTGAAGTATTTCAGTACAGTAAAGAAAAATCACAATAAAATACAACTGTTGGTATTTCTGTGTGTTAAGAGCTGTTCTGCTCTCCAAGCTCTTGTTAACTTAAGTGTGAACTGCTTGAACGAGGTGTTTGCAGAGTCAGGCTGTTTCCAGGCACCCTAGATGGAAGATATCCTGGTTTCTTTACTTGATGAAGCATGTTGAATTAACAGGAAATTACTAGTACCGTGTCTTTCTCCTTGTATTTTTCCATGAGAATAATCAGGAGATAAAAGAAGTTTGTTGCCTAACAGAGAAATGATCAAATTGTCCTTTGACAGTAAAGAAATGACAACATTAGAAAATCCTGTTTACCAAAAGTATTTTGCAGGTTTTGGAAAGTGATGTATCATGAATAAGGGCACAGTGCAGATGCCAAAGCCTGAATAAACTTTCTGATCAAGGATGTGGTGTACCTTTGGATGCAAGAATGCAGAGTTAAGCGTCGCTCCCTTTTTAGCTTTACCCCAGTATATCCTTTAATGCCTGTGCTTACACAGACAGAAAATCTTTTGCTTACCAGTGCCTATAAAAAGCAGATGGTATCTTCTGAATGTTTTTTAATATGAGAAGGTATTGAGTATAAATTGAGACCGTGCATATTTTAAATCAGCTGTGTCTGTAAACTCCATTTCATTGTTACCTGTGCTTTGAAGAACTTAGGATATTTAATATGTCTACAGACATCCCATAAATTCTTATTCACCCCACCTGCCTCCTTGTGCTAAGTTCCTGCTGTTACAAGTAGAGCTTTGATGAATATTTAGATTGCACTATAAAGTTCTTTCCTTCAAAGACATGGATTTTCCTCATGGAAAAAGCTTTATTTTTGTTCAGAAACAAACAGGAGAAAAGGATTGTCTTGTGTCCACAGTTCCCTAGTGTTGCAAGTGGGGTGGAGGTGGGAATGAATAGTTCTTCCTAGAGTGGTACAGAGTAGCAATACAATTTCCTAATACCCCTAAAACTTGGTCAAAAAAACAAGCTCAGGATTTTTGGCACTAAAGCCATCTCTTTCCCTAGTTCTGAAATGATTGCAAAAATCATCTTCTTGATGGATATTGTTCTGTGTTTGTTACATGCTTGTTAATCTTGTGACCTACTCTCCCCCCTCATTTCCACCTTTCCAGCCATCCATCAGAAGTATCAGAAATCTCGGTCACAGGAACCTGGCTGGGCTTTCTTTGTTCTTCCTCTTCAGGAATCAGCTATTTAGTGTGCGATGGAGTTTTACATGTGCAGCTGTCTGAAATTACAGCTCCCTTTTCTGAAATGGGATGTTTACTGCCTCATTAATACCAGTTAGAAATTCCAGTTTATAGAATTACATTAATAGGAGCAAGGTGGAAACATCAGTGGAAGGTTGAGATCAGAGATTTTTATAAGTGCTTTTGAGTCCCATTACTGTCCTTGTAAAGCTGTGGGTAATCATAGAACTACAGAATAATTTAGGTTGGAAAGAACCTTTAAGGTTATCTAGTCTAACTGTTAACCTTACACTGCCAAGTCCACCACTAAAACATCTCCCTCAGCACCACATCTACACATCTTTTAAATACCTCCAGGGATGGTGACTCCACCACTTCTCTGGGCAGCTTGTTCCAATGCTTGACAACCCTTTCCAGTGTTCTTGTGAGAAATGGGTGCCCCTTGTCTGGCCAGATGGTTTATAGATTATCATTTATCATCTTCTTTGTCTTTCTTCACAAAGTACTATCTACTTTGTGAAGCTTTCTAGTAGATAGCTGTTTGATCAGAGTTGACTTTGGGAGGTCTCCCCTAGAAATTCCTGGAAGAGCTCATCATTTAATGGTTTCATTTTACCTTGAAGCATTTGGGTTCCAAGGACAATCTCTTGTGTGTGTGTATGTACAACCCTGTAAGAGGAGTGTTGAGATCTTGCAGCTACTAGAAATGTTTGTGTTACAATGTCTGGATTTGGCCTTTTTCAGTCCTGATAGAGGGCTCAGCAAAAATCCTGGATCATGTACATGATGCTTTAGGCTTCAAAGCAAAATTGGAGATCTGCAGATGTAGTATGAATGCCTCTTGTGTTGCTGGAGAGTAAGATCCATAGGTGAGATGTATTCTTATAGAAAATGATAATACAGAAGTTTTTCCCTTGAGGGAATTTATGCTTCTGGATGCAACAGTAATCGTTAATGGAAAGAGGTTTAGGTCTCGGGTGGACTTCACATCTGTTATCATTGCACATCTGAGCTGGCACATTATGTTTGGGTCCTTCAACCACTGCTGTAATATGAATAATCCATACAAACCAGATCAAAAGCAAAGCCTTACTGTTTTACTGACTGTCCTCACATCAAAAGGTCATCTTTGAGCTGGTGACCTTCTAGTCCAATGGACAAGATGAAGGGCTACCATTTTTTCCAGATGTCAGATCCAGAAGATTGAGTGCTTTGCCTGAGGTTATGCTCCCAACTTCCTATGCAGTTGAGGAATTCTCCTCATTGCCAGACCAGTTTCAGAAATGAAAGGCTATCCTGCTGCCTCACTTAAGGGGTTTTGTTGTGAACACTCGTTGAGCGCACTCGTGGCATTTTGCAAGGCACTGAGGGTTGAAACTGTCACACTGGCTGACTTGGCTAACAATCTACTCAGAAATTCAGTATACATCTATGGTGACTTCTGTTCACTTCTGAGCCCCAGACTAACATAGTCCTGTAGCTCAGGCTTCTGTACCACAGCCTGCCTCAGACTACACAGTCTTGCGCAGACTCTTAGGGTTATACTTGTTTCCCACAATTTTCTGCGTGTTTGTCTGTAAACGAACCATGAAATGATTCAGTGCCCGCATGTGGTTTTAATAACAAGCGTATGAGGGCAAATGAGAAAATACAGAATGTTCGACTGGAAGTTTCCAGCTTACGATATATGGGTTAAAATTGAAGTAGGTTTGTAGTACAGCGTTTGTCAGAGTTGGTTAATTACTTTTGGGTTGATATTTTAGATGAGACTTCTGTCTCTAACCTTGTAACAACTGTTGAGTAGTGGAAGGCTCCATACTTAATCAAGGGCAGATTTGGAGCAATAAGTTCCAGTTTGATTTTCACTGTGATGTGATTGTTTTTCTGGGAAGCTTGTGTGTTGTTGTTGGTTTGGTTTTTTTTTGTTTTGCTGCTGTTGTTGTTTTTTTATTATTATTATTTTTGAGAGAGGGAGAAAGAATATGCAGCAAGTAGCTTTCAGATCTTGTTTTAGCTGTGAGTTACATCAAGGGCTTATACTTGTTTAATAGAAAGTCTCACTAGGCCTAGGCATCCACATCTTGAAAACTACAGCTTCTGTAGACACATTCTGGCTTTAGGTGGTCTTTTCAGAGTCCTGAGCAATCCTTCCCTCTGTATCTTCAGCTTTACAAAATGCTTCTGAGAAGACTTTGTGTCTTTCATTATTATTTTGTTAGAGAGTAATAAGTTCTCAGATCTTCAAAATCTGATTTTCTATTCTTTTGTCCCACCTCAAACATGTTCAGCTCTGATGTTCCTTGTTCCACGCATACTGAAGGGAGATTGTGACATCCAATAGCTCAAAATCAGAAGCAATTAATTGCTGTTAGATGATTGAATCTCTCTTAGACTATTCTGACTTGATATTTTTCTCCCAAACTTGCAGGGTTAATGTTGGTTTAGAGTTAACCAGCTTTTGCTAACAATCTGGCTTAAGCTTGATTATGAAATACACATTGAGAATAGCCTTTGGCAGTCTTTGAGACTGATGTCCTTGTGTGTGAAAGGGAGGAAAAGCATTGGAAAAGCCACAGGGAGGAAAAATGATAAATAACGACAAGTACTTGAAAATTTGCTGTTAAGGAAGAAAGAAAAATCGGTTCCTATGCCTGTGATGAGAAGGTGAAGAAGTAATGACTTAAATTGCTCTGGGGAACTATCCAACAAAGCAGCACCTGAGCTGATCATCTGAGCAGTCCATCCATCAGGAGAGGCCGTTAAAATGTGTTAGACAAACATGTTGGGAACAGGGTCTGTCCTTGGTCAACGGCCTTTGGAACTCATTTTCTCCATAATACTGTAATTCCTGGGAAAGGCAGGTGTAGTTGTAAGAGAAGGCCAACAAGAAACGGAAGGGAGCAGAGCTATTCTTCTGGCAGCAGTGCTTTGGGTGTTGTGTAGAATAAGAGACTTCAGTAAAACAGGTGGATAAAGCCTATAAAGTTTGTTAAACTCTGCATTTCTCCATTCGTGTAACTGGAATTGTGGTTTTTCTATGAAGATTTTTCAGTATCTAAATGATGTGTCAAGGTGATTGTGTTGTCTCGAGATACCTGAACTTGGTTTATAGGTGTGGATGTAATCTGTGCTGGGCTGTGTTTCTTCTCACTGTGATCTCTGGGCACCAGATATGGTTGCAAAGAGGACTTACATGGCATGTGTCCGGATCTTCTTACTGCACTGTGAAGAGCATAGGTCTTCTGGAGTCTCTGGTCCGTGTAGAGATCTGAAATGACAGCAAGGAAACTGTGTCAAAATTTTGCTATAAATCACACCACCTCTGTAACTAACATAGATAAAACTTGTAAAAAGTATTTTTGGCCCAGAAATTTGAAACCAGTTGTATTTCATCCAGGCATATAAGCTGGAGAAGGCCAAGTAGCCTCTGTTTTGGGAGTGCAGAAGACCTCAGGACTACGCTAAGGTTGAAGGAAGAGCAGTTCCCCGTGGCTGTTCTTGTGTTCTTCCTTACTGTGGAAGTGGACTCAACCTCAGGCAGTTTATGGGACTTCTCACAAAGCAGGGGCTATAGCATCGAGGCAAATAATTGCATGTTCTAGAGGGGAGGGAAATGCACTTCTCTGAAGCACAAACATCCCAAGGTGTTGGAGGTGGTAACACCTGTATGCAGTTATTTTATCTCTGGGCTCATCGGGCTGTAGAAGCAGAGCCATATCTTAAAGGAGCTGTCACAGCAATCCTTGTTTGCCTCCAAGGTGTCTCCTGAAGTGATCCTGCGGGTAATTAATCACCTAATAAAATACACTCTTTGACAGTAGGTGGAATTTGGAAATTAATTTGCACCCCTTAAATGAGTCTTCTAAAACTGTAATTATCATGAAAGGAAGAAACGAGCTGTGTCAGGTGTATAAATGATTTATTTATCAAGAATAAACTGTCACCAAAGTGGCACTTAAGCTTCCAGCGTCTGTGCTGCATTTCTTTTATGTGAATAAAGCAATGGCATTTGCCTTCCCTGCCATATTTGCAGGTCCTGGGGGCAAATCTTCAGTTGTTTGTGAAGTGTTTGGTACAAAATGACCTGCAACCAAGTTATAGCTGCCTTTTCCGCATTCTCTTTCTCTAATGTGTTCACTTCTTGCCACCCCGTTGCTCTCTACCCAATGCTTTATCCCCAGAGGAGCATCTGGTCTCCCCAGAGGACACCACAGACCTTCTGCAGCCCAGTTGACTATTCAGGTTTCTCATTATATTTCCAAATGGTGAATTTAGTGAACTGGGTATTGGTAGCATCAGGAAACAGAAAGGGGAGGAAGTTGGCTGGACTGCATAGAGTATAAGTTACCTGGAATAATTGGAAATGCAAGATAACGGATTCTCTTTTTTTTTTTAAATAATGGAGGTTTAAAGATCCCTGAGAGATTGATTTTTGAAGCTTTTGAGAGGGCATTTTTATTTTAAATCCAGAGAAATGTGGGAATAGCAACATTTTAAAAGTTCAATGTTTACAAAAATATATACATTCAAAATGAAGCAAATACCCTGCTAAAAACATGTTACCAGCATCTGACCTGTGCACCAGAGCATCTGAAGACCTGCTGCAGCTGTGTGGGTAAAGGGGACATGGACTTCACTGCAGCCTTCGCTGCAAAACTGCCACTAACAACTGTTCAAGTTGCTACATCTGAAATGTATTTGCTGCTGACAGTGTAATTTGCTGCCTTCAAAGTGCGTGTGCTGTGCCGATACAGTATATGTAGTTTGTGTGACATGGAAGAAAATTGTCTCATTATTACATATTAATCTTGCGTTGTTGGTGCATTAATTTCTGGAAAAGCCCAAGAGGATTTCTATTCAGTTGTGTCAGACTGACTTCTGTCATACACAGCTGCTGGGAAGGGCCGTGCCTGATTATTTCCCCAATACTTGTTTGCCTGAAGTTGAGTTGAGTTGAAAAAGGGATGTGGGTGCTCAGCAGCACTGGCTTGATTCACAAGTGGTTTGCATATAGTGAGAAGATTTCTTGAGTGAAAGTGCCTTGAGAAAAACTAGAGTAAGAGTGAAATCGTTTACAGTCTTCTTTTTTATTTACATTTTATTAACGTTGTCTTCTGTACCACAAATAACTTTTGCTGCAATGCATAACAAACACAAAATAGGCTGCCATTCAGAAAGCCCCATGTGATGCTATTAGATTGAAAATGCCCTATTTTAATTATGGGAACTGACAGATTGCAAACAATTTATGTGACCAAAAAATACTTGTGATTCCACTTTTCACTTAGGAGTGTATGTTGGAATAATGCTATGCAAAATCCTTTCAATATAAACTAATACCTTTCTTGTCCTTCTTTCTCCAAAGTTTTACCACAAAGTATTTTTACTGGATTGTGGAATTTTTTGGACGTGTGCTGGAAATATTTGTCATGAAAACTGAGTGGCAAAAATTAAACACTCTGGAATGCAGCTGAAGGGGCAGTCCAACTACCCTGAGCATGTCCTGGTTTGCTTGAAATATGGTTGCTCTTTACAGGCGCTCAATTCATCTTGAGGCCAATTTTAACAGTGCACAGTGCAGAAATGACTAACTGTTATGACATGCCCTGAACCAGCTCCAGTTCAGCTTGTGTAAATTCTACATGTGGGGTGCTTTTGGAGCTGACAGGTGGAATTTTATTGTGATTCTATTTAACCATTCCACCACAGTAAAGGCTTTTGTCATTTATCTTACTGCGTTGCTATGTGTTGCAAAGCAAAGGTACGTGTTCTTGACTTTTTTTTTCTTTTTCTTTCTTTTTTTTTTTTTTCCAATCAGCACATCTTGTAAAGTCTGTTGTTCAAGGGCTGGAAACATGGGTAAGATCATTCCAGTGTTCAGCACTGCTTTCCAAATGGGTGCTTGCCCACAGGTCTGGGCGTCCAGGACACCATGGTGGAGCCTTTTTATGGGGTGGTCTCAACTGGGTGCACTGTGGTGGTGGTGGAAACAGCTCATCCTTGGTTTAAGTCTGAGAGTGAAGCTCAGGCCATGCTCAGAGATCCTCTCCTGGCTGCACAGCCAGCTGAAGAGGTTTCTACCCCCTGTTGTCACTTGCCATCTTTAACCTGGCTTATTTGGCAAGAAATGCGGATGGAGTCCTTATGTGAGGAGCCTGACCAGTGCTTGGGAGGGATGGGCCAGTAACGTGGTGGAGGTTGTGATAAGCACTCAGGAGCAGGATGAAAGTGGTGACTGACCCCTCTATCCCCATGGCTGCAGATGGAAGGGGAAGCGCGAGCAGACAGTAGAGGTAGAGCTCATTCTGTCTCAGATTCTGTTTCTTAGTCTACTAGAAATTTCCCTCCAGTGTAACAGGCTGTTTTCACCATGCCTATCAGCATTTCAGCGTGAATTTGGGAACCTCCTTGCCACCCCAGATCAGTTCTAGGTCTGATAATGTTCACTGCAGCACTTCCAAATGAAGTCAGGTCACTTACTGGCATCATGTCAGCTCAGCTTTTAAAATTGCATGTGTGAACACAGAATCAGAACCTATTCTGCAGGTTTCTTAACTCTTTTCTTGATCCCAAAGACCACTGCCAGTACTTGGTGGTACTATTTAAAGAAAAGTGTTAACAGTATTTTATCTTTTTATTGAAAGCCATAGTTGATTTTTGCCTTTGTATAAGTTCCACAGATTTTGGTTGTTTTGTCTGAAGTGGTCTATTAGTACTTGTGCTGAGATAAAAATTGTGTTTTAAGTGAAGAAAGCATTCTGGCACAAATGAGAAAATCCCAGGCAAGATAAATGAAAAATGTAATTAAAATGCCTTGAGGTTGAAACATTATGGGAATTGTAATGTATAGCTTGCTAATCTCATTACAAGAAATCCTGTTTTAAGTCACCTGGATTTATTATATGCTGCTAACACCAGTCTGTTCCTTTTCAGTCCAAAAGGTTATGAACATTATTTGAGACCAGCTCATTCTTTGTGTTAGGCAATAGCATTGCTTTCTTTTCTGTTTGGGCCTTAACTTGCTTGTAAATTTTTCATTACCACGCTGCCTGTTGCCTGGTTCTTTTAGTCTATGTATGTGCAGTACAACCTTAGTACACCGTGACTTTGATAAGGATCAGTATCCTTCTTCAGATGCTGCCTCACAGTTTTGTTGAACTAATTTGGACGGATACAGCTCATTCTCAGGGTGAAAGGAGCGTGGGGTTTGTGGTATGGGGTCTGTGAATGGCACCCAGAGTAAGACATCCAGATGTTGCAGGAACAGAAACAGTTCTGGAGACCTACGTAAGGGCAGGTTTCTTGAGAAGATACTCAAATACCACTAAAATGGTAAAATTTCTGGAGATTCCTCACGGTTAAGGAATGTCTGGCTATTTCCCCAACCAACATTTTTGTGTTTGATTTCCTTTCCTCTCAAGGAATGCTTGCTAGCATGAACATGATTTCATTGCTGATTTTCTGTTTCCCAGATGGAAAACAATTGGAAAGACTATGGTTCAAATCGTATATATGTAAATCCCATCTACGTCTGTCTGTCACAGCCTGTACCAAGCAATACAACCTAAGCCATTGCACTGTGAGTTGTATGAATTTACCTATGACAGCAAGGAGTTGGCAAATGATAGGCATTTGACATGACTGCAAACCAATGAGGAAAAGAAATCATCTCAGTGGAACCTTCTGGATGTGAGATGGCCTTTAGATGAATTAAAGCTGTGAGAGCAGGATTTCCCATCCCTTTCCCTCTAGAGGCCACCCTGCAGTGGGCGTGCAGTTTGGCTTTCTCCTTTTGGTGTCAATGTTTTCCACAGAAGTACGTTTCTTAAAGGCACCATCAGTGCAACAGATGCTGTGCTCAGACCTGCTGCGTGAGAGAGGAGCGTGCTGGAAATGGTGGGATCTGATCCCATCACCAGGCCCTGGAAGTTACATTGACTGCTTGGAATTTTCTGCTGCTAGTTGTGATGCTAAAACCTCTTGGTGGAGCTGCAATTGTGTTGTTACCTTGGCTTATCCTCTGTTGGGTGTTTGAGGTTGCTTTGAGTTCTTTGTTGTGTATCTAAAGTATCCCACAGAAAAGTTTAGGCTATTTTTTTTGGCTTTTCTCTTCATTCACCACATTGGTTGCAGGACCAAATTAGCAGAAAACTTTGTTCAGGCATCAGTTCAACAAAACGCTTTGGCTCAGTTCCAACCCTGGAAGGGCTTTTAGATTAATGGGAAGTTGGGAGTGTAAAGAAGACTATGGAGTCTAAAAACTTGTTTAGGTCTGGTCTTTAATGTTTTTAAAGTGTAATCTTGTTCTTATTCAGCAATAGTGAACATTAAGCATGCGCTTAAGTGCTTTGCCAAGCATGGAAGGGATGATTTATACTGGTAAAGGGGAAACTTAAGAGTATCTACTTTGCTGACCGCAGCTATAACCAGGATTTCGTAGAGTAAGAGCTGATGTTGTGCTCTGTAGTTCAGTTCCCATCAAGCTCTCAAGATACCCCAAACCTATAGCTGGGACATGTGGACACCTCTGCAGGGTGAACAAACAAAGGAAATAAGGGCTTGTGTGTGTCTGGGATGTTCCAGTTGTTTAGTTCTCACCCACCAAAGCACCCTTGATCCTGTTCCCATGCTCTTATTGTTTGGCACGCTTTCCTCGGGGTAACTGTGAGAAATTGTTTAAGTTTAGTTTTATGGCTTAACATTATGGTTATGATAGATCCTCAAGGCAGACGGAAATGAGGTGGCTGCATAGAGACATGCAAATGAATTCAAAGGCTTATGGTGAAAGCATTTTCTCCATAAATGAATTAAAACAAGCCATTGTCAATGATGGCTTTTATTTCCACAGGTCTTAAGAGGGTGGTGCCATTGTGCAAGCAGTGTTAGACTCTTTTGAGGAAGCTTGTAAGAGGTTCTTGAAAGCAAACCCTCCACACGCTGGATTTGCACATGCAGCCAGCATCGTCTAAAGCTTTTTCCCAGCTTGCTGACAGGCAGGAAGTGGGGGGATGCAGGCAGCAAGATAGCTTTCCCAGGGGCTCCATTGCCCTGGACGAGCCTGCAGGTCCACACCTGGGAGGGCAGTGGGTCCCAGGTGGCCCTCAGTGTCCGACCCGACATCATGCAGCTGCTGCCTTTGGGTGGGGGTGGAAAAAAGGCCCCATCGGGAGCAGAGCAGCTCTCCAGCTGCAGAAGCAGGGAGGTCTGCTGGGTCTAGGGGGGCTTCCTGTTTAAACAGTTACAGAGTCTGCAGAATTGGTTAAACCATCAAAAAAAATATAGAGAGGGTGAAAAACAGAAGAAAGGAACCATCCTTCCTGTATTTGTACGTGCATTGTCTAACTGTTCATTTGGGTTTGACCAAACGCTTGTTGCGATTTTTCAATTCACTTTAATGGGTTTTAGATTAGGTCTTTTGTAATGTAGAATCAGATTAAAGTTTGTGGAACTGTACAGCTGCAGTTTGGGAAAGCTTGTGCTTTTATGCATAAAAGCTAGGAGACACCATTGTTGTAAGCTGGAAGGTCCCCTGGTGTAACACAGGCAAGTCATTTCACTCAGTGACTTCTGCAAGACCATGTCTTGTGAGGGGCTAAAGCAATGCAACTGTTTAGTAGAAAATAAAATAAAAAAGGTAGGTGAGGGAGAGAAAGTAGTCCAGTCTTATTTCAGGCACACAGGGTAGTTCGATTATTTCATACGGGACTTAAGGACGTGTTTAACTGCGTCTCTGTAAAGAGATGGGAAATTAGACATGTGTTTTAGTGCTTTACAGAACCAACTCCTATTTAACAACTGAGATCACACGTGGTGAACTCTTCCAGGGAGTCTGTGAAGATCAGTCCTTTAACTCCACCAGTGCTGACCCACCAGTAAGGCTGCTGTGGAGGGCCCTGCTGGAGCTTTGTTTTCTGAGCCTTGTTTCATTGGCGCCCATTGGCTTCCCATCAGACTGCGAGGCTGGATAAGGCTCGCTCTTCTTTTACCTGTGATGTGTGATGCAGAGCTGGCTCTTCCAAAATAGTTGAAACTAGTGGTCAGAGAGGGAAGCTTAGCAACACACCGTTTTGTGAGATGCTCACAAAATTTTGAATTTGTATACGCAAAAGTGTGGATACACATGTGTAAGATAAGTAAAATACCTCTACATGAGTAGCACTTACTAAATTTGACATGAATCTGCATTTTTTCTCTCTGCCACATGATGGAGATAATGGTGTGAGATATATAAACAGTGCTGCGGGGGGCACGCACTCCAAAGAAAGAAGTTTCAACTGGATGGATTTTAGTAGTTGTTCTGTTAGTGTTGGTTTTGCACTAGCCTTGACAGGATAATTTTCTCATAGTATTTGTGGGGTGTTTTTTTTAAAGCAGCATTTGATTACTTGTCTTGTTCTGCTGTGTTTTGTTTTGGCTTTTCCCCTACAAAAAGTTGGACTAGATGATCTTAAAAGGTCCCTTCCAACCTAGGTGATTCTGTGAAATGTATGCAGAACTGCCCTTAACAATCATCCTGGGAAGGACAGGGCAGGATCTCAATCATCCTGGGAAGGACAGGGTAGGATCTCAATCAGTTGAGTCTTGTGTTGTGTGCTAGAACCTTTGCATCCATTCTCTCCTCTTGTCTCCATCTTGAGCTCTGGTCCAGATCCAAAAGCTGTTGAAGCCACGTCTGCAAAATTCCCAGCGATTTCAGTGAACTTTGGGTCAGGCCCATATGCAAAGGCAGAGATGGATTTTCCCATGGAAATTTGTTTAGTGACATTCAGAGATCTCCTGGTGAGAGATTTAATGATTATGGTGAGAGCTGCTGTGTTGTATTTGTAATTATAATGTAGTAACAAGACATTGGTAACAAAAGTGCTCTAGGTTGATATACATCCAGGAAGGGAGAAACACATGTTTCTTTCCAGCCTGTTAATTTTTTGTGGCTGTTACTCTGAGGACGTAAGTTCCGAGGTTGATGTCAGTGCAATTACAGCTGCACTATTGTCAAGTTTCTTTGATTGAATATTTGCTGGATGAAGCAATACTCTCACCCCTCTCCATAGATCCACCTGCCTTGTGAATCAAACATGCTGCCTGTTCAATTCCTTGTACTCTGGGTCTTGTGTCTTGGGCAAAATTCACATTTGAGGAACTGTTCAACTCTGTGATACTGCAAATCTCTCAGTCCAGAGTCTGATAAAAGTTTGTACTTAGCGGCTGTCCCTTGATGGGTGTTTTTCATAAGGCATTTTTGTATTTATACTTACATTTAAAATGTTACATTTATGTAAAACATACATTAAGATGCCTTCAAACTTGAAGTGACGTGCTGCCCGGTCAGCAGCACATAACCATGTGTGTGTGTGCACCCACTTATTGATGTAAT
The DNA here is from genome assembly GCA_025769975.1 of Gallinago jamesoni. Taxonomy (NCBI): domain Eukaryota; kingdom Metazoa; phylum Chordata; class Aves; order Charadriiformes; family Scolopacidae; genus Gallinago; species Gallinago jamesoni. The sequence continues at coordinate 9,214,024 of JAOQGH010000003.1, forward strand.
AGCTTCTCCAAATGTTAGAGTTTTTCCTTGGAAGACTTTTTCCAGAAATGCTGCACTCTGTGCTCTGGGGTTCTGCTCCTATCAGTTTTTTTTTCATGAGAACAAAGATTAGTCCTTCATGGTCCTAAACTCAATGCATGTGCATGACTTAAAGGCATTACCTACCAATAAATAGGAGATTAGCTGCGGCTTGTGTATTTCCTGATCAGTTCAGGTTTTTTCAGATGGCTCGTTGTTATCCCGTTTCCTTTAACGATGGGACACTTTAATGGGTTTGCCATCTGACATACATCTGCTTCCTGTTAAACAATACCTTCATTCTTCTAGAGCTGCTAAACTCATCTTTTATCCTACAAGATTTTTATCTGCGCCTTGAAAACAGCTTGTACAAATTGGTCAGCATATTCATTTTCTTGTTAAGAATTTTTTTGGTATGTTGTTTTTGAGGAAGAATAGCAAAGGAGGCATCTCCTTTAGTGCTTGTTTGTTGGAGAATGGAAGAACATGGATATTATTTGTCTAATTAAGGGCTGGCCAGTCCAGCTCCTGTTTGAAGTACAATAAGATCCACTTCTGTGGGTAACGTTATATGGTTTCTAATAGTTATTCTGTCGTCCTAACAAAGTAAGGGGCTGGTGCAAAAGGCGGGGGAAGGATTTTGAAGGCTGTTAATATTGTCTCTTTGAGGAAGGAGCCTTCAGTAGTTCAGTGATGGTCTGTCTCACGTGTGTGCAGAGTGAAGGCTCTGTGATCATCAGGCTCTCTTAAATCAATCCAGCCAGCATTGAGTTTGTGCATCTGCCTCAGTGCTTCTCTTTTTCCCATGTGTTGGGAACACACAGTCATGCCGGATCTCTGACTGTGACTTTCCCCTTCATTGGTCAATATTTGCTTCTTCAGAAAAACTTTTTTTTTTTCTTTTTAATCATGAAAACTTTTTCTAGTGGAGGGAAAACTGGATAGAATTTTCCTTGTATTTATCTGTCTCTACATAATGTCCTCTATATGTTGCTTTTATAACAAGTGTGCGGTGCTATTTGAAAGAAAATCCTGTTGTTTGTCAAGTTCTGCCACACAGGTCCAAAGGACATCTGTAAGAATGGCTTGTAACCAAATTTAGCAACCCTGTGGGGCACATAATGTTTTGTCTGGGAAAGGAATTTACTTCCAAACATTCATGTTTGCCAGGTGACAAGTGGCAATACTTTGGGTTTAGAGCTGGGGAAACAGGAAGCAAGGTGCAAATATTTATTTGAGGCTTCGTGGGTGCTTGAATCAGAATAACGATTATAGTTCAGGAATTCTGTGGTTTTCCCTTTTATAGTTTGCAGTTGTCTCTCAGCTCACACAGAGTTGATGTTATTTGCTTGAAAATGAGGGAATTGCTGATTACCTCAGGTGGCTGCTGGTGCATCAGCGGAAACCTTTGTTTTAGTGATACTCTTGGCACTGTTGAGCTCCCATCAATGCTGCAAAGCCACACGTTCAACGCCAAAGAGCTGTGAAAAGTTGTTTGTTGCAAACACAACTTGATAGTTGCACCTGTGATGGCCCAGCTTCCCATGAGGTTCCACCTCTCTTTGGCTTCCTGGTGTTTTGTAGGAAGGTGCTGTATGTGGACTTCATGTTTCACTGTGTTAGGGAATGGAGCCAAAACCAGATCTTCTCTGGTCGTTGCTGTGCCAGCGTTGTCATGCTTCCCTGAAGAGTTTTGTTTCTAATTGCATCAGTGTTTATTAACAAAACCCACCATCATTTATTTAACATACAAACTTGCCCATTCTTTCACCACACTTGCATCTTTCATCTCTGAGCTGCGGGAACAGGGCTGATGGCTTTGACAGTCTTTCATTCGTGTTAAGATTACAAATTACCTTCATTGGGTTCCTTGTGGAGTCTGGAATTTATCAGGGAGGATCTGGGAGGCAGTATTAATTGAAGCTTTGCAAGAAGGTAAGCCTACCTTGTCAGTTTTGGGGTACACCAGCGATGATGTGCTGAGCTCCTCTCACCTTCACCTTTTGTCAGTACTGTGGAAAGCTACAGGTCTTCGTAGCGGTGTCTATTGCTGTGACCTCTGACATGACCAGGGGAGAGGCTTACTTCATTTCATTCTTTCTTTTCACATCCCATCATGAGGAAAGTATATTTATAGCTGCAACATCAGTTTATTATAATCCAGATGTATTGGGCAAGCGTGTGCTGAATTTTAGGAGGACAAGATGCTGAACCAGATTTACTGTCATTATTAACGTAAATGGCTTGGTGTTAACTCCAGTGGGCAGATAGGGTTGTTTTATTCTACTGTATTTTGAACCATTTGAAAAGAACCATCTTTTATAAAGAAGCTGATTAAAAAAAAAGGGGGGGGGGCGGGAATGTAAATGGGACTTAGGTAAAGGGAAGATTGTTCTCCTGAAATTTGTGCTTTATGTATCCCTGGAAAACAGTATATTTTTGATACTCAGAAGTGGATTTTTAAACTTCCTTTGTAATTACAATGGAGAAGGCACAGTGTGGCACCTGCAGTTCAGTCACAGTGGTCTCCCACTCTTTATAAGTACAGGCCTTGATGGTTACAGCATCTCTATGGGCCTTGTCAAAGTGTGTGCAGGTGACAGGTTAGTTGAGAACTACTCCATGATGACTGCAGTACATTCTCCCTGAAGGGAACAGATGTTCTTGCTGTTGGCCTTTGTGATATCTGTACTATCAAAATCCTCCTCATAACTGTTGGCTTTTCTCCCATTGCTGTTAAGATGGAGGAATGGATGAGAGTAGTTTCTGAGATGGAGGCACAGTTTCAGTTGAGAAAGCTCTTATAAGGTGAGGAGCCTGTTTTCCTCCTCTGGCTGTTTATGCCAATGTCTCCTTCAGTATTTAACATTTGTAAAAACAGATAGCTCTTCTGGAGAGCAAAGCCCACTGAACTGTAGACAGGGAAAACCTGAATAAACAAACATGTGCCACAGATTAGTAAGAACATCTGTAGGTTTTATATTGTTTTGAGAACACATACCACATAGCTTTTCAATTCTTATGCTTTTCTGGTTTCTCCCTTTCTTTCTGTGTCTCTGTTTTCTTCTTCTTTTTAAATATATTGCTAATAAAGGTTGGAGGTAGAAAGCACAGCTGGACTCTGCATGACATGCCACTGTTTAATTTCTAGCTCTGAGGATGAGAAGAAGAGTAGTTTTATTGTATCCTAGAAGAGAATAAAGCCACATGCAAATTCCAGCCATGGACATCTGTTTCCTCTTTGTGTGAAAGAATTCTCATATTTGGAAGGGAATCCCAGTTCTGAAGGGGCTGATGAGGGTTGGGTTTTTTTGTTTTTTTTTCTCTTTTGGTTCTTCCCCCTTTCCTTTGCCACTCTTTCAGCACACTCTCCTTTCTCCCTGCCTGCTCTGCTTCCTTTGGGACAATGTCCGCTTGTGATTCAGCATCAGATATTGACTGGGTGAATTTTAGGGTTATTTTAAAATGTTGTGTTGTTGCTACTAAGCTCCTCCTTAAATTTCTTTTATTTAATTAAACAGTATTTGATGGGAGGACTTTTGCTCTGTAATAAATCTTCAGTGCCTGTAGTTGGTGGTTTTTTTAAAAAAGTGGAGATATGTGTATCTCCCTATTGCTCTGGCTGTGAAGTGCAGCTATTTCTAAAAATAATCTTTTAAAACCTTCTGCATCAGAAGAGTTAAATAGATCTGTAGAAATAAGAATCTGCAACATTCATTACATTGTTAGACATCAGGTGCTAAGGGGTAAATGGACCAGGGTAAATGATAATTTCACTAACCTGTAAAACATTTTAAAATAATGATTTACAGCTGTCTGAGGGCTTTAAACTTTCTTTTTTTTTTTTTTTTGGGTGTGTGTAAGAGTTGACTGTGTTGAACAAACAGCCCAGTTATATAACATTGGGCCAGCCATGAGAACTGGTGCTCTCTGGCTATTTCGTATTAACGTCGAACGAGAAGCTGGTGGAGCTCGCCAGGGTTTCGTATTTGCTGGCAGAAAGTTACCCACATGTGTGGACCACATTTTTATTGTTGCCTCAGCCTATTTCAGACACAAATATCGCTGCCTGGCAGGGTGTGATTCTGTTCATTGCTGAAGAGCTTTTCTTTCAAAAAGCAAAATATGAAAAGGAATGAAATGCTGCAAATGTTCAAGTTAAGAAGGGTCCCCAGATGGCGAGATTTTGTCACGTCTGTTGTGATGGAGAAATAAAGGGCAATGAGCCATCTAAAGGCTTTTTCTTTGCTGGATGAGTTACCCTTGCAGAGCTATTTCTTTTTGCATATATTAATCCTGTTCTGGGGCGTGGGCTGTTTAGTCTGGTCTCTGAGGGAGACAAGGCTTATGCAAACAGGGTGTATGGGCAGCCCTTGGACGTGTTGGCCATGGAGATGTGGCCCAAGGGCAGAGGCTGCGAAGATAAATAGAAGTTCCTATAAGTTTCTTGAAAATATGCATGTGAGGGGAGAATAAAGGTGATTAAGAGGTTTGAGGGAAAGCTTGCAGTAGGAACTGAACTTTCAGCAGAGGCTGTGGAATAGATGTTGAGAGGAAATGTGATAGAGGGCTCTGATGTGGGAAGATCGCCGAATCCAGCTTGGAAATTATTTGGCTTCAGAGAATCTGATGACAAAAACCAAATCCGCAGGAAGCCAGACTTTTGTTCCAGTACCCATGAAATTGCTTGTGTGGGTTTTGGTTTTAAATCACGATGTTGTCAAACAGGCTCCAGTGGAGACTTCAACTGTGACAAATGGAGGACATCTCTTGTTAGGGTCTTCTTAGTGCAGGCAAAGGTGCTGCTCTGCTTGGTTTTGTTGGTGGTGCTTCCTAGTTTGATTGTTTTTTGCAAGTTTTCAAATTCTATTAGTGTGACAGGCTGAGAGAGTTGGGGTTGTTCAGCCTGGAGAAGAGAAGTCTCCAGGGTGACCTTATCATGGCCTTGCAGTACATGAAGGGGGAAAGCTGGAGAGGGACTTTTTACAAGGGCATGTAGTGAAAGGATGAGAGGTAATAGCTTCAAATGGAAGAGAGTAATTTATATTAGGTATCAGGAAGAAATTTTTCACTCTGAGGGTGGTGAAACACTGGAATGAGTCATCCAGGGAAGTTGTGGATGCCCCATCCCTGGAGGTGTTCAAGGCCAGGTTGGATGGGGCTTTGAGCAACCTGACCTAGTGGAGGTGTCCCTGCCCATGGCAGGGGGGTTGGAACTAGGGGATCTTTAAAGGTCCCTTCCAACCTTAAGCATTCTATGATTCCATGACTTATGAATGTTTAGGCCCTTATCCTGCAGGAGTCTTAGAGAGGAGGGAGCCCAGTGGCTGTGCAGATCCCACTGACATATATCTGAAACCATCCCAGGGACTTTGGAAGGCTGTGTGTCGCAGCATCTCATGGAGTGCACGGGGAAAAGTGAAACGGATAATCCCCATCCAGTTCTGGTCCCTGCTGAGAGGGACATGGAAAGCAAACACCACTAACACCAAAAATCAAACAACGGTTGTGAACAAATTTCCTCTTTGGTTGAAAGGCTCCTAGCTAGGAGATAAAAAGGGGTTTAGGTCAAAAGCTTCCCTTGTTGTCTTATTAACAGCTGCATAATTTTACCGCTCATTCGCGAGTATAAAAAAAGCAAAAGTTGGAGACTGTATTTGAAAGCTTGTTTTGTTTGGTGTACAGCTGGATACAGAGCGTTTCCTTTGCTCTTTTTTAACAAATTTGAAGCAAATGTATTGGATATTGTTTCTATTTTTTTGGCCTAGATAATAGAAGATTTTGTTGCTTTTCATTTTACAATGCAAAGAAATCATGCTATTTAACTCCAATTCAACAATGATGCAGCAGCATGTGGAGATAGATATATCTTCTCATAAATATATTACCACACATTACTGTCAAATAGCTGGACTTTTTCACCCAGTATTAAAAATGAAATTTAATTGCTACAGTAGAGTTTCAAGGCCCTGATAAATAAGAGCCATGACTGACCTTTATTGTGGGGCTCTGAGATGCCACCAGGGATATTGCTCATTGTTCAAGATGACAAACTTCCTCTGAGATTTCAGTTTGTCAGCTCAATGTACAGCAGTGACATTGATTTCTTCTCACTGCCATTTCCTGCCTGAATAGATAACAAATTTTCTGTGGCAGGTGTCTGTCAAGTTTAGTTTTGCCTGGCAGATTAACTTAATAGACTCATTTATTAATCATTAGTTGCAACACAGTGAAGCAGATGATACTATTTAACTCTTGTGATGTTGAATGGATATACCATTTTGGATTCCTTTGTGTAGCTGGAATTTGGATTTAATAAACTGTTCATATCTCTGTAGTGAATGTTTTTAACCTGACATTACTCAGGTTATAAAGAGCAACGATTTATGTATGTGAAGTGTGACCCATTTTGAGTGTGTACTATTTTTCATGGGAAAAGGTGCATAAGTGCTTTCTGAGACTAATAAAATGATGGACAAATTACAAAACCAGCCTGCGTAAGGGGGAAAACTAATTTGGCATGCATCATGCTTGGGGAAGGAAGATAAGAGTAGGAGAAGAAAATAGATACTTGAAGAACATTGGAACTGGAGCTGACCAGTTGTTGAAGTAGAAGAGATAACTGCAGAAGCATTTAGGTGGGGGTAAAGCAGACCTGCAGAGACAGCCATAGGGCAATTCTGGCACAGGCGAGTATTTTCACAAGGATTCCTTCCTCCGCGTTGTCTTGAGATAGATACCTGGGCTGGAGAAAGCAAAGGCAGGGTTGGTACCAGAGGTGGATATTGGACAGGGCTTGTCAGAGTGGTGAAGGAGGAGGAAGAGCCAGAGGAACTTAGGGGAGAGATTGGAGGAGGAGAAAACAATAAAGGTAAAACCTTGGAAAGTAATGTTTCTTCTTGCAAGGAATCAGTCTGCTCATGGTGAAGACTGACTTACTACGCGTGTTGACCGTGCACAGACTACAGAGCTGAGGGAGAAGTTTTTTTTTCCTTTTTCCCCACTGTTAAGAGAGTTCTGGAGAGGAGCTGAAAATGCAGAAGCACTGCTGGGGACACATGGCAGCAGGAATGAGCTGAGGTAGAGTTATGGGCTGTTGCTGGGCAGAAGAACTTCTCATTATAGGTGATGAGAAGAAAGCCACCAAGCCTTCTCCCGTGGCTTTTGGTTGGGTTGTGGTAGGTCTTCACAACCTGCTTTTAATTCTAAAGGGAGCGTGCAACTGTGAGATCACTGGGAGATGTTCAGGAGAGTTTCTGCAGCTGATGCCCAAACTGCAAAACCCTGGTTGGAGCTTTCAGCTCAGCCTTTGTGGGAGTGTGCATTGCTGAAGATGTTTTTTTGCCAAGTTGTGTTCCTGGCCTTGGGACCATGTTTCTTGAACCATCCTTACGGCTTTCTTGGCTAAGCGTCAAACCAAGAATGTCCCTGCACTAGATCATGCTGCTTATTGCTCTTCTAGGCCACCGTGGTAACAATACATTAATCTCTCAGCAGGGAATGTGATAAACAAAGTAAAACTGCTTTAGTGAAACCACTTATTTAATTACAATGTACATAAAGTGTCCTTAAAGATTTGTAAATGTAATAAGCTGCAGTTCACTGAGTGAACAATAACTGTTCCTAATTTAGCCAGTTAAGGAACATGCCAACCTAATTTGTTTTTGTAACATTATGTTTTTTTCTTTTCCCACCTATCCAGATTCCTTTCTCTCTGGTACAATTTCCCCTCTGGGAGTCCTTAAAGGTAAGTCCTTTTTAATGATGAAAATATAAGTTATACATTTCACAAAGGCTTTCCATGGTAACTTAACTAACTTGATTATCACAATTATGAGTGCATCCAAGAATCAGTAAGTATGTACCAAACCACCTGTGCATGTGAAGATCATTTGCCTGAATATCTGAAAAATAACAGGGAATATCTAAGCACTGATATTGGCATGCAGCCTAAATTTTACTTCCCTACGTGCCAGAAGTCTTATTTTCTGCTCTATCTTTTTTTACTCGTTAAAGAAGAGTGGGAACCATCTTGAGTTTTGTGATATTTTTTATTTTATTTTTTTTAGCATTTCACTCTTCAAGGTAACAGGTAATTGTGAATGACACAGAGAAAACTGATTGATCTTGGTTTTTTAGACAGGGAGAGGCTCTCGGTGCATCACTGACAAGCTGTTTTGCTTGGCTGCATGTACTTGATCTAAAGGTCATTTAAAGCAGGTGTCAACTGGATGATGTTTTAATAGTGTAGTCTTTCAGAATGATGAGCTGTTCTCCCACCGAGTGGTTGCTTTGTTTATCATGGACAGAATCAGGGTCTAGATTTTTGAGCACAGAGTTGGATTCGAAGTCGTGTAGTTTCTCTATCCCTCTGTTTTTCCTTTGACTGCAAAAGATGAAGGAAAGGCAGGGTTTTTCAGGTGTTTTGAGATCCTGGCTTGGAAGCACTGACATTATTGCAGATCATTAAAAGCATTGCAGCGAAATGTAATGTTTATAAGAGAAGAACTGGAGGAGAGTAATTTTCTTGTTGTTAGTGTTGCTGGACTTCTGAAAAAGCTGGGCACTGAGACCCGAACTGGGCAGAGGTACTGGGAACCACTGACAATTCTCCTTGCCCCTTATTGCTTCTATTGAGGGAGGAAGGCTTATGTTCTCCTTGGTGCTCGTATGCTTGGTTGGGACAATAGCTTGTCCTCTCATTGTGTGTCAGTAAGCTTGGGTTGTTCTGAAGCCCACAGTAGGAATGTTTGCACCTAGAGGCTTCAGGGAGTCAAATACAAAGGGGAATCGAAAGGAGGAGGAGTGTGAAACACGTCAAGAGCTTTCACAGAACTGAGCTGTGTTTCGTAGAGGATTCTGTAGGTACTTCATGAGCTTGGCCTGATATGGTGTCTGGGTATTGTCCCGTTGCACAGGGAAGCTTTGCCTGCCTTATTAGGAATCCGATTCCCTGCCAGTGTCTAGGAATGGCTTTCTGTAAACTCTTCAGCAGCGATACTGGCCTGACCTGCTAATTGTTAGTGCAGCAGCCGTGTTTGGGAGCAAGAGGTGGCAGTGCTTAAAGAGAAAAAAGTGCAGTGTTCTTGCCAAAACCACATGAAACAGCAACATCGTGTAGCTGTTTTCAGAATGTAAAGTTGTTTTAACTAATGTCCACGTAGCTGTGGCAATAAAATGTATTGTTTAGATTGCAGGCTTTGAAGAAGACAGTTTGAATTTAGCTAGCTACAGGAGTGAGTCACTTAGGAAGAGACATCATGTTTAATCTAAAGAGATCAGTGCAGATCTGAAGAGAAACAAAACTGGGTTAGTTTGTTCCATGGACCAGTTGCAATATATTCTTCTGCCTACGAAACCAAGAGTAGAAAATGGCAAAAATCCGTCTTGCGTGCTCCAGTCACTTTGGCTCAGCACATGGCGAGAGCTCAAGGTTTGTCACATCAAAGCCAGGCAGTGAAAGCAGAATATGTTTTGTTTATCTGAATGAAGCTCTTAAAAAAACTTGCCCTGACAGTACAACAAAAGAAAAAAACCCTTTATGGTCCCATCAACAGGCTGGACGTGGCCAGCAGCATCAACAGGAGCATGATTCAGGGTAGGGCTTCTCATGGGTGCGTGAATGGAGCATGAAGAGAGAGTAATTACGAAGAAGCAAAGGACAAGATAGAAGTGGCATGAAGCCTGAACATAGACGAGCTTACTGAGGCTGTCGGTTAATGTCTGAGGGACTGTTCTGCGCTGTATTAATGGGATTACTTGAGAAAGTAAATGTGGGAGCAGTTGTGTTTGATGTGTGGGGGTCATCTCACAGAAGAGAACAGAACAAGTGCTGTGGCTGTGTCATTTTAAAAAACATTAGTACAAAGTTACACAAGCTGATGGATGATAGACTCAGTCTTATAATTCCACAAACAAGCTAATCACTGTAAAAATGAGGAAAAATATCTTTCCAGTGTAAGGAACAGTTCACGAGGCACATGGAAGAAGAGAGTTTCCTTTTCCTTCACATATGTGCTGGCTGCAGCCAGCAGCAGGGTGTTAAGCTTAAAGAAGCCTAATAAAGGCTTGTTGTAGGCAGCAAGTCAGGTGTTTCTATATGCCGTTTTCTCTATCTGCTTTGCTTCAAGCTGCTATGTTTATTCTTTGTGCTTCCAACTGGTTTTAACCACATAGTTTACATGCACAGTTTTCTTCTGTCTGTGAATGTAGACCAGCTGTCCTATGCAAGAGTAAACTTGCATATCATGCACTGAGCTAAGTTAGAAGAGAGAGCATTGTATAGATTACTGAACTATAAGGTTACGTACGCTGTGAATGCTGGCAAAGGGGGTATTGCAGTAATTAGCAAGAAACATACTGCTTCAAAAACAGGCCTTGCTGTTGGCTACTCAGGTGAACACACAATTTAGAAATAGTAAACAGACTCCTTTCTTAGTTCACAAAGGCTCAAGAAAAAACAGTAAAGAAATGGTGATTTTAATAAAACCAACAAACCCCCTCTTTTTTTTTTTTTTGATGTAGGTAGCATCCACTGCTATCATGCTTGCTTAATGTCCTTTCTCTTCCCAATTCTTCATTTTTCTGTATTTTGTTTTAGGCACAGATTGTTGATATAAACCAAAGGGGATAAGCAAACTGTGCTATGGTGTATGAGATTGCAGGACAGACATTGTAATTCTCTACTAGGGTAAGTTAGTGTAGCACTTCTTTTTAGCTCAGACTTTACAGCTAAAACGATTTTGAATTTTCGGAGTTCAGGAAAGGAAGGGGCACTGCAAATTTCATTCACTCTCTGCTACACCAACCCTTGGAGGAGCTCTGTGGCCGCTTACTGCTGCGGGAGTTTGGTCAGATTTAGGTTCTTTAAGGTGGGGCTAGTGCTTCTGATCCCATCCGAAAGCCAGCTGGCCATGAGGAAAGGCAGAAAAACACAGATGTGGTGTGCTTCCCAAATGCCAGCAAAGCACACTCCCTGCTATATTAGTTCAAGTTTTGGAATAATGTTGTAAGATACGGTCCCCTTCTATGCTGCCCTGGAATTTCCAGGATGCCTCTGTAACTTGCATTGGAAATACTATATATGTGTTCTTCATTGTGGGAATTTCAAATCACAGGGCTGCCTGTTTGGCAAGAAATGGTTGTGGGTTCCAGGGAGTCTCTGCTTTCACCCTGCTGCGAGGGTGGGAGTCTCTGCTCAGATGACTCTAGTTCTGTGGACTTCATCCCTTCTGTATTATCTTCTGTTCTGCTCTGTTTGGGTGTTTTATTCAGCACATCTAATCATCGTATCTGAGTACCTACCAACAGCACATAAATGATTTATCATTTGTTTCATGTAGCATTTTAATTTGTATTTTTTCTCTTTTAGACCTGGGAAAAAAAGACAACTTTTTTTTTTTTTTTTGTGGGAATATTGTAGAAATAGGTTCTTTTCAACAAAATAGAGTTTAAAAAAATCCCCACAAAATCAAGATCCTCTGGTTAGGTTTGAGGCTTGTCAAAAATGCCTGTTTCTTATGTCTGAGTGGAAATGGTCAGGTCCCTTGGAGAACAGTGCTGAGTGTAAGATAAACCCGTCTCAGGTGAAACAAGACTCAGGCCTCCTGGGTTTTATATTTCTGCATGTTGGCTGTGCTTCAGAGCCTCTGAGAGTTACTCCAACACAGCTGTACATGGAGAATGCTCTCTTTATAGACCAAATATATTGTATGTCTGGAGCAAAGGCTCTGGGAGCCAGTGAAGAGGGAAGGAATAGGCGGGACAGGAGGATATAGGTCTCAAATTAGTAGATTTGAAAAACAAGGGGGTTTTTGTTTGGTTGGTTTTTTTTTTTTAAGGAAAACAAACCTACTATCCTGGGAACCTTTTGTCTTTTTCATTAGACATGTCCAATTCTGGGATGAGACACTTAGACGTTGCTAAGAAGACCGTGTAACATCAGGGTCAGGCTGACTTCACCCTGCAGACTGTGTGTGCCAACGAGTCCTGCTCTTGCACACACAGCCTCTCTGGGAGGGCTGGCACAGACTCTGCTGCTCCGCTGGCCCAGGACTGCAAGGAAAGATAAAAATCTTGGACTGACCATGCTCAAGGTGATGTTCTGGCTCTTCTGGCACTCAGTGGGGCCAGGATTTCCCTCTCTGTAGACTTTCTGCAGCTGAAGTGAGCCCACATGATGTTTTTGTCACTGGCTTTAGCACTAAAATAATTTTATCAAATCTTTAAGTCTCACAAATTGAAAGGTGTTTTACAAAGAGAGATATTTGGTTGGACCTTCAGTTAGTGACAGGGAGCAGAGATACTTGGGCAGGTCTTTCTTATGGGATTTTGTAATGATTATGGTGGCATGTGATAGTGGTGTAAGATGCTGAACAAGCAGAGGAATGCTTTGGTGGCTTCAGAAGAGAATGATTTGAAGAGTGCACACAAGTGCGTTTTCACCCTGTGAAGTAAGTGGGGCATTGCAGTATAGAGAATGGGAAGAGTCCAGTCCTGTGAAGCTGAGCAGTAGCAGAAGGTTGGTTGGATCAGAACAGAAGTTTCCCATGTTGTTCCTAAACTGTTTTCTGCCCATATGATGGAGAGCAGGCTTGGGATTTGGCTTACACTTCCTTAGGTCCCTTTTTTTTGCTGTTCAGGTTCAGCTGTCACCCTCAGGCACTTGTGTTGAGTGGAACAGAGCTTGGGAAATCTGCTGGTGGAATGGACTATAGATCTACATTAAAGCATTGGCACGTGTCCTCATTTGCTTGGTTCTCTTGGCTCCCACCCTCCAGAGAGCTCAGCTTCTGGGGCTGGTACAGGCAGTACAGTGTGTGAACAAGTCTGGTTCCAGGGTGGACTTAGCCTTGCTCGTAGTTGTAAGTGCAGATGTGCCTTTGAGACATACCTTGAAGCATGCAAAGGCTGCTTGGTGAGCTTTCGTGGAGGGTGAGGACTCTAGTCTTGGTTGGAGTTCACTGCACCTGATTTTTAAAGTTAATAAGAATGAAAAGTTTACAGAATGCCTCTGCCCAGGCAGCTGGAGTTCTCAGCAGTAATACGTGTTTATAACTCCACCATTGAAACAATAAACCACATGCTATTTCCCTTCTAAAATTTGCAATCAAATCTGTTGCTATTTAACAGCATAAGTAGAAAATAGAGAAATGTAGCCAAACTAGGCCTAAAATGGTTTTCCCTGCTCTATAGGTAGGTGATAGCTTTCCTTTCTTCCTGGAGAAGCAGTCTAGTATTTCTTTTCTGCTGTACTCAGCTGCATGTAAGTCAAGAGTAAATGAAACCCAGGTCCAGCTTTAAACCCATTTCCTTGCAGGCAGTGCAGTAAGTGTTCTACCATACCTTGCTCCCTCTTTGAGTAACGATCAGGCTGATTTAGGGATTAAGTCCTAATCATTAAATAACGCTAACGTGTCTGCCATTTGCTTAGGTGCTGTATCAGGAAAACAGATTTCCACGGCGGCGTTTAGAGGCGTGATATAACTTGTGGCCAATGCGGCGTGTGCATGCCATTAGCATAACGGCTGCATTTTTCTCACAAAAGAACAATGTACCCAACAGCTGTTCAGCAAACAGCCCTTGCTTTATTACTCTCACAATAAGTGTCATTCACACAGTCTTGAAGAACATTCGAAGGAATGCTGTACGCCATCTGCACCAAAGAGAAAGAAACAAATGCAATCCTTACTTACAGCACTGCAGACACGTTTGAGAAAATCAGATGGCCTTGGATCATCAATGCAGCATTTAAAACAGCAAAAGTAAAACAGACTCAAACAGTCTGTAGATACAGAGCCAGATTGTGATGCTCTTGGTCATGCCTAGACCACAGGCGGTTCTCTAGAAGTCGCTGAGCTTGCCAATGACATCTGGGGACGTTTGGTAGAAAAGTGATCAATGTTAAGGGCTCACCATTTGATTCGAACACTTGCTTCTTGCTGAAGAACCGTAAAAGACTCATGTAATTCTTGCATGTAATTTATTCACACAAGCCTGCATGAAGAACAGATTTATTAGCAGGTAGTAGCAGTGCAGATGCTCAAGGAAAGCCATCCTGACTTTGAAGTGATTTTTCAGAAGTGCGTTTTCATCCCCAGACACATATATGGCCCTTTGTGCCATGGAAACGGAGTGTAGCTGGCATATTATGTTCTGCCTTGCCATGGGAACACTGTTTTTAAGACATTTTCTTTAACCAGGCTTTTAGCACATCCATTTTGATTTACATCCAAATGGGTCACAGACATCAATGCAGTATTATATGGGGAGAAAAAGGGAATGAAATGCTTTTAACATGAAAAATATGCTGTTGCATGTAGGCCAACTTTTGTTCTCTTTCTCTCAATTTATCTAGGGTTTGAGTGGGTTTAATTCTAGGGCCAAATTCAGCATAAGTGAGTATAACTCCATTAGTGCACATGGAGTCTCAACGTTTATGTCAACAGTGAACTTAGATCATTGAATTTTTCCTATGTTTGGGCTTGCATGTTTCCTGCAAGATAATATACACATGTACTTACACATATGCTGCACATATGCACATAAAAATTCACTGGGGAGGACCTTTGGCTCTATGCTCTGTGTTTGACTTTACATATAGAAACAGCAATCAGCTTATGAATTTTTTGCTTCTCCTGGAGCTAATGTGCCATGCATCTGTAGGGATCAGCCATGCAGAATGCCACGTTGCGAGTAACATACCTAGTAGCAAAGGCAAAGGTTAAAATTGCTTTTCTTTCCTCGGTCTGCAGGACTGCACACACACGCAAATCCGTGTGATTAATTCAGAGAGATTTTTCTCCCCTCTGTTATCATGAAGTTGAATGCTGTCTTCAACAGAAATACGTTGAAATACAGAAGTACGTAGAAATACTACAGATGCTTATCATTGGAGTGAATTGTAATATTTACTCAGCTGTGGGCCTTGAGTTCAGTGTATGCCACGAGGACTGCGTGCCTCTTAGTGCCTGAAGAATAGCAAGGCCAAGGCAGAGATGTCTCATTCTCTGTGCTGCTCCCTGCAGCGTTTGGGTGCTGGTCTGGGCACCAGGTTTGAGAGAGATGTGAATGTTGCACTTTCCCAGGCTCACCATAGCTTAGGTGTCCTGAATATAGACCAAGACCTGACTGTGTTGGGACCACAAAGCCGACAGATGATTTCTCCTCCAGACTTTTACCACAAACAAAGGTGACAGGCACGCACAGGTAAGGAGTTGTGTGAACCAGCCCAAGGTTATTGGCTGTCTGGTGGCCAGATGTCTGCAAGGAGCCCACGTTTGTGGCACCATATACTTCCCCCCTGTATTTAAAGGTGGTGGTAATATTTTCTTTTGTAGTTTGTTTTTCGGATTGAAAGGCCTTTGGTATATCCTAAGAGTGACTTTTGCAATGCACCTACTGCCCAGCAAAATAGGGTGTTCCTCGTATTCTCAGTATCAAACAAGCTAAATAACATCTGTGGTGAGAAGCAGAGGACCCTGGCCTATGGGACAATATGAAATGAGATCACTAGGAAGAAAAGTAAGGCTCTGCCCATACATAAAACTTGACCCTTCTCTGTGAACATTATCCCTGTGAATAATTGGAAATCTGCATTCAGCCTTCCCACTGTGTCCCATCCCTTGGGGACTCACCCGCTGTATTGCTTTACATGGTGCGGCAATGCACAGCGAGATTTACATATATATCACAGAAAAGTGTTTACAAAAAAAATTAGCATGTGATTGAGCTGGGAAGCTGCAGAGGGCCCCAACTGTACGAGTTTCCATGCGCTTCAGCCAGAAGATTTATTTCCAATTTGTTATTCATAAGGGAAGAGCGAGAGATTGGGATGGGGTCCTTTGAAGTGGAAAACAAAGTCTTCTATTCAGCCTTCAGCTTAATAGAATACACATGACACAGGCTTGGCATGGCGGCCCGCTTTCATGTAATGTGCTCCTTGTCATTTTGCTTTCCTAGGCTGCGAATGCTAGTGGGAATGGGTATTGCCCTGGAAAAGTCTCGTTATCTCCTGCTGCCTTCTGCAGGAGGAGCACAGTGTCAGCAAGTAGGAGCCTTTTGGTGGCCCTGGTGGGAAAACTAGGCTGATCCCAATTCTTGCGCTTGTGTTGCTCGTAATTCCTGGATTATGTTTTATATTGAAAGAGCATGTGTAGGAAAAGCGGCATAATTGCAGGGCTTCTGCAGGCATGACACGGGCGCTTCTGCCCTCTTTGGAGGCTCTGAGCAGGGAGCCGTGACCCGTGGGCCCTGAGCCTGCCTCTGACACTCGTCTTCTGCGTGACCTGAGCTCTCGCTGTTATTCCCAGGAGTGGGGGTGCCTGAAGGAGGGTTCTTCTGAATTTGTGCAGCTAAGATGGCAGAGCGCGATCTAGGCACTGTATCACTGCCAACAGCTAGTGATTCTGTCCAAAGTATGTGTTTTGGGGAGATATGTATATGAATCCTGTATTTCTCTCCCGTTTTACAGTGATCTACGTGCCTCAAATAACTTCTGTGCTTTTCCCTGTGTTAGTAATATTAAAACCGTGCTCGGTGCAACACAAAGGCAAGTGCTGTGAAGAACTTACAAGCCCAATTTACTGCAAAGCTCTGTCAATTAGTGGCCCCGTGGGCTATGAGAGAAAACATGTGTGACCTTCAGCACATCAGCTTGGCCCACAGCATGACTGTAGTTAGAAAGAATTTGGACCAGAGTTCTGCCGGTCCTCTTGGCCCTGGGACACTTGCTCCTCCTGGCATCCTCTGGGATGATGTCCTTGCGCCCAGCTTCTCTCTTGCTCTTCTGCATGTTCAGGTTTGGAGCTCTGGGTGAATCTCTGAAACCAGAGATGGAAAGAAATGCATGAAGTCATCTCATCCTGCCCTTGCCAACACAGGATTATTCCCCACAGTACAGTCTTGAGTGCCTTCTCCAGTCTATTTTTAAATGACTCAAAGGAGAGGGCTTTCCTCTCCTCCCTGGGGAGGCTGGCTCCACTGTTCAGTAGACCTCACTGTTGGGGAATTTTCTTCCTGTTCTCCAGCCTCAAATCTCCTTTCCCCTAATTTAATTGAACTGTTCCTGGCTCCACCCTTCTAAATAATTTTCCGTATTGCATGACTGTTGCAAATACCTGTTGTCAATTTGCAGGCATAATGGATGGGAATTCATCACCGTTTGCCTTGCTTGGCAAAGACTCTTCGTGCAGAGCTGTACTGGGAAGCCAGGCTTTATCAGAAACTAGATTTCAGAGCTTCATGCCAAGAAATAAGAATGACCTTTTCCTACTTCTGTGGACAATGCCATTAACAAAAAAACCCATCGTGACTGAGAATAGGCTGGGCTTCTGGCAAAGCCATGAATGTCTGTATTAATGTGCTGATTTTCCTCCTAGTCCTCCAGCAGACCTTTCATGGTGCTTTTTTGCATGACAGGAGTAGCTGTTCTGAGTTGCCAGGTTTAGTTGTAGATGTATAGACATTGGAGAACGCTTGATGAAAAAATACAGTAATTTTGTTTTTATCATGTGGCTCCAGCAGTTCAGTTTCTAAACAGTTTCTGACTTTCAATTTGAGGGTTCTTAACCACCTGAAGTGTTTTGAAAGTGGGGTTTGAAGGTGGGATTTATGCTTTGACAATCTGTAGATGCTTTGGAAGGAAGTGCCTTTTGCCTTAGGAGGCATGTGTCCTTCATCCAGCAGGACTGAGTTGCAAGAAAACTGTGTGGCCAAAGAGTGTAAGTTATTCCAGAAAAGCACCTTATGGGTTTGAAGAATTATGAATCCCTATTTATTTATTTATGAGATGAAAATCAGTTTCTGCTGTGGGTGACAGCAGAATAGAAACCCATACTCAAAACACCAGGAAAAGAATGGCTATCATTAAAGAGACTGAAATCCCTTTAGTGCTTTCGTACAGCAGAGCTGCAGCTATTTAGCTATGGCAGGATACCAAACAACATTGTGGCTGGCCATTGTTGCTTGAACAGTTTGATTTTTAAAACATTCAACTGAAATATAACCACCAGCCAAGTTGGAAGAAGCCAGTCACAAGGACTGTGTGTTAAATGAAGAGTCAGCAAATGAGGAAAGCAAGTTCTCGTGCCCCAGTGGAAAGTGGCTGTATTACAGAGCAGGAGCTCGAGAGCAGGAGCTCAGCCTACCACAGCTATTGGATTGCTTTTAAGAAAATTTTATGGTATAGAAGTAATACAGCTTTAAAAAGAATGAGATACTGCCACTCAGAAGGGCCATGGATCCCATCCCTTTTGGCTCAGCGCTGATCCTCACATCATAAACCAGAAAACTCTCCTCCAGAGAACTTCCAACGTTAAGCATTTCAGGAGATGGGAACGGGGTGATTGGGCAGGGTGGAAGAGGAGAGAACAAAGTGACCATAGCTGGCATCATAAAAACCATCCCAGCACACGTTGGCCTTTGTTGCTGATACCGATTGGACTCGTCAAACTGTGTGATGCGATTCTTGATGGGTGTTTTAAAGAAGGCACTCTTCTTGTTGGTGTTTTTAAATGTGCATGTTTAAATGATGCTGTGAGTTGATGGATTGGAGCATGGTGTGTGGGAGGAGTGGAGAGGAGAAGGGTGTGTGGTCCCTAATGGCGCCAACTGAAAAACAGAGACACACCTGCTTGGGGATATAATGGGAGCGATAAGAGTACTTTCTTAACGATGGGGTTTTTTGGGGAGCGTGAGGGGAAGGATTGGTTTAAGAAATGTCGGGGGGCAAACAGGAATTCTGTCTCGCCGTGCTGGGCACTGTTCATTTTAAATAGGAGTGTGTGGTACATCTGGGCTGAACTGATACTGGTTCGTGCATGCCATTCCCCCGCTCAGTGTTTTGCTTTGCACTGTTTTATCTGCCAAAAAGAAAATAAATTCACCAAATATTTGCAAAGTTGCATGGCCACAGGCTTAAATACATACATATGAAATCCCTGAAAGCAATTTGCTTCAAGCCCTCTTCAGTTCCAGACATCTTTCTCACTCCATCTGCTCGTTCAAGTACACAAGTTCCTTGGGAAAAATCACTTATTACATCACTGAAAAATGCCACAAAAATAGCTTTTCACTTAAGTTCCCATCCTCGGAGTTAACTCACATGGGGATCAGATAGATTCAAACATTTAATAACTTTTTATTTTCCTTTCTTTTTAAACACAGGATCTCTGGTCATGGAAGCAGGGTCACGTGGTGGATTCTTGGCAGTCAGCAGTCTGTGGAGCTTTTGCAGGTGCAAAGGATTATATGTTATACTGGGAAAGACTAAAGAAGAAAGGGAAAAATGTGCAAATCTATTAAGTATAGCAGAACAACATTCCTTTGTAATTCAAGTTTGTTTAGAGGAAAACGGATCCAGTTGTTGTTTGGAAATAGGAAAGTCAGCAAAGGAAAGAGGAGGAAAAAAAAAGACGACTCAAACAGGGTGTCTGTTTGAAAGACAACCAATTTGTTTTTGACAAATTTCTGTTATTTAAAAACCAGGGGCCTGTCAGTCAGGCTTTGCGATTATTTCCAAGTTGATTTGTAAAATCCTTATCCAGGAGAAACTTTGCTTGGGTGGGGGTTTGTGCAGCTGTCTGCTCTGAGCACTTCCCCAGGGGTTGAAGTGATTGCAGCGAGAGGCCATGATTCACCATTCATGTGACAGCTCTGACAGCCATGTAGATTAACTGGAGTCAGGAGAGCAGAGGCTAGCGCTGCACAGCCCGGAGGCAAAAGCCTTCCGCAGCAAAAAAACCCCAAAACTCCACGGAGGACGAAACATCTGGGCAATCTCCAGACGCTAGAACAAGAATAAAGAGTGGCAGAATACAATACTCCACTATTTATTACCAAACAAGGCAGAAGTTAATTGAATTCTTCAGTAGGCTTCTTGCTTGATTTTAGACTACTTGTAGTCGTTTTTAAAAAAAAAAAAAAAAAGAGAAAAAAAATCAATTAATGACTCATCAGTATAGCTGACAAGTTTGAGGGAGGAGAAACTCAACTGTCTTAATAGAAAAAACAGATTAGTAGTTAAGAGATGGATAGCCAGAGCTTTTCCCCAAGGAGCTAAAATACATTTTGAGATTCCAAACCAGTAACAGAGGATGTGGAAAAAATAAATCCTGTTTAAAGAAATTATAGCATTTCTTGAAATAGAGATTATCAAAAGCAAAACTTGTTCTTTGATGACTTACAAATTCAGAGCCATTACATTGCATGTAATTTTTTTCAAAGTAAGTTCTGTTTGGGGAATTGAAGTATTAATAGCAGCAGAATTCCAGCAGAGACTGAGGCTTCGTTCTGATGGGCGCTCTAACTCCATGACTGAAAGAAGGGGAGGGTGGCTGTAGCTGCACACAGGCATGTGTAGGTTGGGCATGTGAGCTGTGAGGGAATAGTTTAGGTAGTATTGATTCCATTTTGGCACAGAGGGGATATTTTGGATGTTCTCTTGTGGTCTTGTCCAGCTGTATTTTCTATGTTCATGTGATGGGAAAGGAGTTTTATTATGCTTAAAACTGGGTTTGCTGTTGGATTTTACACTGACTTCATCAAATCAGTGCAAACGAAATCAGAGTGATTGAATCAGCTTGTTTTGTTTCAAAACAAAAATGAAAAATCAGACTAAAAGTGCTTTAAAATGCAACATGTATGTCTGCGGGTGCGATATAGGATCACTAATTTAGCTCTCTTGATTTCTTTACAGTCAGATAGATACAAAAACTGTGTTCAGGCACGTTCAGAGAGCTGGAAAGGTTATCTGATTTACCTAAGGCCTTGCAGAGTAATTTCCTGAAGTCCAATTTGGTGCCTCAATTGGAAATATAGCCCAGTGCCTCCACTTCCTTCTCTGTATGTCTTGTTTCTGACCAGTTGTGCTTGGACTTGCTACTATCCAATGGATGTTTGGTAGTATCTGCTTGCTTTCTAGTAGAAATATTGCAGAAGGAGCTTCCAGAGGCACAGTTGAGCTTCTCTGCCCTTTGGCAGAGGCTGGGAAGACCTGATGCTTTGTGCTAGAGGAGACACCAGATCCTGGAGCAGCAGAGGAACTTCCATGGTGGTGGTAGATAGGGCAATTCAGCTTTGCTGTCTTCATTGGCTCTGTTCCCCAAGCACAAACCTTTGCAGAGCTGCAGTCCTATTTTGTAGATCATGTTGTAATTGGTGATGATAAACATTCTCTGGGTTATCCTTCCAGCTTCGCTTCCTCCAGATTGGTTTTCCTTATCTGTTCTCTTGGTTCCCTATTCTTTCCTTTTCATCAGCAGTGTTTTGAACTTCCTTTCTCATGTGTCTTTTGAGGACCTGCTCCAAAACTCATGATGTGGGTCTCTTTGGATCAGAACCTTCCTCTTCTGTCTCCCTGCAGACATGTAACAGGCAGGCCCTGTCTTGATCTAATCCGCTACCACTTCCATTCTATTTCACTGAAAATATTTAGCCTTCTTGCTGAATGGAGGTAGTGGAAAAATAATTTCCTGCTTTCTGAAGAATGGATCCCATGGTTAAAAATTATTAACTACCTACATAGAGCTTCAAATGAGGGAAGAAAAAGCAGTCCAAACTCTTTATGCTTTTCTTTCCACCCCAAAACAAAAAAAATATTGAAACCTCACCAGTACCCTGTGAATAAAATAAGATGGATGTGTGCATCCGAGTGACTTAAAATCATCATGCTAGAAACCTTAAAAGGAGAAGATTATCCGAAAAAAACCCTTTAAACACAGAGATGCTGTCGGATGCCACCATGTTAGTAGTAGCGTGGTGAGTCACACAGACGTGCTTTTCTCCTGTGTTCTTTGCTTTAATTCATGCTTTCTAAAAATATGCCCTGAGGGGCAGGGGAATAAGCTGAAACAAGCTGAAAGAAAAGTCCTTTTTGGCTTCCCTTTATGGCACACACACACATGTATGTGTGTGCCTGTGTGCTCTGGTTAGTTCCTAGCTAAATCATAATTGATTATTTGGCGAAGACAGAACAAAGAGCAGCAATATATTGAGTTCCATCCCCAGCGCCTGTGAAATGGCAGAGGTTTCAGCCAAAGTGCTGTGAGAGGCCTGACTCTTCCTCGTTGAGAGCACATGTGTAAGATGTATGTATGCGATCCACGGGCTTTTTATAGAAACACAATAGGCATGAGTATAAATATTAGAGATTTGGAATCCTCTCTGTCTCATCTGTTAATAATTTAATCCCTGGAGGCCTTGTCCAGCTTTATCGTCATCTCTGGTGCCTTAACTAGGGGAGATGTTTGGAGCAGTCGGGGATGAGAGAAGGCGGTATCTGAGCAGCCGGTGGGGAGGAACCCAAGAGTTAGAACTACATGATAATTTAAGCCTGAGGTTGCATTTGAACCAAACCTCGCCTCATGTCTGAGCCGTTTGGACACCAGCCCAGATTTGGGCACAGGCTTTGGCAGTCTGGAGCCAGAGGAGGGAAACATGTTCCCGTGCTGTGGGCAGGCCAGGCGTGGTTGTGGTTGCACTCCATGCTGGAGTCTTCTCTGGGATTAGGCTGCTTGGCTGGACCGCTGCACCCCCAGCCCTGTCCTCTGTGGAACTGGGCCAGTGGCAAGGAAATCCTGCCATCGGGTATTAGCTGTTGGGAAGGCAAAGTGCTGCCCTGGAGCAGCAAGGCAGCTCCAGCTTGTCAAAGAACCTGAGTGTCCGTTTAATGTGATTGAAAATTGCCTCTGTTAAAGACGCCTTCTTTCTTCCTGCTGTCAAAAAAGTGTGGCTTAACATTAATAATTAATGCTCTGTGGTGACATAATCACTGAGAATGGAGGTGCAAATCTAGTGAATAATAAAGCACTAACGAGCACATTAACAGGGAAGACTTCCCGTCACTTTTGTTTTGATCTAATCGGCTCTGACAAGATTACACACTGTGTCTAAAAGCCTCTTTAACTCTATAGCTCTGAATAAATTTTTGAGTAGTTCTCAAGATTTCCCTGCAGTGTCTGCTTGGACCATGCTTCTAACCCTGGAATGGCTGGAGGAGCAGCGCTTTGCCTTTTGGTATTTGTGCTGAAATCCAAAGAGGTCTTGGGTCACTTTGCTCTACCATTGGCAAGTGTTTCCTCAGCGATAAAGGACCAGAACAAACTTCCCCTTAGAGAAAAACTAACATACTATCAATAAAATAAAAGTTCAAGTCAGAGCTGATTGATTGAAGAGTTCTGGAAAAGACTGGTTTTGATCTTGGAAATCAGTCAGTGTGAGAGAATGCTGTGAGGTTTAATGTTGGACCCGAGCTATTCAGATTTTCAACCCAGATTTGGGATTCAATCCTGAATCAGCCCTGGGTAACCTTCAGGTGTCAGTACAGAAAATAGTAATAAAGACAGGCAACAATACAGCTCAACCTGGATTTTTTTCTTTTCCTAAGGTGGGCTAACTCACACAAGGACATTCATTAAGCACAAGCTCTTATCTCTTGAAACGAGCTTGACCTACTGAACTAGGCTGGTGTTGCAGAAGAGGGTGCCAAGGATCTGGCCAGATGACAGAAACACAGAACAAGGAGCCCCTGTGATGGCTAGAAGGATTCCCTGGACCCTTTAGAAAGGGTGAGGAGAAGTTAAAATGGTACAGAAAATAAAGATAAGGGGACTGAAGAAGAACTTATCTTCCTCCCTTCATAGGATCTTATTTGAGGAGTGTGTCAAAGAACTGGTGAAACATCTTCCTATGTCAGCAAATTCTGCAGGCAGCCACCTTACTGCGTGGACCCCACATTATGTTTCATTCTCAGGTGAAATATTTTGCTCTGTTCTGGTGCTCCTCAATTTTTATTTGCATATGACAACCAAAAAGGGTAGGAAATCCAGCAGGAACTTAGGGGAGTTTCTTAAGTCTTCAATACTTTTTATTCTTATTGGCAAATAAAGGTAAATCGCTTCCTGTGGATGTTTGGCTCTAGCACTTCCATCAAGAGCTGGTCACTCTGAAAGTGTGAGTAGTGGAGGGATTTTCTGTTTAACACCCTGCACTTGGTACAGTTTAGCTGCTCAGCTGACATGTGAATATACAGTGCCCATTGTCAATTCTTGGGAGACAGGTGATGAATTTTCCACTAGTGCGTGAAGTTTTATTTTCCCAGTAGAGGAGCTTGTCACTCTGCTATTAACAAGCCCAGAACCTTCTCCGATGTGTAAATCCATCTTTATGCCTACTTGCTGAGCCCAAGGCATCACCAGATCTTTCTAGGGCCAGGGAGAATGGAGCCTCCTCCAGGAATGAGTTGGTGAGTCTGTCTGGGAACAGACTGCCTGCAAAGGTAACTTTTTCTCTTTGCCAGCATTGAAGATTAGGAGTGTAAGGCTGGATGTGTCTTTCTTGCCCGTCCGATGTTTAAATACCTGCTTTTCTTAGTTGCGCTTTAGATCAGACTCCAGCCTTGTGTGGCAGCTCTTGGAGAAGTCAGTGACAGCAGGAATAGACTAAAGGAGTGATTGAAACATCTGTTGTGCTTTACTGTGTATTAGAGCAGTGCCCAGCCCTCCTATTTTGAATGAGAAGACTTTGGCTATACTTGTTTGATGGCTGTTGTTTTAATCTGATCATTGGAAACAGTCATCTTTCCATTTACTAGAGTAGGTGGGACTGAGCAGGACTTCGGTAGTGCTGTAGCCTGTTCTTGGATACCTGTGTTGAAGAGGTCACTCTAAAATTACCTTGGACGTTTAGGGTTAGGGCTGAAGCAAATTAATTTTGTCAGACTCGCTGCTTTCAATAAAATGCAGTTCCTAACAAATGCTAGCCTTAATCTTGTGTTTTTGTCAAGCACATACAAACTTGCATTTAATTTAGTCGCTATCCTGCTGCTTGTTGTGCTTATGAAGCATTTTATTGTTGCTGTTGTCATTCTAAATTGATTGGTAAATCTGTACCAAATACTTCCCAGTGATGGAAAAAGAAACATTCAAATGTTAATAACAAAAGCGTCTGAAAGACCCAGATGTTTGCTGAGGAAAAAAATGAAAACCAATCGGCCTTCATTAAACCTTTCAGATAAGACTTTGCGTCGTATCAGGATAAATAATGTTTGTGCTAATCACTCTGTCAGCCGAGATTGAAGCTTCTGCCCCTAAGAAACTGTTAGGAGCAAATGCATAAAAAAATTACCGGGCTCTGATAAGGGAAATAAATTAGTCTGGCTAAAGTGTTACCATCAACTCTATAGCTGAGTGATGTATGGAGATTTTTTGCTCGATACAGGCCTGACAGCCATGTGGTTCACTGTTTAATTTTATCTTGGTCCGTGGGCAAAGGACTTCTACATCCACACTTGTAAAGCCACTATTTTCCATGGAGATTATTTTTAGTGTTCTAAAAATACATTGCTGACATGAGTACCAAAGTTTCTATCCAGACCATTCTCTCAAAGCCTTTGGGTCACTTACTCAAAAACTGGCTCACAATAAAAAGATTTTTGACCTTAAAGAAGGTCCAAGAATGGGCTGGAATTTAGTTTAACTTGCTCATAGTTTCTGCTTTGGCTTCTTGAATACAACCCATTTTTCTGCTTTTTAGTGAGGTATTACTGCTAGGAAACTTCTGAGAGAACCGGATGGATCAACCTTGCATGAGCAGAAGCTCCTAAACCAGGCGATTTGGGCTGTTGGCTAACTGGGCTTGCCTGATATTCATGTTTGAGATCCAGGGGACTGGACTTGTGCCTTACTGCATCTCTTGAACTGCCATGGGACGTTCCTTAATTAACTACAAAAAGTCAATGTAGGGTGCCAGCTGGCCCAACCTCCCTTCTGACATAGAGCAGGGTTTTAATATGTTGAAGCATATGTTTAATATGGTTGAGAGAGAGAGAGATGCAGGTAAAAACATGAGCCAGCAGGGAAGATGCATTTCTTCATTACTTTACAGATTTTAGAAGAAATTCTTTCCCCCTCTCCCATCCCAAGAAAATAGGGTAGATCAATTTTTCTGCATTCCATAAAACTTGGAACAGAAAATAGATTATTTTTAGCTTATTCCCTGGGTACTGTGTAGGCTTCAGTCTTTGGAGTCACTTTGTTCCTTGCTATAGCAGATACAGGATTTATTCAAGCTCCAGAGAAAAAAAAAAAAAGAGAAAGAAGGAAGAGGGATTTCAGAACAAGTCTCTCTCTCATTTCTTCCACCCTTTCTTCACTTTTCTTTCTTCACTTATTGCTGGGCTGCTCCCGCATTTTAAAAGTTTCCTTCGCTTTGGCTCTTTCTCACCATGAGCTACTTGCTTGGAATATTGTGAACAGAGAAGGGATAAAGAGATTGGAATTAATTTTAGGATGGGGAAATTAGGCAAAGGGAATAAGATCTTGGGAGAAAAAGCAGCAAAGCTGGTCCCTAGATAGACCAAGAGGCCAGGCTGCAGCCACGGGGTTAAAATATGGAGACAGAGACACACACGTTTGTGGGTGAGACATGCAGATGGATAAGCTGAAGACTTCTGGCTTTCAAGAGGAAAGCCACAGCTGAGCAGGCTGCTCCAAGTGAAAGTAATGAGCTCCAAGGGTAAGCTTTGGGAGTGATTAGAGAGAGTAAAAATGCCTGTGAGGGGAAGATGGCACTTGTGGCAGCAGACTTCTGACAATTTCTATAAAGATCCTTGGGCAGCTTCACGGTGTTATCCAAAATGGAGCTGATTGCATTCATTGGAGATGAGCTCCATCCCAAACACCAGCTTGTCTTTTTTCCTTGGAAGAGAGTCCCAGGTCTAACAGTTGAATTCCAGATCCAGTCTGCCTGTGTCTTGTGGATAGGCTTGCCCCTGAAGCATGTGTGTTTCAGATGCAGAGCATCTTTCCTCTCTATCTTTCTACCATTTGAATGTTCAGGCTTATTTCCTAATCTCTGCAAATGAGTAAGCAGGTTCTTCCTTTCAAACTTGCCTGTAGGTTTTGGAAGTGGAATCCATTATCCTTATGACCTCCACGTGTTCATATATATACAAAACAAAAGGACAGTAATCTCAGTGGGGATGTTTGGTTTTACAGTTAACTAGTATAGAGCTGTTTTCCTTAAGTCAACACACGGGAATAAAACACTCTGTGTACAGACCTTCAGCAAACGTACCTGGACTCTGACGTGAGGAAACACGCTGTAGGCATTAATAATGGAGCAGTGTTGACCACAGCCATGGGAATTATAGGCAGTGTGGCATTCATATTCAACCAACAATGTCTCACTTGTGTTTGGTGTTTTAATTTGCTCAGGTGGATTTGCAGCTGCAGTTACCACACCTCTCGACGTAGCGAAGACGAGAATTATGTTGGCAAAGGTAAGAGCGAAGGAGGCCAGCAGACACGCAGGTGAACGGCTTGGGTACTTCCAGAGTTTCTGGATGGTCATTGCAGAATGAAATCCAGCACCTATTAATAATGATTTCTGCTCTTGTCCTCGAAGGCAGGATCAGGTACCTCATGCAGAACTAATGAAATTGTTGAGTTCCTTTCCTTGTATTGCTCTCCTGGTCCTTTCCCAAAGGAGCAGAGAAGGGTCTGCGCTTGTGCTAGGCTACCAGAGCCTCATGTGGTGTCTTTAGGAGAAAATCCTCACAGAGTCAGATGCTCAAAGTTAAACTTCCCATCAGGGATTTGTTCCTTTGTTTTTTTGATAGTGATTGGGTTTGAGTGTTTGTGTGTGTGTGTGTCTTTTCTGAAGAGGGCTTGGCACTGGAATTTCTGTCCTAAAATTTTAAGGCACCGAGATCATGATGGCTTACATCTGCCATCTGGAACAGAAGGAAAATTGCTTATAACATCAGTAAGTTCAGTAAGTAGTTAAATTGCTAGTAACTCTAGTGTTCCCGTCATCTTCTTGCTGACCCCAGAGCAGAGCCGAGCAGCCACATAGCTAAAAGCCCTTGGCCTTTCCCTGCCCTGAAAAGAGCTGTTGTGTTGGCAAAGGCCAGGCATTCTGGGGTTTCTGTGGATGCTTTTTACCCTGTTGCTCACATCCCTCTGTACGGGGGTGCTTCTTGTTGATGACACGCACCTCCCCAGCCGAGTCACGCACATCTGCGCTCACCCTGTTGCTGTGTTGTGTTCTCTCTCATTGCTGGGTGTTGTACCTGCTGCACCTCCTTTGCCTTTGGGTAGAGCGGGTGATAAAACTGCAAGAGCTGGGTTTCATTTCTGTCTGCTGCTGCGCCGAGCAGCCGGGTCAGCGTTGGTGAGGGAACGGTGGTGCTTTGGGATGTTCTGAGGCCATTCAGACAGCATCTTCCTATTAGTCATCTCTTGCTAACTAGATCACACGTGTAATTTAATTGTCTGTAGTCCTGCTGTTTGTCCTCTGTTTTGCTCTCAAGGCAATTTTCATGTGCAATGCACTGCTGGTGGGTTTTTTTTAAGTAAATCTTCTTGCCGTGAGCTGCAAAGTCGCCTGTTGGTGCTTTGAGAGTGTGTTTTTATTAAATTCTTACGCCAGTGTCAGCTGCTGGATGTAGAGCTGAGTATAGTGCAGAAGGGACTGGATACCCAGTTCTGAACTAACCAGTTCTGTGACCTTGGAGGGATCATTTCCTTCTGTGCCTCAGTTTCCCTCTCTGCTCTTTGCCTTATTCCTGGAAACAGGAGCTTTTGCCTGTGGCTGGGCTAAGGAGGTCCTCAGGGTGCCTGTAATTGCTGTAAAGTAGCACTAACCAGGGGTAGGGAGCTCAGTAAATAACTAAACTTCTCTATGAACAGTTTCCAATCTGTCTCTTTCTGTGATGCAGGCTGGTTCCAGGAATGCTAGTGGGAATGTTCTGGCCGCCCTTGGTGGCATCTGGAGGACACAAGGCCTGTCGGGGTAAGGACATGCTGCAGAAGCAAATCTCATGTGTTGCGTCTCTGTGTGTGGGAGAGGGTGGGATGGCTGCTTGTATTTAAAACTTGTCATACAGAAGATACTTTTAATTGCTGTACACGTGGCCAGGGAGCAGCTCTCAGGTAGCAAGGATCAAAAAGGTCCCTCCAGGTAGATCTAGTGTCCTCGCTTTAGAACTGACTCCAAGCAGTGTCCAGGGAAGAGCACAGAAACGGGGCATTATTGGGGATTTATCCATGGTGCAATCTCTAAGCTTAGCTCCAGTCTTCTGAGGCAAGGTGGGTTTGTGTTTAATGGACTTTTCTCCATGTGTGCCGTTTGCGTTTGGTATCCATTTAAACTTTTGGTATGCACGTTGTCTTGTGGCAGTGAGTGCCACAGATTGATCTTGAGGTGTGGGAATCACCCCTCCTGAGATGTCAGGGAAGGCCAAGGCAGGAGCCATGTGTCCATTATGGACACTCTTTCCTCCTCCTGGCAATTTCCTACTGATTGGAAAACACCAGCAAGGTCTCCTTTGTTGCTTTATACTCACTTGTTCTTACCGTGAAGCGTGATGGGTGCGTGTGATGCCAGTGTGGTGCTGGCAGCAGGGACAAGCTGAAGCAGAAGGAAGGTAGCCATGTGCTCTCTGACTTGCCTTTTGAGCCTCTTGTCAGTTCTGGGCTTGGATCCGCCCACTTGGATTTCTCCTGTGAGGCACTTGTTGCAAAAATGTTAAGTTTTCTGAGACAGGATTGAGTGCAAAGACTGATTCTGAGGAGCCACAGAGCAGGTCCCTGGCTGCTTTTCTCCTGTGACCAAGGTGTAGACGTGTTCTGGGCTTTCTGCTGACTGGTCAGGGAAGTCTGGGGTGA
Organism: Gallinago jamesoni; assembly: GCA_025769975.1. NCBI lineage: Eukaryota > Metazoa > Chordata > Aves > Charadriiformes > Scolopacidae > Gallinago > Gallinago jamesoni. The sequence goes on from JAOQGH010000003.1 coordinate 9,243,708, forward strand.
TGTCTATCCAGTCTCTTGAGTGCCTCGCTTTACCCATTCCTGAGATGGAGAATTGCTTTTCTGACATTGGAGCGGTGGTGTGAACAGAAAGTCCTCTACTAGCATTTGTAGAACATTTTTAGGTGTTACAGGCTTATAAGTTATTATTGATTTTTACAGATACCTGCTTCATTTACTCCACCTTGCCCTCTTTGAGTGTTTGAGTCATACCTGTTATAAGCCACTCGTAGCGGATGTATGTCTTAAACAGCTCCTTCAGTCTGTGCTTCCTTCAGTAGGACTTGTGTCCCACCTGCCTTTGGTCTGGAAGAGAAGCAGAGGTTTTTAGAAGCTTTACGTGAGGCTTTTCACTGTGATTTCTCAACGTTTTTTTAATCCCCTTGATGTGGCCGATACTTTCAGGGTGCTGTTTTAACACTTGTAACCTGTTGCTGGGAGCAGTGTGCACATCGCAGCTTCGCGGGAGATAAGTTTTCTCTTAACATCTGATCTCTGCTCACACAACTAATAAAAGTTCAATCCTCCTTCTAGACATGTGGGAAATAATTCAAAACAAATTGCAGGAAGTTCCTGAACACCGATTCCAGGAAGAAGTCCAGCTGTGCCCCCCTGGCAGCGTTCAGAGATCGGTTGTTTCAGGTTCACTCTTTGAGATGATGAGGTGACCTGGGGGTGGATGAGTTTTGGGTCCTTACACGGTTTGGTGGACTCTGGGGCATGTTTTGAAAGGGACTGGGAAAAGTGAGGCCACGTCTGCTGTTGGTGGAAGTTGAGCTCTGAAGGGTGTGAAGAGGCATGGATTTGGCTGGGGAAACCTCCCCCTTTCCCCAGCCAACAGCAGAAAATAAAAATGTATGTTTGTGTTCTTTTCGGGGTGGTTCAGCAGTGCCCTTTTCTAAACAGCCCAAAATTAAACTCTGCCTAAAGATAGTACGCGTGGACTAGGACCAAAGGGAACACAATTCAATTGAAATCAAAACAATAAGCAATCTGGAGAAAAAGTAACATGTAAAGGAGTCCAAGCTGCGTCAGCTGCAAGGAAAAGGAAGAAAGTCTTGGGAAAAATAAACGCAGAGGCTGCCATGCCTGCTGCCAATTATAAATCTATTAATCAAAAACAATAAAAATGTCGGGCTTTTTTGGCCAGTTGCAACATGAAATGATTTATGGCTCCTCTAATAAATCTTGTACTTGAAGAGGAGGAATTCTGAGGGCAGAAAGACGCATTGCTTATTGCCACCTTATTAAAACCAGAGAGCAGGGCCCAGCTTCCTGGTCGGCACCTAGTAAATCCCCCTGCATCGTGCCAAGAAATTTCACATCCCTTTCTGTCTGGGGAGAGCCAGGCCTGTGGTGGGAGGTAGGATAGGGACAGAATGAGCTGATCCATGTGCCTCTTCGCTCTTTCCAGTGGGATAGACAAAACCATTCACAGGTTTATGTCTTGTCCAACTGCTTTTCATGCAAGGAGGTGGTGGTGTTTGAAAGCCATGGATGGACCTTCACAACTCATTGGTGAGAAAGACAAAGGTTATTTAACTGATAAATCTGGTGAGACGGCTTTTCCCAGTTTGTGTGTAGATGGGGACAGAGCTGGTGGTTTGCACCAGGCATCCCGTTCCTCGGATGAGCTTCCAGGCTGGGGTGGACATGGTATGGTGGTCACTAATCGTTGCTTTCCTATCTCACTGATGCGAGTGGTGAAAGCAGCCCCTGTCCCCAGGGCTTGCTGCTTTGTGGAACACAAGCTGCCTGCAGGAGTGAGCTGCATGCAAAGCTGTAGTCAGATAAATATGGTGTTTTTTCTCAGCGTGGCCACCTCTTTGGTCCTGAGCATAACATGGAGGTTTTGTGGCCGAGCACACAGTGCCATTCCCAGCACTGGCCTCTCTCTGCCATGTCCAGGCACTGCAGTGCCTTTTCCAAAGGATAACTTCAGGGGTCCTGGCTAGTATCTATTGAGAAAGAATTTGCTTTGGGTTGCTGAGTTGTCACCCAAAAATGTCACCTGTGCTACTGGAATGGTGGAACTAGGTGTATTGCTGGGCTGGGAACCCTGAAATGAAGAGCTGCACACTGGAGGGGATGCACAGGGTTGGGGAGGGCACAGGGTGCGGGTTGAATACCTGCAGTGGGGTCTCGCCTGGAATTTAAACCTGAATCCCAGATTTGTGACTCCTGTCGAGCAGTTCCTCGCATGGAGAGCACCTGAAAGCTTGTGTTTGGTCTTTCCCAGTCACTGACATGTGGTGCTGGACCTGATGGGTAACTGGGAGAGTTGCTTAAGCACAAGGGAAAACCCAGGCAGGGAGAGCGGGGTGGCAGGATGCCAGTGAAATCTGTATAAACAGGTAGCAAATACAACTAGACAGCAGATCTGTGCCCTCCAGAGGGGTTTCTGATGGGGCCAGCAATAAAAAAAAAAACCAAACTTAATTTATCCCTTGTGCTGATGAGGGCAGGTGTGGTCCCGTGGGGACCAGCAGAGCTCAGCTCTCTGGATTCAGGGCAGCGCCGGAGCCGGTCAGCTCTGCTCTCCCCCGGGTGTGAGCCCGGGGTGGGAAGCGTGGGTTGGAGAGGCCGTGGGGTGGCAGGTGGGAAAGGGAAACTGCGGGGAGCAGGGCCAGGATTCTTGGAAGTGATGGTTAGTAATAGAGGTTGCCAGGGATGCAGCTTGTGGGTAACTGAGTTATCTGCCCCTGTTTGTGTAATGGCCGTGTCTCGAGCGGGCTGTTCTGTAGCTGAGCGCCTGCCCCTGCTGCCTAATTCGGCAGGAGAAGGATGGTGCGTGTTTCCAGGGATGCTGCACCGTAGAATTTACCCTATCTGCGCTCTGTCCATACATGCCTTGTACAAATTACTCTGTTTTAAAGCTGTCATTATGGTAATGGACCCAATTGCTGTCTAGTAAAGCCATAAAATGTTTCCATCTGCCTGTGTGCTCCAGGCTCCTTAGCAAAGCTCATTACAACCAAAACCAGAGTTACTGCAGCCGGAGGTTTCCCCAGCGCAGCCGGGCGCAGGCAGGGAGCGGCTCCTGAGCATCCCTGGGGGTGTGGGCATCTCCAGAAAGCCCAGTCTCGCCAGGAATTACACCTTGTCCCACTGTGGGCACAGTCCTAGCAGGGGACCGTGCAGGATTTGGGAAGAGCTGGGAGCAGCATCCCCACAGAGCTGAGCTGGAGCGTGCTGCAAAGGGCTCCCGCCGCGCGGGTGATAGATCAGTGGGGGGATGCCAGACAGATTCCAGCCTCGTGTTTAATCCTTGCTTGCAACTAAGGAAGCCTGTAATCCTCTGGGAGGATACACTGGTCTATCCTGAAGTTGTTAAACCAACTATGAGCTTAGATGTGTCAAGCAATTGGCTTTGCACGAGTTTCCTGTTAACTTCCAAGAACTAGTAGCATCAGGCACCTAAAAATCACGGCAGCTGAACGCACAGCCATTCCTGCTCCCTCCCTGCTGGTCCCCGTTGGATGTTACTGGGCTGTCCCTGCAAGGGGCGGGGAAGCTCCCGGCAGAGAGAGGGGGTCCTTCTGCCTAAGCTGGATGGGGGTGGTGGAGGAGGGGACCCTTCCCATCTGTCTGCAGCCCTGCATGGGGATGTGTCTGAGCTTCGCTTTCCACAGCGTGGCCTGTAGAGTGTGGAGAGGGTTTAAAAATCACCAGGTTTGGGTATACTCTGCCTGGGAAGCCCAGACAGGTTCTTTCAGTGAGCAGTGGGGTGGGATTTAAGAAACCAACAAAAGAGAATTTTTCATGGCTTTGTTTTCTGAAGCCGCTGCAGCCGGTGGTGCAGCATCCGCTCATCCTCTGAAACCGCCTTCCCTTTGCCTTCAGCTTGTTCGCAGGTGTGGTCCCACGGATGGCAGCCATCAGCCTGGGAGGCTTCATCTTCCTGGGGACATACGAGAAGACTCGCCAGCTGCTGCTCTGACCCAGCCCAGTCCTGCCGGTGGCCACCGAAGAGCTGGAGAAGTCACTGAGCTGGAGGAGGAGTCCGCCCGCGAATGCAGCCTTCCTCCCGCCGAGCAGCTGTTCAGCCGGCTGAGAGCCGCTTTCACTGTTAAAGAAAAGTAAATCCTCCAATAATCCAATTTCCCAAACATGAAATTTTCCTGCATGGAAAGTGAGTGAGGTCACCGGGAGAGTCGTGCCAAAAAAGTAATGTTTGGGGGGTAAACAGCTAATTACGGTGGCTGAGAAAGGCGTTATTAGAACTCCTGCAGGGGAAATGTTTTGCAAACCTCCAGATCGTGGGCCGAGCGGGGAGGCTGAAATAAAGCGAGTTTTCATAATTCGGTGGCACCTGCCTCATAACACAGGGAGGGTTTCTCTGGTCGGGGAAGGGGCCGATAGAGTTACAGCCTGCTGCCCTCCAACAGCTCCGAAAGTATTCCAGGTTGGGAGAGCTCTCTGTAAGAGACAATAATCCATTTGTTTCTGATTTGAGCCGTATTTGTGAAAGTTTATATTCCTGTTTATACCTACAGGTGCTCGGCAAGCATTCCTGTGTGGTAGCCAGTGCAGCTTTATTAATCAGACTCACGTTTCTCCAGTAAAAGCCTGGGCTTGTATTATTTTACAGCTGTGCTTGAGCAAAGACGTGCGGCTCTGCCTTCTTTTGGTCTTCTTCCCTCAGCGGCCGAAGGAGCCGGGAGGTTGGAAATGCTGCAGCCCAGGAGGGAGGCCGGGATGGCAGGGAGAGCACACGAGTGCTCCTGCCGATGGATGGATGGATCCTGGGGGCTCTCCGGGGGCTGCTGGCAGACAGAGCAAAGCTCTGCTCTTGCTCTCATGTGGAGGAGCTGTGGTGGCCAAAAACCAGTGCAAGGGTGAGCTCGGTGACAAGGCCTTATTGAAATTACTCAATTAAAATTATCACCAGGGTCTGGAAGGGGGGAAACGGGCTGAGTTTACGCCAGCAGCTCGGTTACCTGGTGGAATGGTTAGATGTGGAGGGTGTTTGCACGGGGACGCCCAGGCGGGCAAAGCTGAGCTGCGGCACCGAGGACCCGTCGGTGGGTGAGAGGGACCGGGGCAGGCGGTGGCAGGTCACAGGCTGAGAGACCCTTCACGCATCGAGGGTGAGGAGGTGGGTGCTGGCACTCGGTGGATGGTGAGTGCCCGTGGTCAGGCTCAAGCGTGGGTCAGAGCCTGGCCTGTGTAGCCGTAGTGGCCATCAGCGTCGAACCTGTGGTGACGTGCTCCCCTGGGCTGCTCTAATTTAACATTGAGGTTGTTCTCCTCATTAAGGAAGACACGGGTGTAGGCAGTCAGCAGGGCCAGGGAGGTGGTTCTGTCCCTCTGCTCTGCTCTGGTGAGACCCCCACCTGGAGCACTGCGTCCAGCTCTGGGGCCTCAGCACGGGAAGGACATGGACCTGTTGGAGTGGGTCCGGAAGAGGCCACAAAAATGATCGGAGGGCTGGAGCACCTCTGCTGTGAGGACAGGGTGAGGGAGTTGAGGTTGTTGAGCCTGGAGAAGGCTTCAGGGAGATCTTACAGCCCCTTCCAGTACCTAAAGGGGGCTACAGGAAAGATGGGTAAAGACATTTTAGCAGAGCCTGTTGTGATAGAACAAGGGGTAATGGTTTTCAACTAAAACAATCTATGGTAGATTCAGACTAGGTATAAGGAAGAAATTTTTTTACGGCGATGGTAGTGAAACACTGGCACAGGTTGCCTAGGGAGGTGGTGGATGCCCCATCCCTGGAAACATTCAAGGCCAGGTTGGACAGGGCTCTGAGCAACCTGATCTAGTTGAAGATGCCCCTGCTCATGGCAGGGGAGGTTGGACTAGATGGCCTTTAAAGGTCCCTTCCAACCCAAACTGTTCTATGATCCTATGAGTTTGGAGTGAAGGAGAACAAGTGCCAGCCCGGGGTTGTGTGTGAAGGCCTGGGGGGGCTGGTACAAAGCCTGAGCCCCTGCCCAGAGGCCAGGCTGCTGCTCGGGCACAAGCTCACTACGGCTGGAGGTTTTACTAAACCGCTGGCATCCTATGACATAGTAATAAGACTTTCTTTTTTTTTTTTTTTTTGAGGCCAAAACTTAGAAAATAATTGGCAAACAAGTAAAACATACAGAACAAAGGACATAATTCTTAAAAATAATCTTCAATTAAAATGGGGAGTTTCGGCCAAGTCCCGAATTGGCTGGTTAATTCTACCCGGTCCCACGGCATGGTGTAGCAGCGCTTCCTGCCGCTTTTAAGGTTTGTCTCTTTTCTGAAGAGCAGAACAAATTTTAAGGGCTCTGGGGGGATGGGGGAGGGAGGGCAGGGAGATTTATTACTCTGTCTTAAAAAGCTAACTTATATTTTCTGTTAAAGCTCTTTAACATGATGAGAGGGTTAGCCCTGCAGTTGGTGCATTTAATTACATGAGCTGAAAATAATCATGCCTCGTAAGTCATTGTGGCCAAATGCTGGATTTTTGTTAGGGGTTTTTTTTGGTTGGTTTTTTTTTTACTTAATATTTGCATAATCAGTTTTTGTCATCACCAGTTGTTTTTTTTTTTTAATTGAAAAAAAAACTAAACCCAACCAACCAGCCACATTGTTTTAGCCAACCCAAAGTGGGGCTGAGACACGGACCCCAAGTGCCTCTTCCCCTCCGTGTGTGCTGATGGACGGGCTCCGCACCCCGGATCTCCACAGGAAGGATGAGGTGACCCCGGAACAGCACCAGGGAGGTGAGAGCCTGTGGCCAGGGTGGTTCTACACACACCGATTTGTCTAATCCTGCTGAAAATGACACTTTTAGTTATGGGACTGGGGGAGGAAAAAATGTAAAAATGTGTTTGTTTTTCCCCTCCTGCATGTTTGCTTTAAGGTTCAGTGAAATTTCATTTCAAGTTTACTGAAACTTAAAAAAAATAATTTTATTCCATTACTTGGCTAATGTGGAATAAAAAAAAAAAAAATCAGTCTCAGACCAGGCACCAGCCTCTTAAAGGCTCTGTCTTTTCTTTTAAAATATTTTAAAGTATTTCAACTCCTACGTGTGTTAAGGGGGTTATCAGAGTAGTCTCAGAAAATCTGCCCAGAGTTGTAATGTTGAGGAGGAAATGCTTTATTTTTTTTTTTAAATATACAGAAACTGACTTGGGATTTTTTTTAGTTAAAGCAAGAATTCCAGCTTATCTCCAGCATGGAATTTCCACCCAGGGTGGGGTTGGGGTTTGAGAAAGCCAGAGGTGCTCAGCACTGCAGCTGAGCCTGCTGCTCTCCTGGCCCTTTTCCTTCCGTACCTCCACACAGCACACACCCCCTCTGCTCCCTCCCAGGGCCAAGAGAAGGCACTTGCCAGACACTCAAGCACGTTGATATATTAGAAATGTATTTCTTACGAGTTCCTTATTGTACCTTTCAATACAGCCCCCCAGATTCCACCCCACCCGCGAGTCAGGCTGCCAGAGTTTCCTTCTGATCTGTAAGTATCCCACGTTAAAGCTGTGGGTCTAATTTCAGGATATTTTGGCAGCCGGCCTGCGTTTTCATCAGAAAAAGACAGAAAAGAGGATAGCAATGGATTAGAATTTTATTTAATTTTAAACTGAAACTCCCAAAAGCTCACTCTCAACAAAACAGCTGTAATATTATAAATGAACCTTTATTAAAGACACTTCAATGCCGTTTGTTAGACACTTCAATATCTTACATGTTTTTCAATGTACAACATTGTACCAAATTTTCTAATAAATAAATAACTTTGTACACAAAAGTAATACTTCCTCTTTCACATTGCCTCTTAGAAGCAGCAAATTCACATATTTAGTGGAAGTCATAACATTAGGCAGTTAACTTTATTCAGAAACATCGTTTTCAAATGTTAATGTGGCAAATCTGCTTTGTATCTGCAATGGTGATGACATTTCCGCCAGCAAAATGAGTCAATTCAATCATTCCCTGTCTTCCCCGTGTCCCCGGTTCCACCTGGCGAGTCAGTCCTGCAGCACGCTCTTCCCTTGAGTAAAGGGGAAAAAAAAATCACGCTCGGTTTATCTTTTTTTTTTTTTTCCTAACATCCATTTCCTTTGCTTTGAATGAAGTTGGCACTCGACATAATTCGCCACCTGTCTCAAAGTGCAAACGTGTCCATGGTGAGGAACCGATACGGACAGGTACGAGGAATTATGCCTCCCAGCTTCACCTGGACAGACACCAGGGAAACTCGCCATCGGCTACCGGGCAACAGACCTTCCCTCACCGGAGGTCGGTGGCTCCTCAAGGTAAGGCTTTGCATCAAGGTGGCTCCTGGAGGTCATGCCAACCAGGAGGCCATAGCACTCGGGCAGATCCCTAAGGGGTGGATCTGAACAGAAAAATTAAACGTTTCTGCCCTTATTTCCGTAATTATTTTGAGCCACAGTGTCAGCAAAGGTGGGTTTCCACCAGACTCGGCTTCAGTGGAACTGGCATTTGAGTTGCTCCTAAAGAAAAAAAGTAACACCCCCCCCCCCCAACCCCGAATAAATCTTCCCCCCCAGAGTAGTCATCACCAGAGTCAGCAACCTCATGTTAGCAGAACTCAAATTACAAATAACTGGAAGGGAGTCCTCCATCCACAGGTACCAACACCAACAGAAAGCAGCCTCTCTATAAATAAAAAGCATCAGAGTGAAGTTAGAAGTGACAAAGATCTGTTTGACCAATGTGGGTTATTTCTTTTCCCCCTCCGTTCATGGATGAACTTAAAAGACCACATTAAAAAATGCTCAGGACGTTTCCATTTAACAGAGCACTTTCAACCGTAAACAGAAGAGTTTGGCTGCAGGTGGGGGTGATGGTGCTCAACGAGAAAGCGCAATTATTGTGTTGCAGGGAAAAAAAAATAGTTATAAGTATCAGATGAATTAAGGGCGCAGCTGTCAGCTCAGCAGCGTGAGTTTAGTTTTGTTGTCAAAACAGCTCTATGGTTTCAAAAACAGCTCTATGGTTTCAAAAACAGCTCTATGGTTTCAACCCTCCCCCCGGCAACAGATGTATTTTTTGAGGGGTTGTGAAAATGCATTATCCAGGGCTGGGCTGCGCATCGTTACATCCTTACACGCACCTTCTACAGGTAAAGCTGCTTCCCTTTGGGAGGGGAAATGCCCACGATTGGGGCTGTAGGTGATCGGTGCCGTGACAGCCTCTGGGGGCAGGTAACGCCTCCCGCTGCGGTGGTTTTTGAGCGGGGCAATATATGAGACCACCCCACGGCTTCCTGCGTGGATTACTTTACTTATTTTGGTAACGAGTGCTCGCTAATGACGACAGCCTTTTTGTCTGGTTGGTGCGGGGCTCCGCGCTGTTGCGGAATTATTTAGTGCCTCTTTGTGTGGTCCGCTCTGACATCACACAGTCACGGTTCAAATCCTCATTTTTATGCAGTTTTGAAAAGTAATGGAATTTAAGTTCTTCCACCAACAGGAAAAAAAAAATCAGGTTGCTATGTTAATTTCTCACTGCGTGGTTTTATTTCCTATAAACTTCATTTCAAACAGATGAAGATCTCTATTTAAATGTGTTAAGTGCAATAAATTTCAAAGGGGAAGAAGGAAATCTGGGCTAAGTAACCCAATTGATACTTGATTTAAAGGAACTTCCGTTGAAGAGAGGACAATCCCTTTGCAACAGTCTGGCTTTTTAAAGTTCTGCTTACGCATTTAAGGCACCAGAATTATTTCGCTCACAAAGTTTAACAGCAACCTGATACTGAAAACAAATATTGCCAAAATTGTAAAATTTCACTCAGTTTTCCATGCACTAAAGATTAAAATAGCCTCTGTAAAAGATATATATATATTTGTATATATATATATTTATATATGAAAACTCTTATGTACAATTGTATCAAATACTTTTCTCTTTACACAATAATCCCTTGCATTTATGTGCTTCATATGCAAGACAACTTTTGAACGCTTCATACTTCTCAGGGAAGTTTTAAACTATGTACAAACGGATGACGCTCGAACAGGATTGTGTTCCCCATACAAGCTTGTTTCTCATACCTCAGCTGTTCGCCTTTGGCAGGCCGTCAGTTCAAGATTTGAGGTAGAAGTAAGTAGCCTATATACTCTGTGCAAAAAAAAAAAAAAAAAACCTTAGAAAAAAAATAATAATAGCGTGTTTTGTTAATTTGCACATGGCAGCCTGTCCTCTCAGTCCAGCGATCTGTTGGGTGGCTTCAGCTCGTGAAGGGCGTCGCGGGGCTTGGGTGGGCAGCCGTTGGACAGGAGAGCTCGCTTCACCTCCCCTTCGCTCTGCAAATCCAGTAGCGTCGGGGCCGTTTCGGGCAGCACGTTCAGTTGCTTTAGTGACCCTCCTGCCGCTGAGGCTCTCACCAAATTAAGGTTGTTGAGCTCTGAAGGCTTTGCTGCTGGTGGTGAAGAGCCTGCAAAAGACCCAAGAGGCAGCACGGTGAGCTCACCCCTCAGCCTGACAGTGCCTCTCGGGAAACCAGCCCCCCCGCCACCACCAGTCATGCCATACAGCCAGTTAAAAAAGCTGATGGGAGAAAACAGGGCTCTGATAGAACCCTGATGGTATTTTATTACAGCTGGGGAGAAAAAGACACCCCCGAGGAGACACCTACCGTGTTGATCTGCCAGCAGCGGGCTGGTGGTGCTCACGGGTCTTATTCTGTCGTGGTTGCTGGGGTAAAGGGTCCCGTCTGTTTCCACCCTCTTGCCGCCGGCAATCCCGTTGCAAGGCTGAGGATGAAGAAGGCTGGTGCCTGCACCCCTCTTCCTGCTCCGTTCCTTGCTGCTCAGTGCGTTTGGGTAGGCGTTATCCCCAGGCTGAAGGCTCTGGGAGTAGTACTCCCCCTCCCGGGGGTAAATGCGGACGCTGATGCTGTCGGTGCTGCCGCTGCAGTCTGCGCACACAACCGGGAGGCCGTAGCCTGCGCGGGAGGAAGGGAAACGGAAAACGGGGGAAGATGAACCAGCTGGAAGTTGTCAGCGCTGAAGCACACAAGGTGCGGAAGGAAAAGGCAGGTCTGTTTAGTTCATCTGTCCCCCGGCAGTGTGGGAATCGCTCGCTGCAGAATATGGACATTTCTTGCTTGAATACCTGTGTTTTTCAGAATTCTGTAGCTACCGCTAAAGGTAGTTCCAATTAACAGGGTTAGTTGGTTGGGCCTTTTTACTCCAAAGAAGTTGTGGCTTCCTTTTTTCTAATAAATAAATAATGCATTTATTTCCTTTTCCAGTCTTTCTATTCAGGGTAGAAATAGAAAGTGGATCTTTCCTGTACCTGCTTTAAAATACAGTTACCGTCTTATTTTTGTGCTGCTACTTTAGAGGGATCACTGTCAACTCACACGGGTATCTCAAGGTCTGTCATTACTGCTAGGGGCAGGACCAGATGCACAGAATTCAAAGGAGCAAGCAGGAAGGAGTTTCCAAATCTTGAAAGTTAATTTCCTTAGTGCTCTCCACAACTTTCCATTATTAAACTTTACAGTTTTCTCCTGGAGAGAAAATTTCTTTTGCTGGCTGTTTTTCTGTGGATGTTACAATACAGCACGAGAACAGAAAACACATCCTAAAAATAGAAACCTGGGAGTGTAACACCCAAGAAATTGGCAAAGCGCAGAGGCAGGTGCAGTGCCCGAAACAACCTTTACATTTTGAAAATAAAAAAAAAAAAAAAAAAGCTGAGCTTTGAAGTTGACAGCCCCTTTAAAGCACCATGAAAAATTTTAACACCTTCAGTCTGAAAGGGCTCTCATGTTTTAGGAGCAGCTCAAATCAAATTACTGATCAGCCAGCTGCAAGGAAAGGCAATGGGGACCTTTGGAGTGCCTCTTGCTGATGGTTCCTCCAATTCGAACTCTCCAGGTTTGATAGAGGATCAAAGCAAACAGGAGAAAGTAAATTTACTGTGCTCACACCTGAGAATCATTCTGGGCTTTTTGCTGGTATTTCTTTTTTTTTTTTTCTGAAGATAAAAATTTCTTGTCTTAATGCTCTCTGACTTGGAGGCTTTCTGATCTGTACAAACACAAAATACCTTTCCAGATTAATGGGTTTTGTACCTGTCTTATCTGGAACGAGCATTCCATCAGCCGTGTCTTCGGTTTTCCAAGTGTCTTTATTATAGCCGATACACAGCTTGGGCTGCCTGCATCCTACCGCGGGAGCTTCAACATCTGGACACCTTCCAGCATCAGCCTGACACATACCTGCAACAAAGGAAGCATCTGGTTAAAGATTACAACCATCTGCTCTCGGTTAAATGACTTGTTAGTCTTATTTCTAATGGAAAAGCTGCGAAAGGGAAAAAAAATAGCAATGGAGATAATTTCAAGCTAAAGTTTAACAGAGTAAATGCTGTGCAATCTCAGGAGAATCTTAGTTCAGAACACTTAACTTTTCCTTTCTAACGTGCCGTGTTTCAATACTGTAAAATCCCAACGTTTACTTTCGAAGCCTGAAGGCAGGGACGGGCAATGCTAATGTATTTTCTAGTAGAGCTTAACTGTAGGTAACTCTGGTGCCAAAACACTAATCCAAAATTAGCAAAAAAATAGTCCTTAGGGCCTGACTGAGCAGTTTCCGAAGCAGCCTGCTGGTATTGCTGGGAGAGGACAGCTTTGTGAAGTGAAAGACAGATCCTTGTTCTGTGTAAACGCAGTAGCTGGAGAATTACCTTATGAAGATCTTTCAGATAACTCCTGACAAGCACAGAGGTACTTTGCGCCTGTGATTCCTACCTCCTCGTATCACGTTCAGATAGAGCATTACAGGAGAAATAATTAAACGGGTTCTCACCGTTGCTGTCTATGTGCCCGTTGGGCTGTTGGGTATCGACTCTGACGACTGCTTCCTGTCGGTCAGAAAGTGTCCCTTGTGAGGACAAGTAGCTGGGGACATCAGGAGGCACGATGGTCTCATCTGGAGCAATGGGAGCACAGAAATGTCAGTTCCTAGTAAGATATAAAGGCTTCTGTTTTCAAAGGCATGTAAAATCTCATTTTCAAGAGGGATTTGGGACCAGATCTGTTACTGGCATTTTCTGTAGATGCAATGGAAACTGAACTCTGTTCCCCTTGGAAGCCCCACTCCTGATTTTTCTAAGCTTAAAGCTGTGAGATACAGTGCCAATAAAGTAATTTTGAGTATTGACCATGCCAAATGGAAACACATGGTAGGTGGAGGTGGAACTGTCTCTTCAGAGCAATTAAATCCTCCCTTTTCCCCTGAAAATCAGAGTCCTTCATTTGACTCAAGTCCTTTCTCTCCCAAAGTCATTAGTAAAAGACTCTGGAGAAAAGGGTCTTCACTTAGCTTAAGCAGGGAAGTAAGTCTCAGCCCCCTTTGCTATCCTTGGCTCTGTCTGTCTTATATCAGGCAATTTCAGTCTCCCTTGTCACACAAAGCCAAGTGAAACTCAGTTATGCCAGGTATGAAGCCCTAGATTTTCAGGACTGAAAAAAAGGGGGAAAAAAATCCCACTGTCACATCACACTGGTGATATAGTATCCAAGACTTCCCACCAGCCTGGGTCTTTAAAATCCTGCATCATTCTATATCTAAAGATAAGCGTAACATGGGAAGGCCGCAAATCCCAGCAGGGTGGGGGACACCTTAGGCTGGTTCTTCCATAGATCTGTTCAGAGGCTGGATAACCTTGAGGGCAGGAGAGTTTCTTCTCGCTGCAATACTTATTTCAGCACCAAATTACCCTCTGAATATTAGGAGGAAGCAATAAACACTACTTCTTCCCCTAAAAAGTGAGGGACACCCCTCATCAGCAGGGCTGTAACAGCTCTTACAGGCAATGTGGAAAAAGGAATTCCAGCTTCAAAGTCTAACTTTTTCAAGTTCTGAATACAAAGTCTTTGAAAATACAGATTCCCAAGAAGTCAGACAGGTTCCCAGCACCACGGTCATAATCCAGACTGTCTCAAGAGTTATCATTTATGGTCATGGAAAATCAAAGCGAAGCAATGGCTGAAACTACTGCCAAGTGGAAAAGACCTTTCTGAAGAGCAAGCCAAGGGGAGAAGCGCAGCTCTGAACATGCTTCAACAGCGAGTGAAAGCTGGTTCCAGCTTTGTGAGCCAAGAGAACCACTGAGATAAGCCAACTGCTGTTGCAGCATGACTGTGTGGCCACCTGACGTGCGGATTCAGCCTCGGCGGGACGTCTGACAGCAGAAAAGTTCAGAGAAAGCCTTAGCAAGAGACAAGAGGTACCTGTGTTGGTGACGCTGTATTCTTCACTTTTCTTCCTGGTTTGGTAGATGATGCAGACCCAGACCAGAGAGGTCAGGACGATGCTGCACACCACGGCAATGGTGATGATGCCCACGGTGGTACGGTCCTTTCTACAGCCGAGAGACTGTAAGATGCTCACATGGCTGTGCGCGCGCTCTGTCCCCAGGGTGTTGGACATCTCACAGGTGTATTTCCCAGCGTCCTCCAAGACAACATTCCTAACGATCAGCAGCTGGTTGCCGGAGGTAAAGTGATGCCTTTCTGTCACGATCAGGGGCTGGTCACCTTTCAGCCAGGTAATACGAGGAGGTGGGCTCCCTGTGGCTTTGCACTGAAGAGCCACAGTCTCACCTACAGACACTACATGGTCTTCCAGTGGATGAATCAAAGATGGTGTCTCTGCAGGGGAATAAACACAGAAATGTAACAACAGATTTTTACTTTTTTAACAGTATTGAACATAACTGATGTTCCTGCAGCTGAATCTACAGCAACACAGTACACGGCCAGGAGCACAGCAGCTGCAAACCACATCAGATCTAACAATCACAACCAAGGCCTTCCCACAGCCCAGTTTGGTGTTAGTCTTCCCACCAAGGAAATCCTCGAGGACAAGGGGCAATGGCTGACACACATCAATTATTTCGTAGGGCAAAAGAGATGGAGTACAATTTCCTTTTGAAGTCCTTTTCCCAGCCAGCAAATAGAGTGGTTGGAGGGGCTTCCTTGGCACAAGCGGAAAAGCAACTTAAGGCTCCGTCTCTTAATTAGCATCGTATTTTTCATTAGTGAAATACAGCATAAAAGAAGGAAACAAGACTAATGCAGAGCACTGCCCCTTTGTCCTTTGCCTGCTGAAGAGCAATCCCTTCCAGTTCCCACTTCCAGACCATGCAGTCCCTTGGGGCACTAACGTGTCTTACCCAGTACGGTCAGGGTGGCATTTGCAAGCACCGACCCCGCAGAGTTCTGCGCCGTGCAGCTGTAGACGCCCATGTCTTCGATCTTCACATCCGTAATGAAGAAGACATCGTCGTCAGGCATGACGTGCATGCGGCGTTCCCGGGCCGCGGGGAAGTCCGTGCCCCCGTCTTTCTGCCAGGCGATTTGTGGGGTGGGGTGTCCCTCAGCCGCACACTCCAGCCGCGCCGTTGTCCCCGTCCGGCTGGTGATGTCATGAGGAGTTTTGATAAAGGAGGGCAACACTGATAAAGAGAATCAAGGAAAAGGGATGAGCAATTCCATGGTGAAAACACCATCTTCTGGGCAGTTCTAACAGTCTTCCTTCCTAGGTAGAACACACTAACCCTGTGTTTCCACTGCACGCCCCTCTGCAGTGTCCAAGCCCCACCCCAGTCAGGATCAGTAGAGCTGGCATCAAAGCTAATTTTCTTCTGTGGTTAACCTGGAAGGAAACCCTGTTATCTCTCCCACAGAAAACTTTCAATCACCACTGCCCCTCTTCTTTGTATCCTTTTGTATTCTCATTTGCCCGTTGTGTTGGGCAAAGACTCTACCAGAACAGCCAAAGAGAGGCATCTGAAGCCATTAAGAATGTGCTGAAATGGATGGCAGCCACCACAAACCTGGCTTGTGCTCCTCACATGGCACTTCTCAGCATCCACTGAGATGCAAGCGGCTGGTATGAAGGGGTTAATTTCTTCTCACCATGATGAATGGACTCTCTGAAGTAACTGACCACCAAAAATGGGTCCCAGAGGACTGTACCAGCTCAGGCTGAGGAAAGGAATGAGAAAGCAGCTTCCTACTCACCATTAACAGTGAGTCGGGCCTTGTTGGAGTAGGTAGAGCCAAAGTGGTTGGTGATGATACACTGGTAACGCCCTTCATGGGTGAAGGTGACGTGGCGGAGGTGCAGAATGGTGGTGTACTCCATCACCTCGCCATCTTTTGCCCGCACGTGGGCGAAGTTCTCGATCTCTGCGTTGTGCAGCATCTCGTTGTCTTTCTTCCACGCAAACATCATGGGGGAGCTGCTACTGCTGGCGGCCGAGCAAGTGAAACGGATGTCCTTCCCAAGGACAGCCACTGTGGTCTCAGGCTGGATGATGATCTGCGGCTTGGGGAAATCATCTAAGAGAAAACAGCAGACATGGTTAGTTCTGGACTATGGGGAAAGACTGGAGCAAGCAGAGATGAAAAGAGAAATAAGCAGTGTGTAAGTGGAAGACATTATTGCGCATCTGCTTCTACATCCACTCTTGTCTACACCAGGAGAGCAGCTTCTTGCTGCAAAGCACTCCCCAGTCCAGACTGGCTTTATAGTGCAGATGGGCCATGCACAACTCCTCTGAGTGGCTGGTCTAAGCCAGGACTCCTGTTCCTCAGGCTCCTTCTGTAGCCAGTTCACTGAGATGGTCACTTTGTGACCTCAAACACTTACGAGATGCCCAGCTCTCTTCACCAACGTAGCTCAACCTCAGAAAGATACTATGGTCTAAAGAAAATATCCTTCCTTGTACAGCCCATACATGAAGTGCAACACTGAATTTGAAACTTCAGCTCCAGGCCTGCATGAGCATCAAGCAGGAGAACACTTAAAGGGCTGCAAATGCCACCTCTAGGGATAAGTGCTCAGGATGAAGGTGACTGCAGCACGTGCTGTCAAAGCAGAAGCAGCTGTATTTGCCTGTCACCCGTCTGGGGTGGAAAGCTTTGCACACTCTTCTCTGCGCTGAAGATTGTTGGTTTTAGCAAGGTTCCAAGCAGATTAATTTATTAGATTTCTACAAATGGTGTAATTTAATATTTGACTAAGGTTTAATTAAACAGCCAGGCCTCTGGAACCAGGAGTACTAGTGCCTGGAGGACTTGGCAGGCATCGGAGAACCAAAGCTGTCTTCGCTTTGTGATGTTGCTGTGGGGATGGAGCCTTCACGATCTCTTCTTCCAGATGAACGCAGCAAGCCTCCCAGACTGGCTCAGAGGCCACCTAGGCAGAGCCCTTCCACTCTGGGATCAAGAGGGACATGGGACAGCAGCTGGAACAAAGCTTTTGTTCCACATTCAATGCAAGTTGTGCATTCAACTTAGTTAAATAGTGTTTTCCAAAGCTCATTTTTCCTTCATCAAACAACCATGTGCAGCTCCACCCAGGATCCACGCTGGTTGGCTCCACACCATGGGGTTTGGCTCACCAAACCAGGCCTTTATTTTGCCCCAAAGCTGGATGCGATGCATGAGCACTTTGGCCTCCTCTGATCATTTACATTTCTTTTCCTTACGAGAGAGGTGGTAGATGTTTGCCTGTGCTGGGTATTAAGTAAAGCTGTTTGCAACCACACCTCGGGTGCAGAGTCAGCTGCGGTGTTTGAGTGGCACAACAGCAGTAGGTGCTGCTTAGAAGAAAAAACAACCATAGGAGAAAAAAAAAGATTATAATGCAACTGTTAACTGTCGGTTGGTTCATGTGTAATGCCTTACTGGCCCATAAAAAGGAGCCGTGAAGGAGAGATTCTTCACTGCCTTTTTTTTAACATTTCCAAGAGGGAGAGAAGATGAAGAAGCTCAGAACACTGCAGGGTGACAAAAACGATAGCTGCAGTCTCAGCAGTATCAAACTGAGAGGACAGGGGCAGTCTCATTTGGAAGTGGAACAAGCATTAGTCCCTTTTGATTTAATACTCAGGGAGCCCTGTAAAGAATACGCTAGATGCAAGCAATGCGCTGTGTGGTTTTGGTGGGAAATAAATTGTAGCCAATGACAAATTTTTAAAATGCAGGCTTGGGCTTCCTTTGATCCCATTGAATAACAAAACAAAACAGAAACCCTCTCATAATAACATGCTAGTAGCCAAAAGAAAACGTTCCCAAGTGAGTCCTACCCTTCATACAATCTCAAAACACACAGGCAAGACTTACCACACACAAAACTTTCTGGCAGGATGGCAAAAATGCTCTTGCTTTTTAGTGACTCAGGATGGGCGCAGGTGGCCACCACAAAGGATTGCAGCTCTTTCTCAACTAACCACTGGGGCAACCATTTCAGCTGGCAATCGCAGAGGAAGCTGTCGCTGTTTATGTGGCTGCAGGGAAACAAAACCAACACAAGCCTGCTGTGAGTCCCGCGCAGAGAGGAGGCTGGAAAGCCCACAGCCCTTTCGTGTTAAACGCATTCCTCCCTCCCCCCCCCCAGCATGGGTGGAAGGAAATAAAGGACTGCAGGGTTGTCCTCAAGGCACTAACGATGTTAAATATGTAACACATTTAAACAGCATTTCGTCTCCACATAGAGCATCCCACTCCTGTGCTCCAGTGACACTCCCCAGCACCTTGTATTTATTAACCAACTTCCAGAGGGATCCCCAGGAACAGAGGAGCAAGGCCATCCCTGTCTTAAGTGAGAGAAACCAAGGCAGATCATCTACAAAGGAGACACAAGTCAATGGCACAGCCCGTCCTGCTCCCATTTCTCGTATCTAATTACCACTTGTGTTTCTTCTCTGGCTCTGTGGTTTGAGCATCTTTGGTGGGGAACTGAATTCAGGACTTAATTACCAAACAGTGAGAGGATGCCAAGTTCCCACTGTGAGACCCCGAGTTCCCTCAGTGGCCAACAGAAGAGGAGTAAGTGGAGAGGCCCCTGCCTGCACTCCATAAGGTACAGGTTCACACACCAGGGATAAGAGGTGCAGCTGATGTTGAGTTTACTGATTAACAGAAGCAGTAGAAGAGAAATGACCACAGACACACAGACATTTGTGTAAACCCAATACAAACAGTAGTTAGTTTGGAAAGCAGAACACAAAACCATTTCTCAGCATCCTAACAGTAACTCAGCACCTTGTTAAGAAAAGAGCTGTGAAAAAGGGGCAAATAAAAGAGAAGCCTCAGGAATTTTTAATTTTTTTTTAAAATATTCTGGGCCAAACTGTGTCTCAGCATAGCTCTCACAGCAGAGGCCAGTGAAGAACTGCAAGTTTACATCAACAGGGAGTTCAGACTTTAGTCTGTTTTGGTTCAAGATCTTAGGAAAACCCAGTCTGATCCCTCAAATCAAATGTGAAGATGTCTCAGAGACTGGGAAAATGGCACTGGACAGAGAAGTCCTGTCCTGCAATACTGCACGTTGTGCAAGAGCACAGCAGAATCCCAACTCCAGCACTGCGTTGTAAGAAAATGAAATTTTCCATTTTTCTATCTGATAACCTCGGGACATCCTGAAGTCTGAAACTTACCAGGAAAAGGGAAAAGAAATGGAGTGGCGAGGGAGGGAATGAGGGACCATATGGATCTGATTTTCCAAAGCTGTCCAATTTGTTGTCCTAAAAAGATGTGTAGCCCCTAATATACAGGATGGCATGAACGCTCCTGGCTAATGGGGACAGGTAAGAGAAACCCTTAGTATTTAAGACTTCAGTACAATGCATTCTGCATGTGCATGTACACGTATGAGTAGCTATTCTTTAATAAAATCAATCTTTCACCTCCGTTTTGTTTCAAGAGCCAGTGCAAAAGTAAGATGGTTAAACAAACAACAGACAGGCAACGTTTAACTTATTCATCCCCCAGTCACTGGTATTAAAGATCATTGCTAACAGCAACCGTCCAATGCCTACTTCCAAGATCAGGAAGAAGGATCTGAACCTGCCCAAATACCAAATACCTGATTCCTTATTCCAGAGGCATTGCACTACTCCAGAGTGTAGCAATGCACTGACAGTGGATTAAATATTTATGGAGAAGAAGAGAAAGGAAACCAGGCAAGACTGGAAACAGTGTCTGATAACAGTGCAGAGCCCTGGCCTGGAGCACAAGCAGCAGCTCTGATAACACATCCGTATTTTTACACCAGAAGGCTGGATGACAAGTGGATGGAGTTCAAATGGTGCTTATCACTGAAATGTCAGTGCTGTATGCGAACCCTAAACATAGGTACAGCAAAGGAGCAGATGGGCCACTGGGAATTAAATCAGTGGCAGCATGAGAAGGAGAGATGCCTAACAGGACCAGGGCTGGACTTCCTGAGTGGAGATGAATAATTGCACAGATGTGAACCTGCTGAAAGAACCTGTTCCAATGATCTAATTTCACTCACTATTAAATGCAAGATGTTCCCGTGAAAACTACTCATGTGTAAAAATACCCTGCAGAGGAGGACAGAAGGGGGAAGGAAATAAATGAGTGGTAACGTGAATAATACGCCGTTGGAAACAACGTGCTACTTCTCACGTCCAGAGCAAGAAGGATCCCTGCCTCCTTAATGGTGTGTACAGGCCAATTACTTACAGCTGCCGCAGGCTCTTCATCTTAGCAAAAGCATCTGCTTGAACGGAGCGGATGGCGTTATCCCCCAGGTTCCTGCAGAACACAAGGAAAGGCAACGTGAGCAAAAGGGATGCTACGGCTGTGACAAAGTCTCTCCATATTTAAGCAATGACTCCAGTAGTGGGTGATTTGGTAGCTCCTTGTTAAGGCCACGTGCACTTGCAGCTTATAGAAATGGTTTTCCACAAAACACTTTAATACTATTACCAAACAACAGCCAACCAACAAAAATTAGGCGAATAAATAACTAAGTCAT
The DNA here is from genome assembly GCA_025769975.1 of Gallinago jamesoni. Classification (NCBI taxonomy): domain Eukaryota; kingdom Metazoa; phylum Chordata; class Aves; order Charadriiformes; family Scolopacidae; genus Gallinago; species Gallinago jamesoni. Next base: position 9,264,467 of record JAOQGH010000003.1, read on the forward strand.
TCCGTACCCCATCTTCTCACTACACTTTCTCAGTCTCAGCTACCTCTACCATCCATAGCTCAGAAATTCCTCAGCCCCCTCAACAACCAAAGATAGTCAGGAATGTCAGATCCCAGGCTAGACCTTCAGCAAACATAAAGAAAGCAAATACTTGCACTAAAGGGCATCTGAGAAGTTATTTAAAAGTTACTTTGAGAGGATACTATTGTGTTCGAAAAACATTGCAACGTTTCCAAAAGAAGGTTTCTTAAAAGCTTCCCTCACAGCTATTGCTAATTAAAAACTTCACTTTTCCTCTGAAAAAGGACAGCGTCAGACTTAGGGCTTAAGTTTACCAAGTGAAGCGTTGGACAGACAAGCACTGCTTGCAGAGGAAAATCTCAGTGGAGCATTAATAAGGGAACCTTTATCTGGGAACATGTTCCCCCCCAAATACGTTCTCAACGACCATAACATTTCATACAATCAACAGCCAATAAAACATCTAGAGCAAAATCATGTATACTTTAACTTGTCTTAATTCAGAAAGGAAGTTATTAATGAAACACTGCTGGAGTCATCAGCCTTGGGACACAGAACAAAAAATTACACAGCAGCAGCCAAAATGTAGTTGTTGCAAATCGCTCTGAGGCAGTTGTGCCGAACGGGGACGTTCAGTGCCTGCATCGTAAGGAGTCGTTTGCAACACGTGTCACTGCCAGAGCCCAGATTTAGGAGGAGGCTGGGGCAAGGGAGGAGGAGAGAGGGCTACATCTGAAATAGCAGATTTTCATCGCTAGCAGCCTGCAAAGACGCAATGTGCAAGTCAAGGCGGTATTTACCCGAGAACAAATCAAAAAATTAAAAGCATGCAGATTCACCATATGTTCTATAACTTTGTTCCTGGCACAAAAAAAGGCCAAAGTTGAGGCGGACTTATAATGAGAAGGAAGCAGGTGGCCCCCACAAATGGACTGGCTTCTCAGTTTACAAAGACGCTATTAAATTGCTAGCAGATCTCTCAAGCAGCTACTTTTGGCAGACCCCCCTTCCCAAACTCCGAGGCATGGTGGGTTACTCACAGGTGCTCCAGGGCCTCCAACCCTGAGAACGCTTTCTTGGCCACCGACTTGATCTTGTTTCCAAACAGAGTTCTGCAGTTTCCAAACATCCAGTGCCAGATAAACAGAGAGAAAATGGGGAGAAGGGGGCAGAAAAAGAAGGAACACAATTAGCGTGGCTTTATCTGATATACGCGCTCAGTGTAAGTCCCGGGAAATCTGAACTGCACGGAGATTAAGAGGGCTGAAGTACACTCGCTTTCCCACTCCTGAAATTAAATCCTTTTATCTGTATTTGAATTTAATAGTGATGACAGCACAAAAGGGAATGTGCCATATCACGTAAAAAGGCAGGTTTGCTCCACTGCTTGGAAACCGGCTTGCTGAGTAACAGAAGGTCCCCTCTATTCTTTGCAGGCTAGCTGTGGACAGGATTAAGTGCAATGACAGTTCAACAAGATTTTGGTCTCTCCCTGCAACACTTTTCATTTCTGACTTCTTCCCGGATAGTAAAAGAGCGGTAATTTAACCGCTGCTGCTTGGCCTGAACGGACATCCACACAAAGGGCTGAGGGCTGTCTCTTGGCTGCAACGTTTCTACAGCAGCTGAGGCAACTGCTGACTTCCTTCCTTGGCTTATTATAAATACAGCGGCAAAGGTAATGCAATAAATAATAGCTGAGTGCTAATTCCAAGGGGCAAAAGGAAGAAGAGGAAAGGTAATGTAAAGAGCTGAAGAGGGTGCTTGCTTGCATCTGTGAGCAGAGAGCATTCCTCCAAATCAGCAGACAGTGGTGGGCAGCAGCAAGAGGACCATCAGCAAGCAACAGCCCATCGCTGCAGCCATCACAGCCCAGCTGCAAAGTCACAGTTCTCTACAAATATCAACCAGTGGTGATCAGTCAGGGGCAGGGTTCATGCAAAATGGATGGTCTCCTCAACTGTTTTAATAAAACATCAACCAATGCCATTAATTAGGAAATGCTTTCCTTCCCCAGGTTCTCTCTGTCAAAGGTTTATCTTCCAGGTGCATCTTTTATCACCACCTGCTTTGCACGGTGTCCAATGCAGGTCATCACTGACATCTCAGGTAAAAAAAATGGCACATGCAGTGCTGCATTTGATCAAGTTTTCCTTCAAGATTTTTCCTTTAAAATATAGGGTGTAAAAAGGCCCCGAAACTATGGTTCCACTGCTTGCTACCATCTGGGGAAGGAAGGCTGGGGTACAAGACACAGCATGTCTGACCATTTAAAGAGCAAATAGATTTGCAGGAGCTTGTTAGGCTTTTCCAGAAAGCACCCTTCAACCATCAGGATAATTTGATGCCTCAACACTGGTGTCCAGAAAGCCCAGTTTCCTTCTAGATGAACAAGGTGGATCTCATACTGGGTAGAAAGAAAAACTGAGGCTTATCCCGCAGACTGTCATGGCAGGGAGGACTGAGACAGTATCACAGTCTGTCCTTGCAGCCCGTTGTCCTTGGAGGGAATTTGGGTGCCTGCCACTGGGCAACACTATGACCCTGAGAAGGTCCTTCCAAATTCAATCACCCTGACAGTGGTATTGCCAGATGAGCCACCACTCTAATTCTCAAGTAGCCAGGAAAGGCTAGTTACTCCTAGCTCCATACAAAAGGTCTGTGGCCCTAGAATCACAAGTCTTACCATTTCAGAGCAAAAAAAACAAACCCAAAAGCTTCTGTTTCAGCCAAAGCCACCTCCCAGCCTCCAGAGTGAGACACACACTCAAAGTCCTTTCTTACGGGCACAGTTAACTTGGTACAAAAACACAGCTGAATTTTCAGAGCTGTGCCCCTTCTTTAATTATTTGATTTGAGGTGAGAATGAAGACAGCTATGGTAGGCATGCTGGTGGCTGATCAAAGGCTCCACATATCTGCAGCCTGCTTTAGTGACAGTATTGTTCTAAATATCTACAGTGACCTTTCCTGAGCTCCTTGCTACAGTACCAAACCCAGGGTATCAGAGCTCCTATTTATTGCACGAGAGTGTGTGTGGCTTTTTGCTCCGGGTAAAATACCCAAAGCACCAAAGGATGTGTGCAATCATGTGTACCATCATTTGGTAAAAGGGATGCTGTATTAATGAAGGCTTTGAAAAATCCATTAGAGCGATTAATATAGTAAATAATTTACTATATGCAAAGTCTGGTCATACGGCTGCATCCATACACACTAATTTCTGGAGCCATATCCCTAAATGAGGGTGTTATGCTGAGCTTGGGTTTGATAACTGGAAATTTCTATTTACTGTTTACAGTAGATCTTGGACTTTAAAAATTGGAGATACTGGTTATATCTGTCTACTTATCTGTGCAGAGATAAGCAGTACATCTGGGGATGTGAATACACAATGTATACACCACTTCCACAGGCGCATACAATTTTACAGCTACATATATGAGAAATACACAACGCACTCGTAATAACGCTGTGCCCCAGCAAACTCATTAAAACCACGACGCCTTTCAAATCTCAACTAACCACATCTCCAATTCTGAAATGGTTTGAACCCGGCGGCCCCCTTCAAAGGGCTGTGGCAGGCTGGAATGCAAAGGCGGCGGTTTGCAGCTCCGCAATTAGCCCGCTGCACTCCAGAAATGCTCCTCCGCTGCCGGCAGAGCCAGGCGCGAGCATGCTCTCCCGGTGATTGCATAAGTGTAATTACACGCTAGGCACGCAATTCATTAGAAAGCAGCCTTTTCTCCTCCAGCCAGTTTTGCACCTGCAGGAAGATCTCAGTGACTGAGTGAGCCTTCAAAAAATCCGGTTACATTTAGCAGCTTGAATAATTAGGAAACTGGTCGTTCCCCAGCGATTCCACTGATGCTTTTTATGCTTCGGTGCTTCTCGACCCCCTCTTTTCTTGAAGCAACATTTTAATTTAGGCCTGTGCTCTCCATCCTGGAGGGCTTCATCTATAATTCAGAGGAGGCTAAAGCAACTGGTCTCCCCACGTCTCAGTTTAACACCTTCATTTCAGCGAACAACCCTCTCTGTGCTAAATCCTTTCAGAGGCTAATCTGTGCCAGATCAAAGGGGAACGGCTTTTAAGGCAATCTCCACAGAGCTGAGGTGATTATTAATTCATTGGAAGGTCTCCTCTGAAGTGCCCATTTATTTTTTATATGCTAATGCATTTAAAGCCGGTTGACGGTTTAAACACAGGCCCTAAATCACGTGGTGAAATGTTTGCTGTAAAGGCTGATATTTTATCTTATTTGTGAAAAAAATCCTGCCAGCAAGAATGATACTCACTTCAGCCTTAGAAGAAATTACAGGTTTGAGATTTACGTGCTGATGAGCTAAAACAGACCTGAGCAGATCCCTTTAAAACCGACCACTCCCAAGTGTCCCCAAAACACCCCAAGAAATAACAATGAAATAATCTCATATTCTGAGGGTTTTTCCAGCCTTACGCTCTGTCTGACAATGAAGGATCCCAGCAACCTGTCTGTCCAACAGCTCTGTTAGGCAATCCAACCACTCCTCTCTGCCCAACACCAACCTGATCCACATGCTCTTCCAGGCTATGAAATTTGGTGCAATTCTCCCCACAAACCACGGGCACGTGCCCTTCCCTGCGTTCAACCAGACCCAGAACTGGCCCAAGTCCACGTGCAACGTAAGACAGAGGTCAACAGCGTGAAAAAAGATGCAAACCCGGCTTCTTTAGGTTTGTGCGAGCCCCTGTTGCATCCTTTGCTAATAACAGACAAACCTGGACGCTTTCTGAGGCAGTTCCTTGTGCTGTATTACAAACATCTGACATCAGGACATGGCTATTTCATAGGGGAGCGATAGCTGCTCTGCCCAGAACTCCTATCACACAACCCCAGTGTCTGCCTCTGCTCCCTTCCTTCCTCCTCCCGCTCCTTGCAGTACCTCCTGGCCTCTGCCTGACCCCCACAACTAATCAGAGCTCATTTCTCCTGGTTGCTGAGTCAATCCTTTTGCTGAACTCTTTTTCTCAATGCCTTCCCTCTGGCTTTTTCACCTCTCTCCTGGTATCTGTATCCAGCATTTCTACCGTATCCCAATCACTTGAGACTGCCACTTTTGCTTCCATGCCAATGGCCGTGCTGGAGAGATGCCCTGTGGTGGATGTCCCACCAGGACAGCTCGCTCTCTCTGCTCCTTTCCTCCACCTTCTCTCCCTTGTCAAAGCAGCACTACAGACTCACAGTCCTACAGCCTGCAAATCCCTCTGGACAAAGCGTCTGCTCTCATTACCCTTCTAGCCACTCACATGGTTTCACTGCTTTTTTTCAGACAAACAGAAAACTTTGGCAACAGCAGCCAAGGACTCTCCCACCCACCACATCTGCTCCTCTGCCTTTTCTCTAGCAACTTGTGGGAAGATTTCCCCCCTTCACATGCACAGTGATTCCTACTGGCCTCTCCCTCTCCCACTTCCCTGCCTGACTCCCCTGGTCCTTAAGTCCTTCTCTGCCTTCTCACTTTACTTGCAGTATAACTTGGTTTCCCTCTTCTTGGACTTCAACAACCATCAAATGCCCTCTGCGCCTGTGACTTCAAGACTTTTCTTCTCCATATAAGCATTACGTCCCCACGAATCCTGCCACGGCTCTTCCCGCTCCCCTAGGAGTCTCTAATGAGATCGTGACAATATACCGCCTGCCAGGACTCATTCTAGCCATCTGCTATCCATCGAGGTACTTTTACGGCACCTCTGGCTGTGCCATCTCAGCATCAGAGACAGTGTGATGGGGGAGTGCTGAGAACTTAAACAAAGGCAAGAGGTAATGATTAGAAAGACTCTTGATTTGTCACAAGCCATCAGAGACTTCTCTGACAGGGCTGATTTATATCCCCGATTTCAAATGGAATACAAACAAGCACAGAGCAATGTGAAAATACTTGTGAAGGCAGAGCAAGCTATAAACATTTGCAAGGCGCATGCTTGCCTTAGGTTTCTTTTTATCTCTTTCAGAGCCTGTGCCCCATGGTGCCTTTTATTGTCACTGCACATGGAAGCAAGCCCAAAAGATCACTCTCAGAGAGAGTATCCCACAGAAATGAATCCTGTTTCAATCCTCTGTTGTAACAGGAAATGGGGTGATTTTTCTCTTCTGTTTATTGTTATTTGCTGCATCAATCAGTGCTTCGCTGAAGATTGCAAGGGGTCTTTTTAGTTCCTTGTTTGCTTTTGGAAGCAAAGAACAGTTGTGCTGAACCTTAGAGATGAAAACAAGTTTCCCTTTCCTGTGTCTCTGAACTACAGTATGTGGCACCTTCTGTTCATCGCTTTAAAATGACTATAATCACCTCATATCTGCTTAGAAACACAAGTGCTTGATAACCACAAGCAAAAGCCTGCAGAACTACTGCATCTCAGATTTTCTGTTGATTTTTATCCTGTTCCAAAGGAAGGAAGGCAGGCTAAATCGGAGAGACCCACCCCACCACAGGCACACAACACAATTGTTTTGCAGAACATCAAACCTGGGGATACTCACAGCTTGCTTAGGTTTTCTAGGCCTGTAAAGGCTCCGTTAGTATCTTCTATTGTGCCCGAGATGTCGTTGTGGTCTAGTTCCCTAGAGAGAGGACAAGAAAGAGCTCTTAATCAGTGTCTTAGTCCTAGGCTCATCGTTAAAAACAAACAGAAGAAAGTTTGAGAATGCCATATGAAGAGCTTCCCACTTTCTCCTGATAGTTACCAGAAAAAAAAAGCTGAGTCCTGCAGCAAAGCAACACTAACCACTTTTCCTGCACTGACCCACGCTGAGATGGTGCATTCAAAAAAGAGCCCTGGCTTTTTCCTAGCTGAAACCCTCTGTTTCTGAGACAGCAGCAGTAGCAGATAGCTATTTTTTTAACAGGCTGGTTTCAGTCCTTTACTAATTCTGTGCATCCAAACAAAAGGAGGTAAAAGAAAATCAAGTCCCAAAACTAAACTGCAAGAAACAGCTCTCCTTAAATGCTGCTGTCATGAATTAAGATAATTTTTGCCATTCCAATGTACACATGTATTTGTCTAGAACTACGTCTACGGAAGATGATGTGTATTTCTATGAAGCTGCATTTTTTTCTGCCAATGAACTTGAAAGCTCAACAAAGGAAAGCACTATCATCACTACAGAAGCCTAACTCTCTGTATAACCACATTTTAAAAAAAAACAAGTATGAATTCCTTTTCAGAGTTAGCTTCTTTCAGCTTTCAAATTGACCATCAATTACAAGAGTCAAAGAGGTCTGAAGAAAAACAAGCACACAGAACAAACACAGAGATCCACAAAAGCTGTTTAAACAGTCTGTTTAAAAATCCTCCCCTCCTAGCTTTAATTCCAGCTAGCAATGAATACCCAGCAACACAGACAGAAATTTATCATTTCCAACATTAAGTAAAAAGAAAGAAAAAAACTAAATAGGCTTTGTTGGTTTTGTTATATCACTCCAATTTAAAAGCTAGCAAAAAACCAACAACAAAGCAAACTAAACCATCCAGATAACCCCCTGAACCCTCAGGTACTCCGTTCGCACCTTTTGAAGATTATTATCAGAATATTTCCAGTTTAAATATATAAAGACCAAAAAAAAAAAGAAAAATCTTTCCAAAACAAAGCCCCCTGCATTTTGCAATATTCCGGACACAGGCGTCATAGTGCAGCTCCTGGGCTATGCAGCACAAGGACACAATAACCCCAAAAAAAGAGAACACAAATTAAAAAAAAACCCACAGTTTTGATACCAGCATAGTCTTCCTCAGCAGAGGAGGGGTTGAGAGTTTTGCTCTCAGTAACTAAGTTGGCTGAAGTCTTCGCTTGTTTCTCGGCTTTGGTGCGTGAACTAAAGATGTGAAGGGAGATGGCCAAAAGCCACAACTCCTGTTTCTCAGCTGGCTTCAGTGTGAGACGCGGATCTCCTGTCTCTGGGGAACCCTGGCCTTAGCATCACTGTGGATGTCAGGGTGATCTGTGGGTAGGTCTATGCCAAAGGGATGGATAAAAACTCAACATCCCGGCGGGGTGTGGGTGCACATAATGCTGTGGTGGCATAAGAGACAAGCCCAGGAGAGACGCTTTGATGTGCTGACATTTTCAATGCTATCTGAATGGGGAAGGAGCAAATATATCCTCCCGGAGCTAAGTTTCTACATTTCCCCTATGGTTGCCAAGCCAATGGTCGTTGTTCTGTTTGTTTTTTAAGGGCAAAACCCTTCTCAGACATTTTTTCCTCTTCAGTTCCACCACGGGCTACCAGTCTTTGGATCAGCAAACCCTTTCCCATGGCAGAGACAGACAAGTGGGAACAGCCTGTAGGAGCTCTCTGACACACACTTTCATTAATTGACTGCCACACATTGTGTTTTCTTGAAAAAGGAAAAGAAAATGGTATTGCTTGTTCATCCAGAGGCAACTCAAAGGTTTACTGTTAGAAAGAAGGAATAAAAACCTTTTTAACAAATGAGTGAAAATAGAGAGAGGGGGAAAAAAGAGTGGGGTATTTTGGCCTAGCTCTCTTTGTATTCAAACTCCTCTCCCAGCCCCTGTTGCCAATTTCCTATTCTTTCTGGCTGGCTGAGCTTGAATGCTCGCAGCCTTGTTAATCATTGTGCTCCGAGGTCTCCGGGCCTGACCTCTATTTGAATAGCTCCACATTTCAGCAGTTTCACACCCACCAAAGGCTCCCCAACAATAGGCCATAATTAAAGCATGCTCGGGTCTTTTTCACCAGGTGCAGGACCCAATAGGCCTTTCTCTTTATTAAATTAGAGCTTGCTCACACACTCCCTCTCCTCCTCCCCCCTCGGCCCTAGACATAAAAGAGCCTCCACATTCACTGTAGAGCAAAGAGAACTACCAGCTCCCCTTCCCCTCCATTTTTCTTTGGAAACCTTTAGTTCCGGTCTTGACAGCTGCCTCAGAGAGGTCCCTTTCTGAATGGCCACTGGCTGAAAGGCTTTGGCTTAAGTTTTAAAAAAAGGAAAAAAAGCAAACAAAACCCAAACTCACTTTCCAGTCACTTCCTTCACTGTGAACTTCAATAAAGGAAAGAGTAAGATGCAAAAAGTACTGTAAAGAGGGGAGCTCTCTCTGTTCCCATTTCCCTTTAATTACTCAGGCCACAATGGGCTTCTGAAGAGAAATAAAAGTATCAAAGTGTGGGTTTTTTTCTTTTGAAGGAAGAATTAAATCAGCTTGTTGAACTCAACCAGCCTGAGAGCTTGGACGGTGCTATCACACAGGCTGTGAGAACCTTCTGGTGTGCCAGATGAAGGTGCTGAGCCCGCAGCTCTGCAGTGACAAATAAGGGAGATGGAGGCAACACAGCCGCAGGAATGGACAATTCAAAGAACTGGATTCCCCATCTTCTGATGTTCCTAAGGCAAGCCCAGATGTACCTCAATCTGACGTAGCTCTTGGGTTTAACAGTGTATATTGGTGCAGTTCTATAGCTGTCTTCTCAGAGGAGATCAGACTGATCTGTCCAATGTTCTCTATTTGCCCTAAAATTTTAGAAGTTGCCATCCTCTTTAATATACTTCAACAGAATATTTCATGATGCAAGTGATCCCAATTCTGTACTTAAGAGGGAAACTTCTGGTTACTCTCATGGTACCTGTAGCAGCTTCCTGCTCCCACGGTTGGACCAAAGACTGGGTAAAGCTTCATGTGTTGCCACACTTCTAGTATAATCAGATCCCAAGCCCAACCTCTGAATTTTTGTTTTGCCATTGTTTGTTTTTTTCTCAACACCACCTTAGCACAGGATTTTCTATTTATTATTCAATTAAAAAAAAAAAAAAAAAAGAAGGAACAGCACACAAAAACACTCAATAGAACATTTAAGAGGATATTCAATTTTTCCAATGTTGTTACCGGAAGGAATCATTCCCTACTTCTCCTGAGTGCAGAATGACCCAACAGAAACTGTCCTTTTCTAAGAATTTCAGTTAAAGTCAATACGATGGCAAGAGGAATTCTGCTATTAGGAATGACTGAAACCTCAGGGATTTTGCTCAGCTGGGCTAGATTCAGGATTCTGTCTTATGTTCTTATAATTTTACTCTGAAGCCCTCTGCTCTGAAAGCACCCTACAACACTGAGCAGTCCAACTGCAATTCTCCAAAAATACAAGTTCACTGAAGTTGCATAATGGGGTAAACACAACAGCAATGTGTAGGGGACAGGATGGGCAGGATGCTGAGGACACAGGCACCCAAAGCAACTACAAAGCAGAAGTCCGACAGAACACAAACTGTGAAGGGAAAACAGGCTTTAGTTGACAAAAGCTGGGGGCAACTTACAGGACACGTAGGTTCTTGAGTCCCTTGAAGGCACCTTCTGCAATATGATTGATGGAATTGTGGCTCAGTCGGAGAATGTGCAGTCCCCCAAGGTCTGCCAAGCTTCCCTCATCCAGCCTGGTGAGGTTGTTGTAAGAAAGTATTCTGAGGAAAAAAAAAACAACACCCCTTGTCAATCCAAGCAGTATTTTCCAAACTCCTCTGTGTCAACCAGTGCCTGTCTCCCACAAACACCTTACAAGAGGTGGTATGTACCAGGTGGATACAAATAGCTTGATTAGGAAATAAGACTGCAGTCTGCAAATACTCCTACAAGATACCCATGGGAACTCATTTGACCATAAGGGAGCAGGAGGCATCTGGTACCCAGTTACAGGGAATTCTTCTGTACAGGCAAGAGAGGGTCCTCCAGAAGTGAAGGAGGACAATAATTTGCCATGCAAACTGCCAGTTATAGTGGGGAGAAGCTACTCCTTCTCCATGGCCTGTATGGCTGCATTAGGGTCTGGAAGCACCACCCCTCCTCTGTTACCTATATCTCTGTATAGGTAACACTCAGAAATCAGTCCCGGTTGCAATCAATCATCACTCCCACTTGGACGCCCTCCACGGCTGACAGGAAAGAGCAGTCCCCTCCTTCCCCACACCCTGCGAGGTAGAGAGTGACATCAAACAGATGGATTTTGAAGTTCACACGCGCTCTTGGCAGGGTCCAGACTTCTGTATTCGGGAGGTGTCTTATCGTTCTGCACTTGTGCACAGCGAGCCCCAGGCGCCTGGGTGTGGGTGTCTTCACAGCCCGCTCCACCCCAGTCGAGAGCCAAAAGCATTTCACCACAAGGCAATTGAATGCTTCCTTTCACCCACAGGAAGGAGGTATCTGTTGTAAACCAGCCGCCTTCCCTCCCTCTCCCCTTTGTCAAGGAGTGTACAATCTGCTTGAAACCTTCTCCACTTACAAGTGACTAATACTGGAGGGTTGTTTTTCTCCTAGTTTTCCATCCATCTCTTCCCCTTGCCTGTATTATCTCTGCTTGTGGAGATTTTCTTTAACTCCTATTGCACTTTGGGAGCTGGTAGGAAGAAAGCTGTTTTTCTCTGCCTGCCAGGCTACAGATGAGGCTTCTGAGATTTGACACCGCGGGCAGGGCATGGGAAGCTACATGCCATTGCAGACACCTCACACAATATACAACCACCTTCTATGCAAGCATTGTTGATGCTGAAGGCCAGCTTGGCAAATCAAATAAGAAACCTCCTGAGATAGCAGCAGGCAGAGTCACTGGTCAGTGATCTTCAGCCTGAAGCATCCACACACAGCTCCCCACTGCGAGTACATTCCTCCTGACTCGGGATGTCACCACAGCTGGGTAAGCAAGCCCTGCAGGACTACTGGCAGGTGAATGTGGCCAGCAAGAGCCTCAGTTTTTTGTTGCCTGCACACGGACATGTGGCATATTAAAGTGGCATTCTGCCACACGCTGCTACTCACATTTTCTCAAGTCTCTGTCTTTCCAAAGGGCAGTTGCATAGGATTTTAAAAAATACCTCAGTGACTTGGGAACACAAGTAACTTTAAAAGATGTGAGGGTTTGTGCTGCTAAACTTCTCAAAAAGTGGAGTTATGCAGCTTTGAATAAGCACTGAAATCCTTATTGTACAGACAACAAGAAAAAAAAATCTCACTGCGTTCCAAACCTCCAAATTCCTCTTCTAGTGCTGCCTGTTAATGAGTCTGCTTAAAAATGTGTCTAGGGCTTGCATGAAAGTCACTGCAAAGCCAAAACCTAAGTCAAAACAGATACATACTCCAAAGTACTGAGGGTGTCATTTACTTGGCAAACGAGCTGTCTATCTGTTAGCTGTGTGAGTAGGCAGAGGGCAAGCTTTGGAAAAAATTCAGCAAAGATTAATGAGTTTGAAGAAGGTATGGGACAACATATTTTCATTCCTAAAGAAGTTGTAGTGTTAGTTATGAAGAACTGGCATCTGGTCAAAATTATGTCCTCACCTGCGATTAAAGAATTTGGCTTTTTAAAAAAAACAAAAGTGTTCAAAAGTAATCCTAAACCTGGCTGAGGAAAAAAAAAAAAAAAATTTCCTTTTGACTCTACACAGAAGATTTCCTGCCACAACTGGTGAAGGCATGTTCCCCTTCGCTCGTCCTGACATCACCTCAAGATGGACGGACAGCAGCAGTTTTTGGAAGGCTCTCTCAATAGATGCAACCAGATGGAAGGTTTCAGGAACTAACACACCTGGCGGTGGCTTCTTTCAACATTAAGGGCTCTGCTTCCTGCCAATGGGACAGGCCAATTTGCAAAACAGTGCATTCCCCTCCTCAGCAGTTTGGATTATCTGGGTTGAGAGAAGTCAGCAGGTCTCTGCTGCCTCCCCTACCTTGTCATTTCTCTACCAGTGAGAAATCCCTGGAATGAACAAGTGGAAATGTTTATCTGCACAGCCCTTTTGGCCTGGCAAGGAAATGGGAGAGCAGCACACAGAGCAGCATGCCAAAAGTGATACATCAAGGGGTTAACCAGAAACCTGTTCTGCAGCTGGGGCTCCTGCTGCCAGCCAGTTCTGGACCAGGTACATCTAACACATTTCATTCCCATTGACCAAACTGTAAGTAAAAAGTGAAAAGAAAGACCCAGCAGCCAAGTCATCATTTACCTCTGATGAAATTCTATGCTCCCACTGCGGTTTTTCCATGATGATGATGACCTAGCACCTGACTGGTGAATACAATCAGCCCTTTCTCATGCCCGTAAGAAGGCAAGAGCTCTCTTTCCTTGCTAGCTTTTACATCAGACCAGAGCCCTGGGGTCACGTTTTCTCCCAACAACTCAAGAAGAGACAACTCATCCTTCAGATGACCACCTCCTTGCTTAGCACAGATAAGCAGAGATAGGGCCATCTATCTTCCTTGGGTTAAGGACTTTGAAATTCATTCCCTGTGCAACCAGAGACAGTGTTTTCTGATAACTGAAACCCAATAGATTTAGCAATACGGGAGGGGAGCAAGGATCTTTTAATAAGGAATGAAACGTACACATTCAAAGAGGCACAGAGGCAGTCTAGATGAATCTAGTGCTTTCTTTCCTCACCCTTCAATTTCAGAGCAGACCTCTCCTACAAGAACTCTTTGGTTGTGGGAGTTTCAGTTAGGAGTATCTGATGGCTCCCTGCAGCAGCCTTACCCTAAAGGCAACACCTGCAAGAGCTTGTAATATTTTGCAGAGATGTGTGCTAACACCCACATAATCGCCTTTCGCATCTCAGCTAATGCCTTCTCTGTCCTCACACTTTAGCACAATCCTGTTTGTCAGGCCAAGCATGCCCCAGTAGCTCCTACCACCTCACACCACCAGGCATTTTCCAAATTACCTGGGTTTGTGCAGTTACTGCAAAGGATGGCCACTAATCCAGAACAGCTCACTGCTAGCACTGCTTGTTGGCAAAGGATCCCAATCCATACCTGACAAATAAAGGACTCAGCATGATGTGCAACCTCTCATCTAAAATAAACCTTCAAGGTTTGCAAAGACGGTGTCAGGTAGAAAAGGCAAGCATAGGTCTCCCTGCAAAAGTTCTGACATTAGCTCTGCAAGATGTAGGTGGGGCGGACCCACCCCATTCGAACCCAGACCAAAATAAAGCTTCAACACAGGCAACAGATTTTGGGTCCCTGAGAGCAGAAAGCTCCCAACACAGCGTAGTGATCTGAATTTGTTTATTCCAATTATGAGTGCCCCAGGAAGGCAGACTCCCCTTCCTTGATGCTTCAGATTATGCAGACCACAGGTGTAGCACAGTGCTGATTCTGATCTTTGCCTTGAAGACTTCTCCATTGACACTGCCTTAATCTAGTAAAATATCCCTTGAGGAACTGCATGTGAAGGAACTGTAGTTGTCTACAGCAATGGAGGCACGGGCAGTTTCACAGCAATTTGAAAAATTAGGTAATTAAAGTCACATATATATTTACCTAAAACCAAAATTTAAATATTTCCTTGTGCCTCCCCAAAATAATCCACATCTGAATGAGTAATTTGGGTTCAAGAGAAGATCACAGCTGGTCACTGGGCTAACACGTTCATCCTACAGCTTCTAAACTTAAAGGAATGACATATGTCATGTCCACCTATCTCAGAATCCACATCCCAAAAGACGAGGGACTCCCAGCTGGGTAGGCAGATACCCACCTTCAGTCCGAGTCCAGAGAGAGGCCTCTGAGAGCAGGATGCTGCTTTAGCGTACTGCTTTTTTGGTGGATAGGAGGATCCCTAACAATGTTTAACAAGAGATTTCTGAGCACCAAGCAGAATGAATTACGGTTCCACTAACCACATGTGTCAAGTTCTCCAAAGAAAAAAGTGAATCTTTCCACAGTCCCACCGAGAGGATGACAGCTACTTCTGTAAATACTGCAAGCATCCATGTGTCTCTTCAGAAAGGCATTAAGCAGTGCCACAGACCGAAAAGACATCCTTGTGGGGCTGTCCTCAGCAGCAAGGATTTCTTTCATTTATCAAAGAGACTGTATTCACAGCTGGAAATCTCAGGAGAGAAAAGTCAATGTATTTACTTTTAAACAACTGAGCCCTACAGGAAGGGTAAAGTGTAAACAGGAGAAAGGAGAAGAACTGCCTTTAAAGGGACAAATCTCTGCCAGCTGAAAACATGATTGTTCCTTGTAGATACAGAAGACAAAGCAAAGCTTCCTTCAGGCTGTACAGCCATTATATGGCAAGCCATGCGTGGCTTGTAACTAGGTAGCTAATAAGCCACAGATCACAAACTCTCCAGGTCTTTTGGCACTGCATATTTTTAGTGGATTCTAATCTTTGTTTCTGGTGCAAATGTATTTTAATCAGGTGCTTTGAAGGTCACAACATCATGAATGAAGATGGCATCATGTAGGAGGCTGCAGTTCCCACATTTCTACAGGTTGATACAGCAGGAGCTGCCAGCCACGTGATTGGGAAAAATCCTTATTCCCCGTTCCTGTCCATGTTACATCAGCATCAAACCCTGCACAACCAACCACACACAACAGAAACCAACTTACAGCTCATGCAGCTTCTGACAGAAGCTCCAGCCATCAGGATTGATGCGGGATATGGAGTTGTTACTGAGGTGAAGCTGGTGCAGAGAGGAAAGGCCATAGAGAGAGCCACTGTTTACTTCTGTCAGACTGTTATACTCCAGGTGGCTGTGGAGAAAAATCGTAAGGAATTGACAGGTAAGCACCACTGGTTAAATGCTGAAGAATTTCCAACAAGGATTGGGATTTTAGCCATTCCTACACACCCTTCTATACACCCGTGTGGATACGTGCACGTGTGGGTATTTCTTGGGTAAGTGAAGGATAGAAATTCAAGGACAACACAAACGAAATGGCCAGAATGAGCTGTGACTGCAGACATATGCTCCACTTGCAAGTAAACTGGGCTTAAAGCATCCCACCCAAGTTTGTATTTGCAGAGTCTCAGTTGTGTGACAGCAGCATCCAGAAACATGCTGCCCTCATCACTTGTGACCTTGCAAATGCACTTGAAAGCAAATAATGTATTTTCAAGCATTTCTCTGCAATGCCCCTTCAATTTGTTCTCTTGTACGGGAAGAACACATGAGATAGGCCAGTTTGGTTTCTAGGTATCCCAAGAGGCAGAATAATTAGGTCTGCAACACAGAATTTCCATGTATCAGTCAAAACAAATTTGCAGGAGTGAGATAAGCTTTTATTTAAAGACCAATTGAGATCCTGCTGAGTGTTCAAACTGTCAGATTTTCAAAGGAAATACTGACACAGCTTGAAAAACAGGCTTTTTTTTTTATTGAACACCTGGTAAAGCAATAAGCTTTACTAAACTGTGGGTCAACTAAAGAGAAGCTGCAGTAGCATGACAGAGTTCTGAGCGTGTGGGACATCAAAAGAAGCATGAGGACATGCCCATAGAGAAGGACACGATAGCAGGTGAAGTCTAGGCTTTTAAGGGAGAAGAGCCCATCTCTCCAACTTACAGAACTTGCATCTTGGCTAGACCCCAGAAAGCCCCATCAGTCAATTTGCTTATGTTGTTGCGCTGGAGTTTCAGGACTTCCAAGCTGTCCAGTCCCTGGAATGTCAGGCCTTCAATCAGGCGGATGCGATTCCGGTTCAGCTCCCTAAAATCACCAAGGCCATACAAGTTTATTAAATCCCAGTCCTTTCTCACGAAATCATCTTTGCAGCATACAATGGGGACAAGCAATGCCAACAACTCCTCTGTCAACGGTTCCCAGGAGAAAGCAGAAGCGCACCGGAAATTTTCAATCCCAGAGCTAGCCAGGGAAGTCAGCTGGGTGTGATCGCTTAAACAAACTCACCCTGGGACAGATTTTCACTATAGAGAAATAACAGAGACAGCGTGGCAATTTCTCTTCATCCCTCCTCTCTCTGCACTTCTTTTAAGCCATTTATCCTTTTCATCAATTTTCACATGTCATCTTTTCTCAAGCAGAGACATTATTTCAACCAATACAGTTAAACATCAGCATTATTTCCCTCACAACCCATTGTTTTTACAGGACTTGCAATCTCCCAGTAAAAACATGCTTTGAAACAAGCGGAGGCCATACGAACTGTGAGCCCAAGAAGAAATTTTATGGCTAAGTTGGAAAGGAAAGGTTTCAGTTGCCCTGACATATTTCACATTTTTTACTATTATAAGGAAAAAAAAGATGAGGAAGCCATAGAAACTTTAAGCTTACATTTTAACTGCCTAAAAAACCAATGTTGAACTTGCACTCAAGTTGATATAATTAACTCAAGTAAGCAATTAAAAAGTTTGTACGCCTAAAAACTCTTGCCTTACTGCACTTCCTAGGCTATTAGTGAACCGTGCTTTGCCAGAAAAAGAACTGTACAAATTCTACAACACATCACGTTTATCTATAGGGTTAAACAACAGCTATGAGACTGTCTTTAAGAGTACCAATTACTCCAACTTCCAGTGAAAACTGTGCTCCTAAACAGACTGAATTGACGTTTGTTTTTATTAGTTTTGCACGTGATGCAGATGAACACATTGGATTACAAGCTCTCAGTCAATGGACAGTAACTTCCAACTGAGATGCAACAGACTTTTAAGATGCATATGCTATTGTGTCACACTCCTCAGTCCCAAATTGGCTATAAATCCTCATACATGTATGCAAGCATAAACATACACCCGTTCCTTAGACACATCTTGGCTGAAGGATTTCTCTTTCACTCAAGAGACTGTCATTTAGAGGTGTAAGTTCCAACAGTTTTTGTGGACTTCATGTTAACAGACAGAGGTTGACCTTTTTGCCTATCAAATTTGATGGAAAGACTCCAACAGGCCTGAGGCCAGGCCCATTTCTCCAACATCAGCAGAATGCAAAAGCCACACCATTAGTGCTACTATTTTACACATAAAGTATATTTATAGCTGCAGATGTCTATGCATCCCCACACAGCTCCTGCCATATGGACCGCAGGCAGGACAACAACGACGTGTGTGTTAACTCATCTAGAGTGCTATTTTCTCTGCCCAAGTATCACAGTTTTACAACCTTCCCTCATTACTTTTTTATTGCCACACACAGATACCTGTGTGGTCTTGAAAAACTAGCTGAGCTTTATCATTTGCAACAGAAACATCTTCCAAACCTCTCTTGTGCCACAGACACCGGCAGCTTTCAAATGAATGGATTTGTCTTATGCTGTCAAGTGCATAAGGTGCTGGTGTCTGCTGCAGCATCCCTCCTTACACCTTCCTACTTTATCAAAAGAAGGGCATGAAAATGGCTACATGACAAAAAAGGACCCTCTCCCAATGTGTTTTACTGGGTGCTGGCAGATCACTACTGCATAGCGTACTCTCCGTTTTATAGATAGCAGGTGAGAAAGGGTGACATTTGGTGTGTTTATCCTCACGGATGTTTTGTCTCCATAAAGTGTGGCTGAGCTTAATTAAAGCACACATTTGTACTCACAGTTGTGTTAGCCTGGGTAGCCTGAACGCCTTGACAGGAAGCTGAGTGATCCTGTTTTTACTCAGACGAAGTGTTAGCAGGGACCGTGACAGACTATCAAAAGCACCAGGCTCCAGGGTGCTGATTCTGTTGCTCCCCAGGTAGCTGCAATAAATCACAGCAGAAAAATGAACAGTTCTGTCAGAAATCTCCTTTTATCAGCATTTGGTTGGTCTCCAGACAGGCTGGTGAAATTACAGAGGTTGGATTTTCTGGCTGCACAAAGAGCACAGGGCCTTTCCCAGAGCCATGTGACGAATGTGGAGAAGTGCTGTGTACTTCCCAAAAGCTCCTTCATACCCTCCTACTTCAGCAAGGAAACTAGGAATAAAGCCAGAAACTGGAGAATATTCTAGCACAGGACCACTCTATTCATTCCCCCCTTTTCCCTCAGCATCTGTCCCAGCTCTCTTTCTTAACCAGACCCCAGACTTAGCCCCAGAAGCTGTTTTCACAGCATAACAGGCAAACATTAGTCACAACACTACTATCTTATACCCTCTTACAACTAGGGGCAGAAACCTTGCTGCAAACAAGCAGATTATTTGTCTGCACATCTTGAAAGGTATCTAAAACACAGATTATTTTATGTTTCCCTATTCAGGGGAACATATCTACTAGGAAGGTGTTACTCTACTTAACCCTTGGTTTTCTTCAACTAACCAACAAGAGATTTCTGTTCTTGCTGCATTTTAATTCTCTTTTGCACTTAAAATCCTGACAAATAACCCCATGCTTTGGATGTTCATTCCCTCCCCTTTTTTTTTAAGGAAGGTTTGAGGCCCTTTTCTCTGCTGTGGTAACTCAACAAAAGCTGTTCCCAACAAGAAAAACTCACAGCTCCTTTATATGAAGTCCCTGCGGAAAGCAGCCGTTTCGGATTTCCGTGATGTCATTGAAACTCAGGTCCAACGTTTCCAGGGTAACATAGGGCTTCAGTTGACTTGCTTCAATGCTGCGGATCCTGTTGTGATGCCTGAAACAGTCAGGAGGAGAAATAGAGACAGCTTAGTTCTCTTAAAAATAACCAGGAAGAATTATCTGAGGCTACAGCAGGCCCACAGACTGGCCCCTGAGTTCACGCACTCAGACTTGCAGAGCTTCTTCAACAGCTGTCTGAGGAGAAACCCACACAAGAGACATCTTCCCTAATCCCCAGGCTGTTTCTATGGCTAGAAAGACTAGCTTACAGATATCTGCAAGCTTCCAGGCACTTTTTCTGGTATGGGTACAAGACTTTTCTCTTCCACAGAACTACTGACTCCATTCATCAGGTTTTTTCCCAGTAATTCGGGCTCAGTCTCCTACAAGCCTGCACTTCCAGAACTAATTTGTTACATGCAAGGACTGCAGGGCTGGAGTGATGGTCAAGGGTTTCAGCAACCTGGCAATGTTTTACACAGAGGATTGGATTTTCAGGGCAGGAAACCCACAAGTAAATACAATCTCAGCAAGAGTTGCAAAACATTGTTTCTTTAGTTCTGAAGGTTTCTTCTGAAAACTCCCAGCTTTGGACTATGTTACGATTTGTAATGCACAGAAGTACCATAAGAGAGGTTGCAAACATTCTTGCAAATGTTTCTTCATCTTTTGCCTCCTCTGTCCTGCTGTGCAATTAGGATAACTCTGCAGTGTCAGTGCCCTGCCCAACCATTGACAGCAGGATCACCTGCGTTTGCTACCTTACCAGTATCAGCCTGAAGGATTCAATTTAATGTACTACAAGCTGTCATCTGGGTTTCTGCAGCCATCAAATAGTTAAATACCTCTCAACTTCAACCGTACTCAACGAGGTCTAACTAAAAATCCCCTGAGTCCTTTCCTCTGACTCCTTTCTGGCCTGGATCAGTTGAGAGACCAGTAACCAATTAAAAAAATACATTGCGCATTAGTCACAAGAAGCAGAGCACATGCCTGATGTGAATTTAGACCAGTCACTGATATTACTGGCAAGGCTGGGAGTGAGGCACTCCAAATAGAGACGCTCACCAGACACTTGAGAACTTGCTGAATAATAAGAGATAGCAGCGAGGGTTCAGACGAGTACTGTGCCTTACTCCGGCCAGCTACCCACTGAGGAACCAGAAGAGGAGACAGCAGCCAGCGCAAGCACTCTTGAATGCAAACCGGGTCGCCCCAGCTCTCCTGGCAAAGCATCAGCTCTTTGAAACAAAAAACTGCTGGGTAAGCTGACCACAGCCTTCCAGGCACTGAAGCTGATGGGAGTCCGGGAGCCCATTCTCCAGCCTCACCATTTCAAGCTCTCCCAGAGGTTCAGACAAGCTTCTTTCATAGAAAACCTCTCCCCTCAAAAGAAAATACCAATATACCTCTACAACTACTTGAAAGGACACCGTAGAGAGGTTGGTGCTGGTCTCTTCTCGCAGGTGATTAGTGACAGAACAAGAGGGAATGGCTTCAAGCTCCAACAGGGTAGGTTTAGACTGAACATTAGGAAAGAATTTTTCACAGAAAGAGTGGTCAGGCTGCCCACGGAGGTAGTTGAGTCACCATCCCTGGACATGTTTAAGAGTTGTTTAGATTTGGTGTTGGGGGACATGGTGTAGGGGAGAACTTTGCAGAGTAGGGTAGATCGTTGGACTTGATGATCCCAAGGGTCTTTTCAAACAGAAATGATTCTATGATTCTATAAGTACACGGCAAGAGACCCACTGCCCACACTGTGATCTGCTCCTTTACCCTCCCTGTTATTAAACCCAAATTGTTTCACCACTACATTTGCTGGTTTCTGTAACAGGAAGAGGGTAAACTCACCCTTTAAGCAGTCAGAACACGACTCTCCCCTATACTGGGGAAACATTCACAGAAATGCTGCTTTGACTAAAGAGTTTAAACGCTACTAAATTAATTCAGTGCAGGCTCACAAATCATTAAGGACAAATTTTACACCACTATAGCAATACACTGCTAATGTGGTGCAAGAAGGCAACAGGAAAATCAAAGGAAAGTCATTAACCTACATTACCGAACTGGTTATTCCACGGGTTACAGGTACACAGGTCTCTGCAACCACAAATTGTACAAAAGGCAACAATATGGCTACTATCCAAGCGACCAATATTCATTTACAGCTAGGAATAAAGGCTGAATTTTTACATCCATGCCACCACACGCTGGAACAAAGCTCCAGTGAATTTATGCTGATAGTGTGACTAAAATACAGGAAAACTCACGATATCCAGGTTTTTTTCTGACCTCCATAAATTGAACACATGGGCAAGGGGGATTTTTTTTCTCCAAAGACTCATCTCTTTTGCAAGGACTTGATTATTAGAATTAGTAGTTCAAAAATTTCAATCTTTTTACCTCTTCAAAATAAGACGGTCCATTAAATGTGTGTGTGAGACTGATTCAGGAAAGCACCTCAACACAGACATAAGTGAAAGCAAACACCGGGCATGTTTTCTGTAGCTCTCCTGAAGCAGGAGCTGTGAGTTCAACTCTGATCTCATCTAGGCTGTGATGGCTGAGATGAATCTGGCTGTAAATTAACAGGAAATGAAGGCTTATACAAATGAATGTGAAGAATCTATAAATTACCTGACAATTCCTGCACAGGGCAGTTAAGTCTGCAAAGGAGTGAGAGCACAGAGTGAGTTTGGACATGAAGTGCTCTTCAGAAGCCAATGTTTTTTGGGCTTTTGTTTGAGTATTAGTATTTCTGTGCTTTAGTTGCTCAATGTATATCCAATTTGCCTGCCTGCCAGATCTTCCAGCCCATCCCAGACGATAGACTTTAAGAAGGGAAGAAAAGGACAAGAAAGAACTGTTTTGTTTGAGCCCTGTTTGCAGTTTCCAGGTGACTTCTGTCCGTTTGCCTCTTGCTTTTCATGTGCTACAGCTGGCAGATTAGATGGATGCGCTATTTCACGCAGGAAAAAAACAGGCACTTCTCTCTCCCTCTCTCTGTCTCCTGCAAACATGGGCTGACTCCAAATGTAACTCTCAGCTCCAAACACCATCCCCAGCCAGTCCCAGCTGGGGAATGTCAGACAGTTCGCTGCAAAGCCCTGCACCCTCTCAAAGCACTGCACTTCAAACAAAACCAGCCCGGCTGACTTTTCCTATACACAGCATGTGATATGAACGCAACATCATCCAAACCTTTTACTAGCTTGATTACATTTTATTTTTCATTTTTTCAGTAAGAGCTGAACTGTGATTTAACCCTTCCTATCATTGGATCCTTTCAGCTCATCCACCTTTCTTCCCAATCTCATCACACGGTGTTTTAGGGAAGAAAAAAAAAAAAAAAAAGACCAGTGATGTTATGACTTTGCCTCTCGCCTTTAGCAGTGACTGGAAAAGGGCTGGATTTTTCCCAACTTGCTCCTTAGTTTACACTTCCTTAGCTTCAAAGGTGATAGATCAAATTTTAGTACCAATTGCTTAAACCAGGCTTTAAAGCACAAATTATCATTGCTTCCACAACCAATCTGCCTCCAGGTGTCTTTTCCTCTCCCCACTCCTTAGGTATCACCACTTGGAAACAGCTTTCCCTGTCTCACTTCAGCCAGTGTTACCTCAAGAGCATATGATGACAGGGCTTCAATGTGAGATTGAGCAATTAGAGCCTGGAGCAGGAGCCAAGTCTCTTAGGTTCTATTCCCAGCTCTGGCACTGACTCATCTGCCATGGGCAAGTTTCTTAACCCCTCTCTACCTCTGGTTTACTCAGCTGTATGGGAACCTACTACTGGAGTAGGATGACGCAGGACTGCCTTCACTGAGGACTACAAATTTGGAGTGAAAGCAGCTCAAGTGAAAAAGAAATCACAGGAACTAAGGAGCCCATCCAAGTCCTTTTAGGGTTTGTTGATGAATATGGGAGGATCTGGCTGAAACAGTTGAATTTCCCAGCTCATACACAACCTCATTCCCAGAGACACCCCGTTTGTAGCTAACGCAGATCTTGAACTGTAACATCTCAGTGCCAGACAAAGGTAACTCCAAGTCAGCAATGGATTATTTTCAGACTGCGAGCTGCTTACACATGGCACTTGTTCAGGAACTGCCTTGGCCCACAGGCCAGCACCAGCCACAGCTGCAAACGCAGAGAGGAGAGCCGAGTGAAGCCACCACCTTCCAGCCATCACCGCTTAACCCGCCTGCACCCCCGGTCAACACCCCGAGGTAGCGCAGCCTCTCAGCCCTTGCACTTTGCACCGTGCTCCAATAGACCCCTCGGGATTACAGGAGATTTGGATTAACCTCAGGCAGCTCTTTGCTCGAACCGAGCCTGGGAGGACCACGTCAGGAAGCGAAGGGGCTCTCTGAGCTCCTCCGGGCTGCTGCGAGACAGAAAAACAAGAAAATGTTCCAGCAAAGCCAAAGCGTGTTTGGGTTTGCTCTAAGTCGGGAGGGAGCCGAAGGCTGGGGGGGCAGGAAAACAACAGGTGGCGCAAAGTCAAAAGCTTGCAGCGTTTCCAGGAATCTCAGCTTGTATTTTAGAGGTAAAGTTACACTTTAATCCCGGTGGGTTTCCTCCTTCGAAGCGTCTTTCTGAATATTTATTTGATAAACAGGCTGTGAAACATTTTCCACTAGACCTAATAGGAGAAGAATTCACCTTCCTCTTTGCAGCAAGGCTGTCCTTTGGAGAACACTAATCAGTTTAATTTAGACCGTGGCTTCAAACTACTTGTGTGAAATCGATGCAGAGAGCAGCACAAACACGCTCCTTTGTTGTTGGAGCCACGTTCACTTCCCCTCAGCAGCTGCCCATTAGAAAGCTGACAGCGGAAAATCAAAGCAAGCAGACCCTCAGATGGGAAGGTACGAGGGGGCTTTGGCTGGACCGATTTAAATACAATCAGCACAAAGCCTCCCGCTTTAAGACAAAGCTTGAATTAAGGCTGCCGTGGCTGCTGGGAGTCTGCAGCCCAAATGTTTGGTGCGAAGTGAGGCTAAAGGCAGGGAGAAGTCACATGCTTGGCCTTCATGTCGTGTCAGCTTTCAGAGCTGGCTGGGCCCGGGAAGGGGAAAAAAAAAAAAAGCAAACTGTAATAGAGCAAACCTATTAAACTAACACCTGTTATAGACATCAAAAATAAAATCAAGCTTCAAAAGAGAAGCTCCACACCTCGGGTAGGGTTCTATTAATACGCAAGCACATTTTTAAAATTAGCGTATGCTGGAGATCACAAGACTAGAAATGGAGAGATTAAAAAGTTCAGGGTTTGGTTAATATTTCCATACTGGGAAAGTATTGAAGAAACCAAATGCTAGAGCCGGAAAGAGTTACGGGGTTTGCTACCACAGGACAGGCAAGGTTTGGTGTCAGAGAAGTGCCCTGCAAAGAGACCGAGATCAAAGGAGCCATGAGAGGAGATGGATCACATACACTGTGACTAACCGATGCCTGGAATTACCTGCCCTCCTCCTCCTCCACCTTCTCAATTCAGAGAAGATGGAAATTTAATATTGATCCTCCTAAAAACACTAGCGAAGAGTCAAGACATAGGTTCCTACACTCTCACCTTCAATGATCTGCCATCTGCTTTTAGCCCGTCATTCACTACACACACACAAAAATTTGAAAAAAATCATAGTTTCAGAGTGGAATGCAATGCCTGAGAAACATTCCTCACAAGGATGAAGGAAAACTGATAATGTGGAAGATGTGTTTGTGTTTACAATAACAGCAAATAAATATTTCTGTTCTGCTCATGTTATTACAATCAATAGCTGAAGATCTGTCCCAAGTGCTTCTTACTAATGTATGGAAAGAAAGAAAGGAGAATGTCATTGAGACGTGGACACCAGCTTTGACTCAAAGTTTGTACAGTTTATCAATGCACAACTTGCATGATTTTAACATGTTACTCATAAATTTATTTTTGCTTCCAAAGACTTTTCTTCTAGACAGACTCCTCTGCTATACTGGAACTTGGGAAAGATCGGCTTTAGAGTAGCAGAAGGAGAAGTGAACATACAGGTGACATGCTGGAAATCTGTATCACACCATCCCTCTGCACAAAACCTTCCCTGAAAGACTGAACTGCCCCAAGTGCAGAAGGCCTCATACTTCCCAACTGCTCTGGAAAGCTCCCCCAGCCGTCTGACACTTTGCACTATCAAGTTAGCCTTGCCAAGGGCAGTCTATGAAGCTCAAGATTTTGTACCATTATAAGAATCTACATTTTTAACCACCCCAATATATGCTTTATTTGCTATGGGAACAGCCTCGCTGCCCTTTCAGAGTAAGGCTGCATGGGTTACTGTCCGGGCAGGAAGCAAGGATGCATGGAAGCAGCCCCCACTTTTCTCAGATGCTCTGAATCACTCCTTCCCCGAGGAATCCTGGCGGATTCCCAGGCTGCCGCCGATACAGCTCTGTTTGTTCAGGTGCTGGCTGCACGCACAAAAGGAGAGCGATGGCAGCCCAAGCAGCCACCAAGTTTTAGGGTCGGCCACAAAAAAAACACCAAAAAAACCCAATGAAACAAAAAAAAATCTCCCTTGTGTAATTTTTACAGGTATCCTACCTTTTCTTTAAATATTTACATGCTCTGAGTCTATAAGTGAGCATCTTCCCTTGCCCTAGTACTCCTTCAGAAAAAAAAAAAAAGCCTAAGATGTAGTAAACAAAATCTGTGACCACGTAATGCTGTTTTCATTTAAAACTGTCATATGTAAGCGTAAAGGAAGAACAAGCTGATAGAGTAAGTCCAACTGTATCAAACTGTGGCAGAAAGTCTAAAGACGTTGCCCCATCTGCAACACATCAGCTTCAAACCCAATATATTTCAGAGGGCTTTCATTCAGCAGGTGATATTCTTGCCTTGTGTTGGTTAGGATGGACAAGCATGAAGCAAACTATCCAAAGCTATACGCAGGCTGGGACATCGGGGAAAAAAAATATGTCACCTTTCATGGAGAATGACTGCATTTCTGTTCCAGGTCACGGACATCTGGAGTCGGAAAGGAGTCTGGGAGATGGGATTTGTTTATCCATCCCTTTGGACCTGGGAGCAGCAGCCACCTGAAAGTCAAGTCAGTGACACTGCAAGGGCTGGGTTACGAGCTCCTTATTCCCAGGAGCAAACGATTACTCATGCAAATAGTTCCACTGCAGTCAAGAGGACTATTCATGTGAGAATGGTGTGACTCAAGGGCTATGCTTTCCTATTAAGGGCTACTCTGTGGCCACCCCACAGGACCAAACTCATCTTTCTTGATCACATAACATTGATGGACTGCAACCATTGACCCTGATGCAGGCAAAGCACGGCCTCAGAGCATCCTTGGGCCCTGGGTACATGAACATGGGCAGATGTTATCCTCCTGCCAGGCACGCTCTTGTGGCTCTTTCATGAGGCAGCCATATGGATAACAGCTAGGCAGAGATCAAGCACACACTTTAGAAGCTGGCTTTGGAGGCAGCTGGACATAACCTGTGTTTGATGAACATTCATTAAGGGCTTTTGTTAGGTTCAGTATGAACTGCACAAAGGAAAGCCTTTCTTCTAATATAACCAGAAATGCCACATCCAGTGAGAAAGGTATTCTTGCAGGATATTTCTGCACTAGCAACGTTTATGTAAACTTTCTGACTTGTCAGATGCCCTTATGCTGTGTGTTCAATCCACTGAGGTAAGTGATGTAATTTTTAAAAGCACTCTCCCTCGCTTTGATCTGCATTTACTCTCACTAGAATTTTTTGACTTGCCACCATATGATTTTGGATATTTTTTGCCATATGCAACTTCCTAAGCCTTTGGCATTCACTCCCATTAGCAGAGCAAAATGTGTGGGACAGGCAGAATAAGAAACTAGTCATCTTTAAAACAGGGGCTGTCTTATCTCCTCGGCAGGTTGCACAACTTGTTATGACATCAAAGCAAATTAAGATTCCTGAAGACAAGACAGTCTCTGTTACGGGCACAGTCCCCTCATCAGCAACAGGGTGGTTTCAAGAAGACCAGAGTTTCTGCTCTCTTCTGGTTACACTGGATGTTTCAATGAGGACTGTACTCCACAGAGGCTTTTAAAATGATGCATTCACAAAGGGAACAGACCCATTTAAAAGGTTGTGCAAAGCATCTTTCATTGTCTGTCACAGCCTCTCTGTAAGGAGTTTTCCTGAACTTTTATGAACTCAATACCAGAGCACAACCTTCCTTCCCTGTGTGCAGCTCTACCTCAAAACATCTCAGCAATTATCTTCAGAGTCACTGTGTGCATTCCTCAGGGGGATGATGCACCTGCAAGGGCTGGGGCCAGGGATCTTCAACAGGAGCCAGTCCTCTGGCACAAGGGAAGGAGAGCACCTCTAAGTCACTGACCATAATCAATGCTGGTTTTGAAACAGCCCACTTGTGAACACTCCTAGCTGTACTAGTCTTTTACTCCCTTCTCCTCCAGCTCCCAGTCCAAACCACCGCTCATCACCTTTCATAATCTCACATTCCCTGAAGTCAGGCTGGAGCAAGCTCTAAGAAAGGCTCCAAAGGAGAGGAGAGTCCCTACTGAATGCTGAACTCTGCTAAGAAGGAGCAGAATTGTCCTATAGGAATAGAAGGAAGAGAGTCATATAAGATAAATAGCAGTTTTCATGCAATAATGCAGGAAACCACATGGCTCTGCACCAAGTGTCTGAGAGGGGTCATGGGGCTCAGTAGAGCCTCTTTGAAGGAAAGGCTGCATCAGTATTTGAAATGGGTTATTCAGTTGCTGGCAGATGACAGAACATTTCTATGTTCTACAACTTATGCCTTTGGTCTGCTACTCCCTTGCTCCGCCATCAGCTTTTCCTCTTCCACTTTTACCTCGAGGGGCTTTCTGCTGCTGCTGATACATGCCAGCCAAACTCAACTTTCTATCACAAATTAAATGCATAAGGTGGTCCTTGAAACCAAGAAAGAGCACAGCTTCACTCCCACTGCTTTGTTGCTCCAAGGAGTTCCAGCTCTCCATGGCTCCACACTCACACAGAACCCAGCACAAGGAGCCACTCTGGGTCAGGGCTGCTGCCTAGCCCCCCCAAAATCCTTCTCACTGTCCTCAAAGATGAGTCAGGTTTGTGACAAGGAAGAACAGACACCAAGAATCAGATCCAGCCCAGATGTGAATTTAACTAGCCCAGAGCAGCTACCCTGTCCTACGCCCAAGCAGAGACACCAGCCTGTTTTCATTTCCATCGCAGGCAAGTTTTGAGCTTCTAATCAACAAGGGCAGTATTTTCATTTGAAAGCCAATAGGGTCCAGGATCACAAGGCATGTAGGCACTTTTATCCTTAAATCCTGATGCTGATTTTAGTTTCTCTTTGTGTAATAAATGATCAAAGTAAAGAAGACTCACCACAGCCTAGTGAGTGCATGTGTTTTGTGGGTGGCTCTGTTTTGTTTTTGTCTCTCCGCAGGAGCGAGGAGGGGAAAATACACAAGCAGAGAAGCAATTTAAGTGCAAACCAAATGTAATGACTCTGCCCGTGATGCTGGGACATTAATCCAAACTGTAATTACAAGCAGACTTCTTGATAGCGTGCACTGCTTGTGCCTGAAAGCCATGATGTGACACAGGTTTTTCCTCACCTTTGACAGGAGTACAAGGTGGATTTAACTACACTCAGTTCTATCACCCTGATGCTAAGGCAGGTAAATAAAGGACAGCACACTTGAATGTGTCTACTCTCCAGACCAAACTCTCTTAACTCTCATGGAACTTGTGGCAGAAGTCACTAAAAGACTTGTCTCTTGAAGAAGGCAGCAGTTGGAGAAACACATTTTTGACTGGCCAGTCAAAATCCTGTTAACACTTCTGAGATGTAGATAGGCTGGCTGGTTAGTCTGTTCCTACATGACACATGCTTTTGCTCTGTTGAAAGGGCTTATCTGTCTTGTCAGCAAGGTCACCAGAACGGGGATAGCCTCTGGGCAGGCTTCACTGCGAATTCTGCTCGGCTGGGACCGTTCAGCCTGCAATAAGCAATGGCTCCTATGTGGAAACGCAATGGTCAAGTTAGCAAAGAAAATTCTTCTTAACAAGTCTAGGCACCATGTTATTACAAAGCATGTCAAGTAGCAAGGATGGCTTCAGGAAGCTGCAGAACAAGGTGTCAAAAGATGAAAGGAACAGAAAATTTGAGAGAACTGCTATTGTGTTAAGCCAGGCTGGTGTCAAACACTATCTGTTCAAGCTTCCTTACAACAGATCTTGTAAAATCATTTACCACCACTTAGCCAATAAGTTCCTCAAGCTTCTCTAATAAGACCATTTACTCCTTCAGTTCCTCTTATTTTGAAAAAGGTGACAGGTCCCTCAAGAACATAGTGTGGAGGGAAAAAAAAATATCTTCAATAAGACCACCAAAAGGTGTTCCTTTTCCAGGGCACCAGAAAAATTGCAGGAAGTACAATCCCTTTCCCTGGTTGTTTATGCTAATTGCCCCTCCGTTCAGCAACTGCTTCCACACAGCAGTGATCTGCAATATACAGATTGGACAGGAGAAAATATTTTAAGTCTAAAACCAAATAACCATTTACGGATTCTTTCTTTTCCCATCAACTCAACTCCTCCCTCAACCCAACTTAGTTTTCTCTGCTCGGATCTAACCACTAAAACAGTTGTTTTTTCACTTGTATGTCCCTGTGTTCCTGTTGCATTTTCCAGCTACCCTTGCTATTTTCCCCGATGGACAATTGAACATTAAATGGTTCGACAGGCAGAACATGTACTCACCCAACCACTTATTCCCAATCAATATTCACGTGGAATTCCTGTTAACAAGCAAGACTGATGCACACGCTTGGAAGGGAGGGTGGCCTCTTAAGGGATCACTTCATCTAAAGGTATGACTGATCACTTTCTCATCCACCTTAACCAACAATCGGATCTTCCATCCCATGTACTCCCAACAGGGCTGCTTTTGAAGGAGTAAGATCCTAACTTTTCCCATGATCTCTGTTGTTCTTCTCCGCAATTAATCAGGGAATTTAACATGGGTTAAAATTTACAGAAAATCCAGCACAGTGTCAGCTTTTAATTCTGTTAAAAGTTAGTTTCTAGATATTTTCTTGCTAATATTTTCCAACCTAGACATATCATGATCACATTTTAGTGAACCCTATTTACACTAGGGTTTCTTTACCCTGAATTACACACTATTCCTAATGGGGCGAATGGAAGCAATGATGGAAGTGCTAAGCATCATACAGAGCAGAAGGTAAACGGCAAAACTGATGTTTTACTCACTGGGCTTTGAACCACATGGGCAGGATTCATTTTTTCACACCTCTGCTGAAACAGTTTTAGCCTTGTTATATGCAGAGGAACTAAAAGACATTGCCTGTTCTCAAGCCTTCCAGGACACTTGAAGGTAAACAAAATGGAGAGATTTTGAAAGTGCTTTATGGCAGCACACTTTAGACAAAAAAATTATAAATACCCCAATTCTACCCCCACCCCTCTTCTTACTCCTTGCTAGGGATCTATTTGATGCTCTGAGCAAGCACCACTGGTCTAACAACCAGCATAAACTGACAACCAATAGTGAGGACTAACTGGGTAATCTTAGTAGGGAGAAAAGCACAGAAACAGTAACATATACCGAGGGTTCCCTGATTTTATGCAGTTCTGTTACAAAACTGAATCAGCCAAGCTTTCAGAAAGAGAAATGAGTAGAGAATTCCACCCAGAAATCATTTAACTTGCTTGCTTTTACTGCAGCTGCAACTCTGCTTTTACTCACCCCGAGCAAACTAAATTGCTATCACTAGCAGTTTTTAGGCAGGAAACTCCAATATGCTAAAAAAACTTTCAACTCAGCAAGTTATTTATGTTTGAAATCTGCTCAGCCTGTGAAGACTAACAAAGGAATTGCTTTTGTAGACATGTGCTTTATTTGCCATATGCCATTAAATGAGACAGCCAATCTACCACAGATATTAATAGTAGTGAGTTTGGGCTATTCTAAGGCTCAAATATGGGGCTATTTTTCATATTGACCTTAACAAAAGATCATGGTCACAAATGACCCTAACTACTAATTTGGGCTTGATATGCAGAGGGACAGAACTTGGAAACCATCTTGTGCATTGTACACAACATGCACCTGCCCTCGGACAACGCACCAGAAGATGCTCTACATTCATGAGTTATATCTGCCCTGGGGCAAATCCTGCTCTTCAGCTCGAGGAAAAAGACCTACCCCAACAAGAATTTACTTGGTCTTGGGGTGTAATGAATGTGTGGGGGACACACAAAAAAGATACTGTTCCAGTATTCCAAGTCCTTGCCTTGTGCCCCATCCCACAAGACCCTTGTGTCCTCTTCCTTTGTTTTTAGAACAAATACTAAGCTAGCATGGCCTGCTAAGCAGCCCACAGATGTCAGAGCAGACCTAACTCAGCTCAAAACAATTCCCTACTTGCAGAAGAAGCTGCCACAGCTGCACAAAACTGTAGCCTCAAGGGAGGGGATAACTGGTATTCCACAAGCTGCCACCAACTTTCACTATTTGTTTCCTCTGGCCAATTTTTACTCTGCTCTGTACGTGCCCGGATTGCTTTCTGATGCTCTTTTGTTGAGTCTGAGGACTATGTGCTTTACTGCTGTTGCTTTTCTAGAAGAAATGATTACTCATTTCCCTGGAATAGCCTCAGATCCTTTGCCATTGCCATGCGCTCACATTATATCTGAAAGCTCAGAGAGGACATACAAATGATTAGAACAGTTTCAACAGCCCAAAAGAGAAGTCAAAACAGCGTCTCTACTGGTGCTTGGGAGCACATGATTAATGAGAATTTCCTCCTCTGGGAAAGGCTCTTGCAGTCTTTGGCCTCAAAAGCTAGCAGACTTTACGCACCAGAGCCTTACTATGAACTCTGAGCAAAACAAACAGGAGAGGTGGGTTTCAGAATATCTTATGCCTCTACGTTGCCTGCATGCTGAGCAGCCCGACTGCCAGCATTCTTTCTATTCACCTTTCCACATCAATGTATTCACATTCAAAAATAGAAGCCAAGTAGCGTGGACCAAATACTCAGAAAGCAGCTCTTTCTCCAGCTTCTGAAGGGAACTGCCTGAGTAAACACTGGAGAATTGATCCCTGTAGACATTACAGCACATAAGAACCAATGTAAGCAGGGGCTGGGGGGGAATCTGCTCTGATGGATCTATAGCTGCATATACCACTTTTCCTTACTTACTTACCAGAGAAAGTTTTCTTCGTGCAAGTAATTCTGCAGCAGGGCAGGCAGCGTGGTTTTCCAAGCCACCCGAGACAGGTCCTGCACAGAGGCAGAGCCTGCTGAGTCCAACCGGACCCCGCACACGGCTGCGTCTGAGTCATCTGCATTTTGTGCTTATGAGCACACAACCACTTGCTGTGATCCAGATGGAATTAACAGAGTATTCTCCTTATTTCTAATTGTTAGATCATCCTTTTCTAAACTCCAGCAAAGATGACTTGCAGACTAAGTCTCTTGGGGGTCAAAGCGGTTGTTTTGTTTGTACAGCAATTAGCATAGCAGGATCCCAGGCCACAAATGGCCTCCAAGGCTACATTCTATACCATCGTGTTAGCTCAAACCTCAGTTCTTCCTTTCAGCCCAAACTTCCCAACTATCAACACCGCCTACACAAAGGTTTATACTCTGGCCTAGTCAGGAACATGAAGTGAGCTCACACCTCATGTAGAGACCAGCTCAGGCTTGAGCTGCGCTCCATAAACAGCACAGATGCGGCAGTTTTGAGCTCTTTCCTCTAATGGGAGTCACCCAGAGAGGCTGCCACAGGCAGGAACTGAAGCTGCAGTTCTCCTGATACTCAGACCTAAGTCTTCACCATCTTAGCTTTAAAAGCAAAAACGAACTGGAGTCACATCTCAACATCACAACCTCAGCTCCTGGGAAAAGCTAGCGGAAAGGAAGGCATACTTGCTAGATCATACTTGGATCAGCAGAGTACAGTGACTGCTAGCACTGTTTCAGCTAACGCAGCAAGACACATTTGTCTTGGGTGAAAGCAAAACAGCAGCTCAAAGAACCTAATGGACCACACGGGTCTTCAGAAAGAAGCTCTGAAAACCTCATTTAACCACACGAGTGAATCAGTGCAATCAGCACTAAAATAACAGTTGCTTTCCCAAGCCTTCACTAAGAAAGCACGAGGCAACAGCTCCAGGAAGAGGATTAATAGTATGATCCCGATTCTGCTGCGTTAGGGATCTCCAAGACCAGTCAAGTCTAATTCAATACGAAGTTTAATGAGATACAATGAAAATTAAAGCTAAATTCAGACAAGAAACAAAAGTCACATTACTGACTACATCACTAATTTAACCAGAATTACAGTGAAAACCAGAATTACAGTGAAATCCCCAATACTTAGAGGAAAACCTCTCTAAGAAACCATGCAATTCAAATGGAAACATTACTCCTAATGCAGGAATTACTGGCTGCAGTCTTTGACCTGTCTTACCCCTGACTTCCAGATGGAACACTACTGAGTATCCTGCTTTTCACAAGGACCTTGCTGCCCCAATTAGCATCTGAGCTCACCAGTCCTTTCAAGCAGACCTAGCATGTTCTTGCCACTCCCAGTTTCCAATTCTCCATGTATTTAATTTTCAAATTTTACATTATATATTTTGCCGGTGGCACAGTAGATCACTTACCCTTCTCCTATTAGCCCTCTCTGTTTAATTACAGTTTAATGTGAATTGATCTTTACATTAATGAGCCTGTAAAGAAGATTGATTTTCTTCAAGAGACTTTTATGCTCAGTTTGGCAGCAGAGTAGTCCTATTGATTTCGCTTTCCTCAGTAAATACGCTGCAGAGTGTCATTGCATCCTCTGTGAGTCAGCTAATCCTATTTCACACTCCTTTGCTCCAAAAATCCCTCTTCTGACTTCCTTGTTATCTGTGCTTACTCAGGGCAAGATCATGGGGCCAAAGCATCTCAAACAGCTCTGACTGTTGCTAACATACAGCTGACTGCCGTGGGTCACTATCCCCTTTGTTCCTAAATGGTTGGGGGCTTAAAAGACTTACAGTGAAAGTTATTTTTAAGTGTTTAATCTGTTAACTTCCTTAATGCCTAGCCAGCTAAGGACGTGGCACAGAGTGTGCTCTGTTTACCACGCCTGCTGCAGAGGTCTGGTGAGCAGGCTGGAGCCCTACAGCTGTGTGACAGCCTGTGCTGGCATGCCTGCATCAGTGGATGCTGGCTGAACCGGGCAGGCCACCTTGGAGCCAGCGCAGAGGACAAGGATCCATCTCCATCATCCCGTGAGGACATCCCAAAAGCCCCCCAAGATGCATTCACGCACATGCAGGTGGATGAAGCAGTGGCAGACAGGCCCCAGAGTGAGGGCTGAGCTTGTGCCTGCACAGGGGTTTGGGGAAAATGTGCAGTAACAGCCCAAGGCAGAGCTGATTGCAGCTCAACTTCTCTCCCCCAGCTAAAAGACTCTCCATGCGAGTCAGTGAGGAAGTTGGGTATCAACAGACTCAGTTTTGCTGCAAAGAAATGGTTTCATTCCATCTTCCCCCTCCCCACCAGATCAGGTAACAGAGTCTTCTCGAGAGCCTACAGAGTTAACACACTGGAGTTGCGGCAGAACATCGGGAAGGGAAATCCTCAGCCAAGAGCATGTCAGTGAAAACATCCTGCCATCAACTCCCAAATGTCCAAGTCTAGGAACTGTAGCTAAATTACAAATGCTGTGGGAATTTCAGGCAAGATTCTCCTCTCAGCTACTTCGATGCAATTTCGGAATGAATCCAGATTCAGTCTCTCCCCCTCCCAGCTGAATTTCCTGGCTTTTGTTTGCACTAACAGATGTTTGCATTTAATGCCTGTCTTTATTTGGTAACCCGTGCATAGATTATTTTTCCCTTCTGTTCTATTAAAAGCCTTATCAAGTCCCTTATGTTTGCTCTTGTTGAGATGAACGACTTTGGCAGTATTTTCAACGTGCAAGGCAAACACAGTGACTCTTCAAGGAATAATTAAACTGAACTAAGCTTCATGGCAGCATATTAGGGCATAGCATGTTTGATACATATGCTACGCCTGCATCCGTCTGCAGCCCGAAACATCTAAAGATTTGCAGAAAGTCTTGAGAATTCTCTCTCCAACAGATTCCCACATGCTTACACATGGCCCACGGTCCATGTGCACGTGGGGTCAAGCAAGTTTTGGGTGATAGAGAGAACAGGTATGGGAAACCCCAAGACAGGGAATGCAAAGCAATCAAGCTTATTAAAAAAAAAAAAAATATGGAAAAATGTCGTAGTGCCAAGCTCAGATTTCTTTCTCTCAGCACCAAAAGGAGAGAAGGTCTCTTCCCCAGTTTAGGAAGAGCAGAAGATGAAGTAACTCATTCAAAAAGGCTGTTCTGAGTGACAAATATACAATCCTTGCTCTTATAATGCATTCACAGCCCCTTGGAAATACTTAACCACATGCAATATACAAAACCTACTTCAGAGGTTTGTGAGGTAAACACACTTCACACATTTCTAAACACTGGGGGAAAGAAAAGGAAATGTATTTATTTTTCTTTAGCAGTAAGAATACACTGCAACACTATATACTTAAACATAAACCAGTTTCTCAGTACACAGTCTTCATTATGAGTCTTCACCCTGGATTTGGTTTGGCAGCCTCCCCAATTATTACTTCACAGATTTGCAGGCCAGAAGAAACCAGTATGACCATATAATCTGATTCCTTGCATCACAGAAGGCTAAAGAACTTTACCCAACAATTTGTGTATCAAGCCCATTAACCCAGAGTTGAACTGAAGGACCATCTTTTAGGAAGACATCCAATTGATTTAAAGACTCCCAAGGATGGAGAAAGCTTCACTTCCTCAGCAAATCATTCCAATGTGGGTTAGTCAGCAACATCGATTAAAGCAGGTACTTTAAAACATCTTTCAGATTATTTTTACCTCTGATAAAAATTAAAAGGAAATGCAAGGGGGAAAAAAAGTGGCATTCTCTTGAAAGAAGCTAAACAAAGAGATCCTTCTTGCAGAGGTATGACAGCAGCATTACAAATCCCACTATCAGAGTTATTTATGTGTAGCAGCTGAGGAAAGCAATACAGATTTCTGGAAAGTGATACTAAGCAGGTCTGTTTAGAATACTGTCCTTTTATCATTTGGCTTTGTACCTTCGCCTTCCTTCTGCACCACTCTGAAATTTCAGAGGAGCTGTAAATCTACTGCCTTCCACCAGTCATTATTCCTCCTTTCCAAACTGCTTATTTCATTTCAGGAATAAAAAACCCCAAGGCAATTTGGTCCTATGCCAATAGCTAAATTAATAGCAAAAATAACAACAGGGGCTTGTGAAACTCGGATCTTTTATAGACTTCGTGAGAAAGAAAAGCCGATTTGGGGGGCCTAAAACTATATCCTGGATGGTAAATTGTATGCAAGCTTTCTACCCATAAATCAGATTTCTGGAGTTTTTCGAATCCCAATGCATAACACACTGGGTTATGAGGCAGCCTGGTAAGCTCAGTTCAAGTGGCAGGCAGATGGCTTCATGTCAGGGGATCGTGCCTTGAATGAGGGACCCTGCTCAGGAGGAGTCACTGCCCCGCTCTGCAGCCAGCAGCCCCCAGATCATGCATGCAGGCTTCATATGTAGTCACACAAGCAGGGAGAGGCTGCAGGAGGCAGAAATCAAACAAGCTGGTTTCACACCAACTGCGTGCGACACATTTGACAGGTCTGATAACTGCTGAGACACAAGCCACCCCTCCACCCAGGAGGTGAAGTGGTTACTTACGGATTTAACAGAGACACTTGATAGATCCAGCACTGACGATAGCAGAGGAGCACTTTGGCTCTTCACAAGCCCTGCAGGAACACGGTATACCCAAGAACCAGATCAAAGGCAACCATATCTCAAACAAAAGCTAAACTCACTTCACAACAGGAGTGAGATATGGACACCGACTTGAAGCTAAGATCCCTAAACTGAATTAAGACAGTGAGGGAGTTCTGCTTTGCATATTTTAACACTGCCTAATGGAAGAGCAGGAATGGTGCCAGTTCATTTCACTCAATTTTGTCCTTGATTTAAGTAATAGGAATGTATTTTTAGTCAACAGATCAAGGTTGTCTCAGTAAGTCTGAGCCTTTTGAGCATGAGCAGTCACCTGGTGGCATGGACATGGACATTTTCCCCTACAAGGAGAAGACAATCCATGGCAAACACAGGCACCTGCCTGCAACCACACACTGCAAGGCCATGCACACTGGAAGCCATTGCTTAAATTGCTCTGGCTCTTTGCTGGAGTCCATATTAGCTATAACCACTTCCCCTTCCCAGGAACTTGGGAGGTATCGTGCATACCTCAGCAAAATTCTTTCTCGGTGTGCATTACAAGCAGACACATGCAAAAATAATTTTAGAAATCCACACTCTTAAGGCACTAATAAGTTTGATATTATAATGTCTTTATTCCCTTCAGCAGCGTTCTCAACCTGAGATCCTTGGTGGCAGATACACAAGGGCTCTCAGATGTCTAACACTTCTGCAGGCACCTAACCTACCCAAAGGTAGGAACTTCAAAGCTTCTGCACATCTAGACACACAGTCACCAATCACTCTCTCAAAAGAAAAAAAAAAAAAAAAAGGTTGAAAGAGATCATAAAAACAGGTCTGGAATGAGTTCCCTGGAAGATTAAAATGTGAATAGTCTCTGACTTTAAGTGAAAAGAAGAAATGATCAGAACAAGACCACGGAAAAAGAGAACAATAAAGGAAAGGTAAATTTCTGTACTCCTTTAATAGCACAAGTATGACACAATGGTTGAAACCCCAAGGCAGATGAGAAAAAACAATTTTACTTAATATGCAACTAACCTGTTTAGTTTACTGTCATAAATTACCACTGACCATCAGCACACCATTAATCAAGACCAACCTTGCACAAATCACATGACTCCAGAAGATGTTTCTTAATTAAGATGTTAACGAGCCAAATAATGAAGTGTGAAGAGTTAGCAGAAGTGGGTGGGTTGGCAGGAGCTGAACCTGCCCCACAAACAGCCCCAAAAAGCCGAAAGAGGGGGCAGCAACTTACAGGTGGAGGGAGCGGACGCTGGCAGCAGCAGGTCCCAGGGAGGGAATGGTGGTCAGCTCGTTGTTGTTCAGTCGCCTGCAACACACAGAAATTAGATGTTGATGCAAACAGCCCACAACCCAGTGTGCAGGAGCAGGGGATGGCCACGGTGCTTTCTTATCCCCCCTCACTCTTTGGGAACACTGACATGTTGGCAGAGGCCTCCATCTCAAGGGGTTTGCCTGAGTCCAAGTCCCAGTTCATCCTCCCAGCCCAACCCTTTAATAAATGAGAGCACCCTAACTGGTCCCACGGTATCTATTTTTATAAAAGCAAGGCTTTTTTTTTCCTTCCCACCCATTCCTTGAAGTGAAGCCAAGTGCCACCGAGGAAGGCACTGTGCCACGGCCCTCCATTGATGGGCCTGAGTTTCCACTGGGAGCGGAAACTGTTGGCACCCACAGCATGAGGCAGCTGGGTCCCACCACCTCAGGACCATAAATTTATCTCCCTCCCCAAGCTCCAGCTCACCCCTCCACGCCAGGCCAGGGTGTGTGGCCATGGCGGTGGAAAATGGTGGCCTCAGGCCTCCTCTCCACACCAGGCCAAGCTCCGGACATCCCAGTAAAGGGCAGTCCCATGAAGCCAGCACCACACACAGACAGACACAAATGGTGCTAGGCACAGTAATGCCACCAAACCCCGGTAACCTGCTCCAGCTGGACAGCTGGGGAGCACCGTGCAGCCCCCCCGGGACTAATGGCAATTGCAGACGGAGTCCCGCTCCTGGAAACGCCAGTACAAAAACGTCCCCCCTCAATGGCCTAATGTTTGAAGTGTTTTTCTGACTGAAAACAGATCCTTGCCATGTGACCGGCTCTTCCTTGGTTTAAAGAGCCCTTGTTTGTATGGTGAATTAGTCAATTAATTACTGTAACAGTCGCTTGTCTGGCTGTTTGAGAATTACCTAATTTCTTAGCCATCTTGCCCGCTCCCCTGCCGCCGCATACTGAAGCCATTAAAGCCGAGCAGGGCAGCACACGGCGGCTGCCTGGGACCCCCAGCCGCCTCCGATGGGCTGTTGCTGGAGGCAGAGCCTCGCCGGGTCTCTCCCTGCAGCTTCCTTCCAACTGTTCCCCTCCTGCATCTTGAAAAAAATCACCACTGGGGTGCGAGAAGCAGAGTGTCCCACAGTGGGCAGGGGAGTGTGGCACAGCTGAGCCGTGCTGAGCCTTGGGCATGAGTTGGGAGAATCCTAAATTACAGTAGTGGGTTCCCCCCCCCACCCCTTTAAAACTATTTTTGGCAGGTGGGAAGAAAAGAGCGATACATCCATCCATCCCAGAACTTCCTTCTGATTCCTCCGAGAGCAGAAAAGATATTTGATTTCACAAGGAGTTCCAGGCACTGCTGGGATAAAAGCTTTCCTCAGCCTCGGCTCTGCCGCCGACATTATACCCTTACCTTCAAATGTAAGGGGAAAAAAGCCAGACGCATTGCAATTCAGCAAGGAGCTCCACTTTGCAACTAAAAGCTCATTGTTGCTCATATTATAGCAAGGTCTAGAGCTTTCAAAGGTACAAAGCAAGCTGGAAAGAGCATTAAAATGCTTATATTTGTGTCATGTTTTTATTAACATCCAACTGAGCATCTTTTGGAAAGGCACAGGAAAAGGAGAATAGCTAGGCCCACCCTCTGTAAGCCTGGGTCAGCTCTGGTTAAGCAGCTCCAACACCGACTGGCGTCGAACAAGTGGTCAAAACCTCCTCTGACATAAGTGTGATTTTCATATATCAGCCTGCTGTCAGGTCAGAAGTCAGTCAGAAGTGGTTCTCCCACCTCATTTTCTCTCTTGGCTCACAGGCACCAGGTGCTGATGCAGAGCAGCCAGCCAAGCTTAGAATTTGCCTGGGATTTCCCTCTCATCTTCCCCTTCCCCCATGTAAAGGAATAAAAAAAGAAAAAAAAAAAAAACCAACCCACCCCGAACAGAACAGCCAGGCTCAACAAATTTAAACTTTCAGTGTCCTTTCTCCTCCCCAGCCCTCCCTGCCTTTGACAACACAAACCTACTGCCTCTGGATGCGAAGGCAGAGGAGGAGGGGGGCCACCCGTATAAAATATTTACAGTCCAGTTGCCAGGCTGGTGTCAAGCTGAAATGGAGCCTGCTCAAAAATAGCACAGCTCTCCAGAGCTTTCAGTGAAAGGCACTTTAGAAAATAAAAGGTGAGTTGTTTGGAGAGAAATTTTAGCACAGTTACTACTTCTTTGTTACAAATGAGCTTGGAAAACCTGAGAGCCTTGTAACCATCACTTTCATGGATCCCATGATGTGTACGACCTGAGGAAACTCCAGGAAGGACCACAGGGCTGCATCCTCCCAGCATGCAGCTGCATCCCACAGCTGCATCCTCCATCCTTTCAACCAAGGTACGAGGATGGACGGAGCCCAGAGGGAGCCACTAAAGGGGATGAAAGAAGATATAGGTGTCCAGAAGTAATGTCACACTTCCACTTGAGCCTGCATCAGCAAAAAGCTATTAACTTCAGAGCATGTGCGATCATGGGGTTTCATATCACTTTAAGCTACTAAATTGCAACCCTTAAACTTTTTAAGGTAAAAAAAGCTTCTTCAAAAAAACCCACAAACAACTGCCTAAACCCAAGGGAAAAAATTTAGGATAAATACAGCTATTGCCTTATTACCATCTTAGCAAAGCAAAACAGAGCATCCAAGATAAGCTATTAAGTTTAAATCTTTTGGTTTACAGAGATATTCTTAAATTTAAGGGAAAAAAAAAAAAAAGGTTTTCACGATATATCACATTAATTATTCATGTACAGAGACACACACAGAGAGCTCTGAGGCTCTTCTTTAATACTGAGGAACCACAGGCACCATGTTCGAAGCATCATGGGAGGTTTCAGGTCTTATCAATGCATCTATTATTTGGGGCAATCTCTTTCCCTGAGGGTGCCTTGGTTTGCCCAGCACAGCGCATACAGCAAAACACTGACTTGCTCTCAAGACATGCCACAGCATGATGCTTATTTCATGAATGTTTGCGAAGTGCTTAAAAAAAAAAATCCAACAAAAAAAAACCACCAACCTCAGAAGGGAGATGCTCTGGCAGTACAGATGTGGTTCTCTTTGTGAAATGCAGTTTATTTCAGTGGTCTGTGGTTTAGCTGTTATTCAAAAGCAACCAAGATTGGTAGATAGGGCTTTTAATAGAGCTTCTCCCCTCACACTTTCCAGAGCCTGCCTTCCAGGCTCTGCTCCAGACCTCTGCCTCCCTTCCAGTCTCCCATTTCTGACTGCTCCCTTTCCCTCCTACTGACTCCTCCGCTCTCCCCCTTCTCCCCAACCCTGCCTTTGTGACACAGCAAGCAGCTCTTATCTGCACCATTACTTTGCGGCCTGCATTACTTACCTCCCCTGAACCCTGATATCCTTTTTTTTAGCAGCTGATTTGTTCAGCGCAGGTCTCGTCCTGCTCTCCACGCGTGCAGCACTTTACACAAGGGAGTTCCCTACCTCAGGAATCAGAAGCCACACCAATTTCCCAGCCCCACGCTCCCTGAAGTCACATGCCTTCAGGCGCTTCCACAAATAAAAGCCATTGCTAAGACACAATCATGTTAGGATAATTCTAAAGCCTCATGGGATCAGGGCAGTGATTCTCTTCTTTAAGCACAGAGTAATTTAAGGCTTTCCACAGTTTAAAGACAAGTTGAGGTCCTGTAGGCAGCGTTTCGCTCACCTGCATCACTTTCTCTCCCCTCCCTGACTGCGCTGCAGGATAGTTACGGTGAATTGTTTGCAGTCCCTCCTGATGCATATTCCTCACTTCATCAGGATCCCTAGCAAGTCCCTGCTGTTAGTGTAAGCAGGGGAGCCAGGGGCAATCGGGCAGGGCAGAGATGCTACACTAATCCCCGTGGTCCAATCCTGCAGATATCAGGCAGGCAGAACTCCCACTTGCAGCAGACTGGTTTGCCTAGTTCAGAATCACAGGATCTGGCCCCTCCACAAGTCCCAGAGCCAACACTTAATGAAAACAGACAGGGGACAAGAGAAAATGCACGATATACACAGAGCACAGTATTGTTTCTGAAAGGAAATGTTTTCTCAGTTTCCCATGAGGCATCAGTAGCTCTTCAAACAGAGCCCAAACCTCAAGTATGCCAGCGATTCAACATTCAAATGCAAGCTCATTACCTCAACCCACCGCTTGCAATTTCAGTCACTTTCACTTTTCGAAATCCAAAAATCAGAGCTCCAGGAATCACTGTGAATAGCTGACAAGCACAGCTCCCCTGCAAGCGTAACTGCCGAGCATTACACAGATCAGGAGCTAGGAAATCCCACTATTCCCCAAACAAGGTCTCCTTTACCAGCAAAGAGGGTCTGGCACAGCCACTCAGACTTTCACCAGCTCTTTCTGTTCCCCCACCAAAGCAGAAGACATCTCTGCTGGTTTAGGCTCTCCTAGCAGACTTCAAACAGAATTTGTTCTGGTTCCAAAAGGAGCACAAATGCCTGAGAGGAGGAGACACAGTTAAGTGCTTTGTTATCCACTACACTACACCTTTGTTTCCTGGGAGATTTGGGTTAGGTTGGCATCAGGTATCACCAACCCGGCTGTTCTGCCTTGCTTCAGGGTTATCCTTTCAGCAAGGAGCTTTGTGTGTATGTTCAGGTGTGTTAGCTGAACTGCTCCCTCAGAGCATTGCACAAGACTGAGGGAGGTAAACTCCAATGATTTCCAATAACAGCTACGCTGTTGTAATTGGGATGTTGTGTTCCGCTAATTGATTAGTTTAAAAGAAACCGGCACAGGTACAATATGGAGAAAAAAACCTCCACACGAAGTCAAATCTTCTCATTCAAGTTAGTTAAAGGAAGGTACTGTCTTAGGAAACTGTATACAATTTCCTCCTGGCCCACAAGCCATCCTGGCAAAATAGAATTAAAACCTTTGAAGGAATACTTACACTTCCTGCAGGTTCGACAGCCCTGCAAAGGCAGAAGGATCAATCTCTGTCAACTTGTTGTAGCTCAGGTTTCTGTTAAAATAAAAGACAGCGGGATCAGCACACTGCAGTTACCGTGCTCAGCAAAACAGTCATCTTAATTATTCTGGATTGCACTGGGAGGGTGGGTTTGTTTTTAGCAAGAACACTTAAACATGGTAGAGCAGCACTTTTCTGCTGAATACAGGAGCGAGTTTAGTTCTGTGATCAAAACGTTATCTAGCTCTCCCTAAGCTTTTTCCTCTTCTGCATCAGTGTGGTTTTAATTTGTCTCTATATTACACAATTACATTTATTATTCTTCTATTGGTTATTCACAACCACAAAACTAATCACAGATGAATAGGATACTTCCTGACAAATTAAAGTCTGAGCTGAAACAATCAACAAACCTTCTGCTGAATATTTTATAGCTATATTCACACAGGGTATTTTTCATGTTTTGTACATACCACTCAGTCTTATATGCACACAGGTATGTAACACTTGCTATGTCTAAACAAAAAATTTATTCTATATTTTCTAACAAGGTATAGTTAACTTATCACTAAATGTTTTTTTAACCGGCGATTAAAGCTTTCAGCCAGTCACACAGTAGTACATGCCTTGGTCCTCAACAACCCCAACTGAGGCGTTCCAACTGCCTGACAGTCCCAATCTAGATCACGTTATGGCACTTCACTGACGGATGGCAAACAGGTTGTGCTGTATTATCTGAAAAAAAAGCCCGGTGGGAGAGCAGACCTGTCTCGCGGGACATCCCTGTTTGGAAATACAGCCAGAGCTCAATGCGCTCCTGGAAGGGACGCACTGCGAGGACTGCTGGGGACAGCAAACAGACAAAATAATGCAAATAAAGTACCGACTCTGAAAACCACAACCAAGTGCTTTGCCATGCTCTGCTGTAGCATCATTCCATGCAACAGCAGACTCTCCCCTCCGAGATATGCACTATCAGCACACCGCACACCACAGGTCAAACCTGTAGCGAGGGACTTACCGGGAGAGCACAGATCAATTAAGACTGAGTGACTAATGATGCGGAAATTAACAAGTGGCTTAATTAACATGATGTATGCAGTGTTGGCATGTTCTTGTGAACGCATAGTCTAAAGAGGGAGGAGGCAAATTGATGGGCGGTAGCAAGAAATGCAACCACAAGTGGTTGTAAGGAAATTGTGAGGGGGACCTACTTTAATTTTCCCCTGCTCCACACCCTGCTCTAGGATATTATCCTGGGTAAAATTCAACCCTCATCTCCTCTGCAGGGAGGTTACACCCTCTTACTGCACTTCTGAACATGACCCAAAAGATTCACAGCCTGATTTCAGATAAGCCCTCAAACATTCAGCTGCTTATTCAAACCACCAAGCCAGTCTGACTAGAAAACT
Source organism: Gallinago jamesoni (assembly GCA_025769975.1). NCBI lineage: Eukaryota > Metazoa > Chordata > Aves > Charadriiformes > Scolopacidae > Gallinago > Gallinago jamesoni. The sequence goes on from JAOQGH010000003.1 coordinate 9,309,334, forward strand.
GGCCAATCTTCCCTGTTTTGTGTATCTTCTTTGTTTTAAAGCTCTGCCCACAGAAGCCAAGCAGGTCTGGAGCCCAAACAGGTAAACAGGACCTAAGTCACCGAGGCTCCTACTGAACTTTTACCCAAGGTTACGTGACCCAAGAGCTGAGGGACACACAAAAAAAAAAGGCCAGCTGCCAGAAGAGCATAGACAGAGACCTTCCGGTTTAATTGCTCCTGTTTGCCCATTGCACTTGGTGGCAATGCAAACCCAGGCCCCCAGCAACGCTTACTAACAGCGAGACTCGAAAGATGACAAAGCTCACCAACCTTGCATGATTGGAAGGAAGCGATAAATACCTCTTTTGAGCTAAAAAGCAACTATTGATGACTTGCCCTCCTACAATGCATTTATGGGAAGTCCTCAAAGCATTCCCCCGCACACAGGAACCATTCGATAGTTCTCATGCACACACGGCTCTCCATCATTTCAGAGCAGCCAGCTCTGAAGATGGTTCCTTGCATCTTGCCTGAAACGTTCAATTTTTTGCCAATACCCGCTGTGAAACAAGGCTCTACAAATCAACAGCATAAGCTGGCTCTTAACAGGATCTAGACCTGAAGCTGCATAGGAGTGTAAAACCTAACCAAGCATCTAGTTTTAAAATATGCTGTCCTGTAAGCCCCTACTGTCTTTTAAAACACTCAGGAGACCTTTAAATCAATACCAGCCTACAGCAGATATCCATTTCACTATGAACTCAAAGGCATTTATCTAAATAAAAGTCAAACTGCAGTTTAAACTCAGAGTGTGTTTGAAAGCCAAGTCCATATTCATAGCACAATTACGAATTAAAGTGCAATTTGCCCACAGATTACATTACTACTTTTTTTTTTTTTAAAACCACACAACAAAATCAGGTTGGAGCTTGTGCCTGCCTGATGTACAGGCAAAAAGAGAAAATACAACAGGTAATGTCCTACAGGCTCGACACAATAAAGACAAAGCTGACATAGAAACGCTCGTGACAAACTGAGGGGGAAATACAACCACGGTCATGACCGTGCATGAATCCATCTGTTTTAATGTATTTCTATGCCTTCTATAGCTGCTAATCTTTGCATTTCTTAAGGTAACGTACTTATCCTCAAAACATTCCTCCGCAATAGGCTAAGAGGCCATTTTATGAATCGAGCACTGAGCATCACAGGCACCAAACTGATCATCCCTACACCTGTCAAAGGGAACAGATCCCTGGCTTAGCCCATGCTCAAGCACCGAGTGATGCTGACGTGAACTTCAGAAGTTCAAAAGTGAAAAAAACAAAGTGCTTCAACTAAAGGATTTCACGGCCATAGTTTAACGTTCACCCAAAGCAACTTTCTGACTGTTGTTGCAGCCATTGGAGAAACCTGGACATCAAAGGCATTGCACAAGCTGCTGGCTCTTCAAACATATTTTGCCTGCTCCAGCAACAGAAAGACCTTCCAACGGTTCTGCAGAAGTACAGGCAAACCCCACCTTCTTTGTACGCCAAAGTCTTCAGTCCTCCCCACGCTACCCACTCCAGCTGCCGGGTATCTGCACCAAACACCCAGCACGCTGTTCAAAAGCCACTGGGGAAACGAAAGCTAGAAATATAGGGTCAGTGCAAAATAAACAGGAGGTTTGAAATTAAATAGATACACCAAAATAAACAGTTCACTCAGTTTCTGAGACTAGCTGTATTTTAACTTACATTGAAATGCCCAGGAATTTCTAGCCTGAAGCATTAGCAATCAAAGGACATGTTTCCCAGAACGCAGATCCCCTCACTAGACAGTACTTGGCATGCTAGTCACAGCATGCAAATGGGAGAAAGAATTAATGAGCTCCAATAGATAGATCATTGGGACCGGGAGTCAGGAAACCTCCATCTATTCCTGGCTCTCTTAATCTCCTGCTGGGTGACCGGGTCATGTCACATCACCTCTCCAGAGCTTTTGTTTCCACAGCCCCCCTTTGTCTGTCTCGTCTATTTAGACTGTAAATAAAATTGAGGTAGGTATTGTCTCGGTTTAGCCCAATGCTGATGAAATGAGGCCTCAATCTTGGTTGGGCTCCAGTAATGCAAATAAAGAAGGGAACTCAAAACTTGAGGTCACGGGTGCATATGACACTCCCCCACCACAAAGCACGGGTCCCAAACGTATGGCAGTGCACGAAGTGCTGCACGGGCTGTAACATCCCCATCAGCTCAGCCTCTCTAGTCCAAGCAGATCAGCAACGAAGGCTGGCTGGAGATGCCAAGCTTGGGGGAACAACTGTCCCATCACTCAAAACTGCCACATTTCTGCTCTCCCATAGCACATAACATGTTCCTTCTTGAAGAGCCCCTTGGTCTGATGCCATGAAGTAGTGCAATGGCTCACTGAGCAGATGTTTCTGCCATTAGTATTCTAAAATGTCTTCTTCAAAGAAGACAAAGCCCTCAAAGAAGCCCTTAAAACCCCAAACCCTATCCTTTCCCAAATCAGCACTCCCCTAAACCATCTGAGCTATCTCAGGTGCTGGGCATCTCTTCAAAGTGGCAGCTTATAAAGTATCATCTACAGCGTTTGATGCCAGTCCAAAGAGACCGATGTCCTTGGTGTGTGGTCAGCCCATTTCCTGGCACCTGCATCTACATATGGGTTTAGCCGAGCCCAAGTGTGGGTATACCCACAGCAGAATCAGACTGCCCAGTGTCCTGCCTGCTTCTCTCCATGGGTACATGTTTCTGCTGGATTACTCACAGGAGGATATTTTGATCCCTCCAAGGCAACTGTGGAAAGAAAACAGAATTCAACAGACAACCAACATAAATCCTGGACAAGAGCCTGGGCTGCAAGTTCAGGGAAGCATCCTACAAAGGTCAGAAGCTTCTACAGATGGCAGAGAAGACAGAGCAGAGCCAACAACTCGAGTGGCCTCTAACTTTCAGATTGTTTTTTCCCTGGTGAATAGCAGCTGGTCTGAGGTTTATAGGGTTTTTTTAAAGAAACGTATTTTGACTTAATGTCATGAGAAGTGCCTTGCACATTATTTATCCATTGCATACTTCTTCAAGTCTTCCTTGTATTGGCTAATCCAACAATGTAGGGTTTTTCCCCTGCAACCACTAAGATGCCCATGATGGGGAATGGAGAGCCTGTTAAATCAATACGGGAAGGGCCTTGTTCTATCTATTCATCCATTCCAGCCTCTAAATAAGAAAGCAGTGTTTGCCTTTAGTTAGCATTGTGAAAGTGGCACTGTGGATCACTGAACACTGCAAAGACTGAAAGGAAAGCCTTGTTAAAAACCAAGTATGGAGCCTGCCTGGAAACCACCTCCCCAAAGTAATAATGCTGTCACAAAGAGTCCTGCTTGCCAGCCAGGAGAGATCAGTCAGCTCTCTGAACCACGAGATGCCAATCGTGCCTCCTTGGACAAGGTGCGGGGTAGACCAGAAGTTCACGTAGAAGTTTTGGCTCTGCTTTGAAAACTTGGCTGGTGTGGAGAAAAGCAACCTCACTTTTGAAAAGAGTTGCCCGTCTGGCTCGCCGGACAAAGAAATAGAGACATATGTGGCTCCTGGTCTCTGCTCACCGTGATGGTGGCTGAATTCTGTTCAGCAAGGTGAAGGTTTCCGACCCTTACATCAAAACCATTTATCTGTCAGTGTAGAAGATTATGTCAAAAGCATTTCTGTACCTTTTGATGACAGGCATTGGAGAAAAGGAGGACGGCCTGAAGTTCTGCCACTGCCAACTGCGGCTTTCATTAAACACTTTGTCAACCATTGTCATAACACAACTTTTCATTGCTCTTGCACAAAAGGGAGCTGTGGGCCCAGAACAATCGAGCCCTGCAATAGAAATTCCTCTGGCTAATCTGTCGAAAGATAGCTGCCTAGTCCCCAGCTCACTGAATAGGCACCATCCTCTTCCCACATGTTTATAGATGGCTTTACAGCGCTGGAATGGAGGCCCCATGCACACTTGATTGGGTATGAAAAGCATGGCTGCAGCTGAATTAGTTTGGAGATGGGGGCCGGCGGAGCGGGAGAGGGAACACATCGCCCATCCTAAAAGTACACAGCTGTGCAGGGAAGAAAACACACTCAAATTTATCTTTTAAACAAGCCTGTGAGCTCCCAGAGAGATGGCAGAGTCCTCATAAGCAGTGACATTCAAGGCTTAACACTGAAGCACAAAGCAATCAAAGAGAATGCGGGGATTTAGATAGTTGTATGGACTGTAGGGACAGAAAGAAGACGCTTTTAGTCCATTTATTTCTTCTCATGTGCAGGACAAGTCCAAAATCCACTCCCATGAGACAAGAGCAAACAGCTACTGCAGCCAGTGCCAGCTACCCACAGCTGCACTGCACAGCAACACCTTCCCTTAAATGGGATTTTTCCAGTTCCCCCTAAAATGAACGGCCACAAAATAGAGTTGCATAAGCCACCACAGTGATGTGAGCCAGAAGGAGCTTTCACATACTAGACACGCAGTCCTTCATTACCTTCTGGAGGATTTCTTGCAGGTTCCTTTGAAGTGGCTGACGCACTGCCAGCAGCCCAAGTCTGGACTTGGGAAAAATCACTCACTCAACCCACCACAGCCATTCCCAGGTTTCCTCTGAATCTGCCTGCTAAACTGATAGAAAACCACAGATTCTTATTCCCCCTCAGCTCCCTCATCACCCTCACCTCTATTCCACTGCTCCCAAACTCAGCCTAACAGCCCTACGGTCAGGAAGGAACTAAAATGCATCTTTGCTGAAGGATGCACTGAAGGGCTCTGCACTCACGCTATGGTTTACACAGCCTCAAGTGGGAGCCCACACTGCTGGGCAATACTGGGACTGCCCAACCAGGCTGCACAGCCTCTGGGATGCTCACATCTCTGGGGTGCCCATGGCTACATCAAACAGCCCTCGTGATTTCTTTTGCAGTGTACCCCAGGGAACTCTGCCTGCCTGTGCAAGGCACCCAGCGTTCGGGAGAAAGGACAGAAGTGACCCACACCAAGCATAACCAAGAGTTACCTCCTAAAAGAGGTTAAGAGCAACAAAACACAGAGCACCAGAGACGATTGTCCTGCCTTGCTGCTGTGAATACTTTGGGGAGAAGAGGACTGCAGGACATGGAAAGGACAAGCAGCAGCCATGTGGGTGAAGCTGTGCCCCATCACTGAGAGGTCCTGTTAGCAGCTAAGCCAATGTGTTCACTCAGGCTTTACTTATGCCCTAGCTCAAATTAGCAGCAGCAGCATCATCATATTAGCTTGGGTTAATAGCCTGCTCATATAAGGGGCTTTATGTGCAGAAGGGAGTCAACTTAAGGGCAACCCTCAAGCCATAACATGAGCTAATTTGACAGTGAAGACAAACTTTGAGAGGTCATCCAGACACCAAGAAAAATGCACCATGAATCACTCTCAGTCATGACCAACACTACTGTCTAAAGGAAATTCCTGCAGCATGATCCCCAAAGAATCAATACCGCGCCGATTCCAGCAGATGCATGTAGTCATTAATGCAAAGAATACTAATTAAAACCACATCACTCAGAAGCATTGTGCTGGACTACAATTTAATTTAGCATATGGTTGATATGGCTGGAGGAATTATATTATCTTCAAGTAAAGTTCCTGGACACATTTTACAACCCTGGCCCTTGCTCCTGCCTGCCACTCCGTGCTCACAACTGTTCCTGCTCACAAGAGCGCGGAGACCACACATCTGGCACGTGAAGATGCCCAAGTGTAGGAGCCTGGTAGCCACCACCAGAGCTGGTCTGCTCCCACGAGGCTGCAAACACAAATATCTCTATCATCGGTGGCCGAGGAAGGGCAGAGAAGCCCTTTGCAGGAGCATTGGGTAACACTGCGCTGCTGCTGCTGGGGCTTCTGCATCTCCTACAAGGAACATTTACCAGATTATTTGTTTCTTTAAAAAGGGCAGTGTCAGGTTATTTCAGGCCCTGTTCGGTTTACACAAATGTGTTTTGACAAAACCTAGGATCCCATTTTCTCCTATTTTAATAACTTTAGCAAAACAGAAGTGAAGTTCTTTTCTGTCTTTTTTTTTTTTCTTCTTTTATTTTGCTTGGAAGACCATCTCCAAACACCCCAAATGTTTTAAGTTGGTTTGTTTGGTTGGTTTTGGTTATTTATTTTTTGTTTTAAAGAAAGATTAGCTTCCACTTAATCTACATAATGACATGCATATGCAAGCACACCACAATGTAAGTGCAAAGCACTTGGGTAACTCAGGTACTTATGGACCCCTTGCTACGTCTCTGAGGCACCAACAGACGTGAGGATACTCGTTTCACCAGGGCTTGATCCTGGTCCACTCAACAAGAGTTTTTTTTCAATATTCCAACTGCTCTGTGCTCCAAAAAAAAAGAAAAAGAAAAACAAAGTGAGATTTCAAGAAGTGAAGTAGTTTGAAAGTCATCCAGTGGCCTCCTCAGCAGCAAAGGGAGGACTGTGAGCCCTCGGTCTTTAGAGCAACACATCGGTCCCGGCAGCGCTGCTCCTGTGGCTGGGGACACACGGAGCCTTCCCCGGCAGCCAGCAGGGACCTGAACCAAGGGAAGATGGCAGGACAAAGCAAGCATAAAGGACAAGGTATTCAACAACACTTTCTCTGCTTCTGAAAAAAAAACAAACAAAAAAAAACAAAAAAAACCCCAAACAACAACAAACACTCGCAGCAGCCACATCACCCGCAGTCACTGCACTACAAACCCTCCCATTAGCATCGCGTGTTCCTCTGCTCCTAATAAGACATCCCAGTCAAAGGGAGTATTGTACACAGGGAACGGGATGCTGCAAGGGTTAGAGCAGGCACTATTTAATTGCAGCAATTTTTCCCCACTTTATTTGCTGCTTCTATTAAGTTGCACTGCCTGAAGGAGACTGATCCTCTCCAAAACACACCGAGCCATCAGCTGCAAGGATTGCCTCAAAGCAAAAACACATTTCAAAGGGGGCACGGACATCTAAATATAAAAGCCTATATTTAATTTAACGTAAAGCAATCCCAGTTTGCCACCTGTGACAGGTAAGGAGTTGGAAGGAAAAGCAGGATGTGGAAGTTTGGTTTTTTTTAACCCACAAATAAAACTCCACCCTTCATCTGCCCAAACACCCATAGGGTTAGTTCTGGCTTTATTGTTTTTAATTAAAAGTGCTACCTACTGTCAGGAGAAAGAGATACCCTAAAACCAAAACCCTGCGAGTTGTTTGCTCCCCTGAATAAGAGCAAACTCACCCTTTTTCTAATTTGATGGCAAACGTCTTTCTCAGCAATTTTGCCTCCACAAGGCAAGGCACAGTGTCTGAAACCGCTGAAGAGAGGGCTGGAGGCCCAGCTCATAAACAAAATACTCATGAAACAAATTTCTCCTGCTTCCATCATCACTGAGTTTCTTCAGTAAATCAATAAAGGCCATGACTTCTTTACTAACATTTTCAATTAAGGTTCCCCACTGTGTATTCAACATACTAAACCGATTTATTGAGGATTAACAACTATATAATTTACTATACGTGTCTATCTTAGAACAACTGCTAAGCCTCCATTAACCGATGACAAGAGCTGCATTGATAAATCAGCATCAAGTGCTATTTACAGTTTCAAAAACTGCTACTTCTCCAAAGCAAATATTTTCATCTAAAGGTTGTGCAATTTTTCACAAGTACTCACAGCAGATAAGCCATGTTAAACCTCTGGCTTTTTCAGATGCTTGGAAAGAACCACCACAATACGTTCAACTGCTGGCAACCTCACCCTCCCACCACATGACTTTGCAAAATCCAGCTGTGGGTTACGGGTCGAGTGCGGATGGAAAAGAGGGATAATTCAGAAACTCCCCAAACACTGTTCAGAAGTTTCTACGGTTTAAGAAAACATCCGAGGTCAACAATCATTCAATAATAGCCCCCAATAATATCCAATAACCCATATTTTTAAGATGGGTTTTCTCCTAAAACACAGAATTGTAACGTGCGCTGCTCTCTTTGGGGAGAGTTTTCAATCAAGTGGTTTCAATCATGATTTCTGGTAAGCTCAGAGTGCTTAACTACCTGAAGAAGGCATTTTTCTCTGCGCTCCAACACCACAGTTGACTTATCAAAAACATTACTCCGGTAAATACATCATCGGGCACAGCTCTCATGGTGGCACCAACCATGTTCACGGGTGTATACGGGGAAGGGAGAGCACCAAACTGATGCTTAAGATTTGGCACACATCTGGCATTGCCCTTCAGTGGAAAGTGGGGTTTGGCCATCCCTGGTCCAGGGACAACATGGGTCATGGCATCGTCCAGCTGCTCCAGAGCAGATCCTGGTCAATCATTAATGGTGGGGAGAGGGCAGGCAACCTGCCCCTGCAGTGTTTGCTCAGCACTTCGTTCTCTCCCGATTCTTCTTATTAATAGTTAATCAGGCAGCACCAATCTCCCCCCAAAAAACACGCTCGCTTGGAAGCGGCACAAAGGAATATTTGTGCACTGGTTAAAACTAGTCAGGCAAAGAGTTGTGGGGGGAAGCCTTAGGAAAACAGCATGCAGATATTTCCCAAGCATGGAGGCTCCTCAGGTTGCTTTTGCCTCTCCTGCACTTGACACTGCTTTTTAACACCATAAAGAGGGGCTGCATCTCCTCCCACCCTCATACAGCAGAATGCTGCAAGAATAGAGGCATTTCCCAGAAGGAACCTCTGTTCTCCTATTCTCCATCAACCCAGGCTGGCCACCCTACACTGCTGTTCTGCTGGTGGCTGCTTCTCATCAGCCACCCAGTACATCTGTTGTGCAATCATCTGAGAAAAATCTCAGGAGATCTGTTGACATGAAGGTCTCTCATTAGATGTCCTGCAGAGTTTAACAAGCTCAGTGCCCCGAGCCAAAGCAGTCACCTTGGCTGTACCTGCCAGGACCAAGGGGCAGCAGCCACCTCTCCCCTCTTCCCACCTGGAGGCAATAAGCCTGGTCTCACAAAACACCTGGACAGTTCTGCAGCTTTCTACAATGGAAATAAACTTTCTGATCCTAGTAGGAGTCCAAGCAGAATTACAACATTGGCTTCCAACTGGAAGAGGGTAGGTTCACGTTAAAGATCAGGAAGAAGTTTTCACTGTGAGGGTGGCGAGACACTTGAACAGGTTGCCCAGAGAAGCTGTGGAACACCTCCAGGGCTGGGGCATCAAGACCAGACTGGCTGGGGCTTTGAGCAACCTGGTCTAGTGGGAGGCGTCCCTACCCATGGCAGGGGGTTGGAACTAGATGATTTTTAAAGGTCCCTTCCAACCCAAACCATTCTATGATTCTACGACTCCTTGCTATGCCCACCACGAACTACTCAGTTTAAAATCCACCCAAGCAAGGACATTCCCCACCCTTTTCAAGAGCATGGACTGAGATGAAGACACTGTTTGAATCCATAGATCTTGTGCCTGGACAGGAATGATGTATATAACCTCAAACCATGAGCTAAAGGACTGGTTACCTACGGGACAGTCAGCAGTTGGCAGCCCTGTTTGTTGCAGGGCCAGCTCTAATCCCCTGGAGGTGTGAAAAAACACATGGCTCTCCATTTTCAGTTTAAAAATAGTTTTTCCTTTGTAATAAGGAATGGCATTTTAAGGGCAAAACATGCACATTTTAAGCTTAAAAAAAAGCCCAACCCTAAACTGGCCATCCTGGCTGGAGGTGTGTGGTTTACACAAGCATCCACCCTCTCTTTTCCAGTAATCAATGTCCAATCATAATGCACTTTAATTCCAAGCACTTTTGTATTGCCAATAAAGCACCAAGCAATTTAATGGATTTCTAACCCCAAATTGGAAGCTGTACTGCGTCCAACTGACTCAATTTGTTCAGTCTTAGAGGAAGCCCTGGAACAAAATGCTAGAAATAAAACCACATGCACTGATAACGTTACAGAAATAGATACACCAAGAAGCAAATGTTCTGTCCCTTTATTCTATCTGACCTCCAACCTGTTTTAATTGACCTTCAAGATGGAAAGGCTGCATTTTAAAGAAACCATTTCCACCTAGATCAAGAGAAATAAAAGCCAAGCTATATATAACACATTTGCTGCAAAACAAGGCAAATAAATCTACCATGAAACTACCTTTCACTTGACAATGAAAAGCCAGAAAAGACTTTCAAGTTAATTTACTCCATATTTTAAGTCCTAAGCAGAGCTTTTCTCCCTGATAAACTTCCTTCTCTGCACAGAGCCTGAAAACAGCAGAGATGGCTTCCTCTACCCTCACCTTATCACAGGCTAGAGCACTTGATGACAGACAGCTGTATTATCACCTCTGATAGCAAGGGGCTGAAACAGCACAGAGGCAACAGCATGATACAGAAATTTCCAAATCGTGGTCCACAGTGGCAGGTCAAAGACCATTTGACACGGTAGAGTGATATTCCTCCAGGAGATGCTCTTTATTTTATAATAAGCTATAGAACACTATACTCCTGCCCCAGAGTTAAGAGCAGGGTCATCTATCAGAACAAGCATTCATACTTTCTTGGTATAATTCCTGTACTGGTGTTTACTGGTGGGACAGCAACAGGACACCTCCAAGAAGGCAAGGCGGAAGCTATATCTATTGCTGCTTTCCAGTAGCTAACTTTGTCATCACATGCCAGTCTTCACATACCTAATATACATCAGAATGGCACAAATAAGAACATATTCTCACTTAAATAACTCACATGTACATATGAATTTCACTGTGTGAATTTACAGATAGACATACAGCCATACACATGCACAGACATGTACAAATCTATATACATGAAGCAATACGCTATGGTGATGTATACAGGAAGAAAGGCTTTATCATGAGAGTTTGAGACAGCTGTACAGCTTATGACCGAGTTGTGAAGAACACTAGTAAAAATATCTATTACACTCTGCCCCAGCATACAATGCCACATTTTTACAGAACTATTAAAAAAAAATGTTTGAGAGCTTTACAGTTTTTATTGGTGCTATTTTTCAACTCCTTCCACTTATAAAGCCAGATTCCTTTATTACTGCAACTCAAACTGCTGAAAGACTAAGAGAGAAGAAAAGTTACAGCTAAATTTAGAAAGTTCTTCAAATGAGCTTGTTCTTCCTGAAGTCTGATATCTCAGGACTTCCCAAGATGAAAAGACAGCCCCTGTTTCCAGCGGTTGCAGCTTTTTGTTCTTCAGGTTTCTCAACCTTTCAGGAGTCCTGGGCAAATGGGGCTGTGGGCAAAGCAAAGATGAAGCAGCCAGTTAATGAACCCACACTTGTTTCTCTCCACACGCCTGGTCAGGGCACTTGAGCTAAGCTCAAACCCTGCATTAGCATCAGGCAGGCGCCAAAGCTGAGCACACGTGTCGCCTTCAGATCAGGAAGGTGTTTCTTCATCTACTTCAAAGGGCTATGATGTACTTCTCTGGATGGATGCCTTGATTTCTTATTCAATGAACTTCCTCAGATTTGTACACTTTCTCAGCTAAAAGCATCACAGCTAATTCAAAGGGAGGGCAGATGTTAAGGTTGAATCAAGGAACAAACTTCCCCTTCTATAGATTTTTATATCTTCCATGTTGTACGGCGTTAGAGGGATGGGAAGGGGAACATTTCCCTATTCTTTTGCTACAGGAAGCAATTAAGGACCCAATCTCTTGCAAAACTGCTGGACTCAGAAGGTATTTGGATAAGCTCATTTCATCTGGTTTTAACTATTATTACTGGAATCATACTGCTCCACTTGGCACTTGAGATCAGACTTTTTTTTGTTATAACTATCTTAGCTTTTGCCCACCAGAAGGTATGCATATGCCAAAGGCTCCAGTCCCAGCTTCAAGCACAGGGAACCCCTTCATCTGAAAGAGGGCTGCATCCAACAACAAATTCTGAAGGAAGACACTAAAAGAAGGCCAGATCCTTCCCTCTTAATTTACATCTGCCCCACTCGGGCCTAACCCAAAGTAGATGGCATCTTAAAATTGCCTGATGGTCTCTGAAAAATGAGTAAGTCGTCCTATAACAAAACTCCACGTGGGTGGCCACCTGGCTGTACTGAAAATAGAAAAAGTTCACACTAGAATTAGGCCAAGAACAGAAATACCATTTTGCTCTTCCGAGTGGTCCTTGCGAGCCCAGGCACTGTGCCAAGGAGCTCACCATTCACTACTTGCACAGCACCTCTCATGGGGCAAAACACACATTGGCTTCGCACCAACGCCTCGCACTCCAAAAAGCACTTATTTGAAAACCATGAATGCAGAAGGTGCTCCCAAGGTTTGTTATTGCATGGGGAGGGCTACAGGTGTGCTCACCGCTTGGGGAATTCAAACCATGTCCTTCTGAGAGCAGATAAATTAATCTCTATGAAAAGCATAATTAGAAGAAGCGTCAGTGTTTCATCATAATCAGAAAAGGAGTTCTTGGGGCTCTTGGAAAGCCTAGTTCTGATCACAGACAGCAATGGAAAAGAAATGCAGCACTTAATGTGCCTAAGATGAAGCAATGCTGAGATGAACCATGATGGAGAACCCAAGGCACCCCACAAATGGGGTCATGGGAGACATAATGAAAGAGGTCACATCCAAGGAGATCCACATCATGTGGTTGAAAAAAGCCACAGAAAAGAAACAAGAGTGGTAGGGAGTTGCATGGGTGTGATACCACCAAGAGAAGATACTAATTCTCCTTCGGGCAGGTGACAACCCTGCTGTTAGCAGGACAATTTTCTCAGCCCTTCCTAAAACCAGGCATTGTCAGAAACTGGATCCTGGGCTTAGACAAGGCCACTGACCCACAGCAGCATCGGAGCATGTCCTAACATAGACTCTGTCTTCCAAGGCTGGCTTGACTACAGCAATGCCACATTAAAAAACATTTTCCTCAGTTTGTCACAGCAAGTGAGGTATGAAGCAAAAAACTGTCCAAGTCTTCCAAACAGACAGGCTCTGCCCCTAAAGTCTTTTGCAAACCAATGAAAACTGTGTAAAAATAAGTTGTAGTGCATTTTATAGGGGAAAATAACTCTACTGCAACTGGAAACACAATCTAGCTTTTCTCTAAGAAAACCTCCAGGAAACGGCTCTGCAAAAGTTAACTAAGTGATACTGAACTTTCTCCAGAGTGTTGTATAGGAAATAACACTGCAGAAATGACTGTCTGATTTAACCTTTTGTCCAGACTACGCTACAAAGCCATACTACAGAGGTATCTGGCTGATGTTAACAATCCTCTGGTGTATTCTCTAGAGCAGCAGCAGAGAAGGCAGGTTCTCTCACACATGCTCAGCAAAACACCCTTGCCACAGTGCAAAGCCCAGACAGCCAACCACTGATGGAAAACAGAATTTTACCAATTTTCCCCTCTCTGTGGCTGTCGGTTGGGGTTTATTTTGTTTTTTAAATATGTGAAGTGGTAACATCTGTTCTGTAGTGCAAAGAGCAGAGCAGATGCATGCATTCCAACCCGTGCCCAGATTGGCAGTGCAGACATACCAAGGTGTCCTATTTTTCTCCACCACATCTCAGACCATCCATCTGTTTGTCAGAGACCCCATAAAGCAATACCATAGTATTTCTGGGTGAAACCCCTTTAGCATCATGTTTCTCAGCTCCACCACTCTTGCTGAACTTCTCCCCCATTACTCACCACCTCCACCATCCCAGGAGGGGCTGCTTCATGCAACAGCAAGCCCCAGTGAAGGATCTTTTACTCTCAGGGCATCTCAGGAATGGCATGTCTGCCAAGAAATCTGGTGTCAATATTTGCCTGGAGCTCTGCAATCACAATTACACAAACTGAGCCAGGCTGCCTTCCATCCCTTCTCCCCCACCATCTACATACTTCAGTGTGGAGAAGGTCTTGCTGCAAAGACCTGAAACAAGTCTGGTTTTCAGCCTTCATTTCTTTTAGTCAAAAAAAAAAAAAGAGTCATATAAACTATCTACTGAATCCCCAACATCTCACTCAGTCTTTGCTTTCCATGAAATACACTGTATGGGGAAAAAAAAGGTAGGGAAAAGAAACCAAGGCTTTTCCACATTCCCACATAGCTTGGGTTCCTATGTAATTATTTTAGCCAGGACAGAGCTCAAGAGCTATGGGACACATTTACTGCTAGATCAGGTTAGCCAGCAGGAAACCATTTTATGGTCGGGTTTGGGTTTTTTATAGCAAATTTGACACAGCCACCAAAGTTGCTCCAAGACAACAAAAAAGTACCAAACACACACAGGGGGATGAGCCAAAAAAAATAAAATAATCTATCTAGAGCAAGGACACAACCGTCGGTTTGGGAGGCTCACAATAAAACACCCCACACAGCACCGATTTCAATATACCAAATTGGCCACTGGGAGGGAAGCCAGTACACAGCAATACTGCCATCAGCCTCAGAAATTAGCTCTAGTACCTGGGTTGTTGGGTTTCTCCCCCCCCCCCGCCCCACACTTACGTCAAGTCACATGAAAACAATTACATAAACTGTACCTTTTCCATGAACACCTTCTCTGGGATAAAGGTTCTCATTTTACTCCACAGAAAGAACACTCTCCACAGGTTTATAAGCTTTTATGTGTTCATATAGCAATTAAAAGTGTCCAAATAAGTCTATTTAATGGTTACACATTAACTATCATACACCTCCAGGCTTGTGTTACCCACCTATTTGCTAGATCAATAAACTGCTTGTTAGTAAACTTTTTTAAAACATTGTTGCTGCTGAAAATGTACTGTTCCTGTTTACTAATAACTTCATGAAATTAACTGGAAAGTCCTACCTGCATCTGAAGTTTTCTGCTTCAGTCTCCTGGGGAAAAAGCAAGCTGGTTCTCAGCACAAAGAATCAAAAACATTATCTCTCCCGTGCTCAAAATTGGATGCTGGCCCACAAGGTAATGCAAGAGCAGTGCAGCTCAGGGCTGGGAAGGACTTGGGTGCAGAAAAATGTGTGCATGCGTGTGCCTGCAGACAGAGCTCCTCCAAATCCAAGGAGGATAAGCCTGTAGAAGACACCATAAGCCTGGGCAGCCAGGAGCAGAGAAGCTGCTCACATGAGGAGGACAAACAGGCAGCATTAGCAGGAGCTTTAGGAAAGAATTCGCTCAAAATACTCCTACTAGCAATCAGAATGAAGGAAGTCATCCTCAGAGAATCCACTCCTCTGCCATTTACCTGCTGCTGTCCTACCCTTACCCCATGGGGCTCCAACAGGCAAATTTGGCCAGCTGAACAGCAGGTAAGGAGGTGGCTGCCTGCAGCCCATGTGCTCAACAGCAGCAGATGGGACAACATCAAATAAAACCTTACCACAAGGCACTTTTGTCTGAATGAGCCAGTTAAAAGTTCTGCCAGGTTGCCTGCAGCAGCAAGCCCTCTGTGATGCTCCACACACCTCCCTGGAAGAGGGCAGAGGGGCACCAGCAACCTGGAGCATCTGCAGATGCCCTGATGTGCCATCAGCCCACCTGAGATACACATGGTCAGCAGCAGGGGCATGAGGGTGACTCCTGTACCCCCCCAGCCTCCTCTGGGATGGGGGAGAGGGCAAGAGAGACCACACCAAGAAGTCTGAGAGCGATTAAGTCTTGATCAAATCCAACTATTTCATAGTTTGTGGTATGCCCAAACAGCTTCAACAGCCTCGATGCTTCACCGTGAAATCTGTGATATTTATAAGAAGTTTGAGAATGGCTCTTTTGTCACCTTTTTTCCCCATACACACACCCTTAATAAGGAAAACGCAGAGTCTGGAACTCCAGAGAGGTACTTTGTCATCCCAGTGTCCTTCTCCAAGCACCCACCGAGTGCTCTCAGTGTGGGCAGGGAGGCACCAGAGCCCTACACCTCGTGATTTGCATCCTTCCAGGGATGGAGAACACCTCTGCTTTTCTCTCCAGTGGGGAAACCTCTCTTCTCCCACGCTCCTTCGCAGACCCGCTTCCAGGGGGGGCGGACAGACAGCAGGCACTTCGCACCTCCCCACCATAAACCTGCCCAGAGCAATTACCCAGCCCCGCTCCAGCTGGGAACACATTGCTGCCTAATTTATAGCCCCAGAGCCACAAGGGCAGCAGGCGGCTGGCCCCGGGGGCTGGGGGACAGGCAGAGAGAAGCCAAAGCCCCACAACAGCGGAGGAAATGCAGACACATGGGGGGGGTGGGAGCCCCCCCTGCCCACCCACCCCCTGCCTGCGCCCATTAAAAAAATTAATCCCCATCGTAAAAGCTGGAGCACAGCCTGTATTTCAGGCCAAATAATAAGGGGAGGCCATTATAAATAAGGAATCACTTACTATTCGGAGGGAGGAGGATTATATAGAATATTTAAATTAAAAACAAACTGCACAAACAAATAAAGCACCCCCCCACCTCTGGCCACTGCAGCCCCACATTGGCTGCACATGTTATCTGCAAACCACGAGCAAAGCCATTCCCTGCTCCGTATCGTTTCACAATCTGCTCGCTCTGAACCTTACACTACATCAGGAATTAAACAAACATTTCCTCCTCCTTCTTTGGGGTTTCCCCTCCTCTCCATCCAGAGCTGGGCTCCAAAGTCCAGTCAGGCAGCAGGCACGGGGTCGAGGTGTAACTGCCAGCTCAGGGAGCTCAGCACGCTCCCCACCGATTCCTCAGAGCACATAAATGCACCAAATCCACCAAATCTCACTGTTTATCATGAAAAAAAAAAAGAATGGTGGAGGAAAGACTTGTACTGTATCCATGCTCAGAGTGCTCAGCACAAGGACAGGGACAAGGACAGATGAGGGCCGGAGCACCTCTCCTATGAAAACCATCTGAGAGGGTTGGGGTTGTTCAGCCTGGAGAAGAGAAGGCTCCGAGAAGACCTTATGGCCTGTTCTGGGACCTAAAGGGGGCTACAGGAAAGAAAAGGGGGGACTCATATAGCGATAGGACAAGTGGTAATAGCTTCAAACTGGAAGAGGGGAGATTCAGATAAGACACCAGGAAGAAATTTTTCACTCTGAGGTTGGTGAGGCACTAGGACAGGTTGCCCAGAGATGCTGTGGATGCCCCATCCCTGGAGGTGTTCAAGGCCAGGCTGGATGGGGCTTTGAGCAACCTGGTCTGGTGGGAGGTGTCCCTGCCTGTGGCACAGGGTTGGAACTAGGTGATCTTTAAAAGGTCCCTTCCAACCTAAACCATTCTATGATTTTATGAACATGTGGCTGTGGACATGTGTCCTCATCCCAAATATTCCAAAACTGGAATGAAACCAAAGGGGTGGGAAAGGCAAGCGAGCTCCTGCAAGGCTGGAGAAGGCCCAGTGCCAGGCAGGAGAGCATTGAGATCGCTTGAGTCCATTGCTACAGTAAACACTCAGCCCCATGCCCTCCCAAAATCTACCATGAACAGCCAGGAGGAAGGAGGGCAATATTCAAACAAAGCAGAGACAACAGGAAAATTCTGTAGAAGCCAATTATGGCTTTACCCAGCCCTGGAGACAGAAATCGTCAGGAAACCAGACTTCATGTGCCTGTTTCTACCCAGATTACTGGCAATTACAAGTAACTGCAGCAAAAAAAAGTTTGATGAAAAGTCTTCTTTTAATTTGTCCATATTTCCAAATGGGTTTGTTACAAGTGTGTGACTTATCTGCCTTGGGGAAAAAAAAAAACACCACACACTGCAAGGGCCATAGCAGGGAACCAGCAAAGTAAGAGCATGAGATAAACCAAGAGGCTGAACATCAGGAGAACCAAGTCAGGTTGGGTGAATTTTTGTGTGGTTGCTGCTATTTAACACCAATACCTCATTAAAATTTGGGATAAAGGAAGCTTTTGTTAACGACCTGCTCCTC
This sequence comes from Gallinago jamesoni, assembly GCA_025769975.1. NCBI lineage: Eukaryota > Metazoa > Chordata > Aves > Charadriiformes > Scolopacidae > Gallinago > Gallinago jamesoni. The sequence goes on from JAOQGH010000003.1 coordinate 9,327,178, forward strand.
CCCTCCCTCCTGTACCTTCCCTGAGGGTTTTGAGATCACATAAAAAACATACATCCCCAAGCTCCTCAAGGGAAATTTTTTTTTTCTCCCCAGCAAAGCCAAGGCTGACAAGACTTGACATTCCTGAAATGTTTAAATGGGGGGAGAGGGAGAAACAACAACATTTTTTCAAACCCACTTTATGCATCGGAGACAAGCAAAAATTGGCCCAGGGCCAATTAAAAAAATATTTAAAAATATTTGCGAGATCATCTTAAATACTCCCAATGTTCCCGATGGAAAAAAGTCCCCAGCTGCACAGAGGACACAAGCCCCCGCGCCAAATACTGCACATTCCTGGAGGGAGCTGTGGAGAGAAGAGACATAATCGAGGCAATTGACAAACCACCGCACACGACTGCTGGTCTGTCCCCAACTGCCCCGTGGGGACGTGCCACCACCAGCACTCGCCCACAGCAGGTCTCAGGCTCTGCGGTGAAACCCCCATGGGAGGCTGGTGAGGACCAGTCTCTCCTTCCAAGCAGGCAAAGAGCCCTTAAAATACAACACATCCCAGGGACTCCGTAATAAGCTTCGGGATCAAGAAACCTGGTTAACGGAGACAAGAGCCAATATATCCAATTTCTGTCAAATGTCAGGAAAAGCATGCCACTACCAGCAGCCATTATATTAATTAATTAATACACCAACCCACATTGTAGCTTTTTGCAGGCTGGGATTTTGTTTGCTCGATGCTGCGGGACAGAACTGGGCAAGGAGAAAGGGTCAGACAGAGCACTGCAGCTGGCAGTAAAACCCACTGAAGGTGATACAAACCAGATGTGGACAGTAACTCCATGTGGTCCGAGTTGTATTATGGCTTCACGTGCCAACCACAGCACACCAAACACCCAGCAGCAAGCACCCATAGAGCCAAACCCACTTGAAAGAGGGGAGCATTTCAAGGGGTACAGAACAGGTTAATGGGAAACTGCCCCCCACTCCGAGCTCCACCGGCCAATTATTCTTCCTGGTTTACTAGCACAGAAATTTGGGCATCAAACAGGACCGCAGTGTTCCACTTGTGCAATAAACTCCTTTCACCAACATCACTTCACACTTTCCGGAGTGCAAAGTTCGTGCTGATATTGTTGGCTTTCTCACTCGCTGCTTTTTGGCACCGTCCTGCCTGCTCGGCTGTTCATTAATATGCAATCAGTACATTAAAAACTTCATTCCACAGTCCCAGCTAGGCTGTAACCACCTTTCCTAGCAAGTGCTGTCTTGTGGGGGACAGAAGTGCAAATGCGTTTAGGTGCTTCTAAATACTCAAAATTAAAAAAAAAATAATCCCAAACTCCATATTCTTACCAATTGGGTTTTACAGAACAAGGGATTATCACCATCAATGCAAATGGTGTCCAGAGAAAACTTGGAAACTATACTGAATTTACTCTCATTATGCTTCACTCCTTTATGTACTACTTACATTAGTATTTTTTTTTGCACAATTTACATGGCAAAGGCTGCCTGAATGCATTGGTGATAAAGTCCACCAGTTTAAATGCTTGCTAACTGGAATGCTGTGAATAGTCGTCCCCTCCAAAAAAAATATCCCAGCAGTTGGTCCAGCCTGTCTCCTGGCCCACCCAGCATCACCTCCTGCCCTGCTTTCCAAACAGGCACAAAAAACTCACTCCAGTCTCCCTTTATACACCATTAAATCCCATCTTATTTTTCTTCCCTGGGAGACTAAACATAGTTTTATAGTAGTGAACTAACAACCTAAGTACATGCTTGAAAGACAAAGAACAAACAGAATTTAATTGTAAGGAGTATTAAGAAAAGCATTCTATTTGTTTCAGGTCATTTTAAGCCACATTAATAAGTTTGTCTCAATTTTTCAAGAGCTGCTTATGATGGAGATGAGCCCAGCTGGAAAACCAAAATCAAGAATCCCTGAACTCTGAAGGAAGGTTTATCTGAGTTTGGGCCCGTATCTGTGCTGAATGCAACACAGCCAAATAACATTTTTCCATTACTTTTTATCACTATTGCTTCGTGTTCTCCCCCCTTGAGCACAAGGTCACATCAAAATTTCTCCAAGCGGCCCCCCAGTCCCATAAATTGTTAGAGATCTGGATTTACATCAGTGGGATTACATGAGATCAGCCAAATGTGCACATGCTGGAGGGAGAAGGGAACAACACAGCACTTTAAAAACTGGAGAGTATTTTTCATTTATAAATAGTTTACATTTTTTGGATCCAGTGGCGCACAACCCGCTCAGTCTGTACTGAAACCAAAGAAATATCATGTGTGAGCACTAACCACAGTGTAACAGAGATAATAAACAACAGACAGGCAGCCATATGCAGCCAGGCTAGGGCTTTTGGTAGGGGAGGCAAATTAAAAGGAAAAGAAATACCAAGTTCAGCAACCATCACACAGCTAAAGGACCTATTAAATTTCAGATGGACCTATTTGTGTGATTCCACCCAAGTCTGGCTACAGGAGTAATCTCCACAAGGAAGCCACCTCGCTGCACCCTGCTGTGCTTCCCTGCTCTTGGCCATCCTAATGGATTCACCTCTCAGACTTCAGCAGACCAGTGTCCCAGCACTGGGGAGGGTCAAAACCTGCAGCAAGAAGGGACAAAGCAATGTCCACGCAGACACATGTGGACAACACAGAGTGGGTCAGCATCCAACTCCTAGGGCAATACCCTGGGTTAATGTATACAGGAGCAGTTCACCTTCTCATCCAACACAGACCTGGTGCACCCCAAATTATATATAGGAAATAACTACAAGAAACAGAAACCCAAGATGCACCGTGCCTCTTTGCAGGCACATACTGTGTTTTCACACCCCAGATTACACCTGCAAAGAGCAAGCAAGGGCTACTACATGCACAGCACCTGAAGTCTGCTGGGCTCCTTCAGACACCTCCAGGCTCATAGACTTCACCAAGGGAACTACCCAAGCTGTATTACAAGCCTCCGACACCAGCCTCTGCCTTCACACCAAATACAACAAAAATGAATGCTGACATCTACCTTATCCCTGCCTTTACAAATGGTTTTGATATTATGTCAAACAATATCCCATATCCCGCAGGAAAGACAAGTGTTAAAAGGAAGCAGGACAACTCTGTGCTTGCCAAGCAGAGAAACCTGGACTTGCAGCATCTCTAGTGAAATTAGCCTGCCAAAACCAATTTGATGCATTTTATTACTGCAAGGAATTCCACAAATATGCGGGTAACTTAATCATTGGTGTGGGTTCCTAGGTAAGAAAAAAAACACTTTTAAAATATGCACTTTCCAGTTTTTGAAAGTATTTACCAGATGCAAGAGAATCCATGGACGATTCATCTGCCATGTCAAGTTGTAGACACCAAATCTAACAGAAGAGGCTGAGCACCCATCTCTGTCGTGAGCGAAAGCCTACAGCCAGATATGCCTGGCTGAACAAAGGTTTGTTTTCAATTATATTTCAGATTCTTCTAACAATAACTGCGTGGCATCTGGCACCAACACATCTGAGCCTTTGAAGTGGTTCTTGACTTCAAGGGGAAAGGGGGTGAGTGAAAAAAAAAGGAATCAATCAGCAGTTTTTGTCCTAGTCAAACCTCTCCTCTAAAAAGAGAATGTTAATACCACAGTCCCCCAGCACACCAGAAGTGTGCTAGCAAAAACAAAAAACCCAAAACAAAACCTGTATTTGGGTCAAAATAACAGTGGTTCTGCACTGGAGTCACTGCTTTCACCTTCAGAAACAAGGTTATGAGATACATGATGCAGTGGTCCCAGGCACAGGAACCTCCCCACGGAGGCCTCAGGTGGTATAACATTCTGTGTCACTCACGCACACATCTGTAATGAAGTGTTCATGGGAAGAGATCTCCAACCCCTAAGCCTCAACCCCATCAACCAGCAAAAGCACAAATAATAAGTAAAATAAGAGCAGGAAGGCAGCAGGAGCAACACTTGCTGTGATGGTCCCCATTCAAAATGCAATTGCTGGTCACCCAGCCTGAGGGAAAGAGCAGCACTTCCATATTTCTGGGAAAAAGCAGCAGCTCCTACCGAGCTCTACCACAAAAAATCATCATGCATGTGTGTTTGGAGCATCCACAACAGACCAGGAGTGCAACACATGGGTGCTGTGGGGTGTGGACGGTTAAGTGCTGGTGACCAGAAGACTGAATCACCTGTGGACACACTTAGGAGAACATCCCAGGAGGCTTAAGCCCACTTCCACCTAAGGATTTTAGCTACCTGAACACAGATTTATTAGATCTAGCCTTAAATGACATCACTACATTCAGTGGGCAACCAGTAAGAGAGCAGGGCAAACAAACCTCACTTTTAAAACGCATATCTTCTTTATCTGGTTTATTCAAATAAAACCACAGCTGTGGTTTAACAGCGACAAGGTGGCAGAGCTCAAGAGCTCCCAAGACCAGGGACAGTGGTTTGATCAGACTGATGTTCATTTAAAGAGGTATAAAAATGCCTCATTCATTTACTCCCCAAGCTGTGCCCAAGTCCTACCAACTCTTTTTGTTAGGTCAAGCAGTTTCTGGAAACATCTTTTGGCTCAAAACATTTGCAGAATTTCAAGAATCTGCTCCACAAATCTTGAGGCTGCTTTGTTCAGGAATGCTGACATGTGGGCAAAGGGAAACCAAACCGTTCCCTTGAATGCTGCAGAAAACTTTAAAGTCTGCCCAAGATGAAAAATGCAAGAGTCAAAACTTTGAAGGAAGTGTGGGTTTTCTGCCACATTTCAAATATCACCCCAAACACACTCTTCTTCCAGCACAGGAACATGGCCGTGCCAGGACAGCCTGCATCCCTAGCAAGGCTGGTGGCCTCCATGTACTTTCCTCAAAGCAGGGTTGGAATCAGGAATGAATAAATAAAACAGACTTTCAAATCAAGTTTTCTTGGCCTTTACAGAGACAATCATGCTGTGAAAAAGCTCTGGGCAGAGTCTCTTCTCCCCAAACAGGACCCAGCCTTTCCCCATGCCTCCCCCCCATGCACAAGCACCAAAGGGCAAGCATGCACTTGGTCTTCTGCTCATGCAGCTCCCAGGACAATAACTGAGCTGTCTGTGTGGAAGGCAATGGATAGTTCCAGAAAAAGTCAAGAAAACTAGACCTCCAGCTAAACCATAAAGTCTAATATTTACAGGCTTACATTGAGCCAGATGGATCTTCACTGCCTTCAGGGCCAAGGAGTCTTGCCCAAGCCAGCAGTCCACTGGTGGCAGCAGAAACAAGGTCCAGCTCCTGCATCAACACTGCATCAGCGTGGCACTTCTGTGATGCTCCCTGATGAGACACTGCCAGATGAGCACTGGAGGGGACAGTGTCCCAAGCTGTGGGACACCAGTGTGACATCACTGGGCCAAATGCAGGCCAAGGGCGGAAAGCAACCACTTCAGGCTAGGCATGGCTCAAACAGCCACATACTGCTCCAAAAGCATCACCAAGCATTACACAGCCAGCCAGAGGAGATATGGTTGGTTCATCTTGGCTTGAAAGCTCTCACTGGAGGTGGCTGCAGAGAAAGAGCCAGCAACCCAAGGCCTGGAGGAGGGAGCAGTGCTGGAGGGTTCATTCCTTGGAGGCTTCAAGGTTCTCCATGGACCCTGATCTAAAAGAGAATCCTACAACCCCCTCCACAGCCCCAGAAGGACAGTCTCTGCTTCTCCAGGGCAGGCATGGCTGGGTGGCTCCAATGCCATCCAAAGAAGCCAAGAGGGATTCTGCATTTCAAACCAAAAAAAAAAAGAAAAAAAAGCTGGAAAACCACCAGCATTTCAGCTGCAACAGAGCATGAACTCCCCAAAACATTTCAAGGCACATTTTCAATCCACTCCCAATCCCACCCAAGACCCAGGAGGGCTCTTGCTGTTATTGTCTATCACAGCAGCATCAGGAAACTGACTGCCCAGGGGTCAGAAATTTTCCTGCCGCCAGCTGCAAAGGGCCTGGGGAGCCCAAAGGGAAGGGAATGGAGCATCCCGGGAAGATGGTGGGCGAAGGGGAGAGCCGAGAGGGATGATGCATCCTGCAACAGTGAGGCAGGCGGTTTTATAACGGGCAGTCGGAATTACTCAGGAAACCATAGAGGAAGCAATTGGAAATTGTTGGACGGGGAAGACTTCCCCATTTTGTTTCCAAATGTGCAGGCCCTTAAGTCTGCGCCGAATTCCTCCTCTTTTAGCCATGCCTCTCACAAACAAAGCGACATTAAATTAGCACGCAGCCCCCAAAAAGCATTCGGCTGCCACCTCCTCCTCGCCCTGAAGAGGTTGATTTGTGTTGTTTTGACTTAAAAAAAGATTTACAGCAAGCCTAAACGGCTTAACCACGCACAGCCTGCTCCCCAGCAGGCCTCACACCGGCCTTACAACTTGCTGGCTCAAGTATTCACAGCTGGAGGGTGAAGCAAACAAACAGCATTAAGCTAAGCCCAGCCAGGCAGCTCACACACCCCACCGTGGCACAGAAAGGGGACCATCACCTGAGGATGGGGTGGGCACACAGGGGGGAGAAAAAAAAGGACCCTTTTATTCACAGGGTCTGAATAAAAGGAAAGCCTGGGAGATGCATAGAGGGATGCAGCACGGTCCCCGGCGTCCCTGCCAGCTGAAAGGACAGCTTGGCAGGCTCTTGTCAGGCAGACCACAAAGTGGTGGCACTTGAGACACAAGTGCTAGAAGCCATGAGAGAGAAACACTGTAGTGAAGAGCCTGAGCTGCTATTCAGGCATCTCCCGAGGATGCTGCCCAGCCCTGTGGCTCTGCCCTCTCCCCACGCTTGCTATCAAGCCCAGATCCCATGAGGGGCCAGAGACCCCAGCAGTTGTCCCTGCCCCACTGCAGTACTGCCAGGGAGCAGGGAGATATGGAGACCCAAGACCACCACTTCCCACCCACAGGCAATTGCTCAACACCCATCAGGCCACGAAGGAATCTTCTTCCTAGAAATGCTGCTCCAAGAAGGGAGAAGCAAGTCGTCAAAAAAGTATTCCCAGCTGTGGCCATGGCCATCTCAAGGGCTTGCTGCTTTAGCTGAGACCCTCTCCCACCACATGGGTGGCACTGCTGTGTACACAGAGAAACAATTGCACTGGTCCCTAAAGAGACCAGGATTTGGGGGCTGCCTCCACAGCATCCTCTGCTCCCAGGAATGATGTGTGGGGTAACCCAGCATCAAACCCTCCACTACCTTCAGGTACTAGAGAACAGACACATCATGCTGCCTTTCTCATGAAACCTGGGTAAAAAGCAGTATCTGCCTCAGTGATTATTAAACCAGGGAGAAGCAAAGTCGACTGCTGTTTTAAATAGACAGTATAAGCCAAACACATCCTGTCAGATCTGTATGACTTTCCAAGGAAATTAACTCAAAGACCAGTATACATCTTTGTTGGTAAGGCTGGTTAAGAATAAAACCAGAGCTCCTGGAAGGGGTTCAGCTCACCAAGAAGTCAAAAGCCAAGCAACTCTTCCTGCTTTAACAGGAAAAGTTCATTTATCCAATCTTATGAAGAGAGTCATCCAAACCCCTTACATTCCTTGATCTCAACAGCTTTTGGGTGATGATCATCTCAATAACAAAGGTTGGAAAGTGGGAGGGAGGGTATACAAGAGGTTTATAACCATACGAAACAATAAAGATAGTACAACTCTCACAAATGCTTCCAAATCAGAAAGGTCTAAAAATACACGCTATCTTATTTACTGCTTCAATGCAGCAAGCGTGCCCTACTTCAGAAATAATCCAAAAGGTATTTGAAAGCCAAGAATTCCGACTTAAAAGACTTGCTTGAGGAAAAAAGGAGGAACAGAGTTGTTTATAGACCAACACAGGTAGGAACAGCTCAAAAATATGCTTAGCAAAGGGAGAGTGGAAAGTATTATGACACCTTTCAAAATAAAACATCATATGGTTTGTTTAAATCTCCTACAACAGGGCAAGTCTCTCCATTTTGCCAAAACAAATGAAATATAAGCAGGGACCTGACTCTGCCCCTTAGTTCAGAAAGGGATGAAGGTTTATGGTGAGTTACACAGACAAACAGAGGATGGGATGCTCTCCTGGCTTACCAGCAAGGGTTGGCCACAGGTAATAGAGAGAGACAAGGACCAGCCAACTGCCCCGAGTCAGCAGCAGTTGGCATCCCTGCACTGGCCATGCCTATGCCATTGCCAAGCAGGCGTAGAACCAAGGAATTAACTGGGCTTGAGAGAAGGGAGGCTTCCATGTGCCACCCAAATCATCAAGAGATATCTCCTCACTCTTTGCAAGCGATGGAGCAAATGATGTCACATACATCAACCACACACAGATCGCTGCCATACTCCCTGTCCCCAAATCCCCTTGGGGTTGCAAAGCCTGGTGAGAAAGGAGGAAATCCCATGGATCCACACACCTTCCAGCTCCAACTCTAAGCAACCACCCTACGCTGGGAAGAGCCAAATTGGGGTTGTCTGCTCATGGACCAGGCTGCTAAAAGAACAGCCTGGACTGTACAGGCTGCTAAAGGGTTGGTTGTTGTTTGGTTGGGGTTTTTTTGTTTTGTTGGGTTTTTTTTAAAGTCTGTGCTATAGGAAGGCTTCTGGTACTTTTTCACAGCTCTGGAACCTGGTTGGACCACAGCAAAAAGCAACTAAAGGTTGCTTGGGGCTGCTCCCCAGGTAGTGGTGGTGGAGAGCCAGCTCCAGCCTCCCCTCACACACACCATGGAGGAAGTAGAGGCACCAGTGTTTGGACAACTGGAACACATTTAGGGGACGATTTTTCAGAGCCTCCAACCAGGCAGTTTCCTACGACAGCAGTTTTATTACCCATGATACAACCCACAAATCAGCAGCTTCATATCCACAAGGTGTCCTACCACCCCACCCCACCCCTACAGGGACAGCATCCAGAGGAAACCCCAACAATAGGCATCGACATACCCAGCACATCTCCAGCACTGCATCCTTAAATGCAACCAGAAGATAATGCCCAGTAAACCTGTTATTTCCACCTGAACATCTTCCACCAAACCCTGGGCACATCCAGTTCAACACCATCAACCCCAGTGCCCGTTTCTGCTGGCCACCAAACTGCACTAGACCAGCACTGCCACACATGCTGAGAGCACCAGCCCACTGGCCAGCCATCACTTTTTAGAAGTATTTTCTAGATGACAGATAACATAGAAAAACCTGTGTTTATATCAGCACATGGCAGGTTAAGGCAGAGTTTAAGAGCAGTTATAAAAGAGCCCAGTCCATAGCAGCTAGGTAAAATGCGTTTTGAACTTGTAGGGCAGTATTTGGAGAGAGGCTTATTAGTAGCTGGTGTTGATGGTAAACTCTTCAGGTCAGATGAGTATTCACAACATTGAAAGACAATGTGTCCATCGCAGAAGTTCAGGCTCTGAGCAACCAGAGAGACACACTGGTGGTGAGGATGGATCCATGTACCATGTGTGAGGAAGCACCACAGCCCAGACTTTGCATCTCTCATTTCTTCCTTGCACCCAAGCACTTGTCCAGCCTTTCTGCAGTGAACAAAAAACCTGCCAGCTGAAGGAGGTGGTGTAGGGAAAAAAGCATCTTATTTCAAGATTTTGCAGCCAAATTTCCACTAATTCAATGGATGCATCTCCTAATCTGAAAGGATTCCTCTAAATAAATAGGTGCCTTCAACAAAAGGGAAGCATTTGCGATACACAGCCTGTATAAGGGAATAGGGTTTACAGGAAACATATTTAAGATTGCACCTCTGCAAATTCAACGGTGAAGCATCTCTGACACCCTTCCTGCTGATCCATACAAAGCCATTGCAACAAACCGTGAAACTGCTATGTGAAGGGCAAATAACCAACCAGCCTGCCTAAACATCCAGCATGGTTAACAATACTAAAAACTAGGCAGATGGCTACAGTTTCACACCCGTCCGTCAGTTCTTACTCAAACTGACAACGCAACCAAGCAGAAGTGAACCATGCTCCTGGTACTGGGATGCAACACGTCATCGGGTCTTGAGGTGCCCCCAATATAGCAGGGTCTGCTTCTAGACTTCTCCAAAATTATAGGGTTGTGGCTTGAGAGACAGCCTGCTGAAAATATAATGAGGGAACATAACTTATTACATATGTTGTGGTCCTGCTCTGAAGCTGGAAGAGGCTGGGGTTGAAGGGCTCAGGCTGCAGTGCAGGACTTGGTTAACTATTAATGAATGACTCAGCTACAATAATAATACGACTTTCGTGTTCTGTGCTAGCACAACGGCATCCTGGTCCTTGACTCTGGCCCCTATGCAGGGCAGAAAAAAAAAAATAATACTTCTTAGCACATCATTTAATAGCTGGATGTACCAGGAAAACAGAAAGGCGGTTTATTCACCCTTTGTTTCTTCCTGCAGCTTCAAGCTCTGCTCTTTCTTTCATGTGCCACTAAGAACCAGCAAGGGGCCTCAGCAGAGAGCTGCAGGCAGGCACTAGGGCTTACATGAAGCCACAACCCAGACCAAGGGGCTATGTTTATTCACCAAAGCCACACTCTATGCTAAAAATCACTCCCCCCACCCTGAATGAGGTGCTAATTTCTGCCCAGCCCTGGCCCCCCAGAGATTGATGAACCTGGAGCCTGGATTTTCTGCAGATGGCTCTTCCCAGCAGCATTAGCCTAAATTATCCCTACTCCATTCATCCACATGACCCCATCCAGCTCCACACTGCAAAGCAAGGGAGTCACACTTGGTGATTAGGTTAGCAGCACAAAATGATTACGTTAAAAGCTGATGAGCCAAGCTAACTCAATCCGAGGTGTCTCATGGGGCAGCCAACAAGATCAATTAAAAGCCCTGCAGCCCTAATTGAGAGTTTCTGGGTGCGGTTGACATAGAAGGCTGGGACAATACACAAATTCTCATCAGAGCTGGCTACCGAGAAATGAGAGCCATCAGCCAGTTTGGAAGCTCCTCAGGCTACAAGACAAAAAAAAAAAACCAAAAAACTTTAACCCCTTTTCAAGAGATCAAAGCAAACCAGAGGCGGGCATGTAGGGGAGCCTCTTGGCACTTGGCCACTTAGCTGCCCCCCAGAGCTGGTGGAAGCTGCACATCCACTGATGAAGCCAGGTACATGCACACACACATCTCCAGCACTTGGGGGAATGCCTCAACATGAAGCCACCTTGAAGCTGCATACAGGGGAGCATCCTCACAGCACCCTGGGACTTCCCTGCACCAGGTAGGGCTCACACAGACTAAAGCCCCATCTTAGGAAGGTGCTCCTCCATCTGCCTAAATCTCTACCAGAGAAAACTCCAGCACCAGCTTAACTTTAGGCAGGGAAGTGAAATCTCACCCATGCTCAAGGAAGCATTTGAGTACCTGAAGTGCTTTGTTGAAGTGTCTGGGCTCCCAAACATATCGGTTTACCACCTCTAGCCTCTTGATGCCCAGAGAGCGAAGGGGGAAGGCAATCAATCCACATTTGCTCCTTCATCCCTTAAACTCCAAGCAGGAACTCCTGCAAGGCTCAGCCACCCCCAAACCTCACATCCACAAAACTGCAAAGCAGCTCGCACAAGCAAAGAAAACACATATTAAGCTCTATCTAACACATAATAATGGTTGATTTTCCTAGAGAACAATTGATGGTGTGTTCGTTTTTTCGGCTGCCTACTGAGATGCTCGTTCCCCTGCCCTGGGAATTTTCCCTCCACAGCTCCTCCTCCCCCAGCTCCCAGACCATCCATTCTCCCCTTTTCAAACTGCACCCATTGTAAATGGCACTGAATATTAACACAGCCCATTGAGCACTTGCTTCTTTTGTATGGGACCCCTGCGTTTCAAATTGCAGTCACTGCAGAGAGGAAAAGCCTCAAAGTGATTAAATGCCATGAAGCTTCTCAAAAGGAGAGAGAGAGGAATATGGAGAGGAGGCTGAGGGGACCCTAGAGCCTTTCACTTGAAGTCAGAGGCTTCTACAAGAGCCAAAAGGGCTTCTTGGTGGGGATGTTTTATCCCTTTCAGGCTTCATTGTGAATCTCACACACCCTTCTAATCCTAGTCTGATTGAGACAACTTCTGCCCCAGCTGCAGGTCAGTCAGGGATTAAGGTGAGAAGATCAGACAGCAGTTACTAAGGCCTTGCTGTTAACTGCAGTTCTCCAGTAAGCACCAATAAAATAAATATCACAGCATGCTGAGGGTGGTCAGAGAATCCACCAACACTTGCTCACACACCGAAGTGCAGATTTATTTGTGCACAGGCAGCAGACCTGGGGAGGCACCGCTTTGCAAGGAGAGGCTTTGCCACTACCCCATCAGGACCAAGCTCCAAAGCAGCACCTGCAGGGATGCAGCCCCAGGGCTGGAGACCTTCCCCGAGCAAAGCCACCACTGAGGACAATGTTCCAGAAAGCACCAAACCCAACTGTATCATTGCAAGCTGAACATGATTTCTTTCACCAGCACCACCAATTCCCAGGTGGACAGGAACCCTTCCTTAGACCACCACGCAGGAGGGAGCCACTGGCTTTGCAGAATGTTTGGGTTTCCACTCCTTTTCCCCCAGGAGGAGGACCAGCGACCTGCACCAATCCACATCCCCTTCTCGCAAGCCATCCTTCCAAGCCCAGTGATCCCCAGGCAGCACACAGTGAGGGCTCCACAGCTGGATGGGGCCAGGCACCATGAGCCTGGGGTGACAATTACTTAATCTTTGTTCCATTATTTCAGCAGGGCTAGAAGTGGGACATGGGGAAGGAACTGCCAGCAGCACTCCCCCTCCCTGCACTGTCAGCAAGGAGAGTCCCCCTCTCCTGGTGCCTTCTTTTCCAGCATCTGCAGAAGATCATGAGCTATTCTGGACCCTTAGAGCAGCTAATGGCCATCTCCAGAGATTACCATGAGCACATCAGGCTGCCTGTGGAGTCCCACACCGCTCTACCAAGCAAGCAAAGAAGCTACCCTAACATACAAGAGCAGAGCAACAACTCCTGGCACATTAAAGCCACAGAAATTTAAGTTAATAGCTAATTTTGAGCACAAACATTCAGTTTCCTTGCCTTCAAAGTCCTTGTGTACATACACTTGGGCAAAACAGGAGTCTTCTAGTTCAAATGCACCTCCAGGCCCTAAAACCATCAAAAAGCACCTGCAGGATTTCCAAAAGCCTCCAGAGGCTTTGCCCAGCTCTTTCCAGAGAACAGCAGCTCCATGCAGACTGCCAACATCCTCCCAGCTGGTGCCTCAGGGCAACTTATCCACACAGTCAGACCCCAGGGTGGATCTTGGACCAGCTTCCCTGGGCACCAGAGGACTCTGCCTTGTTCCCATCCATGCCAGGCACTCACTAACCCAGAATCAGAAGGGTCCATGTACAGATGCCCAGTATCCCCCAACACTTCCCCTAGTCATTGGGTCAAAAAAAACCCCACAACACATCTGTTTAAAATCAACCTTTTCATTCCTCCAGACCACACCAGCAATGAATCCACCATCCAACTCCCTTTCCAAAGTCTTCTCACCATTAAAATCTGTACCCAAAATACTATCCCTCTAACGCTAAGAAGGAAGATAAAAGTTCTCTCATACACTACGCTTAGAAGAAATCTCTCTTCTACCACTCAAAAAAAAATTAAGATGCACAGAGAGACAGAAACAGGGGATGTGCCATGTCACCAACACTGCTGGCACCCTGTCCCTGGCTTTCCTGGGCACCAAGCATTTTGTACTTTAGCTTAGCCCTAAAGTTTACATTAGGGCATAATACATGGTATAAAGATAAGTTTCAGGTTTGAACACAAGAAGACATAAGCATCTCCAGCAGCTTCAAAGCGAGAGGCTGCAAAGGAGTCCTGTGCAGCAACCGCTCAGCATTTTGGTTTTCCAGGCATCCCCCAGGGACCAGGGGGTTGCAGAGGTGGCAGGGGACAGGTGCTCTAGCTCCTGTGAGGACAGCGTGGGTCACACCAGAGCCTTGCAACATGCCCTACGCAGGGCTGCTCAGCCAGCAAGCCCAGCACACTTAATTAACTGGCACACACTATTGAGCTGCCTGTTGCCTTTAAGACCAAAAAAAACCCAACTATCTGTGCCACGCTGCATTAGATGTGAGCAACTGCAGTGCACCAGCGCTTCTGCGTATCAGTTATGCCTTCCCAAAGCCAGGGAGGGGGGAAAAAAAAAAAAGAAATTACAACTCCAAGCTCTACTGCCAACAGAGAAATAACAATAGTTTCAAAAGATCCCAGCGCTTTTCCTCAGCGCCGATAGTCCTGTTGACAAAATATGCGGCGCGATTAAGTCTGTTCCAGAACCCTCCCCAGTGTGCCCAGCCACACTTCCAACCCTACAAACAAAAAGCTTTATCTCCAACACCCTGAAAACCAACTCCAAGCCCCACTCCAGCTTTGTGGCACTCATTAGGAATAAGAGATAAACTGTGAAGGAGGGATTTTTTTTTTTTTCCAATAGCACTTTAACAAAGTCAAAGCCCAGCCAGCACGAGTCGCTGAAAAAAATAAAAGAGATTTATCTTGTCTCCTCTGAGCGATCTAACATGCCCAAGCTCATCACCCCAGGGAAGCAGACACCTTCGGTGGGAGACACAGCCTGCCCAGAAGCCATGGGAGATAAGGGATGTGGAGCTTCGATGTCACCCCAAGTTTATGGCCAGGGGACACATGCCCTCAGACTGAGCTCCTGCGTCAGCCCAGAGATGCTCAAGCCTTCACACTCGCCTTCTGCTGCTTTAAAAGGGCATGTTAAAAAAAACACCACCAAAACCAAGAAGCAACAGAGATAGTTGTATAGAGATCATTTTTGTCCAGCACATGGTGCTTTTACTGAGGACATAAAATAATTAAAAAGTTAGTCAACGATCCTCCGCACTAGAAATTAGCATTTATGATCCTACCAGGCATAAAAAGTGTACTTCAGCTTTGTGTCCCTGGACTGACAAGAGCCATTTAAGTGATCTTTGGTGATTTTTGATTAGAAACAAAATCACTTCAAAAAAACTATTCAGAATAGCTGAAGTGTCTGCTTTTTATATTAGTTCTAGAGAAGAAAAAAAAACACTTAATTTTGCATTGTCAGATATGAAAGCCATCACAAATTTCCACTTTAGCTAATTCTTTAGTTAGTTTACCATCTACGAAGTGACAAACCATATTCTAAGCGGTAAAAATATCAGCAGCCCCCAGGTCCATCGCAGTAGATTTATACATGCTATTACTTCACCAATAAAATTTAAACTGAAATCAAGACACTCAAAAATCTGTTCCATATGAAAAAAAGACACTCCTGGGTATTAGCACCGCTGAAAAAAAAAAACAAGACCATAACAATAAATTTGTTCAGAGCAGGCTATTAATGCATTTCTCTGCATGAACAAAGATACGCTGTCCTTTTTTTAAGAGGCACATGGGGATGCTGGAATTCTGCTGAGAGGACTTAAACTTGCTGCGAGAGGTGCTCAAGGCTGAAGGAAGGATCCTTCGGAGCACACAGCAACAGGTGAACGCCATGAGTCAGGGTTTTAACGCAGAGGCCACACGTTCCTCCTGGTGCAACACCTGATAATTTCATGTAAAACAGGGCCTTTCTGCAGCCAAAAGCTAACAACACCAGGAGAACCTGACAAACCTCTAATAACTCTTCTTAATAAGGAGCTGGATGATCTCCAGCAAAAACTTCAGTGACCGTTCTCTCTCCTGGCACGGCTGAGGAGTATCTGTTACAGCCAGGGGTTTTATAGATTCAATAATCTATAAATCTGTTTCAAACAGCAGGAAGGCCCAGCAACAGAAGCACTGATGCACCTTTCCTTCTCCGCATCCTTACTTCCCAAGGTTAGCTCATAGCTGAGGACAGTTATTTTTACAAGTTTACGAGCACACACACACAGAGTCAGTCCTCCTGCCCTGTCGCTGTCAGGGGAATTGAGCTGTCAAAGTCAAGCACGGTTTTTCCCCCCCAGGATGATCCGTGCCTGATGTTATATTTCAGCTCTTATCAGGTCGGAGCGGCGCTGGGTGGTTGCACAACCCGAGCAGACCCGCTGTGCTTTACGGGAAACAACAACCACGCTGTCCTGCACCTGCAAGTGGACCTGAACACTTTAGAAACACCATTTTAAGGATGGAAAAAAAAAACCCAACCCCAACACAGCGCTGTACAAACCACCACATGCTGGCCTATAATCTCAGATGCTGGGCTACAAGCTCAGCTGGCATCCAGGCCACACGATACACCACAGGTTAATAACTCCCACAGACGGCCGAGAAGCAAGGGAACAGCAGCCAGCCACGGAAATTTTATTGGAAACCACCACCTGGATTTTCCTGAGACACCCCAAACAGCCCGCGACTCCGTGTTTGGCCCATGCTCTCTGGATTTCACACCTGAACGGTTGGAAACATCGACATGGAGAACAAGGGTCCCAGCGCTGGGGTCCCATTTAGGGCCCGGGATGCGATGGCGCGGGGTCCGGAGCGCCAGGCCGGGCACGGGATAGATGTCCATGGATGTCCTAATAAGGGATGCGGGAGCCCGAGGGGGCCGTCATCTCCAGCTGATCCCACCATCACAGGGGAGCAAACCCACCCCTGGCTCTCCTTCCTCCGGGACGCCCGTAGGGAGGGGAAGGAGAAACGAGCCCGGCGAGGGAGCCCCGAGCTCCGCTCGCCCGGGACCAGCATCGCTCCCGTCCGGCGGGACCCTTGGGGAGACACCGGGGGGAAGTTTCACTCCGCGCCTACGATGCCACTTTACATTAAAAAAAAAAAAAAAAGTTTGGGGGGTTCTTGTTCAGTTTGGGGTCTTTTTTCAAGCGGCGCTGCCCGACCCCCCCATCCCACCCCCCGCGCCTCTCCCTCAGCTCCTTCCCCGGTACTCACAGATGCCGCGGCCAGCGGGGCAGGTCCCGGGGCAGGGCGGGCAGCGCCAGCCCGCCGCAGTTCAGCAGCTCCTCGTCGCAGGCACAGCCAGCGGGGCAGCCGGCGGCGGCCGAGCCCAGCAGCAGCCCCAGCAGCAGCGCCGCCGCCGCCGCCCCGCCGCCCGCCCGTGACGGCACCGCCATTTTGTATCCGGCACCGGAGAAGGTCCGAGGCGGGAGGAGGAGGCGGCAGGAGCGGCCCCCGGCGCGAAGCGCAGCGGTAACGCCGCGGGCCCTCCCGCGAAGGCTCAGCGCCGCTCCGCCGCCCGCATCATCGCCTCGGCCGCCGGCGGCGCGGGGCGGTCACAGCACCGGCATCCACCCGCCTCCGGGCACCGCCGGGTTCGTGTCCCCGCCGACAGAAGCGCCTCCGCCTTCACGCCGCACGGCTCCGGCCCGGTAGCCACTAGAGCTCCCCCTCCTCGGTACGCTCCCTCGGGGCTGAGGAGCCGCCACTACCCAGCCCCGCCGCTGCCGCCCGTCCCGAACGCCGCTCGCCGCGGACCCACGTTGGCGACACCGCAACATGTAGCCGCGCCGCCCCCCGCCCGCTCTCCCATTGGCTGGCGGCCGCCCTCCGGCGGGCCCGCGCGGGCCGCTATTGGCCCGCAGCTTCCCCCCCTCCCACCCCCCCGGCGCGGCGCCGCGGCGTCCCATTGATGCCGGCGGCCCGTCAATCAGGGGTGGCGGGGCCCCGCCCCCCTTTCCCACTCCAGGTGTGAACGCGGGCGGCCACCGCCCGCCCCCCCGGCCCCAGCTCCGCTCCGCGCGCTGCCCCTCTTAAAGGGGCCGCGCCCGCCGCTCCGCCGCGGGGAAAGCGGTTTAAAAATCTGTCTCCCGTCGATGCCGCCGGTCTGCGGGAGCCTGGGGGCTCCCCCGAGGTGCCTATCCTCGGACACCACGAAGCGGCCGAGGGGCCACGCTCTTAAGGGGCGCCTGTGTCCCACCACGAGCCGGTCGCAGGGGTGGATTAATTACTCACGCGGGTTTGGGAGCGAACCTCGGTGGCTGTTCCGCTTCCCGAATTTACCCGTGTTTCTGAAATCCCGGCACACAGCAGACATAAGGGAGGGCACAGTCCCAAACGGGCCGAAGTATGACTCATTAGATGGCTGCGGCAAGATCATTACGGGCAAAATTAATCTTAGAGCATCGATACCCGCCAGAGACTCAATTTAGGGGCCGCTCCTGAGCTTAGTGGCGAGCGTCCAGCTGGCCTCGGTCAGGTTTGAATGTGGCCTGCACAGCATTTCGGGGAGGACGCTCAGTGCCCCCATGGCGGGTGGGAATGATGCAGTTTAACCCCTGGAGTCAGCACCAGGAGGGACGTGGGGAGCAGGGTTTTGCGCTGTGTTCAGGGACAGCAATGCATGTCGCGGCCAGCCTTTCAGAGTGACAAAAAGTTGGGGCTTTTTTAAGGCTGGGCTTCAGTATTCCTGCCTGTGCTCCCAAAACCGGGGATCACAATGAGGAAATGCTGCTTTGATGATTTGAGGGACGGTGTGAGGGGAGACATGGTTATGGAAGCTATCACTCTGGATGAGGGTTTTCTCTTCTCCTGCCAATTCTCCTTTTCTTCTAGTTTTCTTACAGATTTGGCAACGGAGCAATTAATTTCGTCAGACATAATGCCCAGGGATATTCTGGGTTAGGTAGCCAGCTGCCCGCCACATGCAGCGCTCAGGTCATTCCCTGGACCCAAGAGCAGGGGGGGGAGTACACATGGTGGGTTCAGTACGTGCGATGTGCAGTGGTGAAAAGAGTCTGGAAATCCTGAGAGAGGAAGATTCAGCTTTGGAAGACGACCTGGTATGAAAAGTGCGCTCGTGAGACCCCACCTGGAGTACTGTGGGGATGATCAGAGGGATGGAGCACCTCTCCTGTGAGGACAGGCTGAGAGAGCTGGGGTTGTTCAGCCTGGAGAAGAGAAGGCTC